>CM024538.1:27535348-28735348 GCA_014182365.1 Eucalyptus tenuipes | reverse complement strand
CTTTCTAACAATCTCAACAAGACGTACATGAAGACGCACACTCATTGCGTTATTTTTTTGGAAAACTTCACGATAATTTTAAAGAAAAATGGTTATTTTTTTGTAGGTGGTCTGGTGAAAAAGTATGTCTGAAAATGTTTTCAACTGTTAGGATTTCACTTGGAATCTAGGTATTGTGTTTTGTGAGTTGGTGTGTGTTTTTTCATCAGTAAAGAACTAATGAAGAGCTCCCCTTGAAGAAGGTGAAAGAGGGACTGAGTCTCAAGGAAGAAAAGTGGAGAAGAGCGTTTGTCAAGATGTTTTTATGCTTCGGAAAATGATTTTCCTATTCAGAACTTGGAATCCATTTTCCTAATATGAATATCTTCATTGGCCATAAATATTTTTCCCTTGACTAATTATTTTCAGCAAATCAAATTTGTGAAAATCTGGAAATCTAATTCTCCAAAAACTCTGTCACCGAAACCAGCACAACCGAAGCTTGGATTTTTGCTCCATATTCAAATTGAGGTATTCATTCTGATACTTTTTGCAAATTAGATTGGGTTTTTAATACGATGGATCATATGACATAAGTACCCCGAATAAACATCCAAAGAAGTCCTACAGTAACCCATCCTATTCGGGAACATATTTTAGTGCATCTGATTCCTGGAACATTAAAGGTTTTTTGGCACTAATATCGACTTCTTTTTGCAAAAGCAAAGCAAACCAAGCATGGCCCAGTAATATTTGCATGCCTTCCACTCACCACGCCGGTGATGGAGCCTTTAGAAAAAGGGGTATGCTCCTAATTTGCATCTTCCTTGATCTCTGTGTCTAAAAAGGCTACCACATCCATATATCTAGATTCACAATATAGAAATGGAATTGATGGATACCTAGCTATGTGTGCGTGCGGCTTTGAGCCACCTCGACACTATATACATTTTGTAATACAAAATAAAGGGAACCTCTTACTTTTATGATATCTCAAACTTTTTCCCCAAATTGTATCCCGCTGTCAGCATTTGTGTAAATCGATGATTCTATTTTGATCTCCCACTTGTTTGATATATTAAAATTTGATTTTTTTTTCCGGCCTAAAACAATGTTTCAAAATAGTTCAAATCTTGAAACACCTTTTCCTTTTCAAGTGTAATTATACAATTTCATTATATTGTATGTATTTTTCTATATAATTTGTCTTCACTATTATATTTTAAGTATTTCATAAGAAAGTAGTTTTACTTAGTCTTTCAAGGGTCAACTTTTTTTGTATACTCGCAATGCATGTGCATGTTTGTTAGTAAAATTGATGTAGAAGGACAGTTGCCACATGTCAAGTTTGTTTAGGAAGTAGGATTTCAATTTTGCAAGAAGCAATTAATGAGCGCGAGAATATATTAATGGGCTTGAATTTGAACTACAAATATTGATGAGCTTGATTTCGAGTTATTTTCGGTCATCTCTCAAGTGAGAACGTAGTAGAGGTCTCCTACTCGCTTTCAACAAGTGGCGTTGGGGATCATAGCTGATCACATGAGCCACCCCCTCAATATGTATGGACATTTTATGAATATCTCATGGGAGAAATATGGGATGAATCTTGAATGAAGTGGCGAACAGTGATTTAAGAGGAGTTGGAATCCGATTCTTGCCGAGTCTGGTTAAACCAAGATGGAGATTTTAGTTGAAACACGGTCAAAGGATATCTAGAATAAAAGGTTTAACATCAAAGACACACACGAGGAGGGATTTGTTAAGATGCAATTGTGGGAATGTTGGCGAACCAAAATCACACATCCCATAAGTTATGTGAAACAAGGCAATTCTGGGGGTTTGAGTTTGGGCTACAACTGTGTAACTTGCTAGGATGTCTTAGCATTGGCAACACATAAAGACTTTTTTTTTTTTTTTTTTTAAAGTAAGAAGTACCATTGATGATCAACGACTTTAAAAAGATAAATGAAAATTTTCTGATAGAAAAACTTTTGCTATGTCTTGTTTGGAATTTGATTTGAAATGACGAGGATGAGAAACAAAAGAAAAAGAAAAAGTGAAAGGAACTTTTGACTATAAAAGAACGAGATAGAAAGAGGATACTTGGACTCCATTATTTTGCGAAGAATGAACAATTTGAAAAATATTTTCATAAAAATAATATTTTTATTGTTTACAGAAATGAATGAACATAAAGATATTGAATGGAAATATTTAGACATAAATTGTTGTTAATAATGAAAATATTTATCATTGACTAATTATTTCAAATAATACAAATAATCATTTTTAGGAATTTTTGCAAATTATTTGTTTTCCTTAAAATAATGGGAAGTGCTAATAACTCAACGGAGGAACATTTTTTTTTTTTTTGAAACTAATTCAGTAATGGGACTGCATAGACTTGATTAATTGGAGATCAAAAAAAAAATCGCAAGTCTCATAAAAAAAAAAAAAGAGTACGAGCTTTTGGCATGTATAGATAGCCTTGCTCCTATAGGCCGGGTGCTCCATGAAAGCTCGCGCGTAATTGGTGGGAAATTCACCAGCCGATGTCCTGTTGCTGCGCTATAAATTAATCGTGTAAATAAATGCAAGTGCTTAGTACTAGTCGAGAAGAATCTGTAAGGATTTGCGCAATAGTAAAATCCGAAGAGATTAGCTAGCAATCACTTCATGTAGGTAACTAAAGAAAAGCTCCATCTCCTTTTGTGTCGGCCTGCGCTCGTGCCATCGCTAGTGCAAGCAATGGAATTCCACGCAAGAAGGCGGCACCGAACCCAACTAAACGAACGTACGCTAGCAAACAAAAAATTGGCCAACACCAGACCGGAAACCGAGATGATCTGATATCGACGGTTGCATTAACCATACGATGAGGGTTTTGTCAGTATCCAACAGCGATCATTTTTTTTTTGCCCTGGATTCTGGGGAATAGCCTTCGCTCCGAGAGGGTTGAATGGCGATGGCCCTTGCTCTTTCATCGGTCACCACCGCAAACACCAACCAAAGGGCTGCGATCATTCACTGTCAACCTTCTTGATCGAATAGTTTGTTGATATGTTTCAGGAACTCGCGCGTAGAAACCCCATGTGAGAGTTTGGGAGATGCAAAAGGCGAACTTTCTGTTGGAGTTTAGAAGCATTTTGTCAGCTTGCAGATCATGTGACCAGACAGCCCTATAGGAAAATTGACGTTTCGGTGTGAACGTGGGGACAGGAGAGAAGACAAATGGTGTCGGTACTCACAGTTCGTATTTTAAGTTCAAACGCCAGAAGTGGACAAGAAAATTAATATCACTTCAATCGAAGCATTACCTTTACAGTAACACAGAGTCATGATCAAGATACTATCAAATTTACCTATAAATGTCATTATAAATTTAAAAGGTAATCAGACAAAAATTCTCGTAGGATTCTCATCGGTATGCTCTACTTCGCAACACTTGAAGCTTCTGAATATTTGGCAAGGAAGGGGCTTATTTAGCAATGTATTCTGTTTTGCCAAGGAAAAGGATTGATTGCCGAATGGAAATTCCCACAATTCCATGGAGTAGCCCCCATGAGTAAGTCGGACGCAATTGCCTATTCGTGCCGGAACATCAGATGAAGGTGGTACCTTATTACCATATTGTGATGCAAGAAAATCGAACTGTCTTCACTAGATCAAGGAGTTACAAATTCCTAAACATTCTGCCATTTGCTTTGGATGGTTGTTATCTACTTTATTTCAAATGACAAAAGTTAGATGCTAAAAGACTATACTTTGTGAAGTTAATTAAAGACTCACGGATACATTAAAATATATCGCCCTCGCCATCTGAAGTTGTGTTTGGTGGATTGATTTTTCTTAACAGGATTGGATAGCATTTAGGATAAGACATCTAGTAGCGGTGTTTAGAAAATGACTGGAAAACTGATCCCAACCAACTATAGGACTAGATTTAAATAGAAAAGTAAAAACGAGAGATCAGGAAGATTGATAAAAATGGAGAAGTATTTTTATTTAGAATCCCCAATCAACGGATGCCGCCATTAAATCTTTTAAATTTTTGCCAATTGAATCCTACGTTTTTTTTTAATCTTTTGTGAATTGAGTCCATTAGCCAAATTTGGCGGAAAAAAGGAAAAAAATATTGATAATTTTTAATAATAATATTTTCAAAATTTTAATTATGGTGTTTTTTCTTATTGTTTTTCCTTTTTAAAAAAATAAATAAATTTAAGGCTCGATGAAATTTGGTCAAAATTTGCCCATATTGGGTCCTCATCAATCACTGGGTCAACCAAGGTTGGCAAGGGTCACGCTCGACTAGCCTTGTCTAGATTTGGGTGAGGGTTGCGAGCAAGGCAGCCTCGCCTCGATCTGGGTGAGGCTAGCCTTGTCGGTTATGGGAAAAGACCGCTTGCCTGCGGGCAATGAGGCCATGGTGACGCTACCTTGTCCGTGATTGTGGTTGTGATGGCCTCGCCTAGACTTGGGCAAGGCTAGACAAGGGCGTCACGGCCCTTGCCAGCAACAAACGAGGGCTCAACGATGCTCGTCGGCTACATTTGAAAAAAAAAAAGGAAAAGAGAAAAAAAGAAGGAAAAAGAAGAAAATTAAAAATTTGGAAAAATATTAAAATATTAGTAAAATTGTCCAAGTCAACATCGATTGTACCACATAGGATAGTCAGTGTTTGAGTCAGCGTGGCCAAAATTGGCTGGATGGACTCAAAGTTTAAGACCTAATTCAAATTTGGAAGGCTTATGATCAAATTAGCAAAAATGTAATAAATCTAAGACTTTTTGGAATAATTTTCCCGAAAAGTAAGCCCGAGAGCTAAAAAAATCAATATAAAGAGAGAAGCGTTTGGTCCAATAAGCGGAGGGGACAACCCGAGAAAGAGAGAGAGCGACAATCGCCGATCACCACAAAATTGATGAAGTTCACCACCATCAACCGGCGGAGATGATGTTTCTCATATAGATACCACATTATTGTCGAACGATATTGTGTTGCTCATTATCTCTTCTTCTTTTATTTATTGTTCGGACATGACAAGTCGTACCCCGACCACACACACGATTAACCCAACCCTCGGCCAACGGTTTTTGTGATCCCGGTTATATACATATTAAATCATGTTGGGGGATCCTTCATATCCATATCTTGTCTGCCAAACTTGGCCCTGGACTTAAGAAGCTAGAAAAATGTGGTTAAATGGGAACATTTCTATTCTGATCCCGAGAAACGGGCCAATGCCTCTCAAGTATCGTTTTCTCTTCGGATTGCATGGTCGAGAGAAGGAAACAAGCTCAATCGACCAGCCCTATCTGGTGCTCCATATCAGACCTCCATGGATGACCCACCCACGCTCTCATCAAGAGAAACCCGCCAATAAGATACTCACTCAGTGCCGAGTTATCGACTGATTTTTGCCCAAAAAAACCATAGCCTCATTAAATCCGAACAATTGCATATTAAAAAAAAAAAAACAAAAACCCAATTGCGGCGATATTTCTCCGCACACTAATTTGATCTTATCGATCACATCACTCGCGGAATCGAGTTTACGTAAAAAGATGTTATGATTTCAGGATAGGATGAGTCTGGGATCGCGAAGCTCGAAAAGCGCGTGACCCATTTTGTAGCTGCACACCCTGGCCTTGCCTCGCCACTGCAAGGCGAAAACCGACATGCATATCCTAGTTTGTCTCGGGGCCGATCTCTCTTGTTCTCTTTCTTATCCTTTGGATAGATACATATGTCTGCGATGTTCCGTTGCTTTCTTTTGTTGCGCACCATGAGTTCTAAAAGTCATCTTTTATGGCCTTGGTTCGTCCGCGAGTCCCATCTAATATCGCCCCCTCGTGTTCCCGTTCAGTGTCCCAAAAAGTCCCTATTAAAACGTAGCCCTACTGTCGGTATTAGGAGTCCTCGAGAAGTGAAATTCTCTTCTTTGTGTCGGATGCCACATTATACGTGTGAGTGTCCTTCATATTGAAGGAAATGCATGCTTGGTTCAATGGATGTGGCCGCGGATCGATCGATCTTAATTTTGTCCAGTGCTTGGTCGAGTAGGAGGACATCGTCCACGATTGAGTCCAGTTAACATTTTTGGTCGAAGAGTGTCTTATTCATGGAAAGTAGCGTTCAATGGATGCACGCGCATGAGCTTAATTTATTAGGGACAAACTAATAAGAGGGAGGAATAACTTTAAAAATGTTTAAAACTTGATTGGCTAAAGACCGCTGTAAAGTTTTTGTGAAAATTTCAACGAATCTACTGACTATATCTGAATGCAGCTTAGTAGTGATCTCCACCAATTGTAAAGGTTTTAGTGTCAATCACTTTAACCAAATTTGGATCGATGATATGTTTGCATTACTTAAGTGATCTCATGCTATTTTCAGGACTTGTCTTGTCGGTCGTGAATTGAAATGAGCTCAATTCGGTTTAAGCTTGGAAACCCTTTACGTAATAAATGTACGATTGGCTGATTAGCTAGCCAGACATGAATTGCCGCTTCAAATTGGAACAATAGCTGGAAAAGGAACTAACTTAAAATATATACAAAGTGGAGCTTTCCCAACCCCCTCATCAAACCCTAGTCACACGTCTATATCCTCAACTCTCGTAGATAGTTTCATTATCTCCAAGCTAAGCCTTGATTGAACTGAGCATGTATCCTCCAATTCATCGGACCTACATGACCCAAGAAGAAATTGCTCATTGTGCCCGGTCCAGATGTAACACGACCCGAATCTGTCCCTCCATGTCACCTCAAAGCGGTCATCAGTGGTCCGGTTGGGTAAGAGCTAGAGGCCCATCCCAACTGAAATGTGCAATCGGTTTGAGTTGGCCAGTGCTTACCTACCCATAAAGAGAACGGATGAGATAAGATGAACATGTGCGATGAGAGTTCGTGGATTTTGAAGCTCGTTCGTAGAGCAAAATACATGCATCTGATAAAGAAGTGATAGGGTTGTGATCTGTGAAGCCAATCTGTCCGCGCAAGCTACGCCTCCTCTTCTGAGTTAAAAAAGGCTTATCTTTTTCTAGGTCATATTTTATTATATTGCATGCTTTATCGTCCGAATTTGAGTGCCCTTGGAAAGGCAAAGCTCCATGCGGCTTATCCTGTTGGTGATCTCCCAAGTTGATGAGACAGTTCTGATGATGATGTCGATGCAAGTAGACTATAGAAGAGCACGTATGGCGAATGTATAGCAGCAGCACGCAAAAGTGGACTTCAAGACCTTGCTCTTCAAAAGTGCAACCGCACTTGGGGGTCCATGATTGAATATCTAATATACTCCCTAGATCTAGTAGGACTTCTAAGTGAGCTAGACGGGGAAAAAGGGAGGGAGAGATTCTAAAAGTGGTCACTAGCTCGTTTTATTCTGCGGAAATTGGTCCCCTGTGTTTGCTTGAATTTCGCTAACGATATGAAAATTATTTATGAATACTTATTATAGAAAATTGTAGAATGCACGTTTATACGTTTAAAAGAAAGTCTCGGGCATGACCCCAAATGTAGGATATGGTTGCCGCGGACCATGGGCTTGGGCACCAAGGCGGCGGTCAAGGCTATGAGAGACTTGAGCCTAGCCATTAGGACTTGTCCGGGAGGGACCGAAAGATTTTTCCCAATTGTAATTAAATCTTAAATGCGGATTCAACTTATGAATTCTTGAAAGAAAGCTTCTTATATTGGTAAATCAAATGATAAATGCATTCAAAGGATTTACTTTGGGAATGTGGAGGAAAAGTGTCAAAATAATCCTAAACCTATTGTATTGCTGCCAATTTAGTCGTAAACCTCTTAATGGTACCAATTTAATCATAAATCTGTTGACCAAGTACCAATATATTTCTAAATCTTTTGACTTGGTATTAATTTAGTCATTCCAGCTTTTGGCAGGATATTGCTAATGTGGATGCCGGTTAACTTACATAGCACCGTTTTCGCTAACGTGGACAATTTTTAATAATATTTTATTTTTATTATATTTTTCTGATTTTTCTTCTTTCTATTTTTTTTTTGTTGGCAGAAAGAAGAAGAAAGGAAGGAGAGAAAAAGGGAAACAAAAGAAATAATAAAAAATAAAATAATTATTAAAAGTTGTTCACATCAGCACTAGCAGTGTCATGTAAGCCGGCCGATGTTCAAGTTAGCAATATTTGATCAAAATTAACCGAAAGAACTGAACCGGTTCAAAGTCAAAAGGATTATGATTAAATCGGCAAGTTTAGGACTTTTTTGACACCTTTTCTAAAAATTGGTGCGGAAAGAGCATCGCAAACTCACATGCATGAAATTGAACCCCAAGACCTAGGGAGTTTGGTTTTTTGCGGTTTGATCAATTTTCCTAAGTGGTTAGATGATTTCTCCTTGAGACCCAGAATTTTTAGTATTTTGATCAACTTAACAAATAAATCAATAAATTTGATATTAAGCAATTCTTCAGTTTATAACTTTCCTCGAATCTAGAACGATAAAAGATACCAAGTGTTTTTTTTACCAAAAAAAAAAAAGATACCAAGTGTTTTAGTTCTGCTCTTTTCTTCCCTGTAGGGCTCTATAAAGAAGCATTGCCTTGTGGAGGGTGCTAAAACTCTGAATTTAGTTTTCATATCGATTTTACAATGGTCTAAACTTTTTTGATTCTATGTACGATTAAAATCGGCAACATCGTAACATTGGAGACAAGCCATATATTCAACCAAACATTATAATGCGTACACAAAGCAAGAAAATCGCACCTGACAGAAGTTCTGTAACTCACAACCAGAAGAAATGAACAAAGAATAGTACTAACAATATGCAACAGTCTCAAAGCAAACTATATATCTATTGAAATTTCCTATCCTCTCATTCGAATCGGCAATTGGTGGGTCGAACGTGACAAAATGTCCTTTCATTAATCGCCGGCTCATGTGAAAAATAATTTAATTTTGTCAAGCTGGATAGGCTTATCGTCTTTCAAATCACCCTTGCTGGATCACCCCTGCCTCCAGCAAGGTAGACATAAAGTTCCTTTGCACTCTTCGATTTGACAAGGGTTTCTCGGATGAGGAAGATGTTTCTCACTTGCGTCTCGACAAATTTTAACCACCAATAAAAATAATGCCTTCTAAAGTAAAAATGTATTAGCCTGGCCTAGCCAAGTTAAACTTTTGCCCTTAAAAGTATAGAGTCAAATAGATAATTGTTTTGAATACTGCCACTCATAGATATCACGAATTGGATATGCACAATTCCTATAAGATTTCACTCTTGAAAAAAAATATATACTTTGAGTTATTTCATTTGTTCTATAACCGGAAGAGTGAATAATACACGTTACATCACGATTTTGAATCACCATTTAATATTTCTTGGCCCACTATTGGCCAAACCATCTAAGCATTAGGTTCAATGTGAGTAGTCACTTAGCCATGCTTTATAATTGAAAAAACAAGCATCATAGAAATACGTGCCACTTGAATTGCTCTATCTATCCTCTTGACGAGAGATTTGGTTTAAAACTTAATTCGAATAGAAGAAGCATGCCACGCTAGTGTGCCTTGAATGATCCACATCTCAGGATCAGATGAGTACATCGAACAGTTTGAGGCAAATGAAAATTTGCTAACCTTAGTAATTAGTGCTAGATACCGTTGCCTCTAATCATCACTTGTAGCTACTATTTATGTGTCTCTAGATAATTTTTCTAAAGCACATATGTGTATTTATATAACTATATGGAAGTAGACTTATTTTCCACATGTAAATTTGCCTCTAAAAATCTGTTTTGAGGCAATAGACTCTGCTAATTGCCAAACATACTTGTACTTACCCTGTGTTGTTGCATTAATAACATTTGGAGGTAAATTAATTTCGCCGATGTCAAACTAATCAATTCAAAATTTTTCATGTCCACGATTATATATTTATTTTCAGATCAATTCTCATCAGATTAATTCTCGGGTTATCTTTTTTTTTTTTTTTTTTGTATCCATTTTTTTTATTTTCCTCTTTCACTCTATTATATCACGAGGAAAATTTGAAAAATATGCAAAATTAATAGCGTAACAATCTAATCGCACTATTGAGGTCGGGAGAAGAGAAAATACAAGAGAAATAAAAAAAATAGATTGCTTCGTCAAATTACAAATGAAAAGTATCCTTAGAGAGCGTTAAATTATATAATATAATGGTTGTTAATTTTTTTCCCTTTTTGCAAAGTATAAAACCCAACAAAACGCTTCAAATATAATCGCCGTTCCATATTTTGTCAACGATATATGAAATATTATTCGATTTTATTGTGCTCGTTTTGGTGTAACAATTTTAGAGGCACAAAAAGAAGATTGCGATCTATCGAGTTTTCCTATTCATCTTGGGGTGCACTGAAATCAATTTTGCTCAAAGCTTTGCTCTTTAACCACTACTGGATCGTCCGGGCCCAATCTCCCCCGCTTTTCCTCCAACACACGGGCTGGCCCGACAGAGGAGAACCGGCCCACGCTCGATCCGACCCGTGGTTGTAAAGAGGATTCGGATCGGATCCGACCCACCCCCGGTTCGTCCATCACCGTCGATTTGGGGAATGGATCTCTCAACCGTCTCCTGATAAAACTCTCATAAACCCTAAAACCCTCGGTGTCACCGTCGCTCCTCCGTCGCCATGGCGAAGAAATCTGGGCCCGCCGGCTCCGATTCCGGCAGCAGGACGACGAAGAAGAAGAGCAAGGGCCAGGGCAAGGGCAAGTCGCGCCCCGACGCAGTCGCCATGAAGGCGAAAGCCCCGAAGCCCAATCCTTTCGAGACCATCTGGTCCCGCCGCAAGTTCGACATCCTCGGCAAGAAGCGCAAGGGCGAGGAGCGCCGCGTCGGCCTCGCCCGCTCCCACGCCATCGAAAAGGCAATTCGCCTCTGCTGTTCCTCGACTCCGTTATTCTGCGTGCTTTTTTTTTTTTTTCTTTTTTTTTGGTGCTTTTGTGCGGATTGTCTGATTGGTTGGTTTGCGCGTGGGGGGTGGGTTTCGGTTGATTGCAGAGAAAGAATACGCTGTTGAAGGAGTACGAGCAGGGCGGCAAGGCCTCGGTTTTTGTGGATAAGCGGATTGGGGAGGATAAGGAAGGGATGGAAGAGTTCGAGAAAGCTATTTTGAGGTCTCAGCGGGAGTACAAGGTAAGGGATGATATTAGCTTGCTACATTCGCGTGCCGATTTACTTTTGCTCGCTTGTGTTTAATTAGCAAGAGTTAAGTTGTGGCGGCCGAGAAGTGTCTTTCGTATGGGTTGCTAAATTTTGAACTTCATGCAGCGCACTTAACAGGGATGATGTCCTCTTCAGGTTGATATTTATGGAGAGGAAAACCGTTGTGTTATTTAGTATTGTGTACATAACATGCTTGACCACTGCTGCAGGATAAAATAATTTGTTTAATGAGATTAAATTGGAGTGTTTCTCTTCACCTTTCTATATTTTTGTAATTGTATCTTTGATTTCGCAGTTGAAACTGAATAAAAAGAGCAAGTACAATTTATCTGATGGAGAAGAAGATGATCATCAATATGAAGCTGGTGAATTTATGGGAAGGGACGATTTTGAGGATGAAATGTTGCCGGATGATGATGATGATGGTGGTGGTGCCGAAACAGCTGGATCTTACAGTATGTCTTGACTCTGGCAATTTCGTGCTAAAGTGCTATTGGCCAATGATGTGGGAAATTGAATCTATCTTATAGTTTCTATTTGGTCTTGTGAAGGGCATGAATACCTTATTTTCCTCGCTATGCATTTAGAGCAGGCATTGTTTTAATGACAGACTAGCAATGTGGAATGCAACACGTAGTTATTGAATTAGTGAAGTTATTTCCTTGCACTTGGGGATCTATCTGGAAGGACTTTCGGAGGCCAAAATGAAGTAGTTTTAAGAAAGAAAACTACTTTCATTATTCTTAAATGTTAACTTCATATGTGGGGAAAAGTCATTCAGATGAAGAATCTAGATTTGTTCCTCCTTATAAGAAGTCTCCCTCCCAAAAAGCCGCTTTTTATGAGGTGAATATTTAAGAGATGCAGTTCATAGTAAAAATGAGTGTGGAGTTGATGACATTTCTTGGATTTTGACTGACAGTAATATTGAATTTTGACTTATGATCTTGCCCATGTCCATTTTTTATCTGTTTTCTTTTCTGAAGGCCTTGTCAATGTGCATACTTGTAATGTATTCAATGTCCATTCTTTGTTGTCTTTTTTGGGTTAGCCTTGTCAATGCCCATTCTTGTGATTTATTCGCATTTGGATTGGCTGCTGATGACTCTTGCTGTGCCCCTTTTGGATAGTATTTATATCTAGTGACACTAACTTGCCTTATTGCAGATAAGTCATCTATCTTGAAACAACTCTCTACTCAAGGTGCAAATTCACTTGAAACAAATGTAGAAGGCGAAGAGAATGTGAGATTTACCGTATTATCTCACTTACCGCTTTGACATCACTTGAAGTGTGTTTCTGCTTTTAGCACTAGGAACTATCCTCCTGGTTGCTAGCTGCAACATCTCCTGCATTATGTTTGAGATATCAGGCGAAAGTTATTTCTCTTAATTTCAGCTTGTGCATCAGTATGAGGAGCCAATGTGATAATTTGGGTTAAGTTGCATCTTTGTCTCATCGATTATATAATCCTTCCTCTTCTAAATCTTCCAGAACGATGAAGTTCCAAATCTTCTTTCCTGATTATATTACAGGGCTAGCCTCATGATTAGACATTTACCTCTTTCTAGCTTTTTTTTTTTTTTTTTTTTTTTTTTTTTTTTTAATACAGTGAAAGAGCGATGGGTGTCGATCAGATATCTTCCCGTTGTTGCATTGGCACCTGCATCATGCATTCTAATAATTTGTAACTGGTGCTAGATACTGATGTGGTCTTCTTTTGATGGCTTTTGACTTCAGAAGCACAAAAGCAAAAAAGAAGTTATGGAGGAGATTATATTTAAGAGCAAGCTGTTCAAGGTGGGAACTTTTCTTGTTATTGTGTTGCTTCATTCTTGAGGCTGTATTGCACAACGTTTTGATTCTTTTCAATTTTAACCAGGCTCAAAAAGCAAAAGATAAGGAAGAGAACGAGCAATTAATGGAAGAACTGGACAAAAACTTCACTTCCTTAGTGCAGTCTGAAGCTTTACTTTCTTTGACTGAGCCTGGCAAGATGAGTGCATTAAAGGCACTTGTCAACCAGAGTGTCCCGAAAGAGCCTCTGAAGATTACTAAATTATCTGCCACAGAGAAAGCGGAGACTTTTGCGCAGGTAGAGTTCTATTATAATTTTTTCCCCATATAATTATGGTTCTCAGATAATTTGAATCTTTTGTTGTGGTGGTTAGCTGTCAAAACAGTCTTTATCTACCTCTTTATTGGTTCCACTTTGTAGCATATGCATGGTGGCCACCTTTAACACTGTCAGAAATTTTAATACATCCGGTGAATTGTGATCATTTGTCAGTGTCTGACTCTTTATTGGATCTGTTTGTGACAGGACAAGCCTGATACTTATGACAAACTTGTAAAGGAAATGTCCTTAGATATGCGAGCTCGACCATCTGACCGAACAAAGACACCGGAAGAGATTGCCCAGGAAGAAAGAGAACGACTTGAGCAACTTGAGGTATAAACTGCAATAATTTGTATCTATTTCTCTTTGATTTCCATCCAGGGCAGTTCTATTTTGCTAGAGTTCTGTAATCAATTATTTGAGAAATCTATCTTCTAGTTCTTATATGGGCGGGAAACAGTGGATTAATAATGGAAATGATGTTCGAATTCGTAGCTCACTTTTTGTCCTTTCTGGTGTTAGATGTGCTGTTACTATCTTTGGAAAAAATTGTCTCTGAATGGTGGAACAATTCAATTCATACAAAATAGTTGTTCTCAAATATTTAATGGGTTGAAGTTGATATCTCATTCTATATTTTGAAGAATATTAGTTATTAAACCATTGCATCACCCTATTATTTTGCTGGTTGTCAGCTAGCTTTCAGCAGTATTTAGAAGGAACATGGCACTCCAGCTGCTCTAATCATCTCAGCAGGATGCTTATGTCATTTTCTTTGAAAATTCTTGTAATGCCTGTGCGGACTTGCTATTTCACCTAGTAACCCCATCTCCGACAAGGATATGCTAATTAGGTTTTGGAAGTTGGGTGTCCTCTATTCACTCAAAATCATCTAGAAGAGATTGAACCCTTCATTTCAAAGTCGAATGTGATTTTTCACTTTATAATCTTTACTACATGCCAGGAAGAACGTAAGAAAAGGATGCTTGCCACTGATGATAATGGTGATGAGGATGATGAGGATGATGGAGATGATGAGGATGATGAAGATGATGAGAAACCATCTGCTAAGAAGGTTAGATCCTTATCAGGTGATGACCTTGGTGATTCCTTCTCACTGGATGAAGAAACCCAGACTAAGAAGGGTTGGGTTGATGAGATTCTTGAAAGAGAGGCTGCTGCTAACTCTGAGGATGAAGATGAGGATTCTTCTGAGGAGTTAGAGAGTTCTGAAGATGATGATGGATCTGATGATCACAAAGATGATCATGACAAAACATATGTTCTCAATGACTGGGAGCAAAGTGATGATGAAAGACTTGATGCTGATCTGGAAGAAGAAGGAGAAGGAGAAGAAGAGGAAGAAGAAGAAGATGAAGAAGAAGATCGCATTGATGCTGGTGAGAATAGTAAAGAACAAGTTGGGCGTGTAGATGATAAAACAATGAAGAATGTGTCTGTGCATGAAAATAAGAAGAAAGTTGCGAATTTTTCTGAAGGGACAAGCATCCTTCCCTTTTTGATTGAAGCACCAACAAGCTTGGAAGAATTTAATGGTTTGTTGGAGAATCGTTCCAATTCCGATATTATTCTATTAATTACTCGAATTCGGGGTAGCAATGCAATAGCTCTTGCTGCAGAAAATCGAAAAAAGATGCAGGTATGAATCATTACGTGGCTAGTTTATTGTGCTTCTGATGGGACATTCTACTGCATGTAATCTTCTATTTCTTAACTGATTACTTTAGCCAATTAACTATGCTTCAGTTGTGGTTTTCATTGATTTGATAGAGTTCTATTTGGTATAATTATTGTTAGTAAATGTTTGTTTAATATAATACTAAAACCTATACAATTAAACTAGGCATGTATTGCCTACATAAATTCAGGTTGTTTTCCAGCTTTGTATTGTTGAATATATATATGTGTGTTTTATTATTATTATTATTATTATTATTATTATTATTTATTTAATTATTTTTTTTATATTATTTTTTTTATACAGGCTGCAAAACTATATGTAGTTAATGGAACATTTTAGGCAGGTTTTACAATTTCACTTAGAGTAACTTTGCCCTTTTTACCAACGATTTTTGGTGATTCATTTGAGGAGTAGCCAAAGACCATGTGACAAAATTTGTAGCTGATACCTACGGTCTGAGTATTCACTTCTTATCAACACTGGTTGCAAGTATTTCTTAGGATGATCTGAGATGTATCTCATTTTTGCAGGTGTTTTATGGCGTACTACTGCAGTATTTTGCCGTCTCAGCAAGTAAAAAGCCATTGAACTTTCAGTTGTTAAATATGTTGGTCAAGCCATTAGTAGAAATGAGCACAGAGATTCCATACTTCGCAGCAATTTGTGCTCGTCAAAGAATCCTACGAACCCGGACACAGTTCTGTGAGGTCATTAAGAACTCAGGTAAGCTGCAGGGGAAAATTATATGACAATTTTATTGCTGGATTAAAGTTTGGAAAAGGTTTATTGAATGACTAGATGCTAATTGTCTGTTGTTTCCTTTTCATGGGATAGAGATCAGCAGTTGGCCATCTCTGAAGACATTGTTCCTTTTGCGGCTATGGTCGCTGATATTTCCATGCTCTGACTTTCGTCATGTTGTCATGACCCCAGCTGTCTTGTTAATATGTGAATATCTAATGCGTTGCCCCATTCTTTCGGGTCGGGATGTTGCTCTAGGGTCTTTTCTATGTTCTATGCTTCTCTCGGTACGTTCTCAAAACATTTTTTTAGTTCAAGTTGTTGCATATAGGATTTCTTTCCGCAATAGGTCACTGAGATATATTTTTGATTTTAGGTAAATAATGGCATGCAATGCACTGTAGTTCAATGTCACTAATTTGAGAGTTCATTATTGCTTTTGTGACCTGGACTTGTTTGGGTGTGTGAACAAGTTCTTTTAAATACTCCTTGTTCCTCTTATTGTGGTTCAGTTGGTTAGTTTTTCCTCCTGTGTGAGTATTTCCATCGCTGTGTTTTGAAATTTCATCTTGTGGGTAGTGCCTTCATAATGCTTAGCATTTCTTTAAGATCAGTGTTCACTGGTACAGCTGTCCTACAAATTAAGATCAATCGTAGTTGCTAAGTAGTTAGTTTTATTGATTTATACTTGCTTCAATTGTGTAGACCAGGTATAACATCCATAATCCATAAATGTGTTCTTTTATGTCCTATAGGTTGTTTACAATGATTGGACATGATGCAAGTTAATTGGTTGCTAAGAATGCTTGGATGCTTGGCTGCTGCGTTTCTGCTTGAGCTAAATAGTCATTTTCTTCAGCAGTCTTAACATGGTGTTTTCAGTTTTTGACTTTGCATTTGCAACCTTGATTATATAGTCGTTGGTATTTTGAAGCTTCAAAATTGGTTTTTAGATATGCAGCTGCAGTTAACTGATATCACTTGTTTTTATTGAAGGTAACTAAACAATCTCAGAAGTTTTGTCCAGAGGCCATTATGTTTTTAAAAACTTTGCTTTCTGCAGCGACAGACAGGAAAATAGGACCTAACCAAAATTCTCAGGTATCTGTCATGTTTTTCCTTTCCATTGTGTGAATCTGCCTTGACAACTTGGGAATTTCAAGGAGACTGATAGGTTGCAATGGAAATGACTGGTATGCATGCATGTGATTTTTTGTGACAGTTTGGCAATCTGATTGAATTTAGAGTGCAAAGGCCTCTACTGTGTATTCGTGAAGGCACAAGTGAATTCAGCCCTTTGAATTTCCTGAAAATAATTGACATGCCTGAGGAATCCCCTTTTTTCAGCTCTGATAATTTCAGGTTAGTATGTTTTTGGTTTATGGATTATTTTTCTTTGCCTATTGCTCTTTTAAGTGCAGTATGGATATTAGCTGTTTGCAGTTTTCAAAATGTCATCAGAAAAGCTGAAAGTCTGCTCATAAGGATGTCATTGTGTATAAAATTTCATGTTCATCTGTATGTCTATGTTCAGTCAAGAAATCTAGGTGGTAAGGTGATGGTGTGTGATTGAGACTATTGTATGGCCAGGGTACCTACATATATTTTCTTCGTTGAGAGTTTCAGGATTCAAATCATTTGGTTTAAAAAACAAACTCGTTTATATGCAGGGCTAGCGTGCTGGCATCTGTGATTGAGACCCTTAGCGGTTTCGCCAATATATATGGGAAATTGAGTTCATTCCCTGAAATATTCATGCCAATTTCAACTTTGTTACTTGAAGTGGCACAGCAACAAAACTTGCCAAATGAGTTGCGAAATAAATTTGAGGATGTTGCTCAAGTTATCAAGAGAAAAGCTGATGAACATCAGATGCTCCGTCAACCACTTCAACTGCGGAAGCATAAGCCAGTGCCTATCAAGCAACTTAATCCTAAATTTGAGGAGAAGTGCTGTCTCTTTCTCTCTCCGTCTCTCTCTGTCTCTGTCTGTCTGTCTGTCTGTCTGTCTGTCTGTCTCTCATGAGCAGATGTAGAGGTGTCATGCACCTCATTATCTGTATGCTTTGTGTAGGCTGCATTCATTGCAATTTTGCCCACTGTTAGTAAATAATTTACATCAAGTATAATCTGATGGAGATATTTCTAATTTTTTTTCCTTCTTGACAGCTTTGTTAAGGGCAGAGATTATGATCCAGATCGTGAGCGTGCTGAAAGGAGAAAGTTGAAGAAACTTATAAAGCAGGAAGCCAAAGGGGCGGTTCGTGAACTTCGTAAGGACAATTATTTCTTATTTGAGGTGAAGGAAAGAGATAAGGCATTGCTGGAACAAGAAAGATGGAGAAATACGGAAGAGCTAAAGCTTTCCTGCAAGAGCAGGAGCATGCTTTTAAATCGGGACAGCTTGGAAAAGGCAAGAAGAGGAGGAAATGAAAGCGGGACTTGACAATAATCAAAGAGTATGTTGGACTGTAAAGGAGGTTCAATGCTTTGGAACTTGTGAATTCAGCTTCTGATTGTGCAGGCGCTGGTTGCTGTGTAGTAGAGGATATCGATGCTATGCGGTTGAGTACATGCGGCATGTGTTAGATATTGCAGCGGATGAGTGAGTGGTATACCAAGAGCAGTTTTCCAGTCATGCTGCAGCTTGTTGAATCAAGGGCTAGTGTGAATAGGGATCCGTTAATTTGAGGGACATTGTTCCTGTAGGAATTGTCATTTCAATTTTGAAACAGTGATGTAAAACAGTACTAATATTATTGTTTTGGCATTCAGTTCCAATCCCGGTGATTTTTGTTTGATGCTAGTTGATAATATACATTTATGATCTAAGGTTGTTGCTAGACCATTTCCAATATCTAAAAGATATGAGAAATAAATGTAAAGGAAGAAATCCTTCATTGATGGTATCACAATGTTGAGCTCTTTTTGGACCAATGAGAATTAACATTAAGTGACGTTTTATTGAAGTCCAATTAATTTTCTAGATTAACACGAGGAAGTACATATTCTCAAGATTAGGCATCACTTTTGATCTCTTCAAGAACAGATTCAGTGCCGTATTGAGTGTGATTTATCCAGCTTTAAGTCGGATGTCACGGTAGCATAGGAGGGCATATGATATTTTCTTTTTCCAAAATTTATCTAGGTGATATATTATGCTTGTCTATTTCCTAATAAGTTCTTTAATTATGCTTGTGTCTATGTAGTATTTTCTAGGCATATATGTGTATCTATATATCTGTTGAATTTACTTACATTACATTTGACATATGACATTGGAAGTGTTGTCCTTCATCTTTAGAATATTTTAGTAGCTATGACCTGTAATGTATTCATGACATATTCCAAGATAAAAGATTATGGATTGATGATTTTTGGAGAGTGATGAGCAAAAATTGATCCGAAAGTGAAGAAGAAGACCAATACAGCAATTACACAACAGTACATACTATAATTTAAGGTTTACAAGGAGCACCAGTGAACATAAGATACAGCTGCATCACAATGACCTATCTGGCTTCACTTATGGATCCTTCATCGAGCAGATGGGTGGATAATTTCAGAAAATTCTGCGCCAATATTCTTATCGGAGTTATATAATTGATGAGCAGCTAATATTGACGAATCGCCGGCCAATATCTTATTTGCTGGACCACATAGCTTTTCTCCATCCGCCCTGCTCTGCTGCTGCAAAGCTAGCTCTAGATTCCATAAAGCATTTCCCATTGACGGTCTCTCTCTTCCCGTTTCTGCCAGACACTTCACTGCTATATCAGTGAATGTCTTGAAGCATCCAGGGTCGATCTTTCCTTGTAGATATGGATCAATGATCTGATCAAGCATGCCTGAATGATAACATTTTAAGGCCCATTCAGCCAGACTCTGCGGTTCATCCTCATTCCCATGTGCAGGTACTATTGCAGGTTTGGCGCAGAGAACTTCAAACAACACCACTCCGAATGAGTACACATCAGACTTAGCTGTAAGTTTTAGGCACCGATAATATTCAGGGTCAAGATATCCGATGCTTCCTTTTACTTTGGTGCTAACATGCATGTCGCATTGGTTCATTGCATCAGGCCCAAGTTTAGATAATCCAAAGTCGGATACCTTAGCCTCCCATCTCTTGTCCAACAGTATGTTGCTGCTCTTTACATCACGGTGGATGACAATCTGCTTGGAACCTGTGTGAAGGTAGTGCAACCGCGTGCTGCGCCAACGCAAATTTTGAGTCTTTTCTTCCATGGAAGTGGAGGATTTTTGGTATTGTACAGATGTTCTCGCAAGGTTCCTCGAGCCATTAAGTTATAGATGAGTATCATCTCTTTCTTCTCAAAGCAGTGCCCAATGAGAGAGACGAGGTGGCGATGGCGAAGCTTTGATAGCAAGGAGATTTCGGTTTGAAACTCATGCAAACCCTGGTGCGAAGAGGAATCTGCACGCTTTATAGCAACTGCACTGGCTTCTCCATCTAACCATCCCTTATAGACCTTCCCAAATCCGCCAGTTCCAATGAGAACAGCATCGGAGAAGTTGTTGGTTGCCGACTTGATCTTTGTCAGTGAGATGACATTCTCCCAGTGTGGCCCGCAGGGCTTGAGGCTTTTATTTCGGTATCGGGAGAAAAAGCTAAACCACCCCGAGGGTATGTGAGCTATACAGAAACACAGAGAAATCAATGCTGGGATCCCACATACAATAAGCAGGAAAATCCGGAAAGTTTTCCAATTGTTCTGAAGCGAGCTCCGAGAAGTACTGAAACCAAATGGATAGAGGCCTCCAAAATTACCAGAAGAGCCTGGCAATTTGAAGATTTCCAGCCCATTTATGATTCCCTGATTGTAAAAGCTACGCGACACATTACTACGTATTGTGATCTCCAGATACTTCATTCCCGTTTCTGCTGCATCCCTCGATGAAGAAGAATTGATAATATAGTCTCTATAAACGGGCCGTCCTGGCATACTGCTCCACTTCATGATATCTGCATGATCTTCTGCAGTTGCATTATTAATATAGACTTGTAAAACCCTTCCATTTTGAGCGATTCCTCTTGTGATCTCACAGAAGTGAAACCTGACGAGGTAGCAGAACCCAGAACTTACAAGGAATGACCAGCTCATATTACCTTGAGGAGTGGTACCACCGTGGGGAATCAATGTTCTAGCTGTGGAGTAGACCTTCACTGGTGCGGTGTAAGCAGGCACCCCTGGGCTGTAACTTATTTTGACCTTGGATGGGTGAATAGCCGTGGAGGCTCCACGAGGCATAAGGTAATCCTCATCTCCTGACCAAAAACGCAACATGCCTGTGTCATGTTCAGGGGGGATGGGTTGCCCGCCTATGTTTACCCTGTACATTGTTTTGAGCGCTCTATGGTTGTAGGCGTAGAATTGAGATGGATTTCCTATCAGTGGAAGTCAAACATCTCGGATGTACAGGTTTTGGGGCATTGACATGACCTCAATCTTGTTCACGAAGGCATAGGCATTGGAATGATTGGGCGAGGGGGTAAATGTTATGTTCAGGACGTGGAAATCCACCTCCACACTGAATTCTTGAATCACATACTCAATATCTGAAGGATTACTCGAATAGGAGGATTGGGAGGTTTGCAACAATGTGTATGGCCCTACACTGACAGAGAACAACGCATCGAATATCTCTAAACCTTGATAGGGGGCTGGATAGAAATGAAGTCGAATGAACTTGTGGCCGGGAGAGACGGGAAATGGGTGGGTAACTGAAGCGGGGAAAATACAAGCGGATGTCTTGGGATATGGGGTACTGGGATCCTGGGAGGCATCTCTGTTGGCTTTAACTGCAAAGCTGAGACTTTTTCTCTGGACGCCAGAGGGGATATCTCCTGCTGAAGGGTCGCAGTTCAGTGTTACCTTGTCGGTTGGCACGTAAGGAGGTTTACCTGCACGTATAAGGATTACAAAGTTCGTTTTTAGCAACAAGAACAGCATGGAATATAGCAAAAGAATAGAGGCATGTCTGTTTTTGCAATTCGTGTACATTAGATGGATTCCAAAGCGAAATTTTCCTAGAGGAATGAGAGAAAGATTGATGATCTCAGAGAAACAATACTTTGATACTTAACGTAGCAAGTCTTGTGGTCAGATAGCTCTCCTACTAAGCGGAAAGGAGGAGACCCCTGGAGTTTGACCTCTGCCGGCCAATAATTCGGCCACAAACAAACACTAAAGCAGTCAATCACGTAGGATATACGTTCTTGGCGAGTACTTGACTGCTTAAACGATGAAGTTGTCAGTCCAAATCAAAGACAATTTAGTTCTTGGATCAATTGGCAGGAGCGTCTAAAGTCTGCTCGATGTAGCAATGCTTTGAAAGTTCCCGGAACCAGGCGCTTCAGTACATTTCTATTGACCATCACTGTCTCAAAGTCCTAGTTTTGAATGGATTAGCCCCGTTAGAGAATCGATATCTCTCGACCAGAGGATGAATCTTGATTACAGGCGCTGGAAACGGGCTCTTCAGTTCTATTGACCATCACTGTTTCAAAGTCCTAGTTTTGAATGGATTAGCTTTGTTAAAGAATCTACATCTCTCGACCAGAGGATGAATCTCTTGATTACATGGGCAATAAAAAGCATATCTTGTGCCGCTTCATCATTGGGGTCTTCATCATTGGGGTCGTCATCAAAAGGATTAAGACTTGTCCCAATGAAAATAAGATGATAATGATTTTTAACCATTAGCTAGGTCAGGACGGTGGATGAATAATCTAATCTAGTAACACACGGTCAAGTGGTGTAATTTCAATTTCATTTTTGGGAAATTTCGATTTAAGGCTTGAAATGGGGCCATTTTTCAAAAGAGGGCCTAGATTGGATCTTGTCTCAAATAAATGGTTGAGGGGGGAGGAGGATACTAGAAATGTCAAAATTTGTATATGGCTCGCTTTAATGCCAAAAGTTTTTTTTTTTTTTGGTCAGATCACTTAAGTGTCATATTTTAAAATAAAATAATCACTTAAGTATAAATTCTGATCTAGGTCATCGGAAATCCGACATGGTCATATTTAATTAATTGCCTCAATCCTACGTGACTTGCAGCATATCAGTTAGCACATAACCCTTAAACAATGTCATATAGCAAGTAAAAAAGTGATCACTTTAGTGACAATCCTTGTAAAAAAAAATGATCACTTCAGTACACATTCTTATTAAAAAGTGATCACTTTAATACCAATTTCAATAAAAAAAACAAAGTGATCACTTCGGTGCTTGGCGAAAATTTTTGGCACTAAAATGAGCGTTGTATACAACTTTTGGCACTTCTAGTATCATTTTCTTTATATCAAATAAGAGCCCGAACTTGCTGGTCGGCCTAATTTTTGCTAAACAGCTTGCTCCTGTGACTGGAGCAGGGGTAGTATTGTCCAAAACAATTCTACTTTGGCTGAATTTGAATAAGCTAGGTTCTTTTTCCTCCAAAAAATTCATGTGCTACCGAGGTCAAAATTGATTTTGGAATTTGCTTCAAACTAATTGGGTTTATAGCTTGAATTGAAGAATTCGTTGGCTGTCTAAAGCAAACCTGAACCAATAATTCTTTAATATTGCAGAATTCGTTAGCTGTACGAAGCCTCCTGAATTGAAGTATTGTATTGCACAGATTTTAATCTGGAAAGTGGTTCCCCATCATGATGCTCCATCTTCAATTGCAACAGTTTCCTCCATGAATGTCTTCCCTATGAAGCTTTTCTCATCTGTAGACTTGGTGGTCATGAAGGTTCGATATTTCAAATGGCATGGTCATCTGAGGGCTACAAACTGGACTTTGTATCTGATCATCGTAGCTTGACATTTTTCAAATTGCTTTCATAACGGTAAAGTTGCAGTATCGGTTTACTTATGCATGTTATTTGAAAAGTTCATTGCAAGCTGCGACAATCTAAAGGCGCAGGGGAGGTTGAATGCTTTTTGGCCAGAGTCCTTGAGTTTGGGATTGCCATATGTCTATTAATGTAAGGTTAGTTAACTGAGAAGGCAAAGGGACAGAAATATTTTGGGATTGTGCTTCCGACATGTAATCTTCTATTTCTTAACTGTTCACTTTAGCCAATTAATTATGCTTCATATGTGATTTACTCTAAATTGTTAGAGATCTCAATTATTTGCTATAATTTTTGTTCGGCTAAATTTTTTGATTTAATGATATGACCTATTCAATCAAACTTGGGCATGTATTGCCTACATAAATTCAGGTTGTTTTCCAGCATTGTGTTGTTGACTAGCTATTTATTTTTATTCTATCTGTAGTTAATATGAACATTTTTAGTCAGGTTTTACAATTTCATTTAGAGTAACTTTGCCCATTTGCCAATGATTTTTGGTGATGCATTTGAGGAGTAGCCAAACACTCTTGTGTACAAATTTGTCGCTGAAGCCTATGGTTTGAGTATTCACTTCTTGTCAATACCGGTTGCAACCATTTCTGAGGATGATCTTAGATGTATCTCATTTTGCAGGTGTTTTTATGGTGTACTACTACTGTTTTAGCAAGTAAAAAGCCATTGAATTTTGGGTTGTTAAATATGTTGGTCAAGCCATTAATAGAAATGAGCACGGAGATTCCATACTTTGCAGCAATTTGTGCTTGTCAAAGAATTCTAACTACTAGGACATAGTTCTGTTGGGCCATTAAGAACTCAGGTTAGCTGCAGGGGAAAATTATATAACAATCTTATTGCTGGATGAAAGCTTGGAAAAGTTCTGTCTGTTGCTTCCTATTCATTGGATAGAGATCAGCAATTGACCATCACTGAAGACATTGTTCCTTTTGAGGTTGTGGTCACTGATATTTCCATGCTCCGACTTTTGTCATGTTGTCGTGACTCCAGCTGTCTTGTTAATGTGTGAATATCTAATGCGTTGCCCCATTCTTTCCGGTCGGGATGTTGCTCTGGGATCCTTTCTATGCTCTCTCCTTCTCGTGGTATGTTCTCTCAATGTAGTTCAAGTTTTTGCATATGGGATTCCTTTCCTCAATAGGTCACTGAGATATATTACTGTTTCTAGGTCAATAATGGCATGCCTAAGCACCGTAGTTCAATGTCACTAATTTGAGGGTCCATCATCGCTTTTGTGCCTTGGACTTATTTGAGTGCATGAACAAGTTCTTTTAAATACTTCTTGTTTCTTTCTTTGTTGTTTGGTTGGTTACTTTTACCTCTGTGTGAACTTTCCATCATTGTGTTGTGGAATTTCATCTTGCGGGTAGTGCCTTCAGACATGCGTAATGTTTCTTTAAGAGCAGTCTACATTGGTACACCTGTCCTACAAATTAAGGTCAATCGTAGTTGCTAAGTGTTGATTTTATTGTTTATACTAGCTACAATCCTGTAGACCATGTATATCACTGATAATCCGTAAACGTGTTTTTGTATTATAGGCTGTTACAAACATTGGACATGCTGCAAGCTAATTGCTCTCTATGAATGCTTGGCTGCTGGGTTTATACTTGAGCAAAATAGTCTTTAGCACTCTTGACATAGTGTTTTCATCTTTTTACTATGCATTTGCAACCTTGATCATATAGTGGTTGGTATTTTGAAGCTTCATTATTGGTTTTTAGATGTGCAGCTGCAATTAACTGACGTCACTTGTTTCTATTGAAGGTAACTAAACAATCTCAGAAGTTTTGTCCAGAGGATATAATGTTTCTAAAAACTTTGCTCTCTGCAGCAACGGATGGAAAAATAGGACCTAACCAAAATTTTCAGGTACATCTCGTGGTTGTCCTTTCCATTTGTGAATTTGCCTGACAACTTGGGAATTTCAAGGAGACTGAGGAGTTGAGATGAAAATGACTGGCATGCAGGAGTATGTTGTTTTGTGACAGCTTGACAATCATATGGAATTTAGAGTGCAAAGGCCTCTACTGTGTATTCGTGAAGGTGCAAGTGAATTTAGCCCTTTGAATTTTCTGAAAAATAATTGACATGCCTGAGGAATCCTCTTTTTTCAGCTCCGATGGTATCATTTAATATGTTTTGGGTTTATCTTTTATCTTTCTTTGCCCATCGTTCTTTTTAGTGCAGTATGGATGTTAGCTATTTTGCAGTTTCCAAATGTCCAACTTTGTAAGCAGAAAAAGTGAAATATGCTCAAAAGGATCTCACTGTGTATAAAATCTCACGTTGGCTAAATGCAGCTGTATGTCTATCATCAGTCAGGGACTCTAGGTGGTAAGGTGGTGGTGTGTGATTGAAACTTTCGTATGGCCAGGGTACCTACATATGTTTTTTCCATTGAAGGCCAGATGTGGAGGTGTCATGCATGTGGTGTTTTAAATACGTGTAGTGCACCTTTTTCACTGTATGCTTAGTCTGGATTGCATATACACAGTTTTTCCCTCTGTTAGTAAATGATTTACATCAAGCATAATCTGATGGAGATTTTTTTTCTTCTGACAGCTTTGTTAAGGAGAGAGATTATGGTCCAGATCATGAGCGTCCTGAAAGGAGAAAGTTGAAGAAACTTGTAAAGCAGGAAGCCAAAGAGGTGGTTCGTGAACTTTGTGAAGACAATTATTTCTCATTTGAGGTGAAAGAAAGAGATAAGGCATTGCTGGAACAAGAAAGATTGGAGAAGCACGGAAGAGCGAAAGCTTTTCTGCAGGACCAGGAGCATGGTTCTAAATCAAGACGATTGGGAAAGGCAGGCAGAGGAGATAAAAATGGGACTTGACAATACTCTCTCACCGAAGATTATGATGGACTGAAGCAGTCTCAACGCTTAGGAACTTGTGAATTCAGCTTGTAATTGTGGTAGTACTGGTTGTTGCCGTAGCAGAGGATTAGTGGGAGCCACTGATGCAATGCACTGATTGTATGCGGCATATAAATATTGCAGCGGATGGATAAGTGATATATCGAGAGCAGGTTTTCAGTCACGTTCCCGTTTGTTCCTACAGGAATGTCGTTTCAATATTGAAGAAAGTTATGTAAAACAGGATGAAGATTATCCTTTTGGCTTTACATTCCAATCCCGGCGTTTTATGTTTGATTCTAGTTATTAAAATGCATTACGATCTACCGTTGTTGCTAGACACTTACAATGAGATTGGTTTTTGCTGGTCAAATTGGCATCTCAATGTTGAATTGTGTGAATTTCCATTCTTTTCAGCCAATGAAAATAAACACTCACTGATGTTTTATTGATGTGCAGTTAAATTTTGTCAGGTAACATGAGGAAGTACATATTCTCAAGATTAGGCATCACTGGATTCCTTCAAGAATGCATCCATTGCCACTTCCATTGAGGGTGATTTGCCCACCTTCAAGTCGGATGACGCAGGAGCACATGAAGGCATGGATTTTTTTATTTTACATCTATCAAGATGTTGGTTTATGCTTATATTTATTTAGTAATAGTAAGGTGTTTAACTATGCATATACGTCTAGTTAGCATTTTCTAAGGCTTATATGTATGTGTCATGGTCCGTGATTCTTTGTACTCGTGACACTTGTGAATGGAGTTGGGGTTCTTAGGTGAAGAGTGAGTGATGGAAAGGGGATAAACACAATTGGTCAATAGGAGTGGTGTCAGGACGCTTGATGTTAGTAATTTTAGGATAAAAATATTATGTTACTTAGGAGCTCTGAAAGCGAGGTTGGCATTCTATGCACAAACTGGTTGAAAGTTGATGCCGGTCTCCTATTGAGGTCATAGCAAACCAAAACCAGTTGTCGAGCCTAAAATGATTTGCTATCTTGTTCGATAGACTAGACGCCCAAGCTAAGCTGGGTGTGGTGCGATCTCATATAAGGAAGTTATTTGCGAAATTGTTTTTCGGAACAACTATCGAACGAAGGCTGGCTTGGTGATTTCTGCTCGTCAAGCAATGCACGAGTTATCCTGTGGCCAAGGAACTACTGACCTATGACAGATGGTATCAAAGCAAAATCACTCCAATCAATGGGTTGAGCCGAAGAAAATCTATGAATAAAGCGTGGCTCTTGACTAGCTTCTAGGATGGCAATGGGGGCATATGAAAGATCCAGTTTCTCAGTAAATAGGGAAAACGTTCTTAGATCAATTGGTGATTCTCAAGAAAAGGTCTACTGCCATGTTTCCAACAAGGAAATAACCTCCATTGTTCTGCTGGGATTAAGAAGCTTAGTAGGCAAAAGAGGGTGTTGCCAAAAGGTTGGGAAATATGCCACACTTGCCAAGGAAAGCACAAGTGACTGAAGGGGCCCAAAAAGAATGTGATCAAAAGAAGCTACCAATGGAGCAGCCTATTTTGTCGCGAGTGTTACCATTTGGTGTATGATCTAAAGTGGCGCATCAATGGTTAAGGAAATACTAGGAAGCAATAGAACAGCTTGCAATGAGAGCGTTGCGGAATAGAGTGGGGGAGAATGTCACGGTTTGTGATTCTCTTGTACTGGTGGCACTTGTGAGTGGAGCTTGGGTTATTGGGCGAAGAGTAAGTGATGCAGAGGGGATGAACACAACTAGTCCAAGGGAGTAGCGTTAAGATGGTTGGTACTAAGAGTTCTAGGATAGAAGATTATGTTACTTGGGAGCTTGGAAGGCGAGGTTGGTAATTGGTCGGGAGCTTATGTTGCTCTCTTGATGAGGCTATGGCAAGCTGAAACCAATTGTTGAGCCTAAACTGGTATGCTATCTCATTTGATAGACTAGACACTCAAGCTACGTTGGGCGTGATGCAATATTGTATGAGGAAGCTATTCGTTGTATTGTTCTCTAGAACAACTATTGAACAAAGGCTAGCCTAGTGATTTCTGCTCGTCAAGCGTTGCACTTTGGTAACTATTCTGTTCCGGGGAATAATTTTTAATCAGGAATTGTTTTTTTTGATTTTGTTCACGGGAACAATTTCTGAGCAAAAAAATGTGCTTGGTAATTATTTAAAATTTCTATTTCCGGGATAAAAATGCGTTTGGTAAGATTCTTAAATTCTTTTGTTTCTTTTAATTTTTTAATACTTTTATTATATTTTTCTTTTTTCTTTTTAATTGTTGGTCTTCCGTGCACGAACTGGTCGGGAGCTAATGTTGCTCTCTTGATAAGGCTATGGTAGGCTAAAACCAACTGTCGAGCCTAAACCGATATGCTATCTCATTTGATAGACTAGACACTCAAGCTAAGTTGGGCGTGATGCAATCTTGTATGAGGAAGCTATTCGTTGTATTGTTCTCTAGAACAACTATTGAACAAAGGCTAGCCTAGTGATTTCTGCTCGCCAAGCGTTACACTTTGGTAACCATTCTGTTCCGGGGAATAATTTTTGATCAAAAATTGTTTTTTCTGATTTTGTTCACGGGAATAATTTCTGAGCAAAAAAAGGCGCTTGGTAACTGTTTAAAATTTCTCTTCCGGGATAAAAATGCATTTGGTAAGATTCTTCAATTCTTTTGTTTCTTTTAATTTTTAATACTTTTATTATATTTTTCCTTTTTCCTTTTTCTATTTCTCTTCTTCCTCCTTCTTCGTAGTCGGTTGCCGGCCACGATGGTGGTCAGCGATCGACTGGGCGAGGTTCGGTGAGCTCGCTAAAGGCTCGCTTGGCCAAATCTGGGCAAGGCCGAACCTCCCCCAGGCAACCTCTCCCTAGCCTGGTGAGGCCGAGCCTCGTCGTGGCTGTGCAAGGCTCGGGCCGACAAGCCTAGCCGTGGCTTGGCGTCGCTGGGGGCTCGCAATGCTCTAGCGAGGTCGCTGGCCCTTGTCTGGCCGGTCGCAGGCCATAGCCGAGGCCAGCAACTGACCAAAGGGAAGAAGAATAAAGGGGAAGAGAAGAAGAGAAAAAAAAAGAAAATAGAGGAAAAGAAAAAAAAATAGGAACTGATTCTAAGAATTGTTCATAGGAACAAGAAGTTATTTTTTCTATTTCTTGATTCCGTTCCAAATTTATTCTCAGGAACAAAAAAAATAGGTTTTTGTTACTAGGAATAAAAATTTTACTAAACGGATTTCTGTTCTTTTTTCGTTTCGGGGAACAAAAGAATAGAATCAGACACTATTTGGAGTAAAAACAAATAGACCCTTATTCCGCGGCCAAGGAACTGCCGACCTGTGACATATGTCTATGCGCTTGTGCTCACATTACAGTTTCCGTATGACAAAGGAATACAGCCACAGTTTCTTTTAAGTGTTGTCGCTCGTCTTTAGAAAAGTTTTAGTAGCTATTGACCTGTGATATCTAATTCTCCATTATAAAAGGTGGATTTGTCATAAAGATTTCAAGAGTTCACTCTAGTTTTTCATAAAATATTGAAAGTTGGTCAATCTGGATCAGTTAGATTAGTTTTTTATTTTCAAATCCTATCTTACTATGCATGAAGATAAGCATGAAGAAGTTTTCAATCTTCAAATTTTAATAGAAGATCTGTGGAAACATTTATTTTCTTATTAACATGCAATCCCAACTGAAGCTTTGCGGAGTTAGTGGCAGTTATGGACTGCTTGAGAAATTCTTGTTATTGATCTCACAAAGATACTTCTTGGGAGTTTATGAGGGATTCTACCTAAAACTCCATTACTAAATAAGGTTTTAAGATAGAGAACATTACCAAAATTGATTAGAACCTACTGCTCACGGGATAGGACATTGTGACGTGCACATAGCATTGTCAGAGTTTCTATGTTAAAGCGATAAAGAAGCTTCATGACGCCTAGCACAGTATCAGCTAGGCCTGTATCAACCACATCGGTTTTGCTTAGATTTCTGAGACTTGTACAAAAAGTGCACTGTTACCCAGGTTTTTCGGTAACCTAGAGCAAGGGGATGAGACTGACAAAGGAATGTAATCGATGATGTCAATTGTTTTGATTCATCAAGGTTCTTCCAGGATTAGTTATCTTCTTATTCTCTTTTGGGCTAATCATTCGAAGCTCAACTCTTATTACATGAGAACAATCACACAATAGGATCTACATGAATTTGAGGTTTACATGGAGCAGCAGCGAACATGAGATATAGCTACACCACAAGAACCTAACTTACTTATAAATCTTTCATCGAGCAGTTTGGTGAATAATTTCAGAAAATTCTGCCCCAATATTCTTATCGGAGTTATATAATTGATGAGCAACTGATATTGATGAATTGCCGGCCAATATCTTATCTGCTGGACCTCTGAGCTTTTCTCCATCAGCTCTGCTCTGCTGCTGCAATGCTAGCTCTAGATTCCATAAAACATATCCCATTGAGGGTCTCTCTCTTTCTGTTTCTGCCAAACACTTAACTGCTACATCAGTGAATGTCTGGAAACAGTCGGGGTCGATCTTTCCTTGTAAATATGGATCAATCATCTGACCAAGCATACCTGAATGATAACATTTTAAGGCACATTCAGCCAGACTCTGTGGTCCATCCTCATTCCCATGAGCAGGTAATATTGCAGGTTTGGCACAGAGAACTTCGAACAACACTACTCCAAATGAGTAGACATCTGACTTTGCTGTAAGTTTGAGACGGCGATAATACTCGGGGTCAATATATCCTATGCTTCCTTTTACCGCAGTGCTAACTTGCATGTCAGATTGGTTCATTGCATCGGGCCCAAGTTTTGACAATCCAAAGTCAGACACCTTAGCCTCCCATTTGTCGTCCAACAGTATGTTGCTGCTCTTCACATCTCGGTGGATGACAATCTGCTTGCAGCCGGTGTGGAGGTAGTGTAACCCACGTGCTGCACCGATGCAAATTTCGAGTCTTTTCTTCAATGGAAGTGGAGGGCTGTTCGTCTTATATAGATGTTCTCGCAAGGTCCCTCGACCCATGAAGTTATAGATGAGTATCATTTCTTTGTGCTCCAAGCAATACCCAATAAGAGTGACAAGGTGGTGATGGCGTAGCTTTGAGAGCATGGATATTTCAGTCTGAAACTCGTGTAAACCCTGGTGTGAAGAAGGATCGGCACGCTTTACAGCAACCAAAGTCACACCACCATCCAAGGATCCCCTGTAGACCTTCCCAAATCCCCCGGTTCCAATGAGAGCGTCATCAGAAAAGTTGTTGGTCGTGGATATGATCTTTGTCAATGGGATGGCGTTCTCCCCAAATGACTTGCAGCATTTTGAACTTCGTTTTTGGCATAGGGAGAATGTGCCATACCACTCGGAAGGTATGTACAACAGTGTAAAGGAAAACAGAAAAAACACTGCAAAAAGCCCATAAAAGATGCTCAAACCAATTCGAGTAGCTTTATCTTCTCTGTAAGGCGAACCATGAGAAGTTGCTGTACCAAATGGATTGAGCCCTGCCAAATTATCACTGGAGTCTGGTAATTTGAAAATCTCCAACCCATTCAAGATGCCCTGGCAATCACATTTAGATGACCCATTATCACTACTTATTGTGATCTGCAGATCCTCCATTCCTCTATCTAGTTCTGAGCAATCAATAATATAATCTCGATAGACTGGCCTCCCAGGCATACGACTCCATCTCACTATACCAGCAGTCATATTATTGATGTAGACTTTGAAAACCCTTCCATTTTGTCTGATCTCTCTTGTGATCTCGCAGAAATGAAGCCTGACAAGGTAGCAGAACCCAGAATTCACAAGGAATGACCAGCTCATATTTCCACCAGATTCTGGACTTAATGTTCTTGCTGTCGACTAAACCTTCTCTGGTGCAGTGTAGGCAGGCACCTCAGGGCTGTACTTTATTCCAAGCTTAGATTGAAGGATAGAAGTGAGGGCTCCATCAGGAACAAAGAAATCTTCATCTCCTGACCACGAGCGCCACATCCCGGCATCACCTTCGGGAGGGATGTCATCGCCACCTACATTTACCCTGTGCATTGTCTCGAGTACCGTGTAATTTGCAGCATATATTCGGGAGGAATTTCCAACAAGTGGAAGTGAACATCTTGCATGTATACATTCGCAGGCATAGTAATGATTTCAATCTTGTTCACAAATGCATAGGCTTTAGAATGACCAGATGAGGGGGTAAATGTGATGCTTAGAATTTGGGAATCCACCTTCATAACAAATTCTCGAATCACACATTTAATATCTGAAGAATCTCTCGAATAAGAGGATGGGGAGGTTCTCAACAAAGTGTATTGACCAACACTAACAGAGAATAATGCATCCGATATATTTAGGCCTGGATACGAGGCTAGACAGAAATGAAGTCTGGTGAACTTGTGTCCAGGAGAGACAGTGAAGTTGTGGGTAAATTGTTTATGAGATATACAAACAGATATCTGGGGATGCGCTGGGGTACCATAGTCCTCGAGGTCGGCTTCACTGGCTTTAACTTTCAGGCTAACAGTTTTTATCTGGACATCAGATGGAATGTCTTCTGCAGAAGAATCACAGCAATATGTCGTCATCTCCATCGGCAGGAGAGAATGTTCATCTGCATACACAACTACAAAGTTTGTTTCTAGCAAGAGACCGAGGGAACACAGAACAAGAATTAGTCGCATGAGGTTTTGAGACATGGAACTTGAGAAGAATGATGATGCAGAAACAGAAATTTGAAACTTTCACAGAGCAAGTATTTTTGGTGAGATATCAAACTCTTGTCAGCTTCTGTAATACCGTGAACAGAAATGGACTCCTGGTGCTTGATCTCTTCCTGCCATTTAATTCTGAGATAGAAGTAGAAGAAAAGGGCAATGTGTCGGAATACGCGTTCTCAGCGAAGACTTTGGAATATGACACATCAAGTCTGCTCAAGTAGCATTCCTGGCTGGGTCCTCCAGTGGAGATTAATTGTGAAAGTACAAAGGCATGATTGTTTTTTTTTTTTCTTTTTTTGGGAACTTGGGTACATTGGATGGATGCCAGAGGGAAATCTTCCGAGAGGCATTATAGAAGTATTGATGATCTCAGAGACTTGATACTCTTGTAGTTGGACAGCTCTCTTACTACAGGGGAAAGGAGCGACTCCTAGAGTCTTAACCTCTGCCAGACGTTAATTGAGACACAACACGAAAGCAGTCGGTCACGTGGAATATCCGTTCTTGGCAAGTACTTGACTGCTTCAACGGTGAAGCTGTCGTCCAAATCAACGACCAATCAATTCTGTAGTCAATTGTCAAGGGTGTCCAAAGTCCGCTCAATCCAAAGTCCGCTCAATGTAGCAATGCTTGGAAAGTTCCTGGAAACAGGCGTTCCATTTCATCCCATCGAACGTAAGCATCTCAAAGTCCTAGTTCTCGTTAGAGAATCTAAATCTCTTGACCAGACAATGAGCAGTTAGGAACACCAATTATTGAAGAGAAATAAATTAAAAAAAGCATACGTACGCATGTTTAGGTAAAGAACTTTTTCAAAATTAGAGGTAATTTTTTCACTATCAATATCAGTATTACTTTTCAGTCTTAGAGTTACAACTGCAATAGATATTTTCCCAATATAAAGCGGTAGCTTAGGGTCGTAATGGCATGTGAAAATCCCTACTGGGTCCACTGTTTAGGAAATTTTAGGGAAATTTGGAGAGTTTCTACCAAAAAAAATAGCACGTAATCTGGCCAATTTTTGCCAACTGGTGCTGACATGCACGCCAACCGTTGGCCGGACGATGACGTGGCAATTTTTTTAAATAGCTTTCATAATTTTTTTGAATTTATTATTATTTTTTTTCCATTTTCTTTTTCATTTTTCCTTTTCTTTTCTCTCTCCTTCCCATGGAATTCCCTCGCCGTGGCTAGCGAGCTTCCGGTGGGGTCGCGGCCCTTGCACGACCTCACCCAAGGGTGTTGGCGAGGTGGCTTCGCCCAGATTTATGTGAGGCCGGCCTCGCCCCAGCCTTGCTCGGGCGAAGGCGCCCTTGCCCGTGGTTGGTGAGGCCATGGCGGCCATCGCCAAGGCCTGGGCGAAGGCAATCCCGAAGTAAAACGAAGCAAACTTTGCTGGCCGGCTTGCATCAATTCAAAGGACGAAAGAGCAACCGCGACCGGTGAAAAATCTAGAAGATCTGGGATTTGCAAACGGTCCCGGGCACTCTAGATTTCGAAAACAGGATGAGGACAGAAACGGAAGAATAGCGCGCGAGCTGACCACATGCTCCCCAAAGGAGCTGAGCCAATCCCTTCCCCTCCTCGCTCACTTGAGCTAGAAGCAATGGGGTCTTCGGCTTTTCTCCTCACTTTCAGCTTTCTTTCCTTCTTCTTCTTCTCCCTCAGCAAGCTTCGAAGTCGAAGGAGGAGATGGTGATTTTCCTATTTGGGGGAGCTGCGGACGAGGCCACCTTCGCTTGCGGCAAGACTGGCGAGGGCTTTAGGTCCCTTGCCCAGTGGCCGGCGAGTGAGGAAAGTCCAAGGAGGAAGAAGAGAGAAAAAAAAAGGAAAAAGAAAAGAAAAGAAAATCTAGCTAGCGCCGGTGTCCACATCAGCACTAGCTAGCCAAAATTAGCCGGATGAATTGAATTTGTACTAATGTAAAAAATTTTAGGATTAAATTGATCTAATTGAAAGATTTATGACTGAATTAATACCATTGTAATAGGTATAACACTTTTTTGGTACTTTTCCTCTATTTTTGGTAACTTTGCTTTCCTTTTCAAGTCGTGTGTCCTTAAGCTTATTTTATTTTGTCAATGGTGAAGCGAGATACAGATGGATGATGTGCCATAGGCAAGTACACATTATTCATGTTCATAGGATGACAAAACATGGCAACGATGTGTGATTTACTTTGGATACTCTAAACGAGCATTTCTTCGGACTAGTCTTATCATAGAATGCTAAAATATGAAAAAAGTTTACACTATTCATTGTCTATGAAAATACTATGAAAGAGACAAACCATAATAACAATGTGTGATTTACTTTGGATACGCTAAACGAGCATTTCTTCGGACTAATCTTATCATAGAATGCTAAAATATGAAAAAATTTCACTCTATTCATTGTCTGTGAAAATACTATGATAGAGCCGGACCTTACAAGGATTGCAATTGCAATCTACTCATTTCTGACTTGGGGAGAGAGTTGCGCGAGCTTTCCTGTTGCTCGAGTGATCTAGCTTTGTTTGATATATTCATTTTATAGGTCAATTTTGAAAAAATTACCAAAACAATGTCTCATCCATTTGTACTAATACCAACTGTGTTCTAAATCTTTCAATTTAGTATTAAATTTTTTGACAATTTGTTAATGTAGTCATTCTAATTAATTTTGATTAGAGATCGCCGACAAAAATATCAATTGTCTTACGTGATACAACTAGCAATAACATTAACAATATTTTCAAAAAATTGCCTAAATTTATATATTTATTTTTTTTCCATTGTGGCTAACTAGGTGAGGGCAAAGAAAAATTATCTAGAAGCCTGTCTTGAAAAATCCTAGGGCGGGCAAATGGGACAATTTCAGTGTCGACATTAGCCTGCCCCCAACTCCGGAAAAAGACAAGGCTAGGACCAACGACTATTCCTAAGATCAATTATATCACGCCGATAATCACTGTCAAGAGGCTGCCATTTTGAACCTATCCTTATCACCCTCGGCTCACATATTCATCCGACCAAAGCCACCGAGATCCCGATCATCATCACTTTAAGAACCCGTGACTCGGATTTTTAGTTTCCTCCAATTCCTTCCTCTCCCTACCTTGGAAAGAAACCATACAAGTGCTCATCGTCTCGAGCTCTCTGTTTCTGTCCTATTCTTGTCTCTTGCCAAACTCAGAGGTCCTCCTTACAAGTTCATCCATGGAACAACAAGGAATCATTCAAGATGACCATGGAGGTCAGGGACATACCCATGAACAACCTCTCTCATGACATATTTCTCAAGATTCTGTCACTCCTCGATCTACAAAAATAAGAGCATGACACGACCGTCCTTTCATTAAAGAACGCAGCCTCAACATAAACAAAATTCGGCATGATATCAACATATATACATCCCCATATATATATGTAAGGGCAATTGGTTACAATATTAAAGTATTTTTATATTCCACCAAATCAAATGTACACCTCCTCCAAAGACTAACTCACAGACTTATTAACTATGCACAAGTCATACCAAAAAGTTTCCACCACAAAAGTCCCCCCCTGAATGAATGCTGTTTATTTGAGACTCACTGAAGAACCTGAAAAACAATTAGATGAGAGGAGTAAGTTACCACGGCTTAGTGAGTTACACATTTCTTCTAAGCGAGAAGGGTATGACTGGCTAGTAGCGAGGGCGATGCCTCTGGGTGGTACTCCTCACTACTTGACGAGTGACGGTGAGAGGATGGCGAGTAGATGGAGGCCGGTGAGCAGCGGCAATGGCACATGGCGGATGGTGGGTGGACGGCTGGCTAGTAGCGAGGGTGAGCGGTGAAAAGAATTATTATTTTTCATTTTTTTTTGTCTAAGCAGCTCAGCACGATCATAAATGAAACTATGTGATTATACCCTCCTGTCAATGTGTTGACAGGGCAAGTTGAGCAGCAACTCGGGTTGGGAAAACTTGTTCTTCCCGCCACCATCCTCATCTCGGTAGGAAATCTCAAGCTTCACCTTGACCCTGAAGTCTGGGGAGAAGACGTGCTTCTCTTTAAACCGGGCCGATTTGCGGAAGGCATTGCCAAAGCCACCAACAACAACCGGCCGTGTTCATTCCCTTCAGCTTTGGGCCCCGAATCTGCATAGGAAGGAACTTCGTGACGCATGAGGTGAAGATCGTTCTCTCAATGATTCTGCAGTTCTACACCTTCAAATTGTCCACTGCGTATGTCCACTATCGAGTTCAAATCCTCACGATTGGCTCGAAGCATTGTAGCTTGGTTCACCGGAATAAGAATAATGTCTTAATTTGTAAGATGATGTACATATATGCCTTGATATCTCAATTGCCTGTGTTGTGCTTCTAGGATTCGTCGAACATTAAAAGGAGGTTGGGGGATGCTGATGACCAGCGGATCCTCCTTAATCAGCATAAGACTGCTGGGGTCTAGTACGTTCTTATTTACCATACAGTACAATATCTATACAAGCAAATGTGTGCCGACGTATATTTGCTGTGATATAGAATTTGTCGGGCTCCATTTCGACCTGTGAAATTGTCGGGAGACGAGGACAAGAAACTAGGGAAGCAGGTGCGCCATATGAAATTGACTAGTCGATTGTTCCATTGATCTTCGCTTGTTTCTAATGTGGTATGTGCCCCAATCCGTTGGGAAGAGATAAATTTTTTGTTGCCACAATTAAATTATTAGGCTGGTCACGAGGATCAAGATTATGATAGGATTTGATTAATAAGATTATACATATGGGGAACTGTTATATCCTATATTTTATTTGGCAAAACATAAGATATCATCTTAACTCAGAGACCGCCACCAACCCTCCATTCAGGTCACCTTGAACTAACCCAAATTAAGATATGCATATCTCATTATTTGGATGTCAAATTTGGATGAATGGGATATTGCTGCAAGGGTCTCGACGAATATCATCCGTTTGCACCTTTCAATTAGCCTTGGACGAAAATGGACTTTGAATCAAATTTGGTCCAATGTTGTTTAAAAAATTTAGTGTGTAAAATGATAAGGGAAATTCTAAATAAAGTCTGAAGTGTCTTCATTTTTTTTTTTCAAATAATAATATAAAGTGAACATTGTTTCAAATAAGGACTTGAAATGTTATTATTTTCTCAAATAAAGGTATAAAGTGGATCTTATTTCAAATTGGGGCTTAACTTTCCGACTGGTCAAGAGCATTTTAATCATTTACCTTTTCAAAAAAAAATCTTTTTTTCTTTCTTCTTAGCCAGTGGCCGATCAGTCTCCGATGATGCTTGGAAAGGGTTGGGTGAGGTTGCTCTTGCCCGATTTGATGAGGGTCACCCTCGCTAGCCATAGGCAAAGACAACCTTGCGGCCATTGATGAGTTTGGCGCTTGCCAATGGTCAATGAGGTGACCCTTGGGGGAGGCTACCCTCGAGGATATTGGTGAGGTTGGCCCTTGCTAAATTTGGATGAGGGTCGCCTTGCTAGTGACCGGCGATGGAAGGCCTCGCCAACCCTAAGTGAGGCTGACTCTCATCAGATTTAGAAAGGGTGGCCTTATCGGTCATTACTAGTGCTCGTTGGGTGAAAAATTAAAATTAAAATTGTATTTGGACAAAAATGCCCTTTGATTGGTTGGAATATTTAGCCGGCCAACAACCGATGAGGTTTGACTTTTATTTGAAATAACCATGTTCACTTCAGGTTTTTATTTAATACAAGGTCCATTTTGAGTCATTATTTGAGAAAATGAGAACACTTTAAGTCTTTATTTGGAATTTTCCCAAAATCATAATGTTGCAGCGTACCTTTTCCATCAAGAGGGAAAAAAAATATAGGCTGAGGGATATCGTCTAAAAGGTAGGCCTATGACTCTCGATTAGGCTCAAGCTCACCCAAGTTTATACCATGCGTGATGTTGATGAATTCAATTTTAGCTTCAAATTGACGCTATAAAGGTTTTTTAATAAAGAGTTGCCGTTAACCTATTGAAATCAATTAAAAATCAAATGAGGCATGAGAGTATACTTTATTTTTTACGCAACTAAAGTGTCTTGTGTTAGGGATTTAGTTACACTAATTAATCAACTAGTGTCCTTTGAACACCTAATATTGACAAGATGTTTGTCAGACAATCTGGATTGGTTTTAAACCCATTCACTAGTATGTGAAGTGATCATGAGGATACACAATTATTAAAATTTCAATCAGCAACCAAGAAAACATCGAATAAATTGCGAGAGAAAACTAGAATCTAATGCTAAGAAATAAGAAATAATATCATTTCTAACTAAGCCAAAGGGAAAGCACAATTAACATATCATAAATGTGCAATCACGTAATAGTTGAAATAGAAATGTGTAAACGATGACCAAACATTTGTCTCTAAGAATACTCAAAAAACATATCAGTTTGTTCAATTTTGAGCACAATTTTTTTCACATGGATTTTTGCACATTTTAAGAGAAAACTACTTGAAAAATAATTTTTAAGATTTTCACAAATTTTAGAAAAGAATTTGAAATATTTTTATTTTTAATTTTTTAATAAAATATTTTTTTAGTTTTTTAATCCGAAAATGGGAGTCGGGCTGGGCCCATGGACGAGCAGGGGCTGCCGCTGCTCTGCCGACTGGGCCACGGACATCAAAGTCCAAAAGAAAGGAATGGTCTCAATAAAATAAAATCCAATCTGGCCACTATGAGATCAAACCCAAAGCCCACTCAACCAAAAACAAATCCAAACAAGCCCAATTAAGCCCAACACTCACTATCCTTGTAATAAAAATGAAGCCCGAATTCACCGAATTAACAATTCAACCCCAAGACTCACTAAGTCTAAATGAGCCCAAAGTGCCCTACCCTCCATCACCAATTTTCCAATCCCACGACTCGTCTTCTTCGAGCAAGCCCAGAACCATCGACGTCCAATAAGCCCAGAATAACAAAACGTCGATTATCCTATATTAAATCAAGAATCACCAGATCCTCCAACGACCACCCCACCGGCTACCCGGAACATCTTCGTGAGCGATCTACGCTCGACAGACTCGACTCAGACCAAACCGTGATAGACCCGACTCTACCATTGGTTGAAGTCGGTGCCACCACGACGTCGGCCAGCGTGACCGCGAACCAGCAGGACGGAGTTGTCCTCTGGCAAGCCGACTCCCAGCTCCCACAGACGTTACCCCTCCACCAACCTGTCACGGCACAAAACAAAGGATGCATGCGAAGCAAATTAGGCACAAGAAAAAGTTTGCGGATCTAGTGGAGGCATTTTCACAAACAGGTGTCGTGCAACCCTGATAGTGGAGTTTCTGACACGAACGGGAGTCAAACTCGCACAGGGGTTCTCGAAGGACGACAGGCAGAGACTGATAACGACAGAGCATGGGACCGACGGGACCGATGATCGCGTGAACCGGACGGCCGAGAGCTCCAGCCCCAACGTGTCCAAAACAGGACAAAACAGAGCAAAAATAAGGGGAATAACGGGGCACCGGAGCGCGCGGCCGCGGGGACCCTACCTGGCTTGGGCGACGACGGCCGGGAGGCGACCTCTAGTCGGCTATCTCAGTGTCGCCAAGCCGGGGTCCTCGGGACAACGGCGGATCGCATGCAAAGATCAAGTTACCGAAAATCGAGCGCTGTGGAAGAGGGGGGCCGCATGGCCCCTGCCACAGCTAGCTTGCCGTGCCGGCCTGCCTCCGACCCAAAGGTCGCGCTCCTCACTCCCCGTCCTGCCTCTGCCCTCTGCTTCTGTCCTTCGTCCTCGTCGTGCCAGCGTCGCTCCAGTCGCTTGGGGGAAGGACTGGAAGGAGGAAAGAAAGAATAAGGCCGGGCCGAAAAGGAATGCAAGAGGGAAGAACGGGCCTGGCCCAGGAGGAAAAGAAAAGAAAAAAGGTGAAGAAAGAGCCTGGGCTGGGCCCAGGTGATGAAAAAAGGGGCCGGGCTGCCCCTGCCCCGCCTGATCTTTTATTTTTTTTTTTAAAATTAATTAGTTAATTTTTTTCCTTTTTCTTTTTTCCCCATTTTTTATTTTTTTTTCTAATGAATTCTATAAATATTAATGTAAATTCTCCTAGCATCTATATGCTATGTAATTAAACCTTAAATAAAGAGTTAAATTTTAGATGATAACAATTTTCCATCACATCAACTCAACAAATGGTATTAGAGCTGATAATTAATTGATGAACCACTTTCAAAGTGTATTAATGTTTGGTGGACATCTCGAAGAAAGAACCTTTGATGTGACTTCTTGGTGGAGGTAGTGAATGGCGTGTCTTGGCTTCTTGCTGGGCTAGGTCAAGATGAGTAAGGTTGAATCTGAAGTTTGAGTTATAATAATGTTAGTGTGGAAAGACTCTTGGATTAAGGAGGAGCTCGGCTTAACATACGATATTCACATGTAAGGTGGAGATTTGCAGAGTTGATGATGTTAGAAGAAAGAAATCTCCCATCAAGATGTGGTTTATTATGAAGGCAATTAAATATATCTCAATTGAGCCATAGTTGCTTCAAATTTTTTAATGAATGTGAGTCTAACAAATATACTGATGGCCTTGTACCAGATTCTTTATTTGCGATGACTTCTATTACTAGTCTTAACATTTTTGGGTATTTTCTTTGATTTGGCTTAATTTTTCATCCTACCAATCTCGGAAATAAATGGCCCACGTGGATATGATATCTACATGAACATTAGTACAATCAATGAATCATCTAGAAGAACAATCTTCTTCACGATTGATAATTTTTTCTATTCAACATCTCTACTAAAAAGATGGTATGCACTTCCTCATGTTTCCTATCCAAAATATATATATATATATATATATATATATATATATGTGTGTGTGTGTGTCTATGTATAATTCTATATTTTTGGAACAAAAAAAAGGAAGATTATTTAATGTTTGATGGAATGAAAGTAATTTCCCTGAGCCATCATAAGACTTCTTGAGCCACCATAAGACTTTCATGACATTAATCCATTGAATGAGTAACTTGTTTGCTTGATTTCGACTTTTGCAATTGCTTTTTCCCGAGCTACTACTAATCTATAAAGAGAAGTTGCGCCTGCTGCATGACGGAAAAGCTTAACATTTTTCATGCAATCCCAATCAGCTGACACCGACGTCCATCAAATAATTGTTTTTCATGGATAATCCTTCGTTTATCTTCAAGGGTCCGCTCCCTATTCCACGTCTCCCCCGAATCGTCAACGTCGAGAAGGTTGTCATTTTCCATCGCGTCTTGTCTCCATCGACAGGCATTGCCTTCCATCTAGGACGTCATGTTGTCGTCCATCCACCCCGAAGGATCCTTGTTGAATTATCTAGCTCCACGCGCCCTAGAAAATCTCTGTCGGTCTTGGAAAATAATGGGCATCAGCATGGCCATTGTGTTGAGCTCTCCTCTGGTGTTTCTAATCAAAACTCTAGTACAAGTTATGGTGAAACCCGCTCAGGATACAATGGATAATGAATGAGCAGGGATCTGGAGGTCCTCCTTACAAGTTTGCCCATGGAAGCACTAATAAATCATTTAAGATGATTGTACAGACATACTCATGAACAATCTTTCTCATGGAATATTCCTCGAGATTTAGCCTCAAATCCACACAATAATTAAGTTCTAAGCTTCAGTCCTGATTTTGTGCTTTGATGGAACGAAAGTGACTTTCCTATGCCATCATAAGACTTCCACGATTTTGCTTGCTTGATCTCGACTTTCACGATTGTTTTTTCCCAGGCTACTATTGGTCTATAGAGAGAAGTTCCACCTACTACATGACGTAAGAGCTTACCATTTTTCATGCAATCCCAATCAGTTGACACCGATGTCGATCAAATAATTGTTCTCATGGATTTTCTTTTTTTATTTTTTATTTTGTTTTCAAGGGTGTTGATCAAGGCTCGGCCTCTCCCTATTCGACGTCTCCTTCCAAATCGTCAACGTCGGGAAGGTGGTCATTTTCCACCGTGTCTATCTCCATCGTCGGCAAGTGGTGTCTTCTATCTATGATGCAATGTTGCCATCCACCCCGTAGGATCATAGTTAAATTATTTAAGTGTGCACGCCCAAGAAAATCTATGTCAATCTTGGAAAATAATGGGGATCAGCACAGCGATCGTGTTGAGCTCTCTCTTTGTGTTTCTAATCTTATGGTCTCTCACCGCGCTGGCGCGCCAGCTATGGTGGAATCCGCTTAGAATACAGAGGACGATGGCCCGACAAGGAATCAAAGGCCCTCCCTATAGGTTCCTCCATGGGAGCACGAGGGAAACAATGAAGATGGGAATGGAAGCTAGAAGCACGCCCATGGACAATCTCTCTCATGACATACTCCCTAAGGTTCAGCCTCACATCGACTCTTGGATCAACACATACGGTAATTGAAAATATAAGCTTTTGTTATAAAACTGTGCCAACCACTCCTGGAACTTTGATCTGACTTTAGTTTGTTCATTATTGAGATTTTTGTGCAAACATTTTGCAGGGAGGAATTTCATAAGTTGGTACGGGGCGGAAGCTCAATTGGTCATCACGGAGCCGGAACTGATTAAGGAGGTGCTAATCAACAGAGACAAAACGTTTCCGAAAACAGGACCGAGGAGCTTCGGCAAGTATCTTTTAGGAGATGGGCTCGTGTCAACCATAGATGGGGTAAAGTGGGCGAAGAAGCGTAGACTCGCCAATCACACTTTCCACGGGGAAAGCCTCAAGGTAATTAGGTTTGGTGTATACTAAAATTCCTGTTATTTGTAACTATCAAATTTTAATTGCAAGTTTCTTGTGCTTATCAAATGGAAAGAGAATTTCATGCAATCTTTAGATTGGAGTTACGAATTGACGGGAACTAATTGAAGTGCAGAACATGGTTCCAGCGATGGTGGATAGTGCTCACGTGATGCTAGAGAAATGGAAGCAACAAGAAGGGGAAGAGATTGAGGTGTTTGAAGAATTTAAGTTGCTGACCTCCGAAGTGATTTCGAGGACAGCTTTTGGGAGTAGCTACGTTGAAGGGAGAAACATCTTTGAGATGTTGACAAACTTGGGTTTGTTAGTGTCCAGGAATGCTTTGCGCGTGAGGTTCCCAGGAATAAGGTATTCCTCTTCAACATTTTCCTAAGAAAGTTTTTCTTACTTTTAGGAAAAAAAGAAAAAAAAAAATAAGCCCGTTTTAGCTTAGTCAAATAGACTATGCCAATCACGTTTTGAAAAGCCGAGGAAAAAACTTGCATGGATAATTGTTTGTGGATCATAGACAATCAAAATAATTGCTTTTTGTGGGATCCATGTATAAATCACGTGGACGTTCTATGATGACGAAATATGACTAACCCAATTCATGTCGATCCGGATCCAAGCAATTTTGACCTCAAGGAGTAGTGAGACCCACATGAGATCTCACTAAAAGATGTAAAGTTAGCAAAAGTATAATGAGTGGTTTCAAGCGGGAAGAAAGTAATCGTGTGATCAAGCTTACAATTTTCGATTCTTCCCAGTATCTGAACAAGCTAAGAGAATCATAACAATGTTATATGTACTGGCACAAATTTTTTCATCACAAGAGTAAATACAGCTAGCTAGTAAGGTGGAGATTAGAACACACATTTGTCAGAAAATCGATCTATACTTTAGAATCACAAACTAAGGCATTTGTTGTTGAATCCGGGCACAGTAAGATTTGGAAGACAGCGGATGAAATTGAAGCCGAGAAGCTCAAGAAAGGCATACACGTTGCAATCTTGGAGATCGCCAAGAAAAGAGAGAAGAAGGTGATGGCTGGGGAAGCAGATGACTATGGGAATGATTTCCTTGGGCAGCTTGTGAAGGCTTATCGTGATAATGATGAGAGCAAGAAAATCACAGTCGACGATCTAGTGGACGAGTGCAAGACATTCTACTTTGCTGGACAAGAAACCACCACCGCAATGCTGACGTGGGTCATATTCCTCCTAGCAGTTCATTCTGATTGGCAGGAGGAAGCAAGGAAGGAGGTTCTTGATGTATTTGGGAATGAAGACCCTGACTCCAATGGAATCGCAAAGTTAAGGATGGTATGAAAAATCCAATTTTTTGTCTTGATTGATTTGGTAGACAAGGAATGAGCCTCCTAACAACATATTGGTATGCCTGATTGCTTGAGTCCAAAACTGAAACTCATTGATACTCTATATTATTAGAATTATACCAGTTGCAACTCTGCTTGAGGAACACCCTTAGACTTAAACTTGAAGCTCAATCATTGATAACTAAAAAAACCGTTGATACAAGAAAAGAAAAGACAAGTGAGTCTATATGTGTAACTTGTCGACAATTTTTGTACTAACTTTCCAACTATTGGATTTGTTTGAATTGACTTTCATATTTTACTCTATAATTAAATTATTTAAGTCTTGCGCCTCAACATTTTGCCTTATTTAAACTCAAAACTCTTGGAACTTTCATGACACCCAAATTCAGACATGTATAAACATACATAACTTTTCACAATTTTAAACTTTGAACAATGTTTAAAAATTTCAAGGGAAAAGTTTAAAAAAAATTGTGAACAATTGCATAGTTTACCAACGCTTTGAATCTTTAACGTCTTATATAAAATTTCTAAAAGGATTTGGCAAGCAGTCCAATTATTGTTGGTAATTTCTAAAAAAGTTTGTAAATTTAATATGTTGGTAAGTAACACAAATAGAAATTCATAACTCAATAGATAAATTGGTGAACTTTAAAAGAATTAAATAAATGTCGATAAGTAACTGAGACTTGGTAGATTAAAAATAATTGGTAATCTAACGGGCTAAGACTGGTGAGTTGCAAAAATCTTTGTAAGAGAGAAAAAACAATGGTAAACTCCAACAAAAATTCATAGATTAAAAAAAAAATTCAAATAAACATAGTACTCAAATGAAATTTGGTAACTTGAAACTATTTTGTTATACAATCAGAAAAAAAATTGGTGAGTTACTCAAATAAATATTGATGAATTCATATAGAAGTTTGATATTTTTAGCATTCCCAAGAAAGACAAATATAAGCTAGTTGAAGATAAGAAACATTGATGATTTGCTAAACCGTGAAAATAAAAGTGTGAATAGTTACCAGTAAGTTATTGTAAATAACTTAACCAGTAACTTTCTGTACCAGTATTGTCTTTTCACGCTTAACAACTTTTTCATAAATTTACTGAGGACCGACAAGAATTTGTAGTTTTGGGGAAGAAACAATGAAATCGTCCTTCTTTTTATTTCTGAGTGGTACGTGTTGTCAACTAATGTCACCTTTTGCGTGCAGATCAGCATGATCATGAACGAAGCTCTACGATTATACCCTCCTGTGATAGGGTTCACTCGAAAAGTCGACCAGCAACTTAGGCTAAGGGAACTTGTACTTCCTCTTAATACTCAAGTCTTTATAGCAAATCTTAAGATTCATCACGACCGCGAAATTTGGGGAGAAGATGTGCACCTCTTCAGACCAGAGCGATTCTCAGAAGGCGTCTCTAAAGCCACCAACAACAACGCAGTGGTGTTCCTTCCCTTTGGCTTCGGGCCTCGAATGTGTGTGGGGATGAACTTTGCGATGAATGAGGCGAAAATTGTCCTTTCAATGATTCTGCAGCGCTACACTTTCATATTGTCTCCAGGGTACATCCATAGTCCAGTACAAATCCTCACGATTCGCCCGCAACACGGACTTCAAGTTATCCTTCATCCATTGTAGCTTGTTTAGCAGCATATATGATCTAGTTGACGTTGGGGTTTCAGGAAAGAATTACGGAAGTTCATTTGATCTTAAAGATGTGTTTCAGGTTACGTCCAGGTGAAATAGGGTTGGTTTCATCCTTTTAATTTAATAAATTAGGCAAGTTGTGTTTCAATAACCTATATCGAGTTTCGTAAAAGAATAATTGTTTAGCATATCATGTTCGATTGAGCTATACCATGTACTTTCATGTCGACAAGACATGAATATGAAAGCCATGGAAATGTCAATCAAGATCTCAATAGCTAGAATCAAGAACACATAATTGAGTAAAGATATTTGCAAACTTGATTCGGAATTCATCGTTTTTGATGTGGACTAGCACATTTTGTATCATGAGACTATCTCTCACCCTTAAGGTTCAATAAGTGCATCTTATGTGAGCACATTAGGGTTAAAGGAGGAACTTGAGCACTATTTATAAAGTTTTAAGTCATAGACCCTGGTCAGGCTTTATTCAATCTATACTACCAAGCTCCATAATAGATTAATTAAAAAATATTATATTTCACTTTATTAGGCTTATCCTATAAAATGGTAAATTACAGTATCAATTAATGTAATCCACATAAAAAAAAATCTTACATAATATGTCTGTGGACATGAATAACCACCCCAAGTTGTGAACGGAGGTGAAAGCCGGGGAAAATGAATAATAGGTATAGAAGATGACCAGCGAAATTTCAAATTAGGATAACAAATACATTGATGGAGGAGTGATGGAATGTAATAGAACCATGAAGGAAAAGTGTTAGAGATATATTTTCTTTGATTCCATATGTATTTCGAGATTTTTTATATTGTCTTCTTTGATTGATTATGATTTATAGTAATTGATATTGTAATTTTATTTACTTAAGATAGTTATCCTCTAAATTTTATAATCAAGTTCATGTACTTTTTATTATTGAACACAGAAATACAGAAATTTCACAAGGTGGTGGTCGTACAGAAATTTTCTAATGAAGTTCATGTACACTATTCATTACTTGGTATTAGATCTCGTTAGCTTGAAGCTCTTGTTACCTGAGCAAGCATTCATTGAGTCATTTACAAGGTGGTGGTCATAGTAACCTTAAGTTAGTTAGGCCGGTGTCTTTTTTTACTATAATTGCTACTCTTGAGTGTTGTTCCGACATTTCCTTTACTTGTTTCAAGAAATCAATACCACCATCGGACTCACCGCCCTCAAATGAGCCAGATGCTGAATTTTCGTAGTGATTTGTCGACCAGGAGCTCAGGCTAGGGAAACTCGTTTTTCCTCCTAACATTCAAGTTTACATAGCTAACCTCAAGCTTCACCACAATCCCGAAATCTGGGGAGAAGATGTGCACCTTTTCAGACCGGACCGATTCTCGGAAGGCGTCCTTAAAGCTACCAACAACAACCCAGTTGTGTTCCTTCCCTTTGGTTTCTGGCCTCGAATGTGCGTGGGAACGATCTTCGCGATGAACGAGGTGAAAGTTGTCCTTTCGATGATTCTGCAGCGCTACGATTTCAAACTGTCTCCTGGGTACATCCACAGTCCAGCTGAAATCGTCAAGACTCGCCCCCTACACAGACTTCAAGTTGTATCTCATCCCCTATAGCTTGTTAATCAGCATTAATGGCCCAGTTAATGCTGAGATAACAACGTAAAGAGACTAATTTTAATGCCTTCGTGAGCTTGTGGGTTCGAGTTTCATAAAAAACCTATTAAAGTTTTATTTTAATTCAAAGACGTGTTCTGAGTCACAAATGGGTCGGATTGACCTATGTTTAACTTAACGGATTAGATGAGCCGTGTTTTGGATAAGGTATGTATTCATCAGATGTCCGTTCCAAGCTTCTTGAAATATAATTATCTAACGGACCGCGTACAATTGACCAATTTATGTTTTGATCCTGATGGACCTAACAAGCGGTCGAGTTATTCATCAAGTCCTATCAGATTCGGGGTTTGATCCCCCCTGAGGTACCTTCCTGATTTGACTGACTCTGTGGCGGCTAGGCTACCTTTATACGGGCGTGTTGATGAAGCAACGGAAACAGAAGGCCAAATTTGTTTTTGGATCTGCCATTAAAGATTGTGCGGGATAGGACTTTTCGAACTAAGCAAGAAAAAGATGAAAGTGAGTGATAGATGATCTTGGCGTTTCCTCGTCACGTCCGTGTCATCCCCGTGCTCATGATTGCGTCCTTTATATGTTGGCCCTTGAATCTTTCATCGATCTATGTCACGTCTTGTAAGCGAGATTATTTGCTAAGAAACAGTTCCAGCGTCGAGAATGTAAGTGGTAGTATGAACACCTAGAGGGGAGTGAATAGGTGTGAAAACAATTTTCGCAAAGAACAGTAAAAATATTTTACTTTTAAAACTGAGTTTGAAAAACAACGGACTTTGAGCAGGTTTAAACTTTAGCGGTTAAATAGAACTACGAACAAAGTAAATGAGTTTAGGAAAGAGAATAAGAACACAAAATTTATGGTGGTTCGGCTTAAATCAAGCCTACATCCACTCTCTCACGCTGACAGCCTCCTGGTTAGTTTCCATTAAGAATAAAAAAAGAATTTACAATCTGTAATCTCAACTTCACAATGAAGAGTTTCTACCGCTCTCTCATGAAGTTACACTATAAGTCTCTCTCTTTTGAATACAACTTTGAGCTCAGTGTAAGAAGTAACAAGAGAATGGGAAGCTTCAGACTTTAGAATTTCTCTTTCACGTCCTCCTTAAATAGTCATTTTTGCCTTTTCGACCATTGGCACTTTCCAAAGGAATTCTTTCAATCAACCCGTTGGACAGAATCAATCAAGGAGATCTCGAGCCGTTTGAAGATTGTGATGGAAGCCCGTCAATCCTGTTCGCCATACAATTAGGATCTTAGTTTCTATAAGTAGATTCTTTCCAAATTTACTTGCCTTTTGAAAAGATTTGATGTATCTAAATTGATTCCAATAAAGACAATCAATCTCGTAGGTGATATTTCCAACCAGAAAATCATATATAATCCATATGAACCAAACCCTTGAAGAAATAAAGATAATCCCGCGTCTGGATAAGTCTTCATTTTTCTCTTGCGTTCGGTCTGAAATTCGTCAGAGTGAACATACTTCTGATGTAAAATAGACTTTGACACAAAAGTCTGGGAGTCTTCAAATTTTGACACAGAAGTCTGGAAATCTTCAAAACAGAATGTCGATAAGTTTTGTCGGCTTCAAAACATTAAAGGAGTTTTCTCCAACAATCTCCTCCTTTTTTATGGTGACAAAACTTTTCTGCAGATTTAAAGATTTATAACTTGCAAAACAACTCTTAGCAGTACATAATATTTTATAAAGACAATTAGTTAAGGATTTGGATATCATCGATTCTGCAACCACAGAAAACATGTTAATCTTGAAAAAATTAGACACGCATCAAGATTCAAACATCCACATCCATAAACTACCACAAAGATTGCTGCATAATATAAGTGTTCAAAACATCAAACAAACTCAAATCAAATCTGCAAAAAATTAAGTTCAAAAGTTTAATCTGCAAAAAGTTAAGTTCAAAATTTTAATCTGCAAAAAGTTAAGTTCAAAAGTTTAATCTGCAAAAAGTTAAGTTCAAAAGTTTAATTTGCAAAAAGTTAAGTTCAAAAGTTTAATTTGCAAAAAGTTAAGTTCAAAAGTTTAAATATGCGCATTCTCCCTCTTTTTGTCAACAACAAAAAGTGTAGAAAGTCAAAATAGAAAAGATATAAAAAGAATCAAGGTTGTCGAGGAACTCGAACTAGTTGGAAATCCCCCATGGACTGCACTGCCTCCTCAACCTTTTGGCACTGGCGATGAACATTCTCGACTTGAGTCTGAATAGTCTTGAGAATCTGAACAGTCTGATCATTCTTGACCACAGTCTGAGAGACTTGTTGATTCAGAGTCTGTACCTGAGTGTCTAAAGACTGCCCATTTTCAGAGTGAAAATTAGAAGAGGATCTCAACGCAGTGTGAAGTTTCTGAATCTCAATCTCCATGGCGTATTGCTGAGCTTTAACTTCCAAAAGGAGTTCTATCATCCTTGGATGGTCAGCATTTGGTTCAGTCTGCGCACTAGCTTCAGTGAATTTAATTCTAGGAGAATTGAGAGATGAGGGAACATCAACTTGTCTAGCACCAAGACTCGGAGTAGATTCTTCAATGTCAGCTTCAGGAAATTGAGAAGCATAAACATCCTTTAGGTCTGCAGGAGATCGACTTATGCCATCACTCGCAAAATGAGGAGAAGTCCCTATTTTCTCAACAGCTCCCCCGGTTTTTGTGTCTACAGGTGGAGAAGGAATTCCTTCTTGTGTCTTCTCGTGTTCAAAGTGAGAGTGATGTTCTTTCTCTATACGTACTCCTATTAGTTCACTCTTAGTTGCTTCTGAATCCTTAGATAAAGATATTGCAACTGTTGCTTCATAAGAGTCATCCTCATCTTTCTTTTCAGAATGACATTCTTCTTCTTCTTCAGCCCTTGTTCCTTCTTCTCTTTCTATTTCTTCCTTCTATGTTTCTTCTACTTCGTCATGCTTTCCCTTCTTTTCTTGCTCTTCTTCTTCTTGTCTGTTTCCTCCTTCTCTTTCCGTTTATTTCTCAGAACCAACACAACCTCGAAGATTCTTTAAAGCAATGGCAGAAATTGTAAGATCATCTTCATCCTCTTGGTCCTGCAGGATAAGTGATTGTTGGAGAAAACTTCCCTATTTGTTTTGAGGTTGACAAAACGTTTCCATCAGTCTAGTTTGAAGACTTGCAGACTCTATCATCAAAGTCTGAAGACCTCCAGACTCAAGATTCAAAGTTTGCCCTCATTGATAGTTCTAGACCGACAAAGAAAAGTTTTATTGAAGGAGTTTTATTCAAATGCAAGTATCTCTTTTGAAGATTTGATTCTTACGGTTAAGGAAGATCTCACGGCTGAAGATAGCACCTCAAAGATTTATTATTCGTATTGAGATTAATTCGAGTAACTTAGATTTGATTGATTAGAGAAGTTTACTTGGAAGGTTCTACTTATGGAAACCTAGATCCTGATTGTATGGGCGAGCAGGATTGGTGGGCTATCATCACATTCCTCAAATAACTCGAGATCTCCCTAAATTGATTTTGTCCAACGGGTTGATTGGAAGAACTCCTTTGGAAGGTGCCAACGGTTATGAAGGCATGGAGGAGTATATAAGGAAGATGCTCAAGTTGTTCGAGAAGTGCTTGATAGAAAAATTTCAAAGTCTGAAGCTCCTTGTTCTTTGCGATTTCATTTGTTGAGCCCAATTTGTACTTAAAAGAGAGATAAGATATTTGTGAGACCTTGAGGAAGTGTAGTAGAGTCTCTACACTGTGGAATCAAGAAAGTGAGACTGTAAAATCTCTTTTGGTTCTTAGTGGAATCCAGCCGGTGTGCTGTCAGTGTGGGAGAGTGGACATAGGCTTGGTCTAAGCCGAACCACTATAAACCTAGTGTCTTGATTCTCTATCCCTAAACTCTTTACTTTATATTGTAGTCGCTTATAACTGTTTATCGTCCTCACGCTTTCATTCTGTTAATCTTAGAAGCTAATTTGTTTTGATAAGTTTCGCAAAAACTTTTTTGATCACCTATTCAGCCCCCTCTAGGTGCTCGTACTAGTCTTATCAATGATCTCCTCTTCTTTACAGGTTCATGCACAACTTCTTTGCATTTTCTCTTTCTTCCAGCAGAATCTTCCTTGGTTTTGCTAGAGGTATCCTTCTTCAAGCGCTCAATAGCCTTGTTCAGATCCTTCAACCTCATCTTCGAAATCATCTTCAGTCCTATTATCATAGGAGCAGCAGTTCGAGAGCAAAGTGAGGCGGGAAACTCGATCTGAAAATGTCTAAACAACTTTGTAACTAGCACAGAATAAGGCAACTATCCTTTGTCATTCATAACTATCATGTACATGTGCATCAGGATAGTATGAGGGACAGAAAAACATATCTCATTGCAGATAGCAAACATGAGTCTTGCTTCGAATTTGGAAACATCTGCTTTTGATGCAGCCTTCGGTCTGATGCAGCAAATGGCAATTTTGTGCAGCAAAACATTTGAGGCTGGTAGTCTAGAATATGTGATAACTCCTAGTAATTTGTCCTTGACAAGAAATCTCATTACTTGACCAAATGAACACTGATTGGTTGAAAACCACTCATTTCCACCCCAATAATGTCTACCAATGTGTCAACATCCACCACATAGTCTTTATTACTCACAGTAAACTGGATCGATTCTGGTCAAGAAAAGATAGATTCGAATAGAAAAATGCAGTCAACTCTGGATATGCAACAGCCGTCTAAGAAAAAAAAATTCTCGAGTTGAAGGAAGGCTAACTTTTCCGTCAAGTTAACCTTGATAGAGTCTAGGAAGTCAAAATCGACAATTCGAGAGTTCATCACCCCTCTCTTCAGCATTTGGCAGTAAACATTTTTGTGCTCTATAGAACGAAATAGTTTCGTTCTCTCTCCAGGAACATCAGCAGCAACACCTATTATGGGTTGAAATTTCGAATAAAACCTCTCATCATCATCATTGTTTTTAGGATGATTAGAACTAAACCTAGGGTCTGCAAGAAAATAAAGAAGGGCTTTGTCTGCCGACCCTTTTGGCGCTATACTCAATCGTTCCATCGTTCTTAAGAACACAGTCTCGTTCTTATACCCTTTTTCTCTTAGAAAATCAGTGATAAAAGTCATAGGAGTGCCACCCTGCTTCAAATAAGTGTAATGCTTATAAGAACCTGGGGGATTGAAGTCCTGAGAGGAATTGCGTCTTCCTCGACTTCCTCTTCCAATGGTTGGCGCGGAGGATTCTACGGATAGTGCTGCGTAGTGAGTTCTGTGGAGAATTTTGCAAAGATTACTGTGGAGAGTTGAAATCTTCCTTAGTGAGATCGAAATGTGTCTGCCCTTCTGGCACATTCTGAGGCCCCTTGCTTGCAATCCGAGAGGATTTCCTTTGGTAAGACATGTTTGCAGGCTTGGAGGATTTCACAAACAGGTTTGAGAGAAGAAAAGATGGAAACTTGTAGAACAAACTTGAGAGTAAAAGACAAGGAAGAAAAGAGTCTGTATTCTAGGGTTTGAAATAAAGTGCTCGAAAGAAATACAAGAAGGTATATAAAGAAAATGAAAGATCACAAAGAAAAGAGGTATTTGAACCGTCATAAGGAAAAATAAATTTGCCTTTTCGAAATAAACTGAAAATGAAAACCTCCAAAAATTCAAAATTCGAATTTTAGCAAGAAAAAGATAACTTCTAAAAATAAAATAGGCAGGGGATGATTCGGTTAATCATACCTTTCCATACGAAAAATAAAATATTTGAATTCGATACATTCTCATACTATAGTAGCTTTTGGACATTCCGAGTCTGACCAACTTTAGACTTTACTCTAGAGGAGAAATAATATTTAGCTTGTTGCGAATAGACTCAAATAGGCTTTTCTCTAGAGGCTTCGTGAAGATGTCTGCCAACTGATTCTTTGAATCAATGAACTGAATCATAATCTCCTAATTTTGGACATGATCTCTTATAAAGTGATGTCGAATCTCTATATGCTTTGCCCTTGAATAAAGAATTGGGTTCTTGGTGAGATTAATAGCATATTGTCGCATCTGATCTCGGTACACGATTCTTCAATCCAAAGTCTCTTAGTTGTTGTCTTATCTATAGAATTTGAGAGCAACAACTCCCAAGAGCAATATACTCTGCTTTTGCTGTTGATAGAGCTACAATACTTTGCTTTCTTGAGAACCAAGATACCAACATATTTCCCAGCAGTTGACAAGTGCCAAATGTGCTCTTTCTATCGACTCTACAACCTGCTAAATCATCGTCTGAATATCTAAGAAGAGTAAAGTCTCATTCTTTTGGATACCACAGACCTAGCTTTGGAGAAGTTGCAACATATTTAATGATGCGTTTTATAGCACTTAAATGAGATTCTCTGGGATTAGACTGAAATCTAGTACAGATGCAAACACTTAATAAAATATCAAGTCTAGAAGCAATTAGGTAAAGAAGTGAACCGATCATGCTTCTGTATAGCTTATGATCTATTTTCTTCCATTCTTCATCCTTCTCCAGTTTCGAAGAACTTGACATTGGTGTCTCTATCTCTTTGCAATTTTCCAACCCAAATTTCTTGATGAGATTTCATGCATATTTCTCTTGGTGAATGAATATACATTTCTTCGATTGTCTAACTTGCAATCCCAGAAAGAAAGTTAACTCACCCATCATGCTCATATCGAAATCATCCTGCATAGTTCTTGAAAATTTCTTGCAGAGACTTTCATTAAGAGAACAAAAAATAATATCATCTACATAAATTTGTACCAGCAGAAAATCTTTCCTTCTTTCTTTATAAACAAGGTAGTATCAACCTTTCCCTTTTCAAAACCATTTTGAGTTAGAAACTTACTCAACCTTTCATACTAGGCTCGAGGTGCTTGCTTCAGTCCATACAATGCCTTTTTCATTCTGTAGACTGAGTTTGGCTTTCTTGGATCTTCAAATCCAGGTGGTTGTTCCATATAGACTTCTTCTTGAATGAACCCATTCAGGAATGCACTTTTGACATCTATCTGGAATAACCTAAAAATTTTATAACAAGTAAAAGCAAGTAATAATCTAATTGCTTCTAATCTTGCTACTAGTGCATATGTCTCGTCATAGTCTATCATTTCTTCCTGAATATATCATTTTGCGACGAGTTTTGCTTTGTTTCTGACCACTTTTCCATTCTCATTCTTCTTGTTCCCGAAAACCCATTTCGTTCCAGTCACATATTTGCCTTTAAGTTTTGGAATCAGTTCCCATACATCGTTGATGTTGAATTGTCTGAGTTCTTCCTACATAACTTTTATCTAGCTTTCATCATACAAGGCTTCATCTACTCATTTTGGTTATATTTCAGAAAGAAGTGTTAGAGCACTGGACTCTTCTCTTCCTTTGGATCTGGTGCGGATTCCTTCATCAATGTTGCCAATGATGAGTTCTTTGGGATGACTTGACTTGTGCTTCTAGTTGCTGCTTGGTTGAAAGTTTGTTGATCCTCTGCTTCGGTTGAATCTTCTCGTTCTGCTTGTTGCTGTTCTCCAAAAGTCTGAACTTCTTCGGGGAAATAGACTTCGTAATGTCCGGAACGGGTTCAAACTCTTCAAGTTAAGACTAGTCTGGTAGATTCTCCACATTATCCTGAAACTTGACGTTCATAGATTCTTCCATGGATTGAGTCTTTTTGTTAAAGACTCTGTAAGCTTTGCTTGAAGTCGAGTAGCCAAGGAAGATTCCTTCATCTAATTTTGCTTCGAACTTTCCAGATCGATCATTTGCATTTTTCAGAATAAAACATTTACATTCAAAGAGATGAAAGTAAGAAACATTCGGCTTCTTTCTTTTATACACTTCATAAAGAGTTTTCTCTAGAATTGGCCTCAAGAATACTCTGTTGATAATATAACAAGATATGGAAACTGCTTCTGCCCAAAATCGAGAGGATAAATTGCTTTCTATCAAGAGAGTTTTGGCCATCTCTTGTAAAGATCTGTTCTTCCTTTCCACAACCCCATATTCTTCTGGAGTGTATAAAGAAGAGAAAACATGCTGAAAACCAGATTCATCATAGAACTTAGCAAAGTCTTGATTTTCAAATTCACCTCCATGATCAGTTCGTATGCTTGAAATAGTATAACCCTTTTCATTCTGAATCTTCTTGGCAAACTTTGAGAAATAAGAGAATGTTTCAGACTTACTTACTAGAAAGTAAACCCAAATGAAGCGAGAGTAATCATCCACGATTACTAAATAATATTTCTTTCCACCAATACTCTGAGTTCTAGTTGGACAAAAAAGATCTATATGAAGAAGCTGCAGAGCTCGATTGCTAGAGATTTGATTCACAAGTTTAAAGGAACTTCTAACTTGTTTTCCCAATACACAGGGAGTGCATAACTCATTCTTCTAGTAAGTCAGATTAGGAAGGCCTCGAACAAGTTTCTTAGAAGAAATCTTGGCAATTTGCTTCATGTTAACATGACCAAGCTTCCGATGCCAGAGACTTGCTTTGTCTTGAATAGAAATAAAACACTGAGAACTTTATGGGTTTACATCCAGAAGGTAAATGTTGTCATGCCTTCTACTAGTAAAAGATTGAGAGAAGTCTTGACTCGTTCCATAACAAATGCCTTCTTGGAAGTTTATTCTGAAACCAGTATTGCAAAGCTGACTTATGCTCAGCAAATTGTAGTTCAAACCTTCCACCAAGGAAATGTTATTGATAGTCAGGCTTTCAATCTTCACAATTCCACATCCTAATATCTTTCCTTTGCTATTTCCACTAAAAGAAACTTTTCCTCCATTTAGTCTAACAAGCTTATAAAGCAACTTGAGTCTCCTGTCATATGCCTCGAATAGCCACTATCCAAATACCATTTGATATTCCTTTTGATAGTGACCTGTGATCAAAAGAAAAACTCAAACTTTCTTTGGTACCCAGATTTTCTTGGGTCCAGGAGGGTTAGTATTAAAACCAGTCTTAGCCCAATCCTTCTTAACCGGTCTCCATATCTTGGGACATTCTTTCTCGAAATGTTCTAAGTTGTTACACTTTGAACATCTGAGTACACTTCAGCCAACAAATTATACAAAAAATTTTTGAAAATGATTTTTGTAAAATGCTTTTATAGGTCTTTGTTTGATTCTTTCTTTTACTTTAGGAAAATTGATTAAAGGAACAATATCGAAGTCATATCCAAACCAGATTTGTTAAAGTAGGGTATTTGAACTGGAAGAATTTTCTCCAGTTTCTCGGATCCTTTTAAAAATCTTTTTGTTATATTTGAAATATCACTTTTCAAAAAAGTATTTTCCTTTGAAAGAGAATCAAAATTTTCTTTCAAATTATCAAAACTTGTTTTCAGACTTTCAAATTTTTCTTTCCAAGAAACTTCCTGTTGCCTGAGCTTAGAATTCTCATTTTTTAGTTCAAAATCCTTTTAAGAGAGGATTTGAGACTGAGACAAAGTTCATCTATGTATTTAAAGATTTTGACAGGAATTTTTAAATCACTTACCTCAATTTCTTTGTCAGAATCAGAATCAGAATCTGTTTCTGATTCTGAGTCTGATTCGGAATGAGCCATCAGATATATGTTGGCATATTCTTCTTTGCTTTCCTCACACTTAGTGTCACTCCAAGTTTCAGCTTTGAGTGCCTTTTTGTATTTCTCAGTTTTTCCTTTCTTCTTCTTCAATAAAGGATAGTTAGGTATGATATGCCCATTTTTCTTGCATTCGTAGCATATCACATCTTTGCTAGTTTCATTGTCCTCATTTGGTCTCTTTTGGAAATTTTGCGTGCTCTGCTTCTTCTAGTTGAATCTTCTTCCCTTTCTATTCACCTTTATGAATTTCTTGATCATAAGTGCTAGCTCCTCATCGTCCATATCATCATCTAAATCTGTATCATTAGAATAAATGTGAGACTTTAAAGCAATTGACTTCTTACCTTTGAGATATTCTTCATCATTTATTTGTTCCACTTCATATGACTGAAGCGTGCCTATTAGTTCGCCAACTGATAGAGGCATGATCCTCTGGGTTTCTCTAATTGAAGTTTTCACATGATTCCAATCTTTCGAAAGCCCACGCAGCAGCTTGTTGACTTTCATTGGTCCTGAGATTGGTTGACCTTGATAAGCCAGACCATTCACAATCTCTGTAAAGCGACTGAACATATCAGTAATAGATTCTCTAGGCTTCATTATGAAGGCTTCATACTGTCCGAGCAGAATATTTATTTTGGTTTCCTTCACACGTCAGTCCTTTCGTAGTTAACATGTAATCTGTCCCAAACTTCTTTTGCTGTTTCACAAGAAGAAATTCGGTTATACTCAGTGGGAGATAATGCACAGTATAAAGAATAGATTGCTTTCGCGTCAAGAGCTTGTCTCTTGGTAAATCCAGCTCGTGTTACTTCGTCACCATCAATAACTTCTTTCCCTCGGTCTGAAACTGATGTTGCTTTAGGATTGATCCTTTTTTCTATAACATCCCACTCCAGAGGATCTTTGGATCAGAGAAATGCCTTCATCCTGTTCTTCCAAATATTGTACTCCTTTCCATCGAAGTAAGGAGGTCTGGTGTTGCTCTGACCTTCAACTAAACTTGGAGCCAAAATACTAGCCATAGAGGATCTTTAGCTTAGAAGTAAAACACTTCAAAAATTAAGCACACATGTTCTGATACTAATTGCAAGTGCTAGTATGGACACCTAGAGGGGGGTGAATAGGTGTGAAAACAATTTTCGCAAAGAACAGTAAAAATATTTTACTTTTGAAACTGAGTCTGAAGAACAACAGACTTTGAGCAGGTTCAGACTTTAGCAGTTAAATAGAACTATGAACAAAGTAAATGAATTTAGGGAAGAGAATAAGAATACATAATTTATAGTGGTTCTGCTTAGATCAAGCCTACGTCCACTCTCCCAAGCTGATAGCCTCCTGGCTGGTTTCCACTAAGAATCAAAAGAGAATTTACAATCTGTAATCTCAACTTCATAGTGAAGAGTCTCTACTGCTCTCTCATGAAGTTACACTATAAGCCTCTCTCTTTTGAATACAATTTTGAGCTCAGTGTAAGAAGTAACAAGAGAATGGGAAGCTTCAGACTTTGGAATTTCTCTTTCACACACTCTATCGAACAATTGGAGAGTCCTCCTTAAATACTCCTTCATGGCTTTTTGACGGTTGACACTTTCCAAAGGAATTCTTCCAATCAACCCGTTGGATAGAATCAATCAAGGAGATTTTGAGCCGTTTAAAGATTGTGATGAAAGCCCGTCAATCTTGTTCACCCTTACAATCGGGATCTTAATTTCCATAAGTAGATTCTTTCCAAATTTACTTGCCTTCTGAAAAGATTTGATGTATCTAAATTGATTCCAATAAAGATAATCAATCTCGTAGGTGATATTTCCAACCAGAAGACCATATATGATCCATACGAACCGAACCCTTGAAGAAATAAAGATAATTCCGTGTCTGGATAAGTCTTCATTCTTCTCTTGCGTTCAGTCTGGAATTCATTAGAGTGAGCATACTTCTGATGTAAAACAGACTTTGATACAAAAGTTCGAGAGTCTTCAGAGTTTGACACAGAAGTCTGAAAATCTTCAGAACAGAATATAGATAAGTTTTGTCAGCTTCAAAACATTATAGGAGTTTTCTCCATTAGAGAAGACGACCAAGACAACTTGTGTCATAGGTCAAATGAGAAAATGAATCAAGACCCGTGCCTCTAATTGAAAAGTTTGACGAATTCTCTATTCATCGAATTCTGAGTAAGGTTTGGCTTTGGAAAGGGCTTTTCGACAGATTGCGCACATTCGAGATGCCAACTTGTCGTGGGCTTGGAGGAGAACTGAGTGCATGCACAACTTGTTCATCACGATTACCGCTGGTTGTTGGTTTCCTTGGGAATTACGCGATTCATATGGCTTTAGTGAATTGGATACGCAGGCATTCGGATCACCCAAGAGTGAGCTCGTCAAGTGCTCTTCCTTTTTTGGGTTGATTTTAATAATTTCAGATCCGCAAGGAAGTCACGGATGACGTTAATTAGTTCGTCCCTATCAAACGTTTCCCCTGAAATGGAGCCAAAATGTTAAACGTGGACCGAAAGACCTTTCCCGACATCTTCCCAACAAAGGTCGTTTAATCTTGACTGTGGCACCATTCGGCTCATAGAATCCTCCGAAAGACACAATAAATACCTAAATCAATCAAACTTTTTGATTTCATAAGAGAAACCCAGTATCATAATTTTCACTATTTTCATTTCCTTTATCGTTTGATCCCTTAATTGAACCATGTAATTGGTTATCTTCCATAGCTCTCTATTTATGTTTCTTCTCTAGCCTCTTGCCAAGCTCTTGCACAAGTTATGGTGGAACCTGAAAGTGCTAGTATAAACACCTAGGGTGGAGTGAATAGGTGTGAAAATAGATTTTGCGAAATGTAGTATAAATATTTTTACTTTTAAATTGAGTCTGATGAACAATAAACTTTGAAGATGAATTCAGACTTTAACAACTATTTCGAAACACAGAAAGATATCACAACAAATAAAATAAATGAGTTCAAGGAAGAGAAAAATGAGCACAAGATTTATAGTGGTTTGGCTTAGTTTAAGCCTACGTCCACTCTCCACACTGACAGCCTTCTGGCTGGATTTCACTATGAATTGAAAAAGAGTGTTACAGCCTTGTGATCTCGACTTCTCAGTGGAGAGATTCTACTGCTCTCACAAAGTCACTCTCTAGAGATTATCTCTTTTTCAAATACAAGTTTGAGCACTATATGATGAAGAACAAATGATTTTGGAAGTTTCAGACTTTGGAATTCTACTTTCACGCTCTCTATTGAATGACTTGAAAACCTCTTTAAATACTCCTCTATACCTTTTCAACTGTTGGCACTTTCAAGAGGAATTCTTCCACTCAACCCATTGGACAGAATCAATCAAGGAGATCTCGAGCCGTTTAAAGATTGAGATGAAAGTCCGTCAATTCTGGTTGCCCATACAATCAGGATCTTGGTTTCCATAAGTAGATTCTTTTCAAGTAAGCTTGCCTTCAGAAGTGATTTGCTGCTTCGAAATTGATTCAAATAAAGATAACCACTATGGTAGGTGATATTTCCAACCAGAAAGCCTGATATATCATGTTCGTACTGAAGGAAGAGAAATAATCTTGAGTTTGATTAAGTCTTCATTCTTCTCTTGTGTTCAGTCTGGGTCTTCGTCAGAGTGGGCAAACTTCTGATGAAAGGTAGACTTTGACAGAATTTCACAGAAGTCTCGCATTCTTCAGAATAGAACTAAAGAAGTTTTGTCAGTTTCAAAACTAACAAGAGTTTTCTCCAACAATCTCCCTCTTTTTGATGGTAACAAAACTTTTCTGCAAATTTAAAGCTTATATCCTGCAAAACACACTTTAGCAGCACATAATAATTCATAATAACGATAGATTATTATAGAACTAAATGGCATTGATTCTGCATCCACAAAAAAACATATTACTCATGACAATTTAAATAGTTTAAGAAACTATTCAAACCACAACCATCCACATCAATCTAAAGCCACAAAAGTTAACTACTTCATAAAAGTTCAACATAACCAACCAAGTTCAAAACAACAGGAACTTAAATTTGCTCTGATTCTCCCCCTTTTTGTCAACAGCAAAAAGAAAGAGATAATCAAAAGTGTGAATACAAGAATGATATAAAAAGAGAGTCAGTCAAGGTTGTTTTGGCACACGAACAAGTCGGAAATCCTCCAATGACTGCACTGCCTCCTCAAGCTTCTATTGGCACTGATGATAGACATTTTCGACTTTGGCTACAGTCTACGAAACTTTTTGATTTAAAGTCTGAATTTGAGTGTCGAGAGACTATACCTTGCCAGTGAGAAAATCTGATGTAGACCTCAAGGTAGTATGGAGCTTTTGAATTTCAACCTTCATAGCATATTGCTGTGCCTTAATCTCCAAAAGGAGTTCCACTATCCTTGGATAGTTTGCATCAGTGTCAGTTTGGGCACTAGCTTCAGCGAAGTGAATATGTGAAGTATTCAGAAATGGAGGAACATCAACTTGAGCATGTGTAGTTTGTTCTTTGTCCTAACTCTGGGTTTCTTCTCAATCTTAGGGAATTAAGATGCAAAGACATCTTCGGGATCTGCAGGAGATCTGCTAATACCGTCACTAGCAATAGGTGCTGTCAAAGGAGTTTTCTCATGATCTCCCCCTGATTTGATGCCTTCAAGTTGAAATGAGACTTCACCTTCTTGTTCCTTTTCTTTTTCAGCACTAGATCTCTTTTCTTGTTCATTGTCCTCTCCTTTGGATGCACCATCTTCCTTGTCTTCTTTAGAATCTCTTTTCTTAGTTGTATCCGATAGTGGTATTGCACCGCTAGCTCCTTCAGAATCTTCACCCTCATTGTCATTCTCTGCTGATTTTTCAGCATCACCCTCCTATTCTTGTTCATCCTTTTCTTCTGCTTGTTCCTCTTCTTCTGCTTCGCTTCAACTTCATCTTCTTCTGTTTCTTCAGAATCAGGATATCCTTGAAGATTGCGCAAGGCAAGTGCAGAAATGGTTAGATCATCCTCTTCTTCTTCGTCCACCAGAAGAATAGACTTATTTTTCTTTGAAGTCTTTTGGACAGATTCTTTTCCTTTTCACTTCCTCGCAGCACTCGGTTCTTCCTTGAGTTTGCTGGAGGATTCCTTCTTCAAAAGATCAATGGCCTTGGACAGATCTTTCAGCCTCATTTTGGAGATCATCTTCATGCCTATCTCCATAGGAGTGACAGTTCTTGAACAAAGTTGATAGGGAAACTGGATTTGAAAGTGTTTGAACAATTTTGTAATCAAGGCAGAGTAGGGCAATTGTCCTTTTTCTTTCATCACAGTCCTGTACATATGCAAAAAGATAGTATGGGGCAGAGAAAAAGGAATTCCATTACAAATAGCCCACATAATCTTCGCTTCAAATCTTGAGACATCAGTCTTTGAGGAAGCTTTGGGTCTGATGCAATTTATGACTATCTTGTGCAGTAGAATGTTTGATGCTGGCAATTGAGAGTATGTGATACTCCCACTCGGCAGTCTGTCCTTCACCAGAAATCGTGTAGATTGATTGATAGAGACATTAATCGGTAGAAAACCACTACGCTCAACTCCCAGAATATCAGCCAGCGTATTCACATCCACAACAAACACTTTGTCACAAACAGTAAACTGAATGTGAGTTCGATCCAGGAAAGACAGATTTGAGTAAAAATATGTTGTCAATTCAGGATAAGCCGCTGCTATCTAAGCGCAAAACTTTTGAAGTTGAAGAGTGGCTAACTTTTCCCTTAAGTTAACCTTTATGGAGTCAAGGAAGTCAAAATCCACTGTGCGAGGATTTATCACCCCTCTGTTCAGCATTTGAGCATAAACCCTATTATGCTCTTTTGAACAAAACAGTTTCGTTCGTTCTCTAGAAACTTTAGTAGCCACACCCGTTCGAGGTTGAAAATTCGTAAAAATTCGCTCATCATCGTCCTTGTTTTTGAAAGGGCTATTAGAACACCTAGAGGGGGGTGAATAGGTGTGAAAACAGACTTTAAAAACTATTTCAAAACACAGAAGTATATCGTAGCAAATAACGTAAAGGAGTTCAGGAAAGAGAAAAAATAAACACAAGATTTATAGTGGTTTGGCTTAGATCAAGCCTATGTCTACTCTCCCGCGTTGACAACCTTTTGGCTGGTTTCCACTATGAATCGAAAGTGAATGTTACAGCACTGTAATCTTGAATTTTTAGTGAGGTGTCACTACTGTTCTCACAAGATCAATCTCTAGAGTTTCTCACTTTCAAATACAAGTTTAAGCACTAAATGATAAAGGACAAGAGAATTGGAAGCTTCAGACTTTAGAATTCTTTCACACTCTTTTTGAATGACTTGAAAAATCCCCTTAAATACTCCTCAATGCCTTATCAACCGTTGGCACTTTCCAAAGGAATTCTTACAATCAACCCGTTGGACAGAATCAATCAAGGTGATCTCGAGCCATTTGAAGATTGAGATGAAAGCCCGTCAATCATGTTTGCCCATACAATCAAGGTCTTGGTTTTCATAAGTAGATTCTTGCCAAATAAACTTGCCTTCCAAAAGAATTCGCTTCTTCGAAATTGATTCCAATTAAGATAACCAATATGGTAAGTAATATTCCAACTAGAAAGCCTGATATATTATGTTCGTACTGAAACCTTGAAGAAAATAATCCTGAGTTTGATTAAGTATTCATTCTTGCGTTCAGTCTGAAACTTGTCAAAGTGGACAGACTTCTGATGTAAGATAGACTTTGACACAGAAGTCTGGCAATCTTCAGAATAGAACTTAGATAAGTTTTATTAGCTACAAAACATCATAGGAGTTTTCTCTAACAGTTCTCAGTCTGACTTTCTAACCCAAAACGTGGATCAGAAGGAAAGTTCACAAACGCCTTTTCAGCCGAACCTTTTGGTGCTACTCCTATTTTTTCCATTGTTCTTAAAAACAAGGTCTCGTTGCTATACCCATTACTTTTCAAGAAATCAGTGATAAACGTCACTGGACTACCACCCTACTTTAAAAATGTGTAATGCTTGAAGAGTACCTTAGGCGTCATTACTTTGAAAGGAACTGCTTCTCGGTCCTTTTGGCATGTTCTGAGGACCCTGGCTCGTAATGCGAGAGGATTTCCGCTGGTACGCCATTGATGTAGACTTGGAGGATTTTAATGACATGTTTGAGTGAAAGAAAGATGAAAACTTGCAGAGAGATTGAGAGTAAAAATCGAGAGAGAGAGAGAGAGAGAGAGAGAGAGAGAGAGATATATATATATATATATATATATATATATATAGGGTTTTGAAGTCATGTGCTCGAAGAAAATACTTTGAGACATTTAAAGAAAACGAAAAGGGGTAAATGAAACGTCACAAAAAAATGCCTTTTCTGAACAAATTTAAAAATGGTAACTGTTAGAAATTTGAAATCAAATTTTAGCAAGAAAATAGTAATTTCTAAAAATAAAATAGGCAAGCAATGATTCGAATAAAATCATACATGTTCAGAAATTTCATACTAAAAATAAAATACCTAGATTCGAGAGAATGTACATACTGAAGTAGCTTCCTCAAGTTGAAGTCCTGAGTCTGATCATCTTCAAACTTTAATCGAGAGAAGAGATGATATTCAACCTGCTGCGAATCGACTCAAATAAGTTCTTCTCCAGAGGTTTTGTGAATATGTCTGCTAGTTGATTCTTTGAATCAATAAATTGAACCATAATCTCGCCATTTTGAACATAATCCCTTATAAAATGATGACGAATCTCAATGTGCTTTGCTCTTGAATGAAGGATCGAGTTTCTGGTAAGATTTATAGCGCTTGTCTTGTCACATCTGATCTCAGTGCATGATTCTTCTATTCCAAAGTCTCTTAGTTGTTGTCTTATCCATAGAATTTTAGAACCACTCAAAAGCAACATATTTTGCTTCTGCTGTAGATAATGCCATTGTACTTTGTTTCCTTGAGAACCAATATACTAGCATTTGTCCCAATAGTTGACAAGAGCCAGATGTGCTCTTTCTGTCAACTTTACAACCAGCTAAATCAGCGTCAGAATAACCAAGTAGAGTAAAAAGTCTCATTCTTTTCGATATCATAGACTCGGCTTTGGAAAAGTCGCAACATATTTAATGATGTGTTTAACAGCACTTAAATGAGATTCTTTTAGATCAGACTGATATCTAGCACAGATGCACACACTGAATAAAATGTCAAGTCTAGAGGCAGTGAGGTAAAGAAGAGAACCGATCATGCTTCTGTATAGTTTTTGATCTACTTTCTTCCCTCCTTCATCCTTGTCCAGTTTTGATGAACTCGACAAAGGAGTTTCTGTCCTCTTGCAATTTTCCAATCCAAATTTATTGATAAGATCTTTGTCATATTTCTCCTAGTGAAAGAATATACATTTCTTTGATTGTTTGACTTGCAGTCCCAAAAAAAGGTCAATTCACCCATCATGCTCATCTCAAATTCATCCTGCATAGATCTTGAACTTGCAGAGACTTTCGTTAGGAGAACCAAAGATTATATTATCTACATAAATTTGTACAAGTAGAAATCTTTTCCTTCTCTTTTTATAAACAGAATAGTATCAACTTTTCCCTTCTCAAAGCCATTCTCAGTTAGAAACTTACTCAACTTGTCATACCAAGCTCGTGGTGCCTGCTTCAAACCATACAAAGCCTTTTTCAGTATGTAGACAGAGTCTGGTTTTCTTGGATCTTCAAATTCTGGTGGTTGTTCCACATAGACTTATTCTTGAATGAATCCATTAAGAAAATCGCTTTTAACATTCATCTGGAATAACCTAAAATTTTGAAACAGGCAAAAATAAGTAATAATCTAATTGCTTCTAACCTTGCTACTGGTACATAGGTCTTCTCATAGTCTATCACTTCTTCCTGTGTGTATCATTTTGCCACAAGTCTTGCTTTATTTCTGACCACTTTACATTTTTCATCCATTTTGTTTTTGAAAACCCATTTTGTTCCAATAACATATTTGCCTTTGAGTTTTGGAATAAGCTCCCACACATCATTAATGCTGAATTGTTTGAGTTCTTTTTGCATAGCTTCTATTTAGCTTTCATCAAACAATGCTTCATCTACTCATTTTGGTTCTATTTCAGAAACGAGTGCCAATGCACTGGAGTCTTCTTTTCTTTTGGATTTGGTGCGGATTCCTTCATCAATTTTGCCAATGATGAGTTCTTTGGAATGACTTGACTTATGTTTCCAGTTGCTATTTGATTTGAGAGTCTGTTGATCATCTGTTCCGTTTGAATCTTCTTGTTCTGCTTGTTGCTGTACTTTAGAAGGTTGAACCTCTTTGGGGGAAATAGACTTTACTAAGTCTAGAACTGGTTTCAGACTCTTCAAGTTAAGTCTGATCTGGTTGATTCTGCATATAATCATAAAACCTGACATTCATATATTCTTCTACAAATTGAGTCTTTTTGTTAAAGACCCTATAAGCTTTTCTTATCATAGAGTACCCAAGAAAAATTCCTTCGTCTGATTTTTCCTTGAAGTTTCCAGATCGATCATTTGCATTCTTCAAAATAAAACACTTACAGCCAAAAACATGAAAGTAAGAAAAAATTGGCTTCTTCCCTTTATATATTTCATAGGGAGTCTTTTCTAGGATAGGCCTAAGAAATACCTTGTTAATGATATAACATGCAGTAGAACCTGCTTCTGCCAAAAAACAAGAGGATATTTTGCTTTATATTAATAGAGTTCTAGCCATCTCCTGTAAAGATCCGTTTTTCCTTTCACAACCCCATTTTGTTCCGGAGTATATACAGAGGAGAAAACATGCTGAAACTAGATTTATCATAGAAGTCTACAAAATCCTGACTCTCAAATTCACCTCCATGATATGTTCTTATGCTTGAAATAATATAACCTTTCTCATTCTGAACTTTCTTTGCAAAGTTTGAAAAATAAGAAAAGATTTCTGATTTGTTTGCCAAAAAGAATACCCAAGTGAAACGTGAATAATCATCCACGATTACTGGACAATATTTCTTTCCACCAAGACTCTGAGTTCTTGTTGGCCCAAAAAGATCCATATGAAAAAGCTGTAATAATCGACTAGTAGAAACTTGATTTACTGGTTTAAAAGAACTTATGACCCGCTTTCCTAGGATAGAGGGAGTGCATAACTCAATCTTCTGATAAACCAAATTAGGATGCGCTCGAACCAGCTTCTTAGAAGAAATTTTGGCAATTTGCTTCATATTTACATAACCGAGCTTTTGATGCCAGAGACTTGCTTCATCTTGAATAGAAATAAGACACTGTTGTAAGTGCTAGTATAAACACCTAGAGGGGGGTGAATAGGTGTGAAGACAATTTTTCACAAGGAATAGTAGAAATATTTCACTTTTAAAACAGAGTATGAAAAATATTCAACTTTGAGCAAGTTCAAACTTTAGCAGTTAAATGGAATTACGAACAAAGTAAAGGAGTTTAGGGGAGAATAAGAACACAGAAGTTATAGTGGTTCGGCTTAGATCAAGCCTACGTCTACTCTCCACGCTGACAATCTACTGGCTGGATTCCACTAAGAAACAAAAGAGATTTTACAGCTTGGTGATCTCAACTTCACAATAAAGAGTTTGCTTCTCTTTCACGAAGTCACTTTATATGTTTTTCTCTCTTTTGAATACATATTTGAGCTTAGTGAAATAACAAGAAACTAGGAAGCTTCAGACTTTGAAATTTTCTTTCCACTCTCGCACGTCTCGAATGACTAGAGATGTCTCCTATAAATACTCCTTTATGCCTTCTCGACCATTGGCATTTTCCAAAGGAATTCTTCCAATCAATCCGTTGAACAGAATCAATCAATGAGATCTTGAGCCGTTTGATGATTGAGATGAAAGCCAATCAATCCTGTTTGCCCATACAATCAAGATCTTGGTTTCCATAAGTAGACTTTGCAAGTTTACTTGCCTTCCAAAAGATTTGAATATCGAGATTGATTTCAATAAAGATAGCCAATCATGTAGGTGTTGTATTCAACTAGAAAGCCATTCATAATTAATATGAACCGAATCCTTGAAGAAATAAGGATAATCTTATGATTGAAAAAGTCTTCATTCTTCAGTAACGTTTAGTCTGGAATTTGTCAATGTTGGCAGACTTTGAACCTAAAGTTTGGCAGTCTTTAGACTTTGACATTGAAGTCTGGAAGTCTTCAGACTAGACTATGGATAAGTTTTGTCAGCTTCAAAACATTAAAAGAGAATTTTTCCAACAATCTCCCCATTTTTTATGGTGACAAAACTTTCTTGCAGATTTAAGAACTTTTAACCTGCAAAACCATTCTCAAACAGTACATGATATCTTATAAAAATAAGTTGATTAGAAACTAGATAGCATCGATTTTGCAACCACAAAAGACATGTTAATCTTGAAAATAAAAGACAAATATCAAGATTTAAACAATTATTCATCCATAATCATTACCACAAAAGTAAGTTGTCTGCAAAGGTCAAACATAATAAAAACAGAATAACAGTTCAACAAAAATGAAAGTTAAGCAAGTCAGCAAAAGTCAAATCTGCATGTTCTCCCCCTTTTTGTCAACAGCAAAAAGTGGAGAAATTTAAAAATAGATAAGGATAAATGAAATCAGGTTTGTTTGGGAATTCAAATGAGCTGGAAATCTCCCATCGACTAAACTGTCTCCTCCGGCTTTTGCACTGTCTCCTTCAGCTTCTCAACATCTTTAACTTTGGCAGTCTCTTTAACTTGCTCTTGTAAAGCTTGAACTTGAAGAGTAAGAGTCTGTACCTTCTCATGGAGAGAATCTGAAGTAGATTTCAATGCAGATTGGAGGTTTTTCATGTCAAACTCCATAGCATATTGTTGTGCTTTTAACTCTAGAATGAGCTTTAACAACCTTTGAAAGTCTACAGTAGCTTCTATTTGTGCACCAGCATTAGCCAAATGAATTTGAGGAGTCTTGAGAATTGAGGGAATATCAGCATGTTGAACATCAAGACTTGGAGAGGATTCCTCTTTAAGAAAATTTGAAGCATAGACATCCTCTAGGTCGGCAGGAGATCTATTAACATCATCACTTGTAAAAAGACGAGAAGAAGAAGTACCTATTTTCTCACGAACTCCCCCTATTTTTGTGGCTATAGGTGGAGAAAAGAACTCTTCTTCTTGTTCCTACTCAGTTTCAGCGCCAGAGTGATGTTCTTTTTGAGTTTGAGCTCCTATAGTTCCACTCTTTGTTTTCTCCGAATCCTCAGATAAGGATATTGCAAAAGTTGGTTCATGGGAGTCATCCTGACCCTCTTCTTTTTCAGCTTCTCTTCCTGCTTCACCTGCTTCTTGTCCTGCTTCTTCTCTTTCCTTTGTTTCTTCTCTGTCCTTTCTTCCTTCTTGACCTTGCTCTGTTTCTCCTTTTTCTCTTTCTTCGTTGTCCTGCTGCTGCTCAAAACTAACAAAACTCTGAAGATTTTTTAAGACAAAGGTAGAGATAATAAGATCATTCTCATCCTCTTCATCTCGCAGAATAAGAGATCTTCTCTTCTTGGCAGGTGCATGCATAATTTCCTTGCATTTACTTTTTGCAGCAGAGTCTTGCTTGGTTTTGTTGGGGGACTTTTCCTTCAGACGCTCTATGGCCTTGTTCAGTTCTTTCAACCTCATTTTGGACACCATCTTTAATCTTATAACCATAGGAGCAATAGTTCGAACACAAAGAGAGGCTGGAAGCTAAATCCGAAAGTGTCTGAACAGTTGTGTGGCTAGCGCTGAGTAAGATAGCTGTCCATTATCCTTCACAACATTCCTGTACATATGCATTAGGATTGTATGAGGCAAAGAGAATTTCATTCCATTACTGATGGCAAACATTAGTTTGGCTTCAGATCGGGAAACATTGGTCTTTGAAGTTGACTTTGGTCGGATGCAGTTGATCACGACTTTGTGCAGCAAAATATTTGAGGTAGACAGTATGGAATAAGTGATGTCTCCTTCAGGGAGTTTGACCCTAACAAGAAATCTTGTCGCATGTCCAACTGAGACATTTATTGGTTGGAAACCACTCATTTCCACACCAATAATGTCAGCCAACGTGTCCACATCCACCACATAGCTTTTATCACTTACAGTGAATTGAAATCTATTCGGGTCAAGAAAAGACAAGTTCGAATAGAAATAACTAGTCAGCTCAGGGTATGCAACAGTAGTCTCAGAGCAAAAATTCTCCAGTTGAAGGAGAGCAAACTTCTCCATCAAGTTCACCTTTATCGAATCCAGAAAATCAAAATCAACCAATCGAGGGTTCATCACCCCTCTTTTCAGCAAATTGGAGTAAACCTTTCTATGATCCCTAGAACGAAAAAGATTCGTTCCATCACCACGCATTTCAGCAGCAATGCTCATTCTCAACCGAAAGTTCGAAAAAATTCTTTCGTCATCGTCTTTGCTTTCAGGCTGATTGAAAGAACCAAAACGATGATCAACTGGAAAATTTTGAAATGCTCTATCTGCCGCTCCTTCAGGCGCTATTCCTAATCTTTCCATCGTTCCCAAAAACATAGTCTCATTCCTATATCCTATTTCTTTCTAAAAATCATCAATAAAAGTCATGGCAGTACCTCCCTCCTTCAAAAGATTGTAAATTTTATAAACAACCTGGGGTTTCATGGTTCTGAGAGGTTCCACATCTTCCTCGATTTCCTCTTCCATTGATTGTCGCGGAGGATTCTGTGTAGCATGCTGTGGAGAGTGTTGTAAAAACTCTTCTTGCTCGGTCAGATCAAAATGTGTAGGACCCTCAGGCATATTCTATGGTCCCCTGCTTGCGATCCGAGACGACTTTCTTTGAAAAGACATCTTCACAGTCGTGGAGGATTTCACGAAAAAGTTTGAGTGAAAAAATGAAAACTTGCTGAACAAACTTGAAAGAAAAAAAATGAGAGAGTAGAAGGTTTGTATTCTAGGGTTTGAGAAGATGTGAATGTAGAAAAAAACTCGACGGTATATAAAGAAAGCAAAACAGGGTTAGTCCAACCGTCATAAGGAAAAAGAAAACTGCATTTTTCAAAAATAAAAACTGCCAAAAATTCAAAAATTAGAAAATATAAATTCTAAAAATAAAATAGGCAAGTAATGATTGAAATATCAATGTACCTTTTCAAAATTTTTGTACTGAAAATAAATTACCTGTATTGAAGATATATTAACTTACAGAAGTAACTTTTGGACATTCTGAGTTTGACCATCTCCAAACTTTAACCGGTAGGAGATGAAATATTCAGTTTGGTGTGAATAGACTCAACTAGATTTTTCTTTAGAGGCTTTGTAAATATATCTGCCAACTGATTTTTCAAGTTAATGAATTGAATCATAATCTCTCCATTTTGGACATAATATCTTATGAAATGGTGTCGAATTTCTATGTGCTTCGCCCTTGAATGAAGAATTGGATTCTTAGTGAGGTTTATAGCACTGGTATTGTCGCATCTGATCTCGGTACATTATTCTTCTATTCCAAAGTCTCTTAGCTATTGTCTTATCCACAGAATTTGAGAACAGCAGCTCCCAAGAGCTACATATTCTACTTCTGCTGTTGATAGAGTTACAATACTCTGTTTTCTTGAGAACCAAGACACCAGCATATTTCCTAGCAGTTGACATGTTCTAGAAGTGCTCTTTCTATCCACTTTACAACCTGCTAAGTCAGTGTTTGAATACCCAAGAAGAGTAAAGTCTCATTGTTTTGAATACCACAGACCTAGCTTTGAAGTAGTTGCAACATATTTGATGATGCATTTTGCAGCACTTAAATGAGATTCTTTGGGATCTCATTGGAATCTAGCACAGATGTAAACAATAAACAAAATGTCTAGTCTAGATGTAGTAAGGTAGAGAAGAGAACCGATAATGCTTCTGTAAAGCTTCTGGTCTACTTTCTTTCCTTCTTTATCTTTGTCTAGCTTTGAAGAACTTGACATTGGTGTCTTTGTCTTCTTGTAATTCTCTATTCCAAATTTTTTGATGAGATCTTTTGCATATTTCTCTTGGTGAATGAAGATACTTTTCTTTGATTGTCTAACTTGCAATCTCAGAAAGAAAGCTAATTCACCCACCATGTTCATCTCGAATTCATCCTGCATACATCTAGAGAATTTCTTGCTTAGATTTTCATTAGAAGATCCAAAGATAATATTATCAACATAAATTTGAACCATCAGAAAGTCTTTACCCTCTCTTTTTATGAACAAAATAGTATCTACCTTTCCTTTTACAAAACCATTTTGGGTTAGGAATTTACTTAACCTTTCATACCAGGCTCGAGGTGCTTGCTTCAGTCCATACAAAGCCTTTTTTAGTCTATATACTGAGTCTGGCTTTCTTGGATTTCAAATCCTGGTGGTTGTTCCACATAGACTTCTTTTTGGATGAATCCATTGAGGAATGCACTTTTGACGTCCATCTGGAATAACCTGAAATTTTTTTAGCAAGCAAAAGCAAGTAATAGTCTAATTGCTTCTAACCTCGCTACTGGTGTATAGGTCTTGTCATAGTCTATCCCTTCTTCTTGCGCATATCCTTTGGCCACGAGTCTTGCTTTGTTCCTCACCACTTTTCCTTTTTCGTCCACCTTGTTCCTAAAAACCCATTTTTTTCCCGATAACAGACTTATCTTTAGGTTTAGGAATTAGCTCCCAAACATCGTTGATGCTGAACTGTTTGAGCTCTTCTTGCATAGATTCGATCCAGCTTTCATCGGATAGGGCTTCATCTACACTTTTTCGTTCAATTTCATAAACAAGTGCTATAGCACTACACTCTTCTCGCCTTTTGGATCTGGTGCGAATTCCTTCATCAATGTTGCCAATGATGAGTTCTTTGGGATGAGTTGTCTTATGCTTCTAGTTGCTGGTTGGTTTAAGAGTCTGCTGATCTTCTACTTCGGTTGAATCTCCTAGATCTACTTGTTGCTGATCTCCATAAATCTAAACCTCATTGGAGAAAGTAGTATTTGTAAAGTCTGGAACAGGTTCAGATTCTTCAAGTTGAGTTTGGTTTGGTTGAGTCTGCATATAATCCTGAAACTTGATGTTCATAGATTCTTCCACAGATTGAGTCTTCTTGTTGAAGACCCTATAGGCTTTGCTTGAAGTAGAATAACCAAGAAAGATTCCTTTGTCTGATTTTTCTTCAAACTTTCCAGTTCGATCATTTGCATTTTTCAAAACAAAACATTTACAACCAAAGACATGGAAGTAAGATACATTTGGCTTCTTTCCTTTATATATCTTATATGGAGTTTTCTTCAAGATAAGCCTCAAGAACTCTTTGTTGATGATGTAGCAAGCTGTAGAAACTACTTCTGCCCAAAATCGAGAGGATATATTGCTCTCAATGAAGAGAGTTCTGGCCATCTCCCGTAAGGATTTGTTCTTCCTTTCCACGACCCAAACCAGATTCATCACAGAATTTCGTAAAGTCTTGATTTTCAAACTCACCTCCATGGTCTGTTTGTATGCTCAAAATAGCATATCCTTTTTCATGCTGAACCTTCTTGGCAAACTTTGAGAAGTGAGACGAAAGTAAACCCAAGTAAAGCGAGAATAATCATTCATGATTACTAAACAGTATCTCTTTCCACTAATACTTTGAGTTCTGGTTGGTCCAAAAAAGGTCCATATGCAGAAGCTGCAAAGTTCGATTGGTAGAAACTTGATTTACAGGTTTAAATGAACTTCTAACGTGTTTTTCCAAAACACATGGGATGCATAATTCAGACTTTGATACGTTAGATTAGGAAGACAACGAACAAGCTGCTTGGAAGAAATCTTGGCAATCTGCTTCATGTTAACATGACCAAGCTTTCGATGCCAAAGATTTGCTTCATCTTGAATGGATATAAGACACTAAGAACTTTCTGGTTTTATATCTAGAAGGTAAATGTTCCCATGCCTTCGTTCAGTGAAAGATTGAGAGAAGTCTTTACTCGTTCCCGAACAGATGCCTTATTGGAAATTTATTTTGAATCCAGTATCACAAAGCTGACTTATGCTGAGTAGATTGTAATTCAGACCTTCCACCAAGGAGACATTGTTAATTGTCAGGCTTCCAATCTTTACGGTTCCACATCCAACAATTCTTCCTTTGCTGTTTCCTCCGAAGGAAACTTTTCCACCATCCATTTGAACAAGTTTTAAAAAACAACTCGAATCTCCTATCATGTGTCTCGAACAACCATTATCCAAATACCATTTGATCTTCCTCTTGATAGTGACCTGCGATCATAAAAAGAACTTAAGTTTTCTTTGGTACCCAAATTTTCTTGGGTCCAGGAGAGTTAGCATTAAAAACGGTCTTTGCCCAATCATTCTTAACAGGTCTCCAAAATTTGGGACATTCTTTCTCAAAATGTTATGAGTTGTTACACTTTGAACATTTGAGTGCACTTTGGCCAACAGGTTTTACAAAAACTCTTTGAAAATGATTTTTGTAAAACGCTTTTGCAGGTCTTTATTTGAGTCTTTCTTTTACTTTGAGAAAATCAATCAATGAAATTGTTTATAGAGTCATACCTAAACCAGATTTGTTAAAGTAGGGTCTTTGTACTGAAAGAATTTTCTCCAATTTTTCAGATCCTTTTGAAAATCTTTTTGAAATATTTGAAAGATCTTCTTTCAAAAAGACATTTTCCTTCAAAAGAGAATTAGAATTTACTTTTAAATCATCAAAACTTTTTTCCAGACTTTCAAACTTTTATCTCCAAGAAGTTTGCCTCAGTTTAGAATTCTCCCTTTTTAGTTCATAAATCCTTTTAAGAGAAATTTTGAGACTGAGACAGAGTTCATTTATATACTTTAAGACTTCAACAGGAATTTTTAAATCGCTAACCTCAACTTTTTTGTCTGAGTCTGAATCTGATTCTGTTTCTAAATCTGAGTCTGACTGAGCCATCAAACAAATGTTGGCGTATTCTTCTTCATTTTCTTCGCACTCAGTATCACTCCAAGCTTCTGCTTTGAGAGCTTTCTTGTACTTCTCAGTCATTCCTCTCTTTTTCTTCAACAAAGGACAGTTAGGTCTGATATGCACATTTTTCTTACATTCGAAACATTTTACATCTTTGCTGGTTTCGTTGTCCTTAGTCGGTCTCTTTTGGAAATTTTGCGTGTTCTATTTCTTCCAGTTGACTCTTCTTCCATCTCTATTTAACTTTCTAAACTTTTTGATCATAAGCGCTAGCTCCTCATCATACATATCGTCATCAGAATCTGTATCATCATAATCATCGTTAGACTTTAAAGCAATTGATTTCTTACCTTTTAGATCTTCTTCTTCATTGATCTGCTCCACTTCATATAATTGAAGTGTGCTTACTAGTTCATCTACTGAAAGATGCATGATCCTTTGGGTTTCTTTAATTGACGTCTTTACGTGATTCCAGTCTTTAGAGAGTCCACACGGCAGTTTATTGACCTTCATTGGTCTCAAGATTAGCTGTCCTTGATATGCCAATCCATTCACGATTTCAGTGAAACGACTAAACATATTAATGATGGATTCTCCTGGTTTCATTTTGAAAGCTTCATACTGTCTGAGTAGAATATTGATTTTTGTTTCCTTTACTCGATCAGTCCCTTCGTAGGTGACATGTAATCTGTCCCAAACTTCTTTTGCTGTTTTACAAGAAGAAATTCGGTTGTACTCGGTAGGAGATAAAACATAGTATAAATAGTAGATAGCTTTAGCATCAAGAGCTTGTCTCTTGGTTATTTCTATTTGTGTCATTTCGCCAGCATCTACAACTTCCTTTCCTCTTTATGAGGTTGATATAGCTTTGGGATTGATCCCTTTTTCTACTACATCCCATTCCAAGGGATCTTTCCATCTCATAAATGCGTTCATCTTATTTTTCCACATATTGTATTCATTCCCATCAAAGTAAGGAGGTCTGGTGTTGCTTTGGCCTTCGACCAATCCTGGAGCCAAAATACTAGCCATAGATCTTTAGCTTTAGAAGTAAAAACACTTCAATAAAATAAGCACACAAGCTTTGATACCAATTGTAAGTGCTAGTATAAACACCTAGAGGGGGGTGAATAGGTGTGAAGACAATTTTTCGCAAGGAATAGTAGAAATATTTCGCTTTTAAAACAGAGTATGAAAAATATTCGACTTCGAGCAAGTTCAGACTTTAGCTGTTAAATAGAATTACGAACAAAGTAAAAGAGTTTAAGGGAGAAAATAAGAACACATAAATTATAGTGGTTCGGCTTAGATCAAGCCTACGTCCACTCTCCACGCTGACAGCCTACTGGCTGGATTCCACTAAGAAACAAAAGAGATTTTACAGCTTGGTGATCTCAACTTCACAGTGAAGAGTTTGCTTCTCTTTCATGAAGTCACTCTATATGTTTTTCTCTCTTTTGAGTATAGATTTGCGCTTAGTGAAATAAAAAAAAAAAAACTAAGAAGTTTCAGATTTTGAAAATTTTCTTTCCACTCTCGCACGTCTCAAATGACTAGAGATGTCTCTTATAAATACTCCTTTATGCCTTCTTGACCGTTGGCACTTTCCAAAGAAATTCTTCCAATCAATCCATTGGACAGAATCAATCAAGGAGATCTCGAGCCGTTTGATGATTGAGATGAAAGCCCGTCAATCATGTTCGTGCATACAATCAGGATCTTGGTTTCCATAAGTGGATACTTTCCAAGTTTACTTGCCTTCCAAAAGATTTGAATATCGAGATTGATTCCAATAAAGATAGCTAATCATGTAGGTGCTGTATCCAACCAGAAAGCCATTCATAATCAATATGAACCGAACCCTTGAAGAAATAAGGATAATCTTGCGATTGAAAAAGTCTTCATTCTTCAGTAGCATTCAGTTTGGAATTTGTCAGTGTGGGCAGACTTTGAACCTAAAGTCTAGCAGTCTTCAGACTTTGACACTGAAGTTTGAAAGTCTTCAGACTAGACTATGGATAAGTTTTGTTAGCTCCAAAACATTAATAGAAATTTTTCCAACAACTGTGAATCTTCTGGATTCATGTGCAGAAGGTATATGTTGCCATGCCTTCGCCCAGTAAAAGATTGAGAGAAATCTTGACTTATTCCAGAACAAATGCCTTCTTGAAAGTTTATTCTGAAACCTGTGTCACAATGCTGACTTATACTCAACATATTATAATTTAGACCTTTCACCAGGGAAATATTATTGATAGTTAGACTTCCAATCTTCACAGTTCCGCATCCTATAATCTTCCCTTTGATGTTCCCACCAAAAGAAACTTTTCCTCCTTTTAGCCTATCAAGCTTTACGAAACAGCTTGAGTCTCCTGTCATATCCTTAGAACAGCCACTATCCAAGTACCATTTGATTTTTCTTTTAATAGTGACCTGCAATCATTCTTGGGTCCAGGGGTGTTAGTGTTAAAAACAATTTTTGCCCAATCTTTCTTAACTGGTCTCTAAACTTTGGGATATTCATTCTCAAAATGTTCTGAGCTGTCACACTTAAAGCATCTGGGAGTACTTCAGACAACAGGTTTTACAAACACTTTTTGAAAGTGATTTTTTAAAATGATTTTGCAGGTTTTTGTCTAAGTCTCTATTTTACTTTAGGAAAATCAATTAAAGGAATAGTCTCATTGTTCATACCCAAACTAGATTTGTTAAAATAGGGTATTTGAGCTGTAAGAATTTTCTCTAATTTTTCTGATCATTTTGAAAACCTTTTTGAAATATCTGAAATCTCCCTTTTCAAAACAACATTTTCTTTTGAAAGAGAATTAGAATTTTCTTTCAAATCGTCGAAGCTTCTTTTCAGACTTTCAAACTTTTCCTTCCAAGAAACTTCCTGTTGCCTGAGCTTAGAATTTTCCTTTTTCAGTTCGGAAATCCTTTTAAGAGAGGATTTGAGATTGAGACAAAGTTCATCTATATATATAGAGACTTTAACAGGATTTTCAGAGTGACTAACCTCGATTTCTTTATTAGAATCTGAATTAATGTCCGTCTCTAATTCTGAGTCTGACTCTAAGTGAGCCATCAGACGTATGTTTGCAAATTCTTCTTCGCTTTCTTCACATTCGGTGTCACTCTAAGTTTCTGCTTTAAGAGCCTTTTTGTACTTCTCAAACTTCCCTTTCTTCTTTTTCAACAAGGGACAGTTTCGTCTGATATTCCAATTTTTCTTACATTCGAAGCATATTACATCCCTGCTAATTTCAACTTCTTCTGTTGGTTTCTTCTAGGAATTCTGCGAGCTTTGCTTCTTCCAATTTAACCTTCTACCTTTTCTGTTTAGTCTTATGAATTTCTTTATCATAAGGGCCAATTCTTCATCGTCCATATCATCTTTTGAATCTGTATCATCAGAATCAATTTTAGACTTTAATACAATCGATTTCTTACCTTTTGGATCTTCCTCATTATTGATATGCTCCACTTCATAAACTGAAGTATGCCTATCAGTTCATCAACTGATAAATGCATGATCCTCTGAGTTTCTTTGATTGAAGTCTTCACATGATTCCACTCCTTTGGAAGTCCACGTGGTAGTTTGTTGACCTTCATTGGTCTAAAAATTGGTTAACCTTGATAAGCCAGGCCATTCACAATCTCTGTAAAGCGACTGAATATATCATAGATAGATTCTCCAGGCTTCATTCTGAATGCTTCATATTATCCAAGCAGAATGTTTATTTTTGTTTCCTTCACACGATTAGTCCCCTCATAGGTAACATGTAGTATGTCCCAAACTTCTTTTGTTGTTTTACAAGAAGAAATTTGGTTATATTCTGTGGGAGACAGGGCACAATATAAAGAATAAATTGCTTTTGCGTCAAGAGGATCTCTGGATCTGAGAAATGCCTTCATTTTGTTTTTCCACACATTGTACTCCTTTCCATTGAAGTAAGAAGGTCTGGTGTTTCTCTATCCTTCAAGCAATCCTGGAGCCAAGATACTAGCCATAGAAGATTTAAAGCTTAGAAGTAAAAATACTTCAATAAAGTAAGCACACAGGCTTTGATACCAATTGAAAGTGCTAGTATAAACACCTAGAGGAGGTGAATAGGTGTGAAAACAAATTTTGTGAAATGCAGTAAAAATACTTTTTACTTTTAAACTGAGTCTGATGAACAACAGACTTTAAAGATGAATTCAGACTTTAACAACTATTTCGAAACACAGAAAGATATCACAATAGATAAAATAAAAGAGTTCAAGGAAGAGAAAAATGAAAACAAGATTTATAGTGGTTCGATTTAATTTAAGCTTACGTCCACTCTTCACGCTGACAGCATTCTGGCTGGATTTCACTATGAATCGAAAAAGAGTGTTACAGTCTTATGATCTCAACTTCTCAATGGAGAGATTCTAATGCTCTCACAAAGTCACTCTCTAGAGATTCTCTCTTTTTTGAATACAAGTTTGAGCATTGTATGATGAAGAACAAGTCATTTTGGAAGCTTCAGACTTTGGAATTCTGCTTTCACGCTCTCTATCGAATGACTTGAAAACCTCCTTAAATACTCCCCTATGCCTTTTTGACTATTGGCACTTTCAAGAGGAATTCTTCAAATCAACCCATTTGACAGAATCAATCAAGGAGATTTCGAGCCGTTTGAAGATTGGGATGAAAGTCCGTCAATCCTGGTTGCCCATACAATCAGGATCTTGGTTTTCATAAGTAGATTCTTTCCAAATAAGCTTGCCTTCAAAAGTGATTTGCTGCTTCGAAATTAATTCCGATAAAGATAAGCAATATGGTAGGTGATATTTTCAACCAGAAAGCCTGATATATCCTGTTCGTACTAAAGGAAGAGAAATAATCTCGAGTCTGATTAAGTCTTCATTCTTCTCTTGCGTTCAGTCTGGGTCTTCATCAGAGTGGGCATGCTTCTAATGAAAGATAGACTTTGAGATAATTTCACAGAAGTCTCGCATTCTTCAGAATAGAACTAGAGAAGTTTTGTCAACTTCAAAACTAATAGGAGTTTTCTCCAACAATCTCCCCCTTTTTGAGTAAGTTTCTAACTCCGAATGGTTTTGAAAAAGGAAATGTTAATACTACTCTGTTTATAAAAAGGGAAGGAAAAGATTTTTTACTTGTACAAATTTATGTAGATGATATAATCTTTGGTTCTCCTAACGAAAGTCTCTGCAAGAAATTTTCAAGATCTATGCAGGATAAATTCGAAATGAGCATGATGGGTGAATTGACATTCTTTTTGGGATTGCAAGTCAGACAATCAAAGAAAAGTATATTCATTCACTAGGAGAAATATGCCAAAGATCTCATCAAAAAATTTGGATTGGAAAATTACAAGAGAATAGAAACTCCTATGTCGAGTTCATCAAAACTAGACAAGGATGAAGGATGGAAAAAAGTAGATCAGAAACTATACAGAAGCATGATCGGCTCTCTTCTTTACCTTACTGCCACTAGACTTGATATTTTATTCAGTGTATGCATCTCTGCTAGATTTCAGTCTGATCCAAACGAATCTTATCTTAGTGCTATTAAACACATCATAAAATATGTTGCGACTTTTCCAAAGCTGAGTTTATGGTATCTTAAAGAATGAGACTTTACTCTTCTTGGTTATTCTGACGCTGATCTAGCCGGTTGTAGAATCGACAGGAAGAGAACATTTGGCACTTGTCAACTGTTGGGACAAATGCTGGTATCTTCGTTCTCAAGGAAACAAAGTACGGTGGTACTATCAACAACAGAAGTAGAATATATTGCTCTTGGGAGTTATTGTTCTCAAATTCTTTGGATGAGACAACAACTAAGAGACTTTGAAATAAAAGAATCTTGCACAGAGATCAGATGCGACAACACAAATGCTATCAATCTCACCAGAAACCTCATTCTTCATTCAAGGGCGAAGCATATAGAGATTCGATATCATTTTACAAGAGATCATGTCCAGAATGGCGATATTATGGTTCAATTTATTGATTCAAAGAATCAGCTGGCAGACATCTTCACAAAACCTTTGGAGAAAAACTTATTTAAGTCTATTCGCAGCAAGCTGAATATTATCTCTCTTATCGATTAAAGTTTGAAGTTGCTCAGACTCAGAACTCCAACTTGAGGAAGCCACTTCAGTATGTACATTTTCTCAAATCTAGGTATTTTATTTTTAGAATGAAAATTCTGAACATGTATGATTTTATCTTAATCGACGCTTGCCTATTTTATTTTTGGAAGTTACTATTTTCTTGCTGAAATTCGATTTCAAATTTTTAGCAGTTACCATTTTTAATTTTAATTCTGAAAAGGCATTTTCCTTGTGACGATTCGGTTACCTCGTTTCAATTTGCTTAAATACCTCAAAATACTCTTTTTTGAAGCACAAGCGTTTCCAAACCCTAACGTCTAATCTCTCTCTCTCTCTCTCTCTCTCTCTCTCTCTCTCTCTCTCTCTCTCTCAACTCTTACTCTCAAAATTTCTCTGCAAGTTTCCATCTTTTCTTCACTCATACATGTCTATGAAATCTTCCAAGTCTGCATCCATGTCATACCAGAGGAAATCTTCTCGGATCGCAAGTCAGGGGCCTCGGAACATGCCAGAAGGACTGACACACTTCGATCTTACTAGTGAAGACTCTCTTAATGACTCTCCTCATCAACCTTTGGAAGAAGAAGTTGATCAAGATGCAGTTTCTCTCAGAGTTTTGACACCCCAGGTTCTTTACAAGTATTATTGTTATCTGAAACAGGGTGGTTCTCCAATGTCCTTTATCACTAGTTTTCTGAAAGGCCATGGGCATGGGAATGAAACTCTGTTCTTAAGAGCCATGGAAAGATTAAGAGTGGTGCCGAAAGGTTCGGCAAAAAAGGCTTTTCTTCATTTTCCTTCTGATCCTCAATTTAGTTTTGAGAGTTAGCCTAAAAATAAGGATGATGACGAGTGAATCTTTACGAATTTTCAACCTCGGATGGGTGTAGCTGCTAACGTCCTTGGTGAAAGAACGAAACTGTTTCATTCTAAGGAGCATAAAAGGGTTTATGCCCAAATGCTGAACAGAGGGGTGATAAACCCTCGAACAGTAGATTTTGACTTCTTGGACTCGATAAAAGTTAACTTGAGGGAAAAGTTGGCCATCCTTCAACTTGAAAAGTTTTGTGTTGAGATGGCTGTGGCTTATCCTGAATTGACAGCATACTTCTACTCAAATCTGTCTTTCCTTGATCAGAATCACATTCAGTTCGCTGTTTGTGACAAAGCCTTTGTTGTGGATGTTGACATTCTGGTCAATATTCTGGGAGTTGAAAGAAGTGGTTTTCAACCAATCAATATCTCCATCGGTCAAGCCACTAGATTCTAGTGAAGCACAAACTGCCAAGTGGAAGTATCACACACTCTCGATTGCCAGCCTCCAACATTTTATTGCACAAAATCGTCATCAACTGCATCAGACCTAAGGTAGCCTCCAAAACTGATGTTTCCAAATTTGAGGCAAGAATCATGTGGGCAATATGCAATGGGATTCGTTTCTCACTTCCTCATACTATCCTACTGCATATGTATAGGACTATCATGAAAGAAAAAGGCCAATTGCCCTACTATGCCTTGGTTACAAAATTGTTCTGTCACTTTCAGATTTAGTTTCCTTCTCAACTCTGCTCAAGAACTATTAGTCCTATGGAGATAGGAATGAAAATGATCTCTAAAATGAGGCTAGCTAATCTGTTTAAGGCTCTGGAACATTTGAAGAAGGAATCCTCAAGCAGAATCAAGGAAGGATCTACTGCTGCAAGGAAGCACAAAGGCAAGGAAGTTGTGCAAGAAACTGGAAAGAAAATGAGATCACTGATCCTACGGGATAAAGAGGATGAAGATGATCTGACCATTTCTGCCATGGCCTTAAGAAATCTTTAAGGCTTTGCTGCTTTTGAGAAATCAAAGGAAAGAGAATGAGGAGAAAGAGAAGAGGAAGAAGAAGCAGAAGAAGAAGAAGCAAGAGCAAAAGATGAAGAAGATGAAGATGAAGAAGAAGAAGAAGAAGAAGAAGAAGGTGCTTATGAAGAGAAGGGTGAGGATGATGACAACAATGACTCTAATGGAGAGACTGTTGCAATAACATTATTAGAGGATTCTGAAGAAACCATAGATGACCCTGAAGGAGCACAAATTGAGACAGAACATCACTCTCATTCTGAAAAAGAAAAGGTACAAGAAGAAGGAATTTCTTCTCTACCTAGAGGCACAGAAACAGGGGGAGCTCATGAGAAAACATGGACTTCTTCGACACCTAATGCGAGTGATGGTATAAGTAGATCTCCTGCAGATGCTGAAAATGTCTTCACATCTTATTTCCTTGAAGTTGATGCAGAAACTCCAAGTCAGGGTGCAAACAAACTGCCCTCGATCAAGTTGATGTTTCCTCATCTCTCAATACTCCACAAATTCACTTCGCTAAAGCAAGTGCTTAAACAGAACCTGATGCAAACTATCCAAGGATAGCAAAGCTCCTTTTAGAGGTTAAAGCTCAGCAATATGCAATGGAGGTTGAGATTCAGAAGCTTCACACTACCTTGAGATCTACTTCAGATTTTCTCATTGGCAAGGTACAGTCTTTAGATACTCAAGTTCAGACTTTGAATCAACAAGTTTCACAGACTATAGCCAAGGTCGAGCATGTTTGTCATCAGTGCGAGGAGAAGCTTGAGGAGGCAGTGCAGTCGCTGGGGGATTTATGACTCATTCGAGTTCCTAGACAACCCTAATTGCATTTATCTTTTAATTCTATCTTTCTATTTTGACTTTCTCTTTCTTTTTGCTGTTGACAAGAAGGAGAGAATGAGAGCAGATTTAACTTGATTTAACTTGTTTGTTTAAACTGGTTGTGTTGAAAATTTACATTATGTGGTCAACTCACAGTCAACGCAATTAACTTTTTGTGGTTGTGATTATGGATTTGGATTGAATTTTTGTCTAAATTGTCAAGATTAATGTGTTTTCTGTAGTTGTAGAATCGATGTTATCCAGATCTATAACAATATGTTTTTATAAGTTATCATGTACTGCTAAAGTGTTGTTTTGCAGGATATAAGTTTTAAATTTGCAGGAAAGTTTTGTCACCATCAAAAAGGGGGAGATTGTTGGAGAAAACTCCTATGATGTTTTAAAGCTGACAAAACTTATCTAAGTTCTATTCTGAAGAATGCCAGACTTCTGTGTCAAAGTCTATCTTACATCAGAAGTCTACCCACTTTGACAAGTTCCAAACTGAACGCAAGAATGAAGACTTAATTAGACTCAAGATTATTTTTCTTCCTTCTAGACTTCAGTATGTACAAGATATATTAGGTTTTCTGGTTGAAAATATCACCTACCATATTGGTTTTCTTTATTGGAATCATTTTGGAAACAATAAATCATTTTGGAAGGCAAGCTTATTTGGAAAGAATCTACTTATGGAAACCAAGATCTTGATTGTATGGGTGAATAGGATTGACGGGCTTTCATCTCAATCTTCAAACAGCTCGAGATCTCCTTGATCGATTCCGTCCAACGTGTAGATTGGAAGAATTCCTCTAGAAAGTGCCAACGGTCGAGAAGGCATGGATGAGTATTTAAGGAGGTTTTTCAAGTCATTCGAGGGAGAGCGTGAAAGATGCATTCCAAAGTCTGAAGCTTCTAAATCACTTGTCCTTCATCAAACTTGTATTTGAAAGAGAGAAACTCTGGAGAGTGATTTTATGAGAGCAGTAGAATCACCTCACTGAAAAGTTGAGATCACAGGGCTGTAACATTCTATTTCGATTCATAGTGGAAACCAGCCAGAAGGCTGTCAGCGTGGAGAGTGGAAGTAGGCTTAATCTAAGCCGAACCACTATAATTTCTATGATTCATTTTCTCTTCCCTGAACCCTTTACTTTATTTGCTGCAATATATTTATGTGCTTTGAAATAGTTGTTAAAGTCTGAATCCTTCTACAAAGTCTGTAGTTCATCAGACTCAGTTTAAAAGTAAAGCATTTTTACTGCATTTCACAAAATCTGCTTTCACACCTATTCACCCCCTCTAGGTGTTCATACTAGCCCTTTCAGCATCCACCGTCCCAGTATATGCTTCGACAAGAATCACATGGTTCTATGCTAAGGAGATAACTATAGGAGGGGGCGATGCCTCTGGGTTGTACTCCCCACTACTTGTGGCTACACAATAGCAGAAATGGAGAATGTCTTGATGTGATCCAGAGTACAAGCGCACTCCTTGATCTTTAGTAAAGGCGAGTTCTTGTAGAATGGAATCATGCAATACTTTGGAAGGAAGTGGGATTCTAAAATCAAGTTGAATCAAGATTAACTACAACAAAGCAAAGCAATAGCTCATCTAGAAAGCAGTCGTCAAAATAATTGATCATTTCTATTCAGCATCTCTGATACAATGATTATTAATTTCCACTATATCAAGTGGTGCCTGTTATTAGAAGCAATTTATCGTCTACATATATATAATTCTATGTTTTGAAGAAAAGGTTTTTCTATGTTTGATGGAATGAAAGTAAAATTCCTGATCCATCATAAAACTTTCATGAGAATCATCCTTGAAATGAATAATTTGTTGCTTGATTTCGACTTTTGCAATTGCTTATCTCGGGCTACTACTAGTCTATGAAGTAGAGTTGCGGCCACTGCATCACGTAAGAGCTTACCAACATTTAATAGATGATAACTATCAATATCTCACTTATAATATGGTCATTTTAGGAAAGAAAAGACATATATAACTAATTCAATTTGAATATGTTAGGGTGGGCTAAGTAATTAGGCAAGTTGACACGATCCTTTTCATTAAATAGACTGGACGATTGAGTTTAGCATATAAAGTTATAGAGTGAAATACTATCTATTTTGCATTCATTATGTTGAATAGGTTGACACGATTATAACACGAAAAAGAATTAATATGCACACAATGGAAGCTTATCATATCACATTATAGATATAAATAATAATCATTTTGTTTCTGGAATCAATTTCTAGTAAGAAATAATTTTTTCTACTTTTATTCTTTGAATAATTTTTTGAGCAAAAAATGCGTGTTTGATAATGATACAAATTTTCCATTCTTGGATCAGAAATTTGTTTGATGATGACACGAAAGTTTTCTATCCCGGGTGGTTGACGGTTGGTAATGGATGGCAGAGCACGATGGCGGGTCGATGGTGAGAGGCAGCTAGTGGCGGCAAGGAGGATGACGAATGACAATGGAGGACAGTGCACGGTGGCAAAAGACAGTGAATGGCGGTGAGAGGTGGCTAGCGGTGGCGATTGGTGGTTGATGGTGAGATGATGGCGAGTAGATGGAGGCCAGTGAGTAGCCGCAATGGCACATGGTGGACAGTGGGTGGGTGGCTGGCTAGTAGCAAGGGTGAGCAATGAAAAGAGTTATTGTTTCTCATTTTTTTGTTTGAGTAGCTCAGCATGATCATAAATGAAACTCTGCGATTTTACCCCCCTGTCATTGTGTTGACAAGGCAAGTTGAGCAGCAATTCGGGTTGGGAAAACTTGTTCTTCCCGCCACTATCCAGATCTCGGTAGGAAATTTCAAGCTTCACCTTGACCCTGAAATCTGGGGAGAAGACGTGCTTCTCTCTAAACTGGGCCGATTTGCGGAAGGCATTGCTAAAGCCACCAACAACAACCCCGCCGTGTTCATTCCCTTCAGCTTTGGGCCCCGAATCTGCACAGGAATGAACTTCGTGACGCATGAGGTGAAGATCGTTCTCTCAATGATTCTGCAGCTCTACACTTTCAAATTGTCCACTGCGTATGTCCACTGTCCAGTTCAAATCCTTACGATTGGCTCGAAGCATTGTAGCTTGGTTCACCGGCATGAGAATAATGTTTTAATTTGTAAGATGATGCACATATATGCCTTCATATCTCAACACCTTGTGTCGTGCTTCAAGGATTCGTCGAACATTAAAAGGGGGCTGGGGGATGCTGATGACCAGCGGATCCTCCTTAATCAGCATAAGAATGTTGGGGTCTAGTACGTTCTTTTTTTACTATACAATACAATATCTATGCATACAGATGTGTGCCAACGTATATTTTCTGTTATGTAGAATTTGTCGGGCTCCATCCCAACCTGTGAAATTATCGGGAGATGAGGACAAGAAACTAGGGAAGTAGGTGCGCCATATGAAATTGACTGGTCGATTGGTCCATTGATCTTCGCTTGTTTCTAATATGATATGTGCCCCAATCCGTTGGGAAGAGATAAATTTTTTGTGGCCACAATTAAATTATTAGGCTGTAAGTGGTCGGTCACGAGAATCAAGATTATGATAGGATTTGATTAATAAGATCATACATATGGGAGAATTGTTATATCCTATCTTTTATTTGAGGGAAAATACCATCAAAAACCCAAAACTTTGTCCAAAATGACAAATTTACCCCAAATTTTTTTTTTTATGACATGAAAAACCCCGAACTTTGCCAACTGTGATACATTTATCCCAAACATTTTTTCACGGCACAAAAAACCCTGAACTTCTATCCATGTGACACATTTATCCTAAACTATATGACATTTTGGTCTTTTTACCTTTTAAATTCTTTTTTTTTTCTTCTTCTTCTTCTCTCTTCCCTCCGCCGGACATGGCGGAAGGAAGCCGGCATTCGGCGAGGGCTGCCCTCGTCGGCATCGGGCGAGAACAACCCCGTTGATATCGGGCAAGGGCCCGGCAAGGGAGGCCCTCGCTCGACCCAGCTAAGGGCCACCCTTGCCCAACGCCGGCGAGGGTGGCCCTAGCCAGCCCAGGCAAGGGTAACCCTCGCCCGACGTCGGCAAGGGCACCCCTCGCTGGACGCTGGCTTCCCTCTGCCGACTCCGCCATGGTCGGTGGATGGAAGAGAGAAAGAAAAATACATTAAAATTAAGACGAAAAATGTCATTGGTGAGGTAAATGTGTCACAATTTGTAAAGTTTGAAGTTTTTCATGTAAAAAAAAAAGTTTGGTGTAAATTTGTCACTTTGGGCAAAGTTTTGGTTTTTGGTCGTTTTTTCCCTTTATTTAGCAAAACATGGCATGTCGTCTTAACTTAGAGACCATCATTAACCCTCCATTCAAGTCACCTTGAACCAGCCCAAATTGAGATATGCATATCTCATTATTTGGATGAATGGGATATTGTTGCAAGGGTCTCGCCATATATCATCCGTTTGTATTATTCAATTAGGCCTTGGACGAAATTTGACTTTGAATCAAAATTAATTTAATGTTGTTTAAAATATTTAGTGTCTAAAATGATAAGGGAAATTCTAAATAAAGCCTAAAGTGTCTTCATTTTTTTTTTCAAATAAGAGCCTAAAGTGAATATTATTTCAAATAAGGGCCTGAAATGTTATCATTTTCTCAAATAAACGCCTAAAATGGATCTTATTACAAATTGAAGCTTGACTTTCCGACTAGTCAAGGGCATTTTAGTCATTTACCCTTTTTTTTTTTAAAAAAAAAAAAATCCTTGTTTGTTTCTTTCTTCTTAGCTAGTGGCCGATTGGGCGCTGGCAATGCCTAGAATGGGTTGGGTGAGGTTGCATTTGCTCGATCTGATGAGGGTCACCCTCGCTAGCCATAGGCAAAGATGACCTTGTAGCCATTGACAAGGTTGGCACTCACCAATGGTCGGTGAGGCGACCCTCGCCTTGGAGGACACCACCCTCAAGGCCATCGTTGAGATCGGCCCTTGCTAAATTTGGGTGAGGATCGCCTTGCCAGATGGCTAGCGATGGAAGGCCTCGCCGGCCCTAAGTGAGGCCAACTCTCGTTAGATTTAGAAAGGGTGGCCTTGCTGGCCCTTACTAGTGCTAGTCAGAAAAAAATAAATATAAATAATTTAAAATTAAAATTGTATTTGGACAAAAATGCCCTTTGATTGGTCGAAATATTTAGCCAGCCATCAAATGATGAGGTTTGGCTCTTATTTGAAATAATCATGTTCATTTTAGGTTCTTATTTAATACAAGGTTCATTTTGAGCCATTATTTGAGAAAATTAGAACACTTTAAGCATTTATTTGGAATTTTCCCAAAATCATAATGTCGCGGCCTACATTTTCCATCAGAAGGTGAAAAAAATATAGGTTTAGGGGTATTATCTAAAAGGCAGACCCATGAACCTCAATTAGACTCGAGCTCTCCCAAGCCTATACCCCACGTGATATTGATATATTTAATTTAACTTCAAATTGATGTTATAAATGTCTTTTTAATAGGGTTAATACCATGAAAATCCCCAAAATGGTACACTTATGATAAATTTACCAAAAAATAATTTTTTAATCATGAAAAACCCCAAGCTAGTACACTTGTGACAAATTTATTCCAACTGACCATAAAAGCCCCAAATTTGTACACCTGTAACAAATTTACCCCAAACTAATTTATACAATCGCCAAAAACCCCAAATTGGTACATTTGTAACAAATATACCCTTCATTAAATTGGATTAATACCACAAAAAAATCACAAAAATTATATAATTGTGACAAACAGAGAGTAAAATCTCAAACTGGTACATTAGCCAACTGATATGTGTCATTTAGGGGTGTGCAACAGGAACCGCCCGAACCGGGAACCGGCCGGACCGGATCGGCCGGTTTTGGGCGGTTCCCACAGTCGGCGGTCCGGTTCACAGTTCCTAATCTTGGAACCGGTGGCCGGTCAGTCCGGTTCCCGATTTTAAGGTGGGAACCGGACCAAACCAAATTTTTTTATACATAATTTATATACATAGAATTAATAAAACATATAAACATGACAACTTATTGCAACCAAAATTGCAATTTGAGGAACCTCTTATATGGCCAATAGACCATTAAAACCCTTTTTGTTACTCTTTCATTTAAAGAAAAAATCTCATTGTTAGTTTCATCTTCTACTTGATGTGGGACTAAGGCTTCAAGAGACTCACGAGGCACTTCAAGCCTCCAAAAGTCCCACATCGACTAAACATTCAAAGAGTAGAAGAAAGATTGTCTATAAAGTCTAAACCAAGCACAACATTTAGCCAAATTGTTCATGGACTTCATGGTTAAATTTAAGTGTGAAACACGCGAAGTGTGAATCACACAAGTGAAGTTTGAATATTTTGCACATAGAAACATGTGTGATTAGTTTTGTTGAATCGCCCGAGAACCGAATTGAATTGATCGGTCCGGAGCGTGGTCACTCTTTAGTGCAAAAAAGTAGAGCCAATTTTGTTGGACCGGACCGGACCGGACCGGAACCGATGGTTCGGTCCGGTTCCCGATCCTAGGACCAAACGGTCCGGTCCACGGTTCGCAATTTTGGGAACCGATGCTCCCGGTTCGATTCCTGGTTCCGAGGTGGAACCAGACCGAATCAGGAACCGATCACCCCTAGTATCATTCAACTTAATAATTTGATAGTAAAATTTAACGAAAACTAACATAGAGTAAATTTGTTACGAGTGTACCAGTTTAGGGTAAATTTGTCAAATATGTACTAGTTTAGGGTTTTTGGTGGTAAAAAAAAATTAATGTGGAGTAAATTTGGCATAAATGAACTAGTTTAGAGGTTTTCAGGATATTAACCATTCTTAATAAAGAGTTACCACTAGTCTATTAAAGCCAGTTAGAAACTAAATGACCCATGTGAATATACTTTATTTCCTATGCAACTAAAGAATCTAGTGTTAGGGATTTAGTTACACTAATTAATCAATCAGCGTCCTTTTAACACCTAATCTTGGCAAGATGTTTGTCAAGCAATCTGAATTGATTTTAAACCCATTCACTAATATGTTAGGTGATTATGAGGATACGTAATTATTAAAGTTTCAACCAACAACCAAGAAAACATCGAATAAATTGTGAGAAAAACTAGAATCTAATGCTAAGAAATAAGAAATAATATCATTTCTAACTAAGCCAAAGGGAAAGCATAATTAACATATCAGAAGTGTGCAATAACATAATATTTGAAATATAAATGCGTAAACGACGACTAAACATTTATCTTTAAAAATACTCAAACAACATATCAGCTTGTTTAATTTTGAGCACAATTTTTTTCACATGGATTTTCGCACAGTTTAAGAAAAAACTACTCGAAAACTATATTTTAAGATTTCCGTAACTTTTAGAAAAAAGTTTAAATTTTTAATTTTTAATAAAATATTTTTTTAGTTTTTTAATCCGAAAATGGGAGTGGGGCTGGGCCCATGGACGAGCAGGGCTGCGCGCCGCTCGCTGATCGGGCCACGGACATCAAAGTCCTAAAGAAAGGAATGGTCTCAATAAAATAAAACCCAATCTGGCCACTATGAGATCAATCCCAAAGCCCACTCAGCCAAAAATAAATCCAAACAAGCCCAATTAAGCCCAACACTCACTATCCTTGTAATAAAATGAAGCCCGAATTCGCCGAATTAACAATTCAAGCCCAAGACTCACTAAGTCCAAATGAGCCCAAAGTGCCCTACCCTCCCTCACCAATTTTCCAATCCCACGACTCGTCTTCTTCGAGTAAGCCCAGAACCATCGACGTCCAATAAGCCCAGAATAACAAAACGTCGATTATCCTATATTAAATCAAGAATCACCAGATCCTCCAACGACCACCCCATCGGCTACCCGGAACATCTTCGTGAGCGATCTACGCTCGACAGACTCGACTCAGACCAAACCGTGATAGACCCGACTCTACCATTGGTTGAAGTTGGTGTTGGAGGTAATAGGTTTGAGAGAGAAAAGCGGTTGCTTGAAGTATTACACCAAGAGACGTCAAGTTTGGAACGCTCAACAGTGTTACCTCCAGCGTAGGGAAACCCTAGAGTTTATATATATGCAAGCTATTGGCCTCCGGCCCATATGGACCAAAATAACCGTGCTTTTACCTATTGGGCTTGTATGTGAACATATTATTATTTTTGGATTATATTAACAATATATCCAACAATCTCCTCCTATGTTCACCATACAAAGACAATCCAATAAGGTAGGCAGTGTAATGTCCAAACAAGCATGAATCATCCACATTCAGTCCAAGACAATTAACTCGGATCTGTCAAAGAGTTTTCAGCAATAAAGTATTAAACTCAATCATCATTTGCAATCTAAACAAGTGAATCATACTTATCATGAATCTGTTTCGAGATCAACAAATCAAAAGCAAGTATTAGGAGTTTTAGATTCAATCTAAACTCATTCAAATCCGCAAAATAAATCTTAAACTCAGTTCACAACCAATATATGCATAATAATGTTCACAAAATAGAAATAACAAAATGTAAGTCTCAAGTAAATGGACTTCATCAAAATAGGCAATAGCAGGTAAACTGTCAAGTACCCACATGCTCAAAATGATATATATTCATTCATCAAGTAGGTCATCTTGGTCAGGATCCCACTCATTAAGCTCTCCTCCATCTCTGCCATCCCCTGTAGAACGTCAAATATGAATTTCATATTATCATGAATTCAATCATTTGAATTAAAACCTTAGTACCATTCTATTAGGCAGAGAAGAACATATATTGATGTCATAAAGCATCATAATATCATATTCATAAGCATCAAGCCAGTTTCATAAATTATGAACAAGACCTAAACAATGTAATTTACAAAGAGCCATCAACTTAAGTTTATTTGTAAGAGAACAACTATTTTGTCTAGTTTCAAAGAACAAGACCAATAGTCAAGTCACTTACAATAACTTAGTCATGTAATATCAAGTTTCAATTAAGAACAAGACCAGCAGGCTTCTTAAGTAAACAATTGTTTCTATGTTTCAATTTGGAACGTCACGGTTACTGATTCCTTAAAGTCAAATAATCTAGCATCAAGTTTGGAATAAGATCATTTAACCAAAGGGATAGTCCAATCTAGTTGAATTGTATCATCAACTTTGGAATGACACAAGTTTCCCGATAGAACATTTGAATTAGGTTAAAGTCATCTTCATCAAATTTGGAATGAGACAACTCACCCTTTTCAAATTAGTCAAGAATCGTGAACATCGATGAAACATATAAACTGTGCTTATCATTGTAGCCAATAAAGGAATATTCGATAATTCAAAACACACAATTAGAAGGTAAGTAAATGGTAATTAAGACTTGCCTATATAGTCTTTAACCCCATTTCCCCACTGTTTTGAATAATCGATCTTTAGGCATACCTTTGGTGAGAGTATCGGCTATGTTATCCTTCGATCTCACATCGATCAAGGTGATAACCCCTTGTTCTCTCAGATAATTCAACAACGCATGTCTCAGTCTCACATGTCTTCTCTTTGAATTAAAGAGAGCATTCTTGACGACTTGGACAGCTGCTCGATTATCACAGAATAGGTTCAAAGAATTAATCTTTAGTCGAGTCAAAGGAATATCCATAATCAGATTCTTTATCCACTCCGCCTCTTCGCCGGCTGAGGCTAAAGCAAAAAGTTCTGATTCCATAGACGACAATGCAATACAAGTCTGTCGTTTGGATTTCCAAGTAATAGCAGCTCCACCCAAAGTGAATACATATCCACTAGCGGACTTACTATTTCCAATATCTCGAACACCACGAGGCATCGAATATCCATCCACGGTTGGAGGATAACCAGAATAATAGAGAGCATAATCTTTAGTACCTTTAAGGTATCTCATCAGCCTATCAAGGGCATCCCAATGCTCTTTACTACTGGGATTACTAGTAAAACGACTCAGCATACCAACTGTAAAGGCTATGTCAGGTCTAGTGCAACTCATAGCATACATGAGACTACCAAGCAGTTTCGAGTATTTTAACTGATCAACGCTGGTCCCTTCATTAGGACTCAGTCTGTTATTATAATCACATGGTGTCTCACTCGGTTTACACTTATCGTATCCCCAAGTAGAAAGTAACTACTCAATATAATGAGTCTGGCTAAGGGAGATAACTTGCCGTTTAAAGCTTACTTTCATACCAAGAATGGTATTAGCAATACCAAGATCTTTCATGTCAAATTCTTTAGCTAAAGTAGCTTTCACGTCACTCACTACAGAATGATCGGAACCAAGAATTAACATGTCATCAACATACAAGCAAATGATGACTATCTTATTTGACATAGAACGATGGTAAAGGCATTTATCTGAATAACTAGATTGAAAGCCATAACTCTTTACCACTTTGTCAAATTTAAGATGCCACATCTTAGGTGCTTGTTTAAGACCATATAAGGATTTATTCAATTTACAAACTTTGTCCTCAAGACCTTTCATAACATATCCTTCCGGTTGTTCCATGTAAATTTCCTCATTTAATTCCCCATTTAAGAAAGCTGTTTTTACATCCATTTGATGCACTACAAAGTGTTCAATAGATGCCAAGGCAAGAAGAATTCTTATAGTTGATAGATGACACACAGGTGAATAAACATCAAAATAGTCTATTCCACTCTGCTTTGTTTATAGCCTTTAGCTACTAAACGTGCTTTGTATCTGGCTATTGATCCATCACTATTCAGTTTCTTCTTCAACACCCATTTACAGCCTATAGCTTTAGCCCCTTTTGGCAAATTTACTAGCTGCCAAGTGTGGTTCTGCAGCAGAGAGCTCATTTCATCATCTATGGCTTCTGCCCACAGTAAAGATTCCCTAGATCTCATTGCTTCCTGATAGGAGAATGGATCATCCTCAAGATGGTAAGCAACAAAATCCTCACCAAAACTTTTGGGAATTCTCTCTCTTGTAGATACTCTTACTGGAATTGGTTCAATAGCCAACTGTGTGGAATTAGTGTCAGAAGGGCCTGCTTGCGAGATTCTACGGGAGATTCTAAAATCATATCTCGTAAATCCAGAAACATTCAAGCCTTGATCTCTCGAGAAACTTGTTTTCGAAGAACACCGCATCTCTAGATTCTATCTTTGTGTTAGTAGATAGATCTAAAAACCTATTTGCAGCACTATCTTCTGCACTACCTAGATATACACAAGTAATGGTTCTAGATCCCACCTTAGGTTTCTTAGGATCTGGTATGCTTACATAAGCAATACAGCCCCAAGTCTTAAGAGTATCATATCTACAAGGGTGCTTATGCCATATCTCATAAGGTGTCATAGACAACTTAGAGTGCGGCAACCTGTTCAAGATGTGATTAGCAGTTAGAACTGCTTCTCCCAAAGTAGGAGGAAGGCATGCCAGCTGTAAGTAACATAGAGTTTAACATTTCAGTTAATGTTCTATTCTTACGCTCTGCAACGCCATTTGATTGGGGTGAATAAGGAGCAGTGGTTTCAAGTATTATACCTTCTGAAGCACAAAATTCCTTGAACCTTGACATAGTATATTCTCCTCCTCTATCACTCCTAAACCTCTTAATTTTCAAGTTAAGTTGATTTTCTACTCTAGACTTGAAAATCTTAAATTTTTCAAAAGCCTCATCTTTCGATTTCAATAAATAGACATGACAATATCTAGAAAAATCATCTATGAATGTTATTAGATACTTCCGACCACCTTTAGTAATGTAATTTCTAAAATCACAAATGTCAGAATGTATTAACTCAAGAAGTTGTGTGCTTTTAGAAACCAACTTAAAGGGTTTTCTAGTGATTTTAGCCTGTGCACACACTTCACACTTGTCAAATCGAATAGAAGTATCTAATGGAATGTTGTGAGTTTTAGCTAGATGTAGCATTTTCCTGTAATTCACATGTCCAAGTCTATTGTGTAGCAACTTTGGATCAATCAAAATAGAATTCACATGGTTTATGCTATCAGTATTTAAACTCAACCTATACATACCATTAACCATGAATGCACAATCGAAATAATATGAGTTAACAGATAAAGTTACTCTACCATTCATAGTTGAAAAAGACATACCAGCTTTATCAAGTAAACTCATAGATATCAAATTCTTTTTAAGTAAAGGTACTACTCTAACATGTTTTAGAGTTAGTAATTTACCTGAAGAAAGCACCAAATTTGCAGTTCCAGCATGAGTCACCTTTGCCTCACCACCATTGCAATTTTCCACAGTGTCTTTCACTTCTGTGACCTCAGTGAGTAAGTTCTTGTCATTTGTAGCATGACAAGTAGCGCCACTGTCCAACCACCACTCAGAAGAGATGCTAGCCTTTCCATTATTCATCATTCCAATGAAGACTTGAGGCTCAGATCCTCTAATTAGCATATTGGCCTCATTCATTTCGTGGTGTGTCATTCTTTGGCTTCCTCGGTAACTTACACTCTGTTGCCTAGTGACCCCACTTTCCACAGTTATGGCACTTGCCCTTCTTCTTCTTTTGGAAGATAGTCTTTTTGGCCTCTAACTGTAAAGAGGATTCACCTTTTGGTGACTTGAATTTTTTTCTGAGGTTTATTGGAGTGTGAAACTAAGTTGGCAACTGACTTTTGTTGTCCTACTTGTTCAAAACTCTTCCTAGTAATATTTTGATCCTCAATGTGAATATACCTCTTTAATTCATCAAGTCCCATCTGTACCTTCAGTCTGTGCATTTTAGTCTTGAAAGAACTCCATTCAGTTGGTAGTTTGCTTAACACAAGACCAACAAAGAGATTATCGGACATATCAGAGTTATCATCTTTCAACTTGTTCCTCATGTTCTCAAATTCAACTAGCGAGAGGTGATGCTTGAATTCATAGTGAATTTAAAATCAAAGAATTTCTCCGCTAGGAGAGTTTTAGAGAGCCCCTCTTGTTTTTGGAACCGAGCGTTCAAGTGATCCCATATCTCTTTCGCCGTCTTATACTCACTATAAGTCATAGCCAGATTAGGATTTAGAGAGTTCAACAAGTAATCTCTACAAAAATCCTCATCTTTGTTCCATTGATATTCATCCACATCTTCAAAGTGGTAGATGCAAAATCACTTAATACAAGTATAGAATATGTCACGTTCTTTCATGCCAAATTGAACATGTAATTTCCAGCCATGAAATTCAGTAACATCAAACGATTGCAACTTTATAATATCATAGGAACTACGCTTTGCCATTTTAATCAGAGCAAAGTGTTAGAAAGAGTGCACCTTGGAGTCCTCGGAGCCACAAAGTCGAATAACTCTCCTAACCTTGATCAAACCGCTCTGCAGAGATGGAATTTGCCAAAACAAACCCCAAAAACAGATCAAGAGCGCCCAAAAACCTTGGGATGGACTGCCCTTGTCGTCGAAACTCGCTGGAAATTTCCGCCGCCAAAATTCGCTGAAATCCCGAAATTCGCTAGAAATTCAGATGGAAACTTCAGGGTGCCGTAACTTCTTCGTCCGACCTCCGATCGACGCGAGTGACCACTCAAAACGTTCGTATCGACGAGTAGAACAAAGCCCAAGTGGTTTCACCCTCTAAAATTGGCTATAATTTTTGGGTTTTTGAATCAAAGATTTCGGTCACCCGAATCTTCAAACTCAGATCCCGGCCAATACCACCGTCGAAATCGAAAGTAAAATACACCCGTGAGTTTGTCTTGACGAAATCTTCAAGAAGACACCTTACTCGCTCAAATCCAACACACGATCTTAATACTTCAAGATTGTTGGAGGTAATAGGTTTGAGAGAGAAGAAGCGGTTGCTTGAAGTATTACACCAAGAGACGTCAAGTTTGGAACGCTCAACAGTGTTACCTCCAGCGTAGGGAAACCCTAGAGTTTATATATATGCAAGCTATTGGGCTCCGGCCCATATGGACCAAAATAACCGTGCTTTTACCTATTGGGCTTGTATGTGAACATATTATTATTTTTGGATTATATTAACAATATATCCAACAATTGGTGCCCCCACGACGTCGGCCAACGTGACCGCGAACCAGCAGGGCGGAGTTGTCCTCGGGCAAGCCGACTCCCAGCTCCCACAGACGTTACCCCTCCACAAACCTGTCACGGCATAAAACAAAGGATGCACGCGAAGCAAATTAGGCACAAGAAAAAGTTTGCGGATCTAGTGGAGGCATTTACACAAACAGGTGACGTGCAACCCTGATAGTGGAGTTTCCGACACAAACGGGAGTCAAACTCGCACAGGGGTTCTCGAAGGACGACAAGCAGAGACTGATAACGACAGAGCATGGGACCGACGGGACCGGTGATCGCGTGAACCGGACGGCCCAGAGCTCCGGCTCCCACGTGTCCAAAACAGGACAAAACAGAGCAAAAATAAGGGGAATAACGGGGCACCGGAGCGCGCGGCCGCGGGGACCCTACCGGGCTTCGATGACGACGGCCGGGAGGCGACCTCTAGTCGGCCATCTCAGTGTCGCCAAGCCGGGATCCTCGGGACAACGACGGATCGCATGCAAAGATCAACTTACAGAAAATCGAGCGCTGTGGAAGAAGGGGGGCCGCATGGCCCCGCCACCGCTAGCTTGCCGTGCCGGCCTGCCTCCAACACAAAGGTCGCGCTCCTCACTCCCGTCCCCGCTCTCGCCCTCTCGCTTCGTCCTTCGTCCTCGTCGTGCCAGCGTCGCTCCGGTCGCCCGGGGGAAGGACTGGAAGGAGGAAAGAAAGAATAGGGCCGGGCCGAAAAGGAATGCAAGAGGGAAGAACGGTCCGGGCTCAGGAGGAAAAGAAAAAAAAAAGGTGAAGAAAGAGCCTAGGCTGGGCCCAGGTGATGAAAAAGGGGCCGGGCTGCCCGGCCCCGCATGATATTTTCTTTTATTTTTTTTAAATTAATTAGTTAATTTTTTCCTTTTTCTTTTTTTCCCCATTTTTAATTTTTTTTCTAATGAATTCTATTAATATTAATGTAAATTCTCCTAGCATCTATATGCTATGTAATTAAACCTTCAATAAAGAGTTAAATTTTAGATGATAACAATTTTCCATCATATCAACCCAACAAATGGTATTAGAGCTGATAATTAATTTATAACTCACTTTCAAAGTGTATTAATGTTTGGTGGACATCTCGAAGAAAGAACCTTTGATGTGACTTCTTGGTGGAGGTAGTGAATGGCGTGTCTTGGCTTCTTGCTAAACCTGGCTAGATCAAGACTATTGAGGTTGAATCTGAAGTTTGAGTTATAACAATGTTGGTGCGAAAGATTGTCGGATTAAGGAGGAGCTGGGCTTGACTTAAGATTTTCACGTGTGAGGTGGAGATTTGCAGAGTTGATGATGTTAGATGAAAGAAATCTCCCATCAAGATGTGGTTTATTATGAAGGCAATTAAATATATCTCAATTGAGCCATAGTTGCTTCAAATTTTTTAATGAATGTGAGTCTAACAAATACATTGATGGGCTTGTACCAGATTCTTTATTTGTGATGACTTCTATTACTAGTCTTAACAATTTTTGGGTATTTTCTTTGATTTGGCTTAATCTTTCATCCTACCAATCTCAAATATAAATGGCCCACGTGGATAGGATATCTACATGAACATTAATACAATCAATGAATCATCTAGAAGAACAATCTTCTTCACAATTGATAATTTCTGTTCAGCATCTCTACTAAAAAGATGGTATTCACTTCCCCTCGTTTCCTATCCAAAACCCTATATATATGTATGTGTGTGTATGTATATGTATAATTTTATGTTTTTGGAACAAAAAAAAAAAGGAAGATTATTTAATGTTTGATGGAATGAAAGTAATTTCCCTGAGCCATCATAAGACTTTCATGACACTAATCCATTGAATGAGTAACTTGTTTGCTTGATTTCGACTTTTGCAATTGCTTTTTCCCGGGCTACTACTAATTTATAAAGAGAAGTTGCGCCGTGCTGCATGACGGAAGAGCTTACCATTTTTTATGCAATCCCAATCAGCTGACACCGACGTCCATCAAATAATTGTTTTTCATGGATAATCCTTCGTTTATCTTCAAGGGTCCGCTCCCTATTCCACGTCTCTCTCGAATCGTCAACGTCGAGAAGGTTGTCGTTTTCCATCGCGTCTTGTCTCCATAGGCAGGCGTTGTCTTCCATCTAGGACGTCATGTTGCCGTCCATCCACCCCGAAGGATCCTGGTTGAGTTATTTAACGCCGCGCCCTAGAAAATCTCTGTCGGTCCTGGAAAATAATGGGCATCAGCATGGCCATTGTGTTGAGCTCTCTTTTTGTGTTGCTAATCAAAACTCTAGTACAAATTATGGTGAAAACCGCTCAGGATATAGTGGATAATGAATGAGCAGGGATTCGAAGGTCCTCCTTACAAATTTATCAATGGAAGCACCAACGAATCATATAAGATGACTGGACGGACATATCCATGAACAATCTCTCTCATGACATATTCCTTGAGATTTAGCCTCAAATCCACACGACCAACACATATGGTCAAATAATCAAGTTCTAAGCTTTAGACCTGATTTTGTGCTTTGATGGAACAAAAATGACTTTCCTATGCCATCATAAGACTTCCACGATTTTGGTTGCTTGATCTCGACTTTCACAATTGCTTTTTCCCAGGCTACTATTGGTCTACAGAAAGAAGTTCCACCCACTACATGACGTAAGAGCTTACCATTTTTCATGCAATCCCAATCAGCTGACATCGATGCCCCGCCTCATCTTTTATTTTATTTTATTTTTAAAATTAATTAGTTATTTTTTTCCCATTTTTTATTTTTTTATTTCTAATGAATTCTATAAATATTAATGTAAATTCTCCTAGCATCTATATGCTATGCAATTCAATGAAAATTATTTTTTAGGAGTTAAAAATTAATCCATAATTTCCTATGTAATTAAATTTTAAATAAAGAGTTAAAATTTAGAAGATGACAATTTTCCATCACATTAACCCAACAAATGGGATTAGAGTTGATAATTAATTGATGACCCACTTTCAAAGCGTATTAATGTTTCGTGGACATCTTGAAGAAAGAACCTTTGATGTGACTTCTTGGTGGAGGTAGTGAATGGCAGCTTCTTGCTAAACTTGGCTAGGTCAAGATGAGTAAGGTTGAATATGAAGTTTGAGTTATAATAATGTTAGTGCGGAAAGACTCTTGGATTAAGGAGGAGCTCGGCTTAATATAAGACATTCACATGTGAGGTGGAGATTTGCAGAGTTTATGATGTTAGAAGAAAGAAATCTCCCATCAAGATGTGGTTTATTATGAAGGCAATTAAATATATCTCAATTGATCCATTGTTGCTTCAACTTTTTTAATGAATGTGAGTCTAACAAATATATTGATGGGCCTGTACCAGATTCTTTATTTGCGATGACTTCTATTATTAGTCTTAGTAATTTATGGGTATTTTCTTTGATTTGGCTTAATCTTTCATCCTACCACTCTCGGAAATAAATGGCCAACGTGGATATGATATCTACATGAACATTAGTACAATCAATGAATCATCTAGAAGAACAATCTTCTTCACAATTGATAATTTTTTCTATTCAGCATCTCTACTAAAAAGATGGTATTCACTTCCCCATATTTCGGGATAAGTACACTAATGGTGCCATAAGTTGTGTACGGCGCTCACTTTGATGCCAAAAGTTTCCGTCGGATCATTTAAGTGCCAAAAATTTTGAAAAACGCTCACTTTGGTGCCAACGCCGATCTGATCGGCCGGAAATCCGACGTGGCCTTTTTTTTTTATTAATTTCTTATACTGATGTGGCTCGCTGGAGAGTCTAGTCAGCGTGTAAACCATCAAACGACGTCGTTTGGCGTCTTAAACCCCAAGTCGAAACCCTAAATCCCCAAATCGAGAGAGAGAGAGAGAGAGAGAGAGAGAGAGAGAGAGAGAGAGAGAGAGAGAGAGAGTGGCCATGGCGGCGTTGTCTTCTTTCCCGAAGAACAACACCAGTAGAGAGAGAGAGAAGCCATGGCGGCATCGTCTTCTTCTCCGAAGAACAACACCAGCAAAGAGAGAGAGAGAGAGAGAGAGAAGCCATGGCGGTGTCGTCTTCTTTCCCGAAGAACAACACCAGTAGAGAGAGAGAAGCCATGGGGCGGCGTCTTCTTCCCCGAAGAACAACACCAGCACCAGCCACTCTCTGAACAGAGCCCAATCCACCATCTCCATCTGCGCCCTCCTTGTTTCCTTCGCACTCCTCGTCTTCTCTCTCTCTCTCTCTCTCTCTGCACCTTCAACCCCCCTTCTTCCTCCTCCTCCTCCGCCCTTGCCTCCTATTTTCCCATCACTTCTTGGCCGAGCATGGTGGCCGAGCGACGGTGGCCGAGCAAGCTAGGTCGGCGAGGATGAACAAAAAAAAAACCCTAATTTCAATCACAAATGAGCTATACGGCGTCGTTTTTCCTAAGCCATCCACATAGGATGGCAAAACGACGTCATTTTCTTAAGTAGGACAGAAAACGACGTCGTTTAAAGGGTTTATCGAATTTTTTTTTTTTTAAATATAAAGCCACGTAATCATTTTGGCCGGAATTTCTCGCCGGTGGCACCAAAGTGATCGTTTTTTCTCCGATTTGGCACTTAAGTGATCCGGCGGAAACTTTTGGCACCAAAGTGAGCACCGTACACAACTTATGGCACCATTAGTGTACTTATCCCCCATATTTCCTATCCAAAACTATATATATATGTGTGTGTGTGTGCTCGCGCGCATAATTCTATGTTTTTGGAACAAAAAGAAAAGGAAGATTATTTAATGTTTGATGGAATGAAAGTAATTTCCCTGAGCCATCATTAGACTTTCACGACACTAATCCATTGAATGAGTAACTTGTTTGCTTGATTTCGACTTTCGCAATTGCTTTTTCCCGGGCTACTACTAATCTATAAAGAGAAGTTGCGCCTGCTGCATGACGGAAGAGGTTACCATTTTTCATGCAATCCCAATCAGCTGACACCGACATCCATCAAATATTTGTTTTTCATGGATAATCCTTCGTTTATCTTCAAGGGTCCGCTCCCTAATACGTCTTCCCCGAATCGTCAACGTCGAGAAGGTTGTCATTTTCCATCGCGTCTTGTCTCCATCGACAGGCGTTGTCTTCCATCTAGGACGTCATGTTGCCGTCCATCCACCCCGAAGGATCCTGGTTGAATTATTTACCTCCACGCGCCCTAAAAAATCTCTTTCGGTCTTGGACAATAATGGGCATTAGCATGGCCATTGTGTTGAGCTCTCTTTTGGTGTTTCTAATCAAAACTCAAGTAAACCACTGGGGTTTACCCCAGTGGCCACCCTTCCAACGTGGAAGAGGGAGGTGGGGGGTTCGAATCCCCACCTTCTCAAGGGGGGTTGGGGTGGGGACGAATTAATTTCAAGTGTAAGTTTCGACTCCCACGCCCGTAGGAGGAGAGCGAAGACAAAGTCTGAGAGTGAGAGTTAGAATAGGAATAGTTTAGGACCGACCAAAAAAAAAAAAATCAAAACTCGAGTACAAGTTATGGTAAAACCCACTCATAATAAAATGGATAATAAATGAGTAGGGATCCGGAGGTCCTCCTTACAAGTTTGCCCATGGAAGCACCAACAAATCATTTAAGATGATTGTACGGACATACCCATGAACAATCTTTCTCATGGCATATTCCTCGAGATTTAGCCTCAAATCCACATAATAATTAAGTTCTAAGCTTTAGTCCTGATTTTGTGCTTTGATGGAACGAGAGTGACTTTCCTATGCCATCATAAGACTTCCACAATTTTGCTTGCTTGATCTCGACTTTCACAATTGCTTTTTCCCAGGCTACTATTGGTCTATAGTGTTGCGGAAAGGCGAGCGATCGAATAATAATATAGATAGAAGAAGAAAATAAATTGAACACCGAATTTACGTGGTTCGGTCGTAAAGACCTATGTCCACAGGGAGAGTAACGACAAATTTCACTATAGATCAAGCGATATAAGGAGATTACACACTCGAGTCACTCAAACGCTCTCTTAGTATTTCCCAAGCCCCAATTACACCCAATAACGCACGCAGTGTTTAGCCCCAGAATTCCTCAAGAAATAATTTCTTAATTTCACGAAAGAATTACACGCAAATCTTACCACAAGATTTAATTTTCTTGAATACTAAATCTTCTTGGATGTAATTCACAAACAAGAAAGACATATAAAATCCTCTCAAGCACTCGACGACTAGACAACAACTCTTCATGATCAACCCTCTACCACCAACGACCACACGTCTGTATATATATATGGGATCCTTATTCTTTTGCCGACTTCTCATAGGATTTTGTTTCCTATCTTACCTAACATGCACGTTAATCCCAATTAAGGTGCATATCAAAGTCAAAATCAAACTTTCTTATTTTGTTGTTATCTTTAACGATTTTAACCAAGACATATCTCTGTATATTTTAAACAAAATCCAAATCCAAGTCAAAGTTGAACTTTCCCATTTCAGCGGCCAAATTCTCCAACGTAGATTTAAATTTTGGGAAGTTGATTTTTGGATCTTTTTTGCTCGATTTCGAACGTCCGGAGTCAAACTCGAGACATATTTTAACATATAGAGAGAAGTTCCACCTACTATATGACGTAAGAGCTTACCATTTTTCATGCAATCCCAATCAGCTGACACCGATGTCAATCAAATAATTGTTCTCATGGATTTTCTTTTTTTATTTTCAAGGGTGTTGATCAAGGCTCGGCCTCTCCCTATTCGACGTCTCCTTCCAAATCGTCAACGTCGAGAAGGTGGTCATTTTCCACCGTGTGTATCTCCATCATCGGCAAGCGGTGTCTTCTATCTATGATGCAATGTTGCCATCCACCCCCTAGGATCATAGTTGAATTATTTAAGTGTGCACGCCCAAGAAAATCTATGTCAATCTTGGAAAATAATGGGGATCAGCACAGCGATTGTGTTGAGCTCTCTCTTTGTGTTTCTAATCTTATGGTCTCTCACCGAGCTGGCGCGCCAGCTATGGTGGAATCCGCTCAGAATACAGAGGACGATGGCCCGACAGGGAATCAAAGGCCCTCCCTATAGGTTCCTCCATGGGAGCACGAGGGAAACAATGAAGATGAGAATGGAAGCTAGAAGCACGCCCATGGACAATCTCTCTCATGACATACTCCCTAAGGTTCAGCCTCACATCGACTCTTGGATCAACACATACGGTAATTGAAAATATAAGCTTTTGTTATAAAATTGTGCTAACCACTCTTGGAACTTTGATCTGACTTTGGTTTGTTCATTATTGTGATTTTTGTGCAAACGTTTTGCAGGGAGGAATTACATAAGTTGGTACGGGGCGGAAGCTCAATTGGTCATCACGGAGCCGGAGCTGATTAAGGAGGTGCTAATCAACAGAGACAAAACGTTTCCAAAAGCAAGACCGAGGAGCTTCAGCAAGTATCTTTTCGGAGATGGGCTCGTGTCAACCATAGATGGGGTAAAGTGGGCGAAGAAGCGTAGACTCGCCAATCACACTTTCCACGGGGAAAGCCTCAAGGTAATTAGGTTTGGTGTATACTGAAATTCCTGTTTTTTTGTAACTATCAAATTTTAATTGTAAGTTTCTTGTGCTTATCAAATGGAAAGAGAATTTCATGCAATCTTTAGATTGGAGTTACGAATTGACGGGAACTAATTGAAGTGCAGAACATGATTCCAGCGATGGTGGCTACTGCTCACGTGATGCTAGAGAAATGGAAGCAACAAGAAGGGGAAGAGATTGAGGTGTTTGAAGAATTTAAGTTGCTGACCTCCGAAGTGATTTCAAGGACAGCTTTTGGGAGTAGCTACGTTGAAGGGAGAAACATCTTTGAGATGATGACAAACTTGGGTTTGTTAGTGTCCAGGAATGCTTTGCGCATGAGGTTCCCGGGAATAAGGTATTCCTCTTCAACATTTTCCTAAGAAAGTTTTTCTTACTTTTAGGAAAAAAAGAAAAAGAAAAAAATAAGCCCGTTTTAACTTAGTCAAATAGACTATGCCAATCATGTTTTGAAAAACCGTGGAAAAAAACTTGCACGGATAATAGTTTGTGGATCATAGACAATCAAAATCATTGATTTTTGTGGGATCCACGTATAAATCACGTGGACCTTCTATGATGACGAAATATGACTAACCCAATTCAAGTCGATCCGGATCCAAGCAATTCCGACCTCAAGGAGTAGTGAGACCCACATGAGATCTCACTAAAAGATGTAAAGTTAGCAAAAGTATGATGAGTGGTTTCAAGCGGGAAGACAATGATCGTGTGATCAAGCTTACAATTTGCGATTCTTCTCAATATTTGAACAAGCTAAGAGAATTATAACGATGTTATATGTACTGGCACAAACTTTTCCATCACAAGAGTAAATACAGCTAGCTAGTAAGGTGGAGATTTGAACACACATTTGTCAGAAAATCGATCTATACTGTAGATTCACAGACTAAGGCGTTCCTTGTTGAATTCGGGCGCAGTAAGATTTGGAAGACAGCAGATGAAATTGAAGCCGAGAAGCTCATGAAAGGCATACAAGTTGCAATCTTGGAGATCGCCAAGAAAAGAGAGAAGAAGGTGATGGCTGGGGAATCAGATGACTATGGGAATGATTTCCTTGGGCAGCTTGTGAAGGCTTATCATGATAATGACGAGAGCAAGAAAATCACAGTCGACGATCTGGTGGACGAGTGCAAGACATTCTACTTTGCTGGACAAGAAACCACCACCGCAATGCTGACGTGGGTCATATTCCTCCTAGCAGTTCATTCTGATTGGCAGGAGGAAGCAAGGAAGGAGGTTCTTGATGTATTTGGGAATGAAGACCCCGACTCCGATCGAATCGCAAAGTTAAAGATGGTATGAAAAATCCAACTGTTTTTTGTCTTGATTGATTTGGTAGACAAGGAATGATCCTCCTAACAACATATTGGTATGCCTGATTGCTTGAGTCCAAAATTGAAACTCATTGATACTCTATATTATTAGAATTATACCATTTGCAACTCTGTTTGAGGAACACCCTTATGCTTAAACTTGAAGCTCAATCATTGATAACTGAAAAACCGTTGATCCAAGAAAAGAAAAGACAAGTGAGTCTATATGTGTAACTTGTCAACAATTTTTGTGCTAACTTTCTAACCGTTGGATCTGTCTGAATTGACTTTTATTTTTTTCTCTTTATTTAAATAATTTAAATCTCGCGCCTCAACATTTTGCCTTATTTAAACTCAAAACTCTTGGAACTTTCATGACACCCAAATTCTAATATATATAATCATACATAATTTTTCACAATTTTAAACTTTGAAAAATGTTTTAAAATTTGAAGGGAAAAGTTAAAAAAAAAAATGTGAACAAACAGGCGCTTGTTGCATAGCTTACCAACGCTTTGAATATTTAAAGTCTTATATAAAAATTCTAAAAGGAGTTGGTAAGCAGTCCAATTATGGTTGGTAATTTCTAAAAAAGTTTGTAAATTTAAATATGTTGGTTAGTAAGACAAATAAAAATTCGTAACTCAATAGATAAATTGGTGAACTTTAAAAGAATTAAATAAATGTGGGTAAGCAACTTAAATGAGACTTGGTAAATTAAAACTAATTGGTAATCTAATAGGCAAAGGCTGGTCAATTGCAAAAATGTTTGTAAGAGAGATAAAAAAAATGGTAAACTCCAACAAAAATTCATAGATTAAAAAAAAATCAAATAAACATAGTACTCAAATGAAATTTGGTAACTTGAAACTATTTTGTTATTCAATCAGAAAAAAATTGGTGAGTTACTCAAATAAATATTGATGAATTCATATAGAAGTTTGATATTTTTAGCATTCCCAAGAAAGACAAATATAAGCTAGTTGAAGATAAGAAACATTGATGATTTGCTAAACCGTGAAATTTTTTTAGTAATTCCATAAAAGTGTCAATAGTTACCAGTAAGTTATTGTAAATAACTTAACCAGTAACTTTCTGTACCAGTATTTTCTTTTCACGCTTAACAACTCTTTCATAAATTTACTGAGGACCGACAAGAATGTGTAGTTTTGGGAAAGAAACAATGAAATCGTCCTTCTTTTAAATTCTGAGTGGTACGTGTTGTCAACTAATGTCACCTTTTGCGTGCAGATCAGCATGATCATGAACGAAGCTCTACGATTATACCCTCCTGTGATAGGGTTCACTCGAAAAGTCGACCAGCAACTTAGGCTAGGGAAACTTGTACTTCCTCCTAATACTCAAGTCTTTATAGCAAATCTTAAGATTCACCACGACCCCGAAATTTGGGGCGAAGATGCGCACCTCTTCAGACCAGAGCGATTCTCAGAAGGCGTCTCTAAAGCCACCAACAACAACGCAGTGTTGTTCCTTCCCTTTGGCTTTGGGCCTCGAATGTGTGTGGGGATGAACTTTGCGATGAACGAGGCGAAAATTGTCCTTTCAATGATTCTGCAGCGCTACACTTTCATATTGTCTCCAGGGTACATCCATAGTCCAGTACAAATCCTCATGATTCGCCCGCAACACGGACTTCAAGTTATCCTTCATCCATTGTAGCTTGTTTATCAGCATATATGATCTAGTTAACGTTGGGGTTTCAGGAAAGAACCACGGAAGTTCATTTGATCTTAAAGATGTGTTTCAGGTTACGTCCAGGTGAAATAGGGTTGGTTTCATCCTTTTTAATTTAATGGATTAGGTTTAATGGATTAGGCAAGTTGTGTTTTGACAACCTATATCGAGTTTCCTAAAAGAATAATTGTTTTGCATATCATGTTCGATTGAGCTAACCATGTACTTTCATGTCGACAAGACATGAATATGAAAGCCATGAAAATGTCAATCAAGATCTCAATAGCTAGAATCAAGAACACATATAATTGAGTAAAGAAATTTGCATACTTGATTCGGAATTCATCGTTTTTGATGTGGAATAGCACATTCTGTATCACGAGACTGCTTCTCACCCTTAAGGTTCAATAAGCGCATCTTATGTGAGCACATTAGGGTTAAAAGAGAAATTTGAGCACTACATCGTTTTAAGCCACAGACCTTGGTCAGGCTTTACTCAGTCTATACTACCCAGCTTTATAATAGATTAATTGAAAAACATTATATTTCACTTTATTAGGTTTATCCTATAAAATGGTAAATTACAATATCAATTAATGTAATCCACATAAGAAAAAATCTTACATAATATGTATGTGGACATGAATAGCCGCCCCAAGTTGTGAATGGAGGTGAAAGCAGGGGAAAACGAGTAATAGGTATAGAAGATGACCAGCGAAATTTCAAATTAGGATAACAAATACATTAATGGAGGAGTGATGGAATGTAATAGAATCATGAAGGAAAAGTGTTAGATATATATTTTCTTTGATTCCATATGTATTTCGAGATTTTTTGTATTATCTTCTTTGATTGATTATGATTGATAGTAATTAATATTGTAATTTTATTTACTTAAGATAGTTATCCTCTAAATTTTATAATCAAGTTCATGTACTTTTTATTATTGAACACATAGAAATACAGAAATTTCACAAGGTGGTGGTCGTACAGAAATTTTATAACGAAGTTCATGTACACTATTCATTACTTGGTATTAGATCTCTTGTTAGCTTGAAGCTCTTGTTATCTGAGCAAGCATTCATTGAGTCTTTTACAAGGTGGTGGTCATAGTAACCTTAAGGGTGCATTTGTTTGGATTTCTATTCTTTTTTTGTTCCAGGGAACGAGAAAGAGAAAAAATTATTTCTGTTTTGGGAAACAATTTTTGACCAGGAAGAACGCGTTTGGTAAACTTGTTCTGGAATAAAAAAAAGAACAAAAACATGTTTGGTAAATTTATGTTCTTTTTTTTGTTTCTTTTAATTTTTTAATATTTTTATTTTATTTTTTATTTTTTCCTTCTTTTTATTTTTTTTTTCTTCCTTGTAGCCGGCGGCCTCGCCTTGGCGGGCGAGCTTGGGCTCGCCCGGATCCGACGAGGCCGAGCCTCGCCGGTGGCCGGGCGAGCTCGGGCGGCGTCGGATCTAGGCGAGCCCGAGCTCGCCCAGCCAAGGCGAGGCCGAGCGTCGCCGGTCGGCGCGAGGCTTGGCTCGCCCGGATCTGCGAGGCCGAGCTCGCCCGGCCACCGACGAGGCTCGGCCTCGCCGGGCCACCACCACCAGGTGGCGCCGGATCCGGGCGAGCTCGAGCTCGCCTAGCCAAGGCGAGGCCAAGCGTCGCCGGCCGACGCGAGGGGGCTCGCCCAACCAAGGCAAGGCCGAGCCTCGCCGGGGGCCGGCGACACTCGGCCTTGCCGGGGGCTGGCGACGCTCCGGCAAGGTCGCCGGCCAAAGAAAAAAGAAGAAGAAAAGAAGAAGAAAGGAAGAAAAGAAGAAGAAAGAAAGAGAAGTGTTTCTTAAAAGTGTTTCGGAACAAAAAAACAACTTTTTCTTGTTTCTGATTTTTGTTCCAATTTTGTTCCCGGGAACAAAAAAACGGATTTGGAACAAAAATGCAAACAAACGCATTTCTTTTTGTTCCCGAGAACAAAAAAATAAAATTTTTGTTCAAAAACAGAAACAAAGAACATAAACAAACACGCCCTAAGTTAGTCAGGCCCGTGTCTGTTTTTGACTATAACTGCTACTCTTGAGTGTTGTTCCGACATTTCCTTTACTTATTTCAAGAAACCAATACCACCATCGGACTCACCGCCCTCAAATGAGCCAGATGCTGAATTTTCGTAGTGATTTGTCGACCAGGAGCTCAGGCTAGGGAAACTCGTTTTTCCTCCTAACATTCATGTTTACGTAGCTAACCTCAAGCTTCGCCACGATCCCAAAATCTGGGGAGAAGATATGCACCTCTTCAGACGGGACTGATCCTCGGCAGGCGTCCTTAAAGCTACCAACAACAACCCAGTCGTGTTTCTTCCCTTTGGTTTCGGGCCTCGTATGTGCGTGGGAATGATCTTCGCGATGAACGACGTGAAATTGTCCTTTCGATGATTCTGCAGCGCACTACGATTTCAAACTGTCTCCTGGGTACATCCACAGTCCAGCTGAAATCGTCACGACTCGCCCCCTACACGGGCTTCAAGTTGTATTTCATCCCCTATAGCTTGTTAATCAGCATATATGGCCCAGTTAATGCTGAGATAACAACGTACAGAGACTACTTTTAATTCCTTCGTGAGCTTATGGGTTCGAGTTTCATGAAAAACCTATTGAAGTTTTATTTTAATTCAAAGATGTGTTCTGGGTCACAATTGGGTTGGATGGACCTATGTTTAACTTAACGGATTAGACGAGCCGTGTTTTGGATCAGGTACGTATTCATCAAATGTCCGTTCCAAGCTTCTTGAAATATAATTATCTAACGGACCGCGTACAATTGACCAATTTATGTTTTGATCCTAATGGACCTAACAAGCGGTTGAGTCATTCATCAAGTCCTATCAGATGCGGGGTTTGATCCCCACTGAGGTACCCTCCTGATTTGACTGACTATGTGGCTGCTAGGCTACCTTTATACGGGCGTGTTGATGAAGCAACGGAAACAGAAGGCCAAATTTGTTTGCCATTAAAGATTGTGCGGGATAGGACTTTTCGAACTAAGCAAGAAAAAGATGAAAAGCGAGTGATAGATGGTCTTGGTGTTTCCTCGTCACGTCCGTGTCATCCCCGTGCTCACGATTGCGTCCTTTATATGTTGGCCCTTGAATTTTTCATCGATCTATGTCGCATCTTGTATGCGAGATTATTGCTAAGAAACAGTTCCGGTGTCGAGAAGACGACCAAGACAGCTTGTGTCATGTGCCAAATGAGAAAACGAATCGAGACCTGTGCCTCTAATTGGAAAGTTTGACGAATTCTCTATTCATCGAATTCTGAGTAAGGTTTAGCTTTGGAAGGGCTTTTTGACAGATTGCGAACATTCGAGACGCCAACCTGTCGTGGGCTTGGAGGAGAACCGGGCGCATGCACAACTTGTTCATCACGATTACCGCTGGTTGTTGGTTTCCTTGGTAATCACGCGATTCATATGGCTTTAGTGAATTGGATACGCAGGCATCCGGATCACCCAAGAGTGAGCTCGTCAAGTGTTCTTCCCTTTTTGGGTTGATTTTAATAATTCCAGATCGGCAAGGAAGTCACGGATGACGTTAACCAGTTCGTCCCTATCAAACGTTTCCCCTGAAATGGAGCCAAAATGTCAAACGTGGACCGAAAGACCTTTCCCGACATCTTCCCAACAAGGGTCGTTTAATCTTGACTGTGGCACCGTCCGGCTCATAGAATCCTCCGAAAGACACAATAAATACCTAAATCAATCGAACTTTTTGATTTCATAAGAGAAACCCAGTATCATAATTTTCACTGTTTTCATTTCCTTTATCGTTTGATCCCCTAATTGAACCATGCAATTGGTCATCTTCCTGAGCTCTCTGTTTCTGTTTCTTCTCTGGTCTCTTGCCAAGCTCTTGCACAAGCTATGGTGGAACCCGCTCAGGATACAGAGGATGATGGCCCAACAAGGGATCTCTGGCCCTCCTTACAGGTTCCTCCATGGAAGCACCAAGGAAACAATCAAGATGAAGATGGAAGTCAGGAACATGCCCATGAACAATCTCTCTCATGACATATTCCCTAAGATTCACCCTCAAGTCAACACATGGATAGACAAATACGGTAATTACACTAAACTCAAGTTTCATTAGTGTCGTGACGCTCTGATATTGAACTTTTGTGCAACTTTGTAGGGAGGAATTACCTGAATTGGCATGGACCTCAAGCTCAACTGGTCATCACAGAGCCAGAGCTTATAAAGGAGGGCTGCTTAACAGAGAGAAAACATACCCAAGAAGAGGAGCTAAGGACTTTGCCAAGAAGCTTCTAGGAGATGGGCTCGCGAGTACAGTCGATGACAAGAAATGGGCGAACCAACGTAAACTCGCCAATCACGCTTTCCATGGGGAAAGTTTGAAGGTAGTTGAACTCAACTGAAAAAGAGAATTGTCTGATTTGAGGTTTTACTAATTATTTTGGGGGGATTGAAATTGCAGAATATGGCACCGGCAATGGTGGAGAGTGTTCACACAATGCTAGAAAAATGGAAGAATCAAGAAGGGAAAGAGATCAAGGTGTTCGGAGAGTTTAAGTTATTGACATCCGAAGTGATTTCAAGAACTGCGTTCGGGAGCAGCTATGTTGAGGGGAGGAACATTTTTCAGATGTTGACAGGATTGGCTACGTTAACATCCAAAAATGCTTTCAATATAAGATTACCAGGAATAAGGTATCGCGCCTTTTTCCAAGAAAATTTTGTTTCGACCATTTTTATGATGAAGAAGCTAGAACGTACAGTAATTATCACTTTTAGAACGAACTTTAGACATCTCAACTTGATTATTCTGATAAGTTTTCCAAGTGAGTAAATGCATTCGAAGGAGGTACACTGTGTGAGTGTTAGTATGAACACCTAGAGGGGGTGAATAGGTATTTAAATGAAACCTTAGCAAATATATGCGGAATAAAATAAAGTTCAGGGAAGAGAATAAGAACACAAAATTTATATTGGTTCGACTTAGATCAAGTCTACATCCACTCTCACACGCTAACAGCCTTCTGGCTGGATTCCACTATGCAATCAACAAGAGATTACAACTTTGAGTGTAAACACTTAGTGGTAGATCCAACTATCTCACTAAGTCACTCTTTTGATATTTCTCTCACGATCACAAACGTTTAAGCTCACCAAAGACAAGTGTATGATCGAAGTTGGCTTAGACTTTGGAATTATAAATTCTACACTTCGTCTCTTACTTGCTCATCGGTCCTTGATCTCCTTAAATACTCATTCACTTCTAAACTAGCCGTTGGACAATATCTTAGAGGATCGTTTTCCAATCTACCCATTGGACAGATCTGTATCTAGAAGATTTGGTAGCCGTTGAGTGACAAAAGTAGAATCCCAAATTGATTCCAATCACTCATACAAACAGAATCTTAGTTTTCACACGTGGAGCTTCTTCATATAGAAAGTTCTTGTCTTCAAGATCTAATTGTCAATCAATTAGATTGAGTCAATCAAATCAATCTTGATGTAGAATCCAAACTAGATCACTAGCCGTTATACATTTAGAGCTTGTGTTACGATCTGTCTCATTTTGGATGTAAAGTCTGCGAGCACCAATAGACTTTACAATCTGAGTCTGAGTGCAATGGACTTTACAACCTGAGTCTGAGTGTGATAGACTTTACAATCTGAGTCTGAACATATTCTGCTTCTGAACAGATTTAGCTTTAAGGTCTGGACACAGTCTAAATAAGTTCAGCTTCAGCATAGAGTCCGTCTTCTGGTTCTTCCAAGTATAGACTTTGATAATATTATTTATATGTTCTATCATCTGCATAGTCTATTACTCAACCATTAAATACGTTAGTAGTCTTTAATTTATTTTGTCATCTTCTAAACACCATAAGGAATTTCCCTAACAATCTCTGAATATGCAGATGTGTAATCACACTTTCTAAAATAATGATAAATCGGAGCAATGTAATTCAAATCAAAAGATAGCATAAAATAGCAAATAGATTGAGCATAATAATATATAGAAAAAAATAATCACATCTCAATATTATGCAATAAATTATATCAACTAATCAACACATATGCATATTTATATTCTCTCCCCCTTTTTGTCATAATCAAAAAGCGATAACAATGGAAATAGTATCACGTAGAGAATGTAAAATGATAATAAATATATCTCGCATGAAACACAATTTCAAAAAAAAAAAAAAAAAAAAGCTTTTACAAAGTAAGTCGAATATTAAAGATATGCAATATAGCTCACTTCGATCATATATATAAGCAAATATCCAATAAAAATCAAGGATGCATTATAAAATTCACTTACCATTTTTGTCATTATAATGTAAATAAGAGATTTGTTAAATTCAAAAGGTAATAAAAGATGCACTCACCAGATTTTGTAGATCTTGGTAAGTTCCAACACATTTACCTTTTTTCTTCCTTCCATAATAATCAAGATCATGATCAATTCAAAAAGATTTTTCCATAATTGGTCAAAGCTCCCTCTCAATTTGTTGCCTTTTTGAGATGATCACGATTCTTTTCCTTTCCTTTTGGATTCACATCCTCCCCTTATCATGATGACAATATTTGCGAATAGCACTAATTGTGGCTTGCGCACGTTGAGCAGAATATTTTTCCAATATTTTCTTCGTAGCAACAATATCCACAACGATCATTTGCATTTTGAAATTCGAGGCAAAAATTTATTTTTTTCAATCAAGCTCTTCTCGAATTCAACCTGCATAAAGTAATAATATCCACATAATATATAATGCTCTTTATTCAAATAAATAAACTGAATAGCATATATAAGATTATCAATTATTAAAATTTGGAACTACTCAACATTTCATACGACACATTAGGGATTTCCTCAACAATTTGCAAAAACTTTGCACAAGGAAGGGAATTTCTAAGCTTTCAGAAAATAGTATAGAATCTCCATAATCTTTTAATCGAGCTTTCCAAAATCCATATGGAAGATTCTTTTGCCACCTGCAAATTCTTGTATAACAGATAACAATCTTTGCAAAAACAAATATCACGTAATATCTTCCTTTGATTTGTGGATCAAACTTGCTAGATATAAGATATCTTTTAAGAATATAGTAAGAGTATCCATAAATATGCAATGATATCTTTTAAGATCAAAGGGATTTCCTTGAGCATAAATCTCAAAAATATATTATTGATGCATTTCACAAAAAGAACGTAGATATTTCTATCACGTGCCAAATAAAAAAAAAATGCAATGCCTTATGTTTATGACAAGTGATATTTGTAATATAAATGATAAACAATCATCCAAAATCATGATAAATGCATGTAGAAATTTGCAAGGAGGAATGATTAAAAAATATTCTCTTACCCAAGGTATATATTAGCAATATAACATTGATTAAAAAAGATCATTACCAATCTTCACAGGAGATACTTTTCTGATTGTACCAAAATCTACATAGATTCGCGATCATTCTTCCCTTATAGAATTTCCTACAATCAACTTATTTCCTTTTTTTATCCATCAATTTGGATCCTTCCATTTCATTAGAGCAAAATATAAAATCTCCATAATCAAATATTCTTTCCAAACTCATCATAAGAATATCTTAATAATATCTTAAAAAAGAAATTCTCACTTAGTCAAAGCACGATAAAATCTGAGAGAATAAAATCCTTGAGTATCTAAGAAAGAATATTAATATCACATAAAACAGATTTTCACTTTGCAAAATATAATAAAATCTAAGAGCATAAAATCAAACCAAATAAACTCAATTGTCTCTAAGCAGGATATAAAAAATAATCACACGTATAAAATCAAAACTCAAATCACACAATTCTTTCTTCAATCAAACAAATCATTGAATACGATCATTATAAAATCCGAATCAACTGAGGCACAAAGAGAATATAAGTATAATAAGAATTTTTAAATTTTGTACTCAAACCAAAATGAGGAAAATACTTTCCTTACCAAATTCTCTTTCTTTTCTTCCTTTATTTCCTGCAAAAACAACTCACCTTTTCTTTGGTACCCATATTTTCTTAGGTCCATGAGAGTTAGTAAAATATGTTGTTTTTACCCAATCTTTCTTAATAGGTCTCCAGACTTTAGGACATTCTTTCTCAAAGTGTTCTGAATTTCCACAATTTGAACACTTGAGGGCTTTTCGACCAACAGGTTTTATAAACACTTTTTGAAAATGATTTTTGTAAAATGCCTTTGAAGGTTTTTGTCTAAGACCTCTTTTACTTTAGGAAAATCAATTAAGAATCATTTTCCTTATTGAAGCCAAGTCCCGACTTATTATAGTAAGGTACTTGTATGGAAAGGATATACTCTAATGTTTTTGAACCCTTTGAAAAATTTTGTCGAAATATTTGAAAATTCTTTCTTTAAAGAATCATTTTCTTTGACAAGTAAATCTCGACTTTCTTTTGTTTGTAGAAAATCTTTTTGCAAAATTTCAAAACTTTTCTTTTCGAGAAAGATCCTGTTGCCTAAGCCGATAATTCTCTTTTTTTAGTTCTGAGATCCTTTTAAGAGAAGATTTGAGATTTAAGCAAAGCTCATTTATATATTTTGAACTTTAGTAGGAATTTCTGAATGACTTATCTCGATTTCCTGATCGGATTCTGAGTTTGTGTCTGAATAAGAATGTGCCATCAAGTATATATTTCCTTGCTCATCATCTTCTTTCATTGTTCTTTTCTGCCCATTCTGCTTGTATTGTCTTCTTCTATCGAATTTCCTTCCTTTTCTACTTAGCTTTTTGAATTTCTTGATCATAAAAGCAAGTTATTCGTTGTCCATGTCATTTTCTGAATATGTATCATCAAAATTAGTGTTAGATTTTAAAGCGATGGACTTCTTACCTTCGGGATCTTCATCAACTATTTGTTCCACTTCGTAGGATTGAAGAGTGTCAATCAATTCATCAATGGAGAGTGGCATAATCTTTGAGTTTCCAGGATTGAGGTCTTGACATGGTTCCAATCTTTTGAGAGACCTCGCAAGAGTTTGTTGACCGTCATTGGGGCAGAAATTGGCTGACCTTGATATGCTAAATCATTTACAATTTCTGTAAAATGGCTGAACATATCTCCAATTGACTCTCCTTTCTTCATCTTGAAGGATTCATATTTTCCGAGCAGGAAGTTTACTTTTGTCTCTTTTACACGATCAGTCCTTTCATATGTAACATGAAGTCTATCCCAAACTTCTTTTGCTGTTTCACATGAAGAGATTATGTTACATTCAGTAGGAGACAAGGCGCAATATAAAGAACAAATGGCTTTTGCATCAAGAGCTTCTCTTTTGGATATCTCCATCCGAGGCATAGGAGCGGGGGTTTGGTTTCTTTATCTTTGCCATTCTTATTTGATGTAGATGCAACAGTGGGATCGATTCCTTTTTTCACAACATCCCATTGCAAGGGATCTCTGGATATTAGGAATGCCTTCATTTTGTTTTTCCAAACGTTGTATTCCTTTCCATCAAAATATGGTGGCCTGGTGTTGCTCTGTCCTTCCATAAGTCTTGATGCCAAGATACTAGCCATAGAATAAGTCCTGATGCCAAGATACTAGCCATAGAAGATCTTTAACTTAGAAGTAAAAACACTTCAATAAAACGAGCACTAGGCTCTGCTACCAATTGTGAGTACTAGTATGAACACCTAGAGGGGGGTGAATAGGTGTTTAAACGAAACCTTGGCATATATGCGGAATAAAATAAAGTTCAGGGAAGAGAATAAGAGCACAGAATTTATAGTGGTTCGGCTTAAATCAAGCCTACATCCGCTCTCCCACGCTAACAGCCTTCTGGCTCGATTCCACTATGCAATCAACAAGAGATTACAACTTTGAGTGCAAACACTTAGTGGTAGATCATACTATCTCACTAAGTCACTCTTTTGGTATTTCTCTCACGATCACAAACGTTTAAGCTCACCAAAGACAAGTGTATGATCGAAGTTGGCTCAGACTTTGGAATTATAAATTCTATGCTTCGTCTCTTACTTGCTCATCGGTCCTTGATCTCCTTAAATACTCCTCCACTTCCAAACTAGCCGTTGGACAATATCTTAGAGGATCGTCTTCCAATCTACACATTGGACAGATCTGTATCTAGAAAATTTGGTAGCCGTTGAGTGACAAAAGTAGAATCCCAAATTGATATGATCACTCATGCAAACATAATCTTGGTTTCCACAAGTAGAGCTTCTTAGTATAGAAAGTTCTTGTCTTCAATATCTAATTGTCAATCAATTAGATTGAGTCAAACAAATCAATCTTGATGTAGAATCCAAACCAGATCACTAGCTGTTATACATTTAAAGCTTGTGTTACGATGTGTCTCGTTCTGGATGTAAAGTTTGAGAGCAATAGACTTTACAATCTGAGTATGAGTGCAATAGATTTTACAATCTGAGTCTGCGTGCGATAGACTTTACAATCTGAGTCTGAATATATTCTGCTTCTGAACAGATTTAGCTTTAAGGTCTGGACACAATCTAAATAAGTTCAGCTTCAGCATAGAGTCCGTCTTCTGGTTCTTCCAAGCATGGACTTTGACAATATCCTTTACATATTCTATCATCTGCATAGTCTATTACTCAACCATTAAACACGTTAGTAGCCTTTGATTTATTTTGTCATCTTCAAAACATCATAAGGGATTTCCCTAACACATTGTTTTTTGATAACCATTCTTATCACTAAAATTACTGATGTGAGGTCACACTTAGCAAGCTGCAAATTTCTGATGATGGTCCAGCAACAGTTTTGTTCATTGTGCAAATGCAAACTTCAAGCCTCAAAAGGCGTAGGACATTTCAATCTCAGAATAAGAGTTTTAGTTAGGCCTAACTAATTACGGAATTTGTTCTGAATCCTGCTGGCAGTAAGCTTTGGAAGACAGCGGATGAGGTCGAAGCGGAGAAACTTGAGAAAGGCATACACAATTCCATGGCCGGTGAAGAAGATGGCTTTGGGGATGATTTCCTAGGACAACTTGTGAAGGCTTTGCACGATATGGACAAGAGCAAAAAATTCACGGTAGATAATCTGGTGGATGAGTGCAAGACATTCTACCTCGCTGGACAAGAAACTACCAACTCAATGATGGCATGGATGTTATTCCTCCTAGCGACTAATCTAGAATGACAAGTGTGACATCCTGATTTTCAGGTTCTGATTTCGATTGGATAAATTGGGCATTTCATCGACGCGACTACAGTGTTTTTCTCTGAGTTGGCCACTCATGAGATAACTAGACTAACTAGGTAAGCTATTAAGGACTTTAAGGCAGATAGACTTGAGAATTCGATCAGGAATCGACTTCTCGACCGTGTCTATCTTGAGAGACCATTGCGGCACAGTATAAAATCAATTTGAAATCAGAGATAGGCTGGTTCGACAGAGAGGTGTGGCTAATCGTGGGTGACACCACTAAATTAGAAAATTCTCGTCGACCGGCACTAGATTGATTTTTTTATTGTTTTGGTACCCTGTGTCCGTATATGGATCCTCGGGATTTTCACGACAATCGAGTGTCGCCAATGAGTCGAGTGGGTTCATCGTGGCTCGAAGAAAATAGACCACAGGTCATTTGCACTAAAAATGCCTGAAATTTACCCAGTAGTCTAGGTCACGCTAAAAACGCGTCGAATAGAAATTAACCGTGAATTCAAGTCCGATTTTAGAAATTGAAGTTTCTGTCATGTCACGATAAATTCTAGGAGCGTCGACTCAGTCTCAAAAGATTTTACGGAGATTCCGAGATTTTTACGGAAAACCGTTTCGGACGTCGCGAAAAATTAGCGGAAATTTGTACGGGCCGAATTTAAGCGAGTCTTGACTTCCAAGTCGAGCTATATTTGTCGAGGGGCACTTGTGGAAATTCTACGGGCTTTTTCTTCATTCAAATTGGACGTTGAATTGGAGAATTTCGGGAAGAATTGAAGTCGAAGTTGTGGAAATTCGGAGCTATGGAAGGGGTTGGATTTTTGGCTTCAAATTGGAGTAATTTGTGGAATATAAAGCTGGAAAGTATTAAGGGACTTTGAGATAGGCTTGAACACCAAAGGGGGAACCAAGCATTAAAGGGAGGAAGATATTTGCTTGAGTTTTGGGGCCCTCATCTCCGTGACTTCTCCAACACACCAGCTGCCCTCCAATTTCTTGGCCGTTCCTATCTTCTTCATGTGACAATTCCCACAGAAGACGGACTGCTTCAGTCTTCCATTCTGACTTTGCTTTAATTTCCAATTTTCTTCCCTCTGCATCGTCGCATCTTTATCTCCGTCCGTTGGCCTTTCACTTGACCGAAACAACCCCACATTTTGCCATCTCCTCCTTCCCCGAGTTGACCGAATCCATCCCATCTCCTCCATGCGTCCGAGACACCACCAACGCAGCTGCTTCATTTCCTCCTTGCTGCTTCCTTCGCGGGCCGCGCCAACCCACGTTGCTGCTGCCAGCAACGTCCCAGCTTTTGCCTCTCACGTTGACTGCCAGCGCAACCGAGCTCCTTCCTCTGATGGATTTCTTTCGCGGTTGGCCCAGTGAAGCGTCTTCTTCAGCCCACGTTCTCTGCCTCTCCACTTCGCTGCCACTTCACCAACGCTAGCCCGTCCTCTACTTTCAGCTCCCTAGATCGAAGATCTAAACGAAGCGAACTCCACGCGTCTTCGGCTCCTGCCAGCTGCTGCTAGATCCGGTCAACCAGTGGAGTCACTCCACCGACTTGTTGACCCAACGAAGCCACTTGCCACACGTCTCCCACCGTCTGCCATCGAAGTCCACGTGGATCCAGCAACTCCGTGGCCCACGTTTCCTTCGTTCGGCCGATCTTCTTGCAGCGAGCAGCCCAACGTCTTCAGCTCAAGTGCAGTCCAGCTCCATGCAGCGTCTTGGCCCAGTTCCCAGTTGTGGCCGTTGGTTCAGCCCAACGAAAATTTGAAGTGCAGCAGCCCATCTTCACGTGTCAGGCCCAATTTGAAGCCCAGTCCAACAAAGCCCAGCAAGTTTCAGTTTTTAGCTTTGGGCCCATCCTGTTCTCGGCCCAGTTGAAGTCTTCAAGTCCAGCAAGTGTCTTTGGCCCAATAAGCAAGGCCCAAGCAGTTTTTGGCCCAAGCCCAGAAGTTTCCGTGGGCTTGCAAGGCCTTTGGGCCCGGCCCGAGTATCCATCGACGCCGCCGAAAGTTTGGATTTCGGCCGCCGTTGCGCCGTCGTCGCGGTGTTTCAGCCTTCGCTTTTAACAAGTGAGTTTTACTTACTAATACTTTCTTAGTTTGCTAATGATGCCTAAGGGTTGATCAGCTTTAATTAAGTGCCATTAGGTGATTAGATTAATTCAGAACAATTAAATTAGTGATTTAATGGTGCATTTTTAAGTTATGTTCTTAAATAATGCAATTTTGGCTATGTAATTGAGAATTGTCGGGTATTGGTTGTCAGTATCGAAAGTGAGTTGGTAAATCACTTGGAGAATGCACGTGGCCTAGTGAATTGGAATGTCACCTAGGAAAGACACGTGGCTCGGTGATTGGACATGTCATCTTGGGGAAAAGATAGCCTTAGAGAATGCACGTGGTCGGAGACTCGGTATGTCTTCCTAGAGAATGCACGTGGCTCGGTGACAGAGTATGGTATCATAAAAAGGGTCGCGTGGGACCGTAAAGCCATTGAATCTGAAAGGGTCGGGTGGGACCGTAAAGCCATTGAATCTTGGAAGGGTCGGGTGGGACCGTAAAGCCACTAAATCTAAGAAAGTTGCTTGGTGGGGCCGTGATTACCACCTATAGATAAGTTGTGTCCTAAGGACCGTGATTCGTAATTAGGAATTGAGTTGGAATAGTTGAAATGACCGGAAGTGGTCTTGTGGATATGTAATCGACTAGGTCGATTGATCATTGCTTTGATATGATGTTGTGAATTGATTGATTGAATGGAAATGATCGGTGAATGGTTCGATTGACGCTTAATCGACTAGGTCGATTTGATCGATGCATCGATATGTGATGTGATTGCTTGGGTGCCTATTTGATCTGTGCTAATATGCAGGTGGAATCTGAGGCCAAGGTAAGTTCTTTGACTCGTGTTGTGCATAGGCAGCCCTAAGGTGTATTGGTTTACTAATCGGGTCTTAAGGGGTAGAACTTGCTGAGACGTTGTCTCATCGGTTATTGAATAACCATTTCAGGTCCCTAGATGCAGTAGACTTGGATTTTGAAGATCTCGAAAGTCCTGTGCGGTCTGCTTAAGGCTCTAGTTGGAGTGTGGAGGATGATGAAGAGGAGGACGGGACCCGTAGCTTGTAGAACCCCACTTCTGCTTGTAGACCTTGTTTTTAAACTGGCTTAATGTGAATTAAATTTAATAGTTCACCTTGTATATAAGAGTGAAGGTTTTTAAGAGTATGAAATTTAGTCTTACTGTTCTATCCCAATGTTTTATTGTTTGGGGATTTTTAATTGCTTCCGCATGTGCATATGAAAATGAAAGGGGTCGGCGATACGTCTTGGGATATCGCAAAATTTTTAATCGACCAAGGTGAGGGATGGGCGCGTGCCCGAGGATCGGGGCGTGACATCCCGTTTAAGTGGTATCAGAGCGAAGTTAAGGACTTGGAGTGATAAGGTGCGATGACCTTTGGGATAGTAGTAGGATGACTTTTAAATTCATGCTGGTGCATGTCTTTGATAGCTGATTGGTAGAATTGTTTGTCGTGTGTGAATCGCTAGCTTTTAATCAATGTGGATTCGGAAGGCAGAGTGTCGACTCTGGCCAGCTCGAGCGTAACAATGCCACTGCAGGTTGGTATTAGTGTAGCAGCGTCGAATGATCCTAAGTCCGATAAGATCGTTCTGATGCAAGTGTTCCTTGGGAACTGGTTGAGCCAGCAAGATTAGGATCAAGTTGTTGTTGTTGCTACCTTTGCTGAGGTCCAACCTGGAAGAATGATTAGGGAATAGATTTCGATATCTGAGTCAAGATTCAGCGCAAGAAGACTTGGAATTCGGTTAGGGTAAAGACTGATGTTGAGGGAAGGGTATTTTATTCCACCCAATAGGAAGGGTGGAATAGTGAGGTCAGCATTCAGAAAAATGGAACATGTTGTTCCATGGAAGAAGGTATGGATCAGTCTTGTGTATTTTGAGGACAGAAATTTATGGTAAGTGTTGCCAGCACGGACAGTGATTTATGGGTTGTCCGCATAAGTAGATGGGATCTCAACAACGGTTAGTGCTGTCACCGTTGATAGGGCAGGTCAAGAGAAGTGCGTCATATAACGCACTGTGGAATTTTTGGGATAGGTCTCTGGTACAAGAAATAGTGCATGCTGACACCTGACAGGAAGTAGAAGACTCACCAGATAGGTGTCGAAATTGTGGGAGGAAACATGGATAAATTCAGTGTCTGGGTATGGCGAGAAGAACGGGAATGGAACCGACCCGGCACTAATCAGAGGAAGAATGTCTTGGGGAAAATTCTATCAGAGTATCATAGCAGAGTTTTGGTGAAGTTTGGAGAACTTCACTTTATTGAAATAAGTGAAAGAAAGGGGAATCACTAGTCATGGTTATGCAGGACTAGTTGCCGAGGTGTAACTTTAACGCTACATGAGTGGACTCATGGAGCATCTTGGGGTAATGAATCATGGTCATGGAGCAATTCAACTTAGTCCAGTAGCACATGAAAGTGTTGAGTTTGTTGAGAGTTGAAATGAATCTTCGATTTCTTTAATCTCGTCGATTGAAGACAACCCACTTGTTAGATGGAGATTGCCAAAGTTACTTGGTGATGGTTATAGTTAAGACAAATTGGAGAATTGGAGGTGGAAGACATCTCAGTGCTCTAAGAATTTCTAGATGTGTTGTCATAAGAATTGTTAGATCGTTGCCAGAGAATGAGATAGAAATTACGATCGAGCTAGCACCAGAATAGAGCCACTCTCGAAGGCTTCTTACTAGTTATCGTTGTCTAAATTGATAGAACCGAAGATGCGGATGTGAAGATTGATGAATGAGGAATTAATGCACATCAGTACATCATCTTAAGGAACATCAGCTTTGTGGAGAGAGAAAGGAAGATGGTTCATTGCAACCATGCATCAACCATTGTCAACTCAATTAGGTGACAATCAATGATAAGTGTTCATTGCCAAAGATCAACGAATGGTGTGACTAGTTATAAAGAGTGTAGATGTTTTAAAGGTCGACTTGAGGATAGGTTATCATCAGTTGAGAACCAGAAAGGAGGTTATACTGAAGACAGCTGTTTGTACCTGATATGGTCTTTACGAGAGTATTGTAAGATCGTTTGGCCTGGTGAACGCTGCAGTTGCTGTCATGGATTTGACAACCCGAGTGTTCAAGGAATATCGAGTTCAGTTTGTGATCATGTCTTTCAATGATATTCTAGTGTATTCGAGAAATGCTAAGGAGCTCGAGAGATACCTGAGAATGGTGAAAGAATTTCCATGGACCCGATCAAGACCGAGTCAATTATCAGTGGACCAAGACCAATAATAGTATCAGAGATCAGAAGTCGTATGGCTTGGACAAGTCGCTTCAGAAAGTTCATGGAAAGAGTCTTAACATTAGTGTTGTCATTGACTCGACTCCTGAAGAAAGGAGAGAAATTCATATGGACAAATGAGGGTCTGGATAAATTCTAAGAGCTTAAGTAGAAGTTGGCTACCACACTTGTGTTGACCATTCCTTAGGGTTCTGGAGGATGTGGAATTTATAGTGACAAGTCGTTTAAAGGACTGGATTACGTATTGATGCAACATAGTAGGATTGTTGCACACGCGTTCCGTCAACTTTGATCTCGCGAGTTGAATATGAGACGGTGTCGTGAATCAGAACCTTGGCAGGACTAGAATGATGCTATCTGGTATCACCCCGGAAGAAAGAAAGAAGTCACTGATGCGTTGAGTCGAGAGTCTTCAATTGTACATAGGCTGACTAAAGTATAGACTTTACTTGAAAATGGTTCAAATTTCGGTTTTCAAATTTGAGGTAGGCTACCTTTTGAATTTTACAGCCCCCCTCAAAATTGAACCAAATATACAAGCAAGAATCAAACGCTTCAGTTGATAGATCAGGATGATCAGAAGATCCTGCAAGAGGATACTGATAAGGAAGAGATTAACTTTCAGATTTCGAAAGATGGAATACCGAAGTATTGTGAGTGTTGACTGGTGTCAGACAGTACGGAACTTAAGGAGGAGGCCTTGTGAGGAATTCACTATGGTAGTTGCGATATTCGACCAAACAATACAAGTAGGTCAGAGTCGACATCAGTTCGATTGGTAGACCGACATAAAGATGGATATCGCTGAACAGGTTGCAAGTGTTAGATGTGCCAATAGGGGAAGTTCAGTAATGCAAGCCAAGATAATTTTTATAATCTCTCAAGAGTTTCGAGTGAGAATAGAAGTATATAATAATGGAACGTTGTGACAGACTTACCCAAGAAGTTAAGAGGGTAATGATTCCAGTTGGGATAATGGTCAACAGATGGATGAAACCGACTCACTTCATTGCCGTGTGAAGGGATCTTGATTTGATCAAACACGAAGAGGTGTACAGAAGTCAAATAGTTCGTCTTCGTGGAGCACCGGCGACATATCTCTATCAGATTTAGAACCAAGGATTTCTAGTTTCAGCAGGATAGTCAAATGGATCCTTTAGAAGTACCGCTTAGCAGAGTGTGTAGAATATCAGTTGTGGGAAGGAAATTACATGAAGAAAGATCACAGGTCCAGAGTCAGTTTAGCAGTCAGTGATTTCAGTTATCGTGATCATAATAACTTTATAGACCGTTTAGAGCCATCAGAAAGATTAGATTTTGTGAACCAAGAAAGTCCCCTTGGTTAAAGTGGTTGGACAACACCACGGGACTGAAGAAGCAACTGGGAAAAGTGAGACGACAACAGCCCCACCTTTTTATTTAAGGATTGGTAAAGTTTAAAATTTCGAGGACGAAAATTTTATAAGAAGGGAAGAGTTGTGACATCCTGATTTTCAGATTCTGATTTCGATTGGATAAATTGGGCATCTCATCGACACGACTACAGTGTTTTTCTTTGAGTTGGCCACTCACGAGATAACTAAACTAACTAGGTAAGCTATTAAGGACTTTAAGACAGATAGACTTGAGAATTCGATCAGGAATCGACTTCTCGACCGTGTCTATCTTGAGAGACCATTGCGGCACAAAGTATAAAATCAATTTGAAATCGAGATAGGTGGTTCGACGAGAGAGGTGTGGCTAATCGTGGGTGACACCACTAAATTAGAAAATTCTCGTCGACCGGCACTAGATTAATTTCTTATTGTTTTGGTACCCTGTGTGCGTATTTGGATCCTCGGGATTTTCACGACAATCGAGAGTCGCCAATGAGTCGAGTGGGTTTATCGTGACTCGAAGAAAATCGACCACATATCATTTGCACTAAAAATGCCTGAAATTTACCCAGTAGCTTAGGTCACGCTAAAAACGCGTCGAATAGAAATTAACCGTGAATTCAAGTCCAATTTTAGAAATTGAAGTTTCTGTCATGTCACGATAAATTCTAGGAGCGTCGACTTAGTCTCAAAAGATTTTACGGAGATTCCGAGATTTTTACGGAAAACCGTTTCGGACATCGCGGAAAATTAGCGGAAATTTGTACGGGCCGAATTTAAGCGAGTCTTGACTTCCAAGTCGAGCTATATTTGTCGAGCGGCACTTGTGGAAATTCTACGGGCTTTTTCTTCATTCAAATTGGACGTTGAATTGGAGAATTTCGGGAAGAATTGAAGTCGAAGTTGTGGAAATTCGGAGCTATGGAAGGGGTTGGATTTTTGGCTTCAAATTGGAGTAATTTGTGGAATATAAAGCTGGAAAGTATTAAGGGACTTTGAGATAGGCTTGAACACCAAAGGGGGAACCAAGCATTAAAGGGAGGAAGATATTTGTTTGAGTTTTGGGGCCCTCATCTCCGTGACTTCTCCAACACACCAGCTGCCCTCCATTTTCTTGGCCGTTCCTATCTTCTTCATGCGACAATTTCCATAGAAGACGGACTGCTTCAGTCTTCCATTCTGACTTTGCTTTCATTTCCAATTTTCTTCCCTCTACATCGTCGCATCTCTATCTCCATCCGTTGGCCTTTCACTTGACCGAAACAACCCCACATCTTGCCATCTCCTCCTTCCCCGAGTTGACCAAATCCATCCCATCTCCTCCATGCGTCCGAGACACCACCAACGCAGCTGCTTCATTTCCTCCTTGTTGCTTCCTTCGCAGGCCGCGCCAACCCACGTTGCTGCTGCCAGCAACATCCCAGCTTCTGCCTCTCACATTGACTGCCAGCGCAACCGAGCTCCTTCCTTCGCTGGATTTCTTTCACAGTTGGCCCAATGAAGCGTCTTCTTCAGCCCACGTTCTCTACCTCTCCCCTTCGCTGCCGCTTCACCAATGCCAGCCTGTCCTCTGCAGCAATTTCAGCTCCCTTGATCGAAGATCTCAATGAAGCCAACTCCACGTGTCTTCGGCTCTTGCCAGTTGCCGCCAGATTCGGTCAACCAGTGGAGTCACTCCATCGGTTTGTTAACCCAACGAAGCCACTTGCCACACGTCTCCCACCGTCTGCCACCAAAGTCCCACGCGGATCCAGCAGCTCCGTGGCCCACGTTTCCTTCATTCGGCCCATCTTCTTGTAGCAAGCAGCCCAGCGTCTTCAGCTCAAGTGTAGTCCAGCTCCATGCAGCGTCTTGGCCCAGTTCCCAGTTGTGGCCGTAGGTTCAGCCCAACGAAAATTTGAAGTGCAGCAGCCCATCTTCACGTGTCATTCCCAATTTGAAGCCCAGTCCAACAAAGCCCAGCAAGTTTCAGTTTTCAGCTTTGGGCCCATCCTGTTCTCGGCCCAGTTAAAGTCTTCAAGTCTAGCAAGTGTCTTCGGCCCAATAAGCAAGGCCCAAGCAGTTTTTAGCTCAAGCCCAGAAGTTTCCGTGGGCTTGCAAGGCCTTTGGGCCCGGCCCAAGTATCCATCGACGCCGCCGAAAGTTTGGATTTCGGCTGCCGTCGCGGTGTTTCAGCCTTCACTTTTAACAAGTGAGTTTTACTCACTAATGCTTTCTTAGTTTGCTAATGATGCCTAAGGGTTGATTAGATTTAATTAAGTGCCATTAGGTGATTAGATTAGTTTAGAACAATTAAATTAGTGATTTAATGGTGCATTTTTAAGTTATGTTCTTAAATAATGCAATTTTGGCTATGTGATTAAGAATTGGTCGGGTATCGGTTGTCAGTATAAAAAGTGAGTTGGTAAATCACCTGGAGAATGCACGTGGCCCGGTGAATTGGAATGTCACCTAGGAAAGACATGTGGCTCGGTGATTGGACATGTCATCTTGGCGAAAAGGTAGCCTTAGAGAATGCACGTGGCTCGGAGACTCGGTATGTCTTCCTGGAGAATGCACGTGGCTTGGTGACAGATTATGGCATCGTAAAAAGGGTCGTGTGGGATCGTAAAGCCATTGAATCTTGAAAGGGTTGGGTGGGACCGTAAAGCCATTGGATCTTGAAAGGGTCGGGTGGGACCATAAAGCCATTGAATCTTGAAAGGGTCGGGTGGGACCGTAAAGCCATTGAATCTTGGAAGGGTCGGGTGGGACCGTAAAGCCACTAAATCTAAGAAAGTTGCTTAGTGGGGCCGTGATTACCACCTATAGATAAGTTGTGTCCTAAGGACCATGATTCATAATTGGGAATTGAGTTGGAATAGTTGAAATGACCGGAAGTGGTCTTGTGGATATGTAATCGATTAGGTCGATTGATCATTGCTTTGATCTGATGTTGTGAATTGATTGATTGAATGGAAATGATCGGTGAATGGTTCGATTGACGCTTAATCAACTAGGTCGATTTGATCGATGCTTCGATCTGTGATGTGATTGCTTGGGTGCCTATTTGATCTGTGCTAATATGCAAGTGGAATCTGAGGCCAAGGTAAGTCCTCTAACTCGTGTTGTGCGTAGACAGCCCTAAGGTGTATTGGTTTACTAATCGGGTCTTAGGGGGTAGAACTTGTTGAGACGTTCTCTCATTGGTTATTGAATAACCATTTCGGGTCCCTAGATGCAGTAGACTTGGATTTTGAAGATCTCGAAAGTCCTGTGCGGTCTGCTTAAGGCTCTAGTTGGAGTGTGAAGGATGATGAAGAGGAGGACAGGACCCGTAGCTTGTAGAACCCCACTTCTGCTTGTAGACCTTGTTTTTAAACTGGCTTAATGTGAATTAAATTTAATAGTTCACCTTGTATATAAGAGTGAAGGTTTTTTAGAGTATGAAATTTAGTCCTACTATTTTATCCCAATGTTTTATTGTCTGGGGATTTTTAATTGCTTCCGCATGTGTATATGAAAATGAAAGGGGTCGGCGATACGTCCTAGGATATCGCAAAATTTTTAATCGACCAAGATGAGGGATGGGCGCGTGCCCAAGGATCGGGGCCTGACAGCAAGAGAAAGCAAGAAGGGAGGTTCTCAATGTATTTGGGAATAAAGACCCCGATTCCGATGGACTAGGAATGCTTAAGAAGGTATAGAAAACAACTCAAGTCTTGGTCCCGGTCAACCTTTTTCGATTCACTCGAATTGTAGGTTAGACATGATGACTAACTAAACATTTTTCCTTTTGCATGTGCAGATTAGCATGATCATGAACGAAACTCTGCGCTTCTACCCCGCTGGAGTCGGCTTGACTCGAAAAGTTGGCAAGAAACTGAGGTTAGGGAAGCTTGTTCTTCCTGCTAATAGTCAGATCTTTAAACCGACCCTTAAGCTTCACCATGACCCTGAAATCTAGGGGGAAGATGCGCATGAATTCAAGCCGGAGCGATTCTCAGAAGGCATAGCTAAGGCTACCAACAACAATGCGGTTGTTTTCATCCCCTTTGGCTTCGGACCTCAATCTTGCGTCGGGATGAGCTTCGTGGCCGCAGAAGCGAAAATTGCTTTTTCGATGATCCTCCAGCGCTACACCTTCGAGCTGTCCCCGACGTATATCCACTGCCCAGATCAGCTCCTGACAACCCGCCCACAACATGGACTTCAAATCAGGTTTCATCCTCTACAGCAGTAGTTCATCACCGCATGATATTCAGTCGCCAATGTGCATGGATGCCTCCATGGATCCATGCAACAATGGCCTGTGAATTCTTGGTTCCGGAGGGGTGTGATATTTATAGGTATCAAGTTGTCTTTCTTTTAATTTCAGAAGCACTATTCCTATTGTGCAGTGTATTTGATTTGCCAAGACTCTTCCCTGTGTACAATCTTGTGTTCTGGTTCTCGTAACCAGTTATTTTATCTTTTAGGCACTTACCCCATATGTGTTCATGGTCATGTCTAGTGGAACTTAATAATGAATTACCATATTTCTTACTGAATAAATGCAACATTCTGGAAGTGCAGCAAATGCGTATACTGGACTAAGGCAAAGAATGAATGTCTAATGACCGATGTTTGGATGACAAGAATTATCAAATTTAGCCGACTTATTTGACCTAATCCACAAATCATATAAACCAAGTTCATTTCAAGTTTCAACTGTTGATCACTTTGGGCTTGATGATGAAACCGCGTAATTAATGGTTAAGGTGAGATCGATGTACCTGGTCTATAGACTATGACAGCGTTTGCAGCTAGTCCCTCGGTCATTTCCATCGTCTCTGGTCCCGAGCTCCATCCATTCGCTGCACGACCATTCATTGAAATGCTTGGAGGTTTCTACTCTTTCTGGGCGAAACGAGCATCCATTCGCTGTACCCACCATCGACCTCAGGTTTCCTAGTATTTGAACTTATTTCCGGTTGGGGCTCTGTCCTGTCTGACACCACTCAATGGTTGAATTTCTACCGGCAGCACTGCGGTCGGAGGTGCATCCGGTCGAATCATCCTCCCTCGCTTGAAGCTCCGGCCAATGATCCTTCCTACGTCCCACAACCCCGCAATTGAACGGGGACTCAGCACCTTCACAAGGCTGCTGAAAACTCTGCACAGGACATCTTCACTTCGAAAACGAACCTCAAAAGGAATGCCCAAAATCGATGCGCACTCCATTAATCGACAGCAGCTTCTGGGTTTGTGAAGTCTTTTCAAATGAATTGCCATTCGATCCTTCGCGTCAAGCATTTCCACGGCTTCTCCTGGCGGCGGATCCTTTAAATGAGGAAAATCGCTAATTGTTTGAGATACTTTGTGTTATATCTCTTTGTCCAAAAGCACAAAAAATTCGAACTTTTTTATGAACCCACATTGCAATTTTCAAGAAATGTTGAATAATAAGCATCTTAAGATTATATCTATATTAAACCATTCACTGCCGTGTTGTCATGAACGATTTCTAGGTCGAACTCACTGATTAAAGCTAGGTGTGTTTGGGAACACTTCCCAATGCCCTAGGGCCTCCAAAGCCAGTTGGGTAAATGCAAAAACTATATAATTGTATTTCCAAAGGCCTCAGCTTAAGGCAGGTCCGAATGTACTATGGAATTTTGGCCTTCTCGAATTACATATGTTGAATTTAATAATTATTTTATTCTGCTTTTGGACAGTTCATTTTCCCCACGGTTTGCATAGAGGGGTTAGATGGAGGTGGGTAAACTCCGTATTTATATATGTCTCGAATTTAAATTTGAAGCAAAACGTGAATTCCAGAAATACTAATATTAATAATGAAAAAAGACTTCTTGCTAACAAGAAAAGCCGAAAAAGGGAGATATGCACAAATCTAAGTTTCCTGTTCAGCGTTGAAGTCAAACATGATAATAGACTTTGATCGTGAAAAAAGAGGACGAATAAGTAAATATTGGAGTCGGAGTTGCAGGAGGAAACAAATATTCTTTCCTGATCCACGTGGGAGGCAATTTAAAGATTTGGAAAGTCCACTGTGGACTTGAAGACCATATATTCGACCATACGTGGAGAAGAAGGCACGCTGTTGTTAGAGATTTCTTGAAGCACCGCTGCTCTTGTGTGAGTGCTTGTTGTGGTTATTGATGTATAGAGGACTTCATCGTGGGGTTTCAAAACTCAGATAATTACATCCGGATGCTAGTGTTGAAGTCAACTAAATTCTTGTGATAAGAATTTATATATAATCCCTTCGTGAGATTGAGAAATTATTTAGCATAAAATTATGAGGCTAAACACTGCTTGAGTCATCGCGCGTAATTAGGGCTTGGGAACACTGAGAATATTTGAGTTACTTGAGTATCATTGTAATTTTATTGTATCGCTCGATCTATAATGAAATTCATTGCCGCTCTTCTCATAGACATATGAATCATGTAAATCATGTATCGAATCTATTTTTTTATTTTATCCATTTTATTGTTCGATCACTTGCTTTTGCAACAATTGGTATCAGAGTTAGGTTTCTTCGAGTTGAAGCGATCGATGAAGACGGAAGAAGGAAAAGTGAGAATCCACAAATTTGATGGGAAGGATTTTGATTTCTAGAAGATACAAATTGAGGATTGTCTCTACCAAATAAAATTGCACTTGCCCCCATTGGGGAAGAAGCTAGAGATGATGAAGCAAACTGATTAGGAATTGCTAGATAAATGAGCTTTGGAAATTATTTTTCTGACGTTGGCTTGTAATGTTACATTCAACACCATGAAAGAGAATACCATTGCGAGTTTAATGAAAGCCTTGTCGGATATGTATGAAAAGACCTTTGTGACTTTGGCGAGCCAAAGTCACCAACAACAACCCAGTTGCGTCCATGCCCTTCAGCTTCGGGGCCTGAAACTGCGTAGGCATGAGCTTTGCGACTCAGGAGGTGAAGATCGTTCTCTCGTTGATTATGCAACGCTACGCTTTCAAGTTGTCCCCTGCGTATGTCCACTGTCCGGTTCGAGTCCTCATAATTTGCCCGAAACATGACTTCAAGTTATATTTCAACCATTGTAGCTCGGTTCACTGGGCATATGAACAATGTCTGTTGTGAAATTATGTCCATCGATGCCTGCATATTTGAAAGCCTTGTGTTGTACATTTAGGATTTGTCGAACATTAAAAGGGAGCTCGGAGATGCTGACGATCAGCATATCATCCTCTTAATCGGAGATGCCTTGTGATGTACTTCCAGGATTTTTCAAGGAATTTTCTAGTAATGACTAAAAGACTCCAGCTTAAAGGTGGTAGGTAAAGTGTGTGGCTTTGAATAAATAAAAAAGCAACAAAAGAGTTTGCAGTTGTGGAGCGAAGAGAGATCACGTTGCCAATTGTCTTCACCATTCTTACATTCCCAAAGTGTACGATGTTGTGTGGTAAGGATTACATGTGAGTGGGGTCTTCATAGAGTGCTGTAGTAAGAGTTGGGAAGGGGGAGGGGGGTTTACTTGCCATCGTAATAATATAATTTGTTTAGTGTCTTTGACAACAACTTGATTCTCTGTAAATGGTATCAGAACTGCGCTTCTGAAGTTCTACGGTGCATTCTTTAATTACTGTGTAGTACACCATCTATGCGTAGCGATTGTGCCAACATATATTTCCTGCGTATAACGTTTTTCGGGCTCCATCCAGACCTAGGAAATTGTTGGGATATGAGGACAAGAAACTGTGGAAGCAGGTGCGTGAAATGAAATCGACCGGTCCATGCCAATATGTTAAATGTTCCCAAATTGTTTGCAAGAGATAAGATGTTTATTGCCACAATTACGGTATTTAGGGGTGTGGACAGTATTTAAGATGAGGAGGATAGGTTGGATCAAACGTGAGAAGATTTGTTGTATTCTATGATTTATTTGGCGTAACACCAAATGTTACCTTAAGCTACCTAGGGGTTGATAAAGTTAATAAGAACACCTAGAGGGGGTGAATAGGTGTTTAAAATAAATTTTAACAACCAATTCTGAAATAAGGTATGTAAGATCTAGATAAGAGACAGAATCAGTTTTGTAAAACACCAGACTTCTTACAGATATTTAGAATTTGATATGCAACAGAACAGACTTGCACAATAATTTGGAAAAATGCAATAAACTTAAGTAAAAGAGTTAAGGGAAGAGAAGATTGCACGCAAAATTTATAGTGGTTCGGCTTTAGTTTAAGCTTACGTTCACTCTCCCATGCTAATAGCTTTCTGACTGGAATTCACTATAGTGTCAACAAAGACGTACAATTTATGAGTGCAAATACTTAGTGGAAGATCCCTCTCACTCACTAAGTCACTTTTTGTGAGTTTCTTTTTTGAACACAACTTGTAAGGTGCTTCGAAGAAAACCAGTAGTCGAGAGAAGCTTTAGACTTTGGAATCCTAATTTTCACTTTCCACACTTCAAACCAACTAAATGACCTCCTTAAATACTCTTCCATGTCTCACTAACCGTTGACAATTTTCGAAGGAATTTATTCCAATCAATCCGTTGAATAGAATCGATTAAAGTGATCTTGTAGTCATTTGAAGATAGAGATAGAAAGTCTTTTGATTCTGGTTGCCCATACAACTAGAATCTTTGTTTCAATAAGTAGATGTTTCCCAAAAAAGAACTTATTTTCAAGATTGATTTCATCAATGAATTTATAAAAGGAAAGTGAAATCTTTCACCAAAGACCTAGATGTTGCAAAATAATTCCTAATAAGTTCATTCTAAATCCATGTCATAAAATCGATAAGTTTGAATCTGATTTCTTTCTCGTTCTGGACATGATCTCAATCTAGATTTTGTCAGGGTGGGAAGTACTTGTGGAAATGAATAAGCTTTGGCAAAAGTGTTCAATATCACCTCATAAGCAACTTTAAATGCATCATGTTCTTCAAAATAAGAGCAAGAACCATAAAGTTTTGTCAATTTTAAAACTTGGTATGAGTTTTCTTAACAGGGGTCACCCTAAACTGGTCCGAATAAGAAAACGCGTATCTCATTATCCGAGTGTCAGCTCGAGGTAAATTGGACATCATTGTAAAACTCTTAGTGAGTATCATCATATTGCACCATTATTAGGCTTTCGAAGAAGTTGACTTCTGGTCAAAGTTGGTCAAACCTCAGTAAAAATTAGGTGTCTAAATTGTCCTCAGATGAAGTTGTTGGATATTTGTTGCTTTGACCCAACAAATGACATTTGAGTCGATAATAGATTGGTGGATATCTCAACGAAGGAATCTTACACATGGACTTCCTAATTGAGGTGGTGGATGGTGTGCTCTGATTTCGCGCTAAACTTGGCTAGGTCAAATGATTAAGGTAGAATCCAAAGTCCAAGTTAGGAAAATGTTGGTGCAGAAGGATGCTTGGATTAAAAGGAGTGAACCTAACATAGGAGGTTTGTTTGTGGTTCACGTGTAAAGATGTTAGGCACAAATAGTCCTACATAGGTAATGTGTTGCATTGAGAAGTAAATAATATATCATGATTGACACTTAACTCATTAAGTTTTTGAATAAATAAGAGTCTAATTAGATAAGTTAATGGGCTTAGACTCGGCTCATCCCTATTGGCAATCTTCTTATACGAATTTATTGGACTTGCAAGTCCCAATAAATTTTGTATAGGTACTTTGATTTCGTTTAATCTTCTCTTCCAACGGATCTCTAAAATAAATGCTATACATAGATTAACGTGTTTGCATTTACCTTAATGATCATCCATCATGCATCCACCGTCCCAGTATATGCTTCGACAAGAATCACATAGTTCTATACTAAGGAGCAAACTATAGGAGGGGCCGATGCCTCTGGGTTGTACTCCCCACTACTTGTGGCTACACAATAGCAGAAATGGAGAATATCTTGATGAGATCCAGAGTAAGAGCGCACTCCTTGATCTTTAGTATAGGTGAGTTCTTGTAGAATGGAATCATGCAATACTTTGGAAGTAAGTGGGTTTCTAAAATTAAGTCGAATCAAGATCAACTACGGCAAAGCAAAGCAATAGCTCATCTAGAAAGCAATCATCAAAATAATTGATCATTTCTATTCAGCATCTCTGATACAATGATTATTAATTTCCCCTATATCAAGTGGGGTCTGTCATTAGAATCAATTTATCGCCTACATATATATGATTCTATGTTTTGAAGAAAAGGTTTTTTAATGTTTGATGGAATGAAAGTAAAATTCCTAATCCATCATAAAACTTTCATGAAAATCATCCTTGAAATGAATAATTTGTTGCTTGATTTCGACTTTTGCAATTGCTTATCTCGGGCTACTACTAGTCTATGAAGTAGTGTTGCAGCCATTGCATCACGTAAGAGCTTACCGACATTTAATAGATGATAACTATCAATATCTCACTTGTAAGATGGTTATTTTAGGAAAGAAAAGACATATATAACTAATTTTCAATTCGAATATGTTAGGGTGGGCTAAGTAATTAGGCAAGTCGACACGATCCTTTTCATTAAATAGACTAGACGAGTGAGTTTAGCATATAAAAGTTGAAGAGTTAAACACTATCTATTTTGCATTCATTATGTCAAATAGGTTGACACAATTATAACACGAAAAAGAATTAATAAGCACACAATGGAAGCTTATCATATCACATTATAGATACAAATGATAATCATTTTGTTTTTGGAATCAATTTCTGGCAAGAAATAAATTTTTCTCCTTTTATTCCTTGTATAGGTTTTTGAGCAAAAAATACGTGTTTGATAATGATACAAATTTTCCATTTTTGGATCAGAAATTCATTTGATGATGACACGAAAGTTTTCTATCCTAGGTGGTTGACGGTTGGTAGTGGATGGTGGAGGACAATGGTGGGTTGATGGCGAGAGGCAGCTGATGGTAGCAAGTAGTGGAGGACAACGAACGACAGTGGACGGTGGTGGAGGACAGTGAACAGCGGCAGGAGGTGGCCATAGGTGGCGATTGGTGGTTGACGGTGAGAGGCTGACGAGTAGACAGAGGCCAGTGAGCAGTGGCAATGGCACATGGCGGACGATGGGTGGGCGGCTGGCTAGTAGCGAGGGTGAGCGATAAAAAGAGTTAATATTTCTCATGTTTTTGTTAGAGCAGCTCAGCATGATCATAAATGAAACTCTGCGATTTTACCCTCCTGTCATTGTGTTGACAAGGCAAGTTGAGCAGCAATTCAGGTTGGGAGAACTTGTTCTTCCAGCCACTATCCAGATCTCGGTGGGAAACCTCAAGCTTCGCCTTGACCCTGAAATCTGGGGAAAAGACGTGCTTCTCTCTAAACTGGGCCGGTTTGCGGAAGACATTGCCAAAGCCACCAACAACAATCCAGCCGTGTTCATTCCCTTCAGCTTTGGGCCCCGAATCTGCACAGGAATGAACTTCGTGACGCATGAGGTGAAGATCGTTCTCTCAATGATTCTGCAGCTCTACACTTTCAAATTGTCCACTGTGTATGTCCACTGTCCAGTTCAAATCCTCGCGATTGGCTCGAAGCATTGTAGCTTGGTTCACCGGCATGAGAATAATGTCTTAAGTTGTAAGATGATGTACATATATGCCTTCATATCTCAATGCCCTGTGTTGTGCTTCTAGGATTCGTTGAACATTAAAAGGGGGCTGGGGGATGCTGATGACAAGCGGATCCTCCTCAAGCAGCATAAGAATGTTGGGGTCTAGTACGTTCTTTATTTTCTATATAGTACAATATCTATGCAAACAGATGTGTGCCAACGTATATTTGCTGTTATATAGAATTTGTCGGGCTCCATCCCGACCTGTGAAATTGTCGGCAGACGAGGACAAGAAACTAGGGGTGTGCATGGTCCGGGCGGGCGGTTCCCGACCTAGAACCGAGAACTGCCCGCTAAGGGCCGGTTCCGAAAAATTGGAACCGGGATTCGCCCGTTAGTTGTATGGATCCACCTAGGAACCAGACCGCCCGTCTCAAACAAACAAACCACTTCCTGCGACCTCAATCCCTCGTCCAACAACACAGCCGACCCCACAAGGTGACAAAAATCAAATTGCGATCAATCTGTTCACGCTCTATCATCTTCCTCGCATCAAACCCCCTCCCCCGAATAGAGAAAGGGATGGATGGACTTGCTGCGATCGAGGGTTTCCTCGTGAACCCTAGCCCAAGGGGGTTCTGGGTTTCTCGAAAGCTCGATCTTGACGCAAAACATTTTTGGTTTTCGACCGAAATTGCTGGTTCTTCGCCCAACCTATTCTTCTTCTCCTACTCCTTTAGCCCTGCTTCTTCGCGTGCTTGCTTTCTGCTCGGCGTTTTGTCAAGGACTCAAGGTGCGCTTTAGACTTTTTAGCTTCTGGACCTCTCGATTTGGTTTGACTAGAGATTACCCAATCGGGCTGGCCAGCCCTGCTTTGGACGGCTTTGGACTTTTTAGCTTCTGGGCCAACCTTGCTTCTTCGCGATCTTGACTTAATTTTTTTAGTTATTTGATTTGGGTTTATTAATTAGTAATTTCATTTTTTTAATATTAAAAATTAATATATTATTTTAATGTAATTGATTCGATCCGGGTGGGCGGGTGGACGGATCCACCCATGGAACCGGGAACCGGACCGATATCCACCGGTTCTCATAAATTGGAACCGGGAACCGAACCGATTCCCTCAAGAACCACCGGTTCCGGGCAGGTCCCGGTTATTTTGCACACCCCTACAAGAAACTAGGGAAGCAGGTGCCCCACATGAAATTGACTGGTCGATTGTTCTATTGATCTTCGCTGGTTTCTAATATGGTACGTGCCCCAATCCGTTTGGAAGAGATAAATTTTTTGTCGCCACAATTATATAAATAGGCTATAAGTGGTCGGTCGCGAGGATCAAGATTATGATAGGATTTGATTAATAAGATCATACATATGGGGGAATTGTTATATTCTATCTTTTGTTTGGCAAAACATAGGATATCATCTTTTAACTTAGAGACCGTCACTAACCCTCCATTCGGGTCACCTTGAACTAGCCCGAATTAAGATATGCATATCTCAATATTTGGATGAATGGGATATTGTTGCAAGGGTCTCGACGAATACCATCCGTTTGTACTATTCAATTAGGGATTGGACGAAATTTGACTTTGAATCAAAATTAGTCTAATGTTGTTTAAAAAATTTAGTGTCTAAACTGATAAGGGAAATTCTAAATAAAGCCTAAAGTGTCTTCATTTTTTTTTTCAAATAAAAACCTAAAGTGAATATTGTTTTAAATAAGGGCGTGAAATATTATCATTTTCTTAAATAAACGCCTAAAGTGGATCTTATTTCAAATTAAAGCTTGACTTTCTGACTAGTCAAGAGCATTTTAGTCATTTACCCTTTTTTTAAAAAAATAATCATTTTTTCTCTTTCTTCTTAGCTAGTGGCCATTCAACCACTGGCGATGCCTGGAAAGGGTTGAGTGAGGTTGCTCTCACTCGATCTGATGAGGGCCACCCTCGCTAGCCATAGGCAAAGACGACCTTGCAGTCATTGACGAGGTTGGCGCTCGCCAATGGCTGGTGAGGCGAGCCTCACCTTGGGGGACACCGCCCTCGAGGCCATCGGTGAGGTCAGCCCTTGCTAAATTTGGGTGAGGATCACCTCACCGGTGGCCAGCAATGGAAGGCCTCATCGGCCCTAAGTGAGGCCAACTCTCGCTAGATTTAGAAAGGGTGGCCTTGCTGGCCCTTACCAACATTGGTAAAAAAAAAAAAAGAAATAACTTAAAATTAAAAATGTATTTGGACAAAAATGCCCTTTGATTGGTCGAAATATTTAGCTGGCCAGCAGCTAATGAGGTTTGGCTCTTATTTGAAATAATCATGTTCACTTTAGGTTCTTATTTGATACAAGGTTCATTTTGAGCAATTATTTGAGAAAATAAGAACACTTTAAGCATTTATTTGGAATTTTCCCAAAATCATAATGTTGCAGCCTACCTTTTCCATCATAAGGGAAAAATATATATAGGTTTAGGGGTATCGTCTAAAAGGCGGGACCACGACCCTTGATTAGGCTCGAGTTTTCCCAAGCTTATACCTCACGCGATGTTGATATATTTAATTATAGCTTCAAATTGACGCTAAAAATGTCTTTTTAATATGGTTAATACCCTGAAAAACCCTAATTGGTATACCTGTGATAAATTTACCAAAAATTATTTTTTTAACCATAAAAAACCCCAAACTGGTACACCTATGACAAATTCATCCCAATTGACCATAAAAAGCCCTAAATTTGTACACTTGTGAAAAATTTACCCCAAACTAATTTATACGATTGCCAAAAACCCCAAATTGATACATTTGTGACAAATATACACTCCATTAAATTGGATTAATACCACAAAAAATCACAAAAATTATATAATTGTAACAAACATAGAGTAAAATTTCAAACTAGTATACCGGCCAACTATTACATATCATTCAACTTAATAATTTGATTGTAAAATTTAACAAAAACTAACAGAGGCTAAATTTGTCAAAGTGTACTAGTTTGGGATTTTTGGTGGTAAAAAAACTAGTGTGCGGTAGATTTGTCACAGGTGTACTAATTTAGGGTTTTTCAGGATATTAACCATTTTTAATAAGGAGTTACCACTAGTCTAATAAAGCCGGCTAGAAACCAAATGAGGCATGTGAATATACTTTATTTCCTATGCAACTAAAGATTCCAGTGTTAGGGATTTAGTTACACTAATTAATCAATTATAGTCCTTTTAACACCTAAACTTGGCAAGATGTTTGTCAAGCAATCTGAATTGATTTTAAACCCATTCACTAATATGTGAGGTGATTATGAGGATACGTAATTATTAAAATTTCAACCAACAACCAAGAAAACATCGAATAAATTGCGAGAAAAACTAGAATCTAATGCTAAGAAATAAGAAATAACATCATTTCTAACTAAGCCAAAGGGAAAGCACAATTAACATATCAGAAGTGTGCAATCACATAATATTCGAAATAGAAATGCGTAAACGATGACCAAACATTTATCTCTAAGAATATTCAAACAACATATCAGCTTGTTTAATTTTGAGCACAATTTTTTTCACGTGGATTTTCGCACATTTTAGGAAAAAAAACTACTCGAAAACTATTTTTTAAGATTTTCGTAACTTTTAGAAAAAAGTTTGAAATTTTTTAATTTTTTAATAAAAAAATTTTTTTAGTTTTTTAATCCGAAAATGGGAGTCGGGCTGGGTCCATGGACGAGCTGGGGCTGCCGCTGCTCTGTTGACTGGGCCACGGCATCAAAGTCCTAAAGAAAGGAATGGGGTCAATGAAATAAAACCCAATCTGACCACTATGAGATCAAACCCAAAGCCCACTCAACCAAAAGTAAATCCAAACAAGCCCAATTTAGTCCAACAGTCACTATCCTCACCAATTTTCCAATCCCACGACTCGCTTCTTCGAGCAAGCCCAGAACCATCGACGTCCAATAAACCCAGAACAACGAAATGTCGATTATCCTATATCAAATCAAGAACCAGATCCTCGAACGACCACCCCATCGGCTAAACGGAACATCTTCGTCAGCGATCTACGCTCGACTGACCCGACTCAGACCAAACCGTGACAGACCCGACTCCACCATTGGTTGAAGTCGGTGCCATGGCGACGTCGGCCAACGTGACCGCGAACCAGCAGCACGGAGTTGTCCTCGGCCAAGCCGACTCCCAGCCCCCACAGACGTTACCCATCCACAAACCTGTCACGGCACAAAACCAAGGATGCACGCGAAGCAAATTAGACCCAAGAAAAAGTTTGCGGATCTAGTGGAAGCATTTTCACAAACAGGTGACGTGCAACCCTAATAGTGGAGTTTCCAACTCAAACGGCAGTCAAAATCTCACAGGGGTTCTCGAAGGAGGAAAAGCAGAGACTGATGAAAACAGAGCATGGGACCGACGGGACCGGTGATCGCGTAAACCGGACGGCCGCGAGCTCCAGCCCCCACGTGTCCAAAACAGAGCAAAAATAAGGAGAATAACGGGGCAACGGAGCGCGCGGCCGCGGGGACCCTACCTGGCTTGGGCGACGACGTCCGGTAGGCAAACTCTAGTTGGCCATCTCAGTGTCGCCAAGCCGGGATCCTCGGGACAACGGCGGATCACATGCAAAGATCAATTTACTGAAAATCCAGCGCTGTGGAAGAGGGGGGCCGCATGGCCCCTGCCACAGCTAGCTTGCCGTGCTGGCCTGCCTCCGACCCAAAGGTCGCGCTCCTCACCCCGGTCCTGCCTCTGCCCTCTGCTTCTGTCCTTCGTCCTCATGCCAGCGTCGCTCCAGTCGCTTGGGGGAAGGACTGGAAGGAGGAAAGAAAGAATAGGGCCGGGCCGAAAAGGAATGCAAAGAGGGAAGAACGGTCCGGGCCCAGGAGGGAAAAAAAAAAAAAAAAGGTGAAGAAAGAGCCTAGGCTGGGCCCAGGTGAAGGAAAAAGGGGCCGGGTTGCCCCGGGCCCGCCTGATCTTTTCTTTTAATTTTTTAAATTAATTAGTTAATTTTTTCCTTTTTCTTTTTTCTCCATTTTTTTCTAATGAATTCTATAAATATTAATGTAAATTCTCCTAGCATCTATATGCTATGTAATTAAACCGTAAATAAAGAGTTAAAATTTAGATGATAATAATTTTCCATTACATCAACCCAACAAATGGTATTAGAGCTGATAATTAATTAATGACCCACTTAAAATTTAGATGATAACAATTTTCCATTACATCAACCCAATAAATGGTATTAGAGCTAATAATTAATTAATGACCCAATTTCAAACCGTATTAATGTTTGGTGGACATCTTGAAGAAAGAACCTTTGATGTGACTTCTTGGTGGAGGTAGTGAATGGCACGTCTTGGCTTCTCGCTGAACTTGGCTAGGTCAAGATGATTAAGGTTGAATTTGAAGTTTGAGTTATAATAATATTGGTGTGGAAAGACTCTTGGATTAAGGAGGAGCTCTGCTTAACGTAAGATATTCACATGTGAGGTGGAGATTTGCAGAGTTGATGACATTAGAAGAAAGAAATCTCCCATCAAGATGTGGTTTATTATGAAGGCAATTAAATATATCTCAATTGATCCATAGTTGCTTCAAATTTTTTTAATGAATGTGAGTCTAACAAATATATTGATGGGCTTGTACCTAATTCTTTTTTTGCGATGACTTCTATTACTAGTCTTAACAATTTTTGGGTATTTTCTCTGATTTGGCTTAATCTTTCATCCTAACAATCTCGGAAATAGATGGCCCACGTGGATAGGATATCTACATGAACATTACTACAATCAATGAATCATCTAGAAGAACAATCTTCTTCACAATTGATAATTTCTATTCAGCATCTCTACTAAAAAGATGGTACACTCCCCCATGTTTCCTATCCAAAAACCTATATACACACACACATATATATATATATGTATATGTATAATTCTATGTTCTTGGAACAAAAAAAAGGAAGATTATTCAATGTTTGATAGAATGAAAGTAATTTCCCTGAGCCATCATAAGACTTTCACGACACTAATCCATTGAATGAGTAACTTGTTTGCTTGATTTCGACTTTCGCAATTGCTTTTTCCCGGGCTACTACTGATCTATAAAGAGAAGTTGCGCCTGCTGCATGACGGAAGAGCTTACCATTTTTCATGCAATCCCAATCAACTGACACCGACGTCCATCAAATAATTGTTTTTCATGGATATCCGTCGTTTATCTTCAAGGGTGTTGCTCAAGGCTCGGCCTCTCCCTATTCCACGTCTCCCCCGAATCGTCAACGTCGAGAAGGTTGTCATTTTCCATCGCGTCTTGTCTCCATCGGCAGGCGTTGTCTTCCATCTAGGACTTCATGTTGCCGTCCATCCACCCCGAAGGATCCTGGTTGAATTATTTAACTCCACGCGCCCTAGAAAATCTCTGTCGGTCTTGGAAAATAATGGGCATCAGCATGACCATTGTGTTGAGCTCTCTCTTTGTGCTTCTAATCAAAACTTTGGTACAATTTATGGTGAAACCCGCTCAGGATACAGTGGATAATGAATGAGCAGGGATTTGTAGGTCGTCTTTACAAGTTTGCCCATCGAAGCACCAACGAATCATATAAGATGACCGTACAGACATACCCATGAACAATCTCTCTCGTGGCATATTCTCCGAGATTTAGCCTCAAATCCACACATGACCAACACAGATGGTCAAATAATTAAGTTCTAAGCTTTAGTCCTGATTTTGTGCTTTGATGGAATGAAAGTGACTTTCCTATGCCATCATAAGACTGTCCACGATTTTGCTTGCTTGATCTCGACTTTCACGATTGCTTTTTCCTTAGGCTACTATTTTTCTATAGAGAGAAGTTCCACCTACATGACGTAAGTGCTTACCATTTTGTATGCAATCCCAATCAGCTGACACCGATGTCAATCAAGTAATTGTTCTCATGGATTTTTTATTTTATTTTATTTTCAAGGGTGTTGATCAAGGCTCGGCCTCTCCCTATTCGACGTCCGCTTCCAAATCGTCAATGTCGAGAACGTGGTCATTTTCCACCGTGTCTGTCTCCATCATCGGCAAGCGGTGTCTTCCATCGATGACGCAATGTTGCCATCCACCCCGTAGGATCATAGTTGAATTATTTAAGTGTGCACGCCCAAGAAAATCTATGTCAATCTTGGAAAATAATGGGGATCAGCACAGCGATTGTGTTGAGCTCTCTCTTTGTGTTTCTAATCTTATGGTCTCTCACCGAGCTGGCGCGCCAGCTATGGTGGAATCCGCTCAGAACACAGAGGACGATGGCCCGACAGGGAATCAAAGGCCCTCCCTATAGGTTCCTCCATGGGAGCACAAGGGAAACAATGAAGATGAGAATGGAAGCTAGAAGCACGCCCATGGACAATCTCTCTCATGACATACTCCCTAAGGTTCAGCCTCACATCGACTCTTGGATCAACACATACGGTAATTGAAAATATAAGCTTTTGTTATAAAATTGTGCTAACCACTCTTGGAACTTTGATCTGACTTTAGTTTGTTCATTATTGTGATTTTTGTGCAAACATTTTGCAGGGAGGAATTTCATAAGTTGGTACAGGGCGGAAGCTCAATTGGTCATCGCGGAGCCGGAGCTGATTAAGGAGGTGCTAATCAACAGAGACAAAACGTTTCCGAAAACAGGACCGAGGAGCCTTGGCAAGTATCTTTTCGGAGGTGGGCTCTTCTCAACCATAGATGGGGTAAAGTGGGCGAAGAAACGTAGACTTGCCAATCACACTTTCCACGGGGAAAGCCTCAAGGTAATTAGGTTTGGTGTATACTAAAATTCCTGTTATTTGTAACTATCAAATTTTAATTGCAAGTTTCTTGTGCTTATCAAATGGAAAGAGAATTTCATGCAATCTAGAGATTGGAGTTACGAATTGATGGGAACTAATTGAAGTGCAGAACATGGTTCCAGCGATGGTGCATAGTGCTCACGTAATGCTAGAGAAATGGAAGCAACAAGAAGGGGAAGAGATTGAGGTGTTTGAAGAATTTAAGTTGCTGACCTCCGAAGTGATTTCGAGGACAGCTTTTGGAAGTAGCTACGTTGAAGGGAGAAACATCTTTGAGATGTTGACAAACTTGGGTTTGTTAGTGTCCAGGAATGCTTTGCGCATGAGGTTCCCGGGATTAAGGTATTCCTCTTCAACATTTTCCTAAGAAAGTTTTTCTTATCCAGGAATGCTTTGCGCATGAGGTTCCCCCGGGAATAAGGTATTCCTCTTCAACATTTTCCTAAGAAAGTTTTTCTTACTTTTAGGAAAAAAAGAAAAAGAAAAAATAAGGCCATTTTAGCTTAGTCAAATAGACTATGCCAATCATGTTTTGAAAAGCCGAGGAAAAAAACTTGCATGGATAATTGTTTGTGGATCATAGACAATCAAAATCATTGATTTTTGTGGGATCCACATATAAATCACGTGGACCTTTTATGATGACAAAATATGACTAACCCAATTCATGTCGATCCGGATCCAAGCAATTCTGACCTCAAGGAGTAGTGAGACCCACATGAGATCTCACTAAAAGATGTAAAGTTAGCAAAAGTATGATGAGTGGTTTCAAGCGGGAAGACAATAATCGTGTAATCAAGCTTACAATTTGCGATTCTTCCCAATATTTGAACAAGCTAAGAGAATCATAACAATATTATATGTACTGGCACAAACTTTTCCATCACAACAGTAAATACAGCTAGCTAGTAAGGCGGAGATTTGAACATCAGAAAATCGATCTATACTTTAGATTCACGAACTAAGGCATTTGTTGTTGAACCCGGGCATAGTAAGATTTGGAAGACAACGGATGAAATTGAAGCCGAGAAGCTCAAGAAAGGCATACACGTTGCAATCTTGGAGATCGCCAAGAAAAGAGAGAAGAAGGTGATGGCTGGGGAAGCAGATGACTATGGGAATGATTTCCTTGGGCAGCTTGTGAAGGCTTATCATGATAATGATGAGAGCAAGAAAATCACAATTGATGATCTGGTGGACGAGTGCAAGACATTCTACTTCGCTGCACAAGAAACCACCACCGCAATGCTGACGTGGGTCATATTCCTCCTAGCAGTTCATTCTGATTGGCAGGAGGAAGCAAGGAAGGAGGTTCTTGATGTATTTGGGAATGAAGACCCCGACTACGATGGAATCGCAAAGTTAAGGATGGTATGAAAAAACGAACTGTTTTTTGTCTTGATTGATTTGGTAGACAAGGAATGATCCTCCTAACAACATATTGGTGTGCCTAATTGCTTGAGTCCAAAACTGAAACTCATTGATACTCTATAGTATTAGAATTATACCATTTGCAACTCTGTTTGAGGAACACCCTTATACTTAAACTTGAAGCTCAATTATTGATAACTGAAAAAACCATTGATACGAGAAAAGAAAAGACAAGTGATTCTATATGTATAACTTGTCAACAATTTTTGTACTAACTTTCCAACCGTTGGATCTGCTTGAATTGACTTTTATTTTTTACTCTTTTTTTAAATAATTTAAATCTTGCGCCTCAACATTTTGCCTTATTTAAACTCAAAACTCTTGGAACTTTCATGACACCCAAATTCTGACATATATAATCATACATAATTTTTCACAATTTTAAACTTTGAACAATGTTTTAAAATGTGAAGGGAAAAGTTAAAAAAAAAAAAAAAAAGTGAACAAATAGGCGCTTGTTGCATAGCTTACCAACGTTTTGAATATTTAACGTCTTCTATAAAAAAATTCTAAAAGGATTTGGTAAGCAGTCCAATTATGGTTGGTAATTTCTAAGAAAGTTTGTAAATTTAATATGTTGGTAAGTAAGACAAATAAAAATTCATAACTGAATAGATAAATTAGTGAACTTTAAAAGAATTAAATAAATGTCAGTAAGCAACTTAAATAAGACTTGGTAAATTAAAACTAATTGGTAATCTAACCGGCAAAGACTGGTAAGTTGCAAAAATGTTTGTAAGAGAGATAAAAAAAAGGGTAAACTCCAACAAAAATTCATAGATTAAAAAAATAATAATAAACATTGTACTCAAATGAAGTTTGGTAACTTGAAACTATTTTGTTATTCAATCAGAAAAAAAATGGTGAGTTACTCAAATAAATATTGATGAATTCATATAGAAGTTTGATATTTTTAGCATTCCCAAGAAAGACAAATATAAGCTAGTTGAAGATAAGAAACATTGATGATTTGCTAAACCGTGAAAAAGATTTAGTAATTCCATAAAAGTGTCAATAATTACCAGTAAGTTATTGTAAATAACTTAACCAGTAACTTTCTGTACCAGTATTTTCTTTTCACCCTTAACAACTCTTTCATAAATTTACTGAGGACCGACAAGAATTTGTATTTTTGGGAAAGAAAGAACGAAATCGCCCTTTTAAATTCTGAGTGGTACGTGTTGTCAACTAATGTCACCTTTTGCGTGCAGATCAGCATGATCATGAACGAAGCTCTACGATTATACCCTCCTGTGACAGGGTTCACTCGAAAAGTCGACCAGCAACTTAGGCTAAGGGAACTTGTACTTCCTCCTAATACTCAAGTCTTTATAGCAAATCTTAAGATTCACCACGATCCCGAAATTTGGGGAGAAGATGTACACCTCTTCAGACCAGAGCGATTCTCAGAAGGCGTCTCTAAAGCCACCAACAACAACGCAGTGGTGTTCCTTCCCTTTGGCTTCGGGCCTCGAATGTGTGTGGGAATGAACTTTGCGATGAACGAGGCGAAAATTGTCCTTTCGATGATTCTGCAGCGCTACACTTTCATATTGTCTCCAGGGTACATCCATAGTCCGGTACAAATCCTCACGATTCGCCCGCAACACGGACTTCAAGTTATCCTTCATCCATTGTAGCTTGTTTATCAGCATATATGATCTAGTTAACGTTGGGGTTTCAGGAAAGAACCACGGAAGTTTATTTGATCTTAAAGATGTGTTTCAGGTTACGTCCAGGTGAAATAGGGTTGGTTTCATCCTTTTAATTTAATGGATTAGACAAGTCGTGTTTTGATAACCTATATCGAGTTTCCTAAAAGAATAATTGTTTAGCATATCATGTTCGATTGTTTCATGTTGACAGGACATGGATATAAAAGCCATGGAAATGTCAATCAATATCTCAATAACTAGAATTAAGAACACATATAATTGAGTAAAGATATTTGCATACTTGATTCGGAATTCATCGTTTTTGATGTGGAATATCACTTTCTATATCACGAAACTACCTCTCACCCTTAAGGTTCAATAAGTGCATCTTATGTGAGTATATTAGGGTTAGAGGAGAAACTTGAACACTATTTATAGAGTTTTAAGCCACAAACCCTGGTCGGGCTTTACTTGGTGTATACTACCTAGCTCCATAATAGACTAATTAAAAAACATTATATTTCACTTTATTAGGCTTATCCCATAAAATAGTAAATTACAGTATCAATTAATGTAATCCATATAAGAAAAAATCTTACATAATATGTATGTGGACATGAATAGCCGCCCCAAGTTGCAAACGGAAGAGGTGAAAGCAGGGGAAAATGAATAATAGGTATAGAAGATGATCAGCGAAACTTCAAATTAGGATAACAAATACAATGATGGAGGAGTGATGGAATGTAATCGAACCATGAAGGAAAAGTGTTAAAGATATATTTTCTTTGATTCCATATGTATTTCGAGATTTTTTGTATTATCTTCTTTGATTGATTATGATTGATAGTAATTGATATTGTAATTTTATTTACTTAAGATAGTTATCCTCTAAATTTTATAATCAAGTTCATGTACTTTTTATTATTGAACACATAGAAATATAGAAATTTCACAAGGTGGTGGTCGTACATAAATTTTATAATCAAGTTCATGTACACTATTCATTGCTTGGTATTAGATCTTTTGTTAGCTTTAAGCTCAGATGAGCAAGCACTCATTGAGTCTTTTACAAGGTGGTGGTGATAATAACCTTAAGTTAGTTAGACCGGTGTTTGTTTTTCACTATAACTATTACTCTTGAGTGTTGTTCCCGACATTTCCTTTACTTGTTTTCAGAAATCAACATTCACCATTAGACTCACCACCCTCAAATGAACCAGATGCTGAATTTTCGTAGTGATTTGTCACCACATTCGCCCTCGTGTGCCACCACGAGCCACTGCAAGTGATATTTACGCAGTTCATGGACCCTCACACACCCCTATCAAGCCGATGCCCTTTGAGTGTAAAGAGCTGTTAAACGGGTGGGTCGAGTCGGGTTTGGGTCGGGTCATTAATGGTCCGACCCAAATTGACCCATTAACCCATTTATGACCCGTTTATGCCTAATGTAAATTTTCCGACCCATACCCGACCCGACCCATACCCAACCCATACCCGACTCAACCCACCAAATTTAGAAAAACTTATTTCTATGTTTTTTTTTTTTTTAAAGATTATATTACTAAAATACTTCTAAGCTTATTTCTTATATATATATATTATTTTTTTAAAAATGGTATTACTAAAATAGTTTTATACAACACAAATTTAATGAACAATTTTTATAATTTTTAAAATAATTATTTTAAAAAATTGAATTTTAATTATTATTTTTTATTTTTAAAATTAAATTTTTAATTTTTTATTTTTAATTATTTTTTATTTAAAAGTTAATTATTTTTTATTTTTAAAAAATTAATTTTTAATTAATTTTTATTTTTATTTTAAAAATATAATTTTTCTTTTTCTTTTTCTTTTTTTCTTCTTCTTCTTCTTGGCCGGCCGCCATGCCATGATGACGGCCGACGGCCGGCCCACGGCGAGCCTCGAGCTCGCCCGACTCGCCGACCCCGACGAGCTCGAGGCTCGCCGATCCGGCGAGCTCGAGGCTCGCCGGATCGGCGAGGCTCGAAGCTCGCTCGACGCCGGCTCGAGTCTCGCCGGATTGGCGAGGCTCGAGCTCGCCGGATGTCGCCGAGGCCTCCGCCTCGCCAAATTCGGCGAGCTCGAGGCTCGCCGGCGTCGGGCGAGCTCGAGCTCGCCCCCTTGCGGGATCCGGCGAGGCTCGAGCCTCGCCAACGACGGGTGAGCTCAAGCTCGCTCCTCGCCCAACGCCGGCAAGTTTGAGTCTCGCCGGGCGTCGGCGAGGCCTCGCCTCGCCCGATCCGGCGAGCTCGAGGCTCGCCTAGCCGGTCTCGGCCATTGCCGCGCCGGCCACCGGAGGAAGAAGAAAGAAAAAAAAAAAGGAAAGAAAAAAGAAAAAAGAAAATAAATTAAATTAAAAAGACTAGTAGGGTAGACTAAATAGTGGGTATTTTTAATGGGTTGATAAATGGGTCTTAAATGGGTACAAAATAGACCCATTTAAGACCCATATATTTTAGTCCCTTTATTTTTAAAACCCATCATGGGTGCCTTGAAATATAAGGCTAACCCATTAACGACCCATTTAAGTAAACATGGGTCCATAAATGGGTTGTGCAACCCATTTAACACCTCTAAGTGTAATTCCGATGCATTTGATGGCGAAAATCAACACCATCATCAGTCTCACCATGCTGCCGAGTCATATACCATACGCCTCGCTGCCAATCGTCACCACATGCACCTGCACGCGCTACCACGTGCCACATAACTAAGGCCTACATGCCATCACGCTCGCGCCAGAAGCCTCCACATCGTCGCTGACGTCAGACTTCATATGCTAGCCGTACGAAGCCGAGTCGCTGGCACCACCACCACGTCAACTGCCGAGTGAGATCTTGAACTTTCGTATGATCGGCCACTGTGTGCGCCCTCACGTGCCTCCACGAGAAACTATCATTGGAAGTTTGTTGCATGCATTAGGGTGGAGATACGATATGATATCTCCCTATCTAATGAGAATCATTGACTACAAAAAGATGTGATGAATTGCGGTTTCAGATTGAAACTACAATCCATAAGAAAAAGTTTAAAATGAATGAAATTGGGCCTAAGGGGGCAGGCCCATTGCTTGGCTAGGCTTGCTAAATATGCCTTCATCCTAGCAGACCTAACGAGCCGTCAAACTAATGATAACGTCTATTTTAATCATATTGATTATTATTGATATTTCATATATGATATAGTTATCATAGTATTGGAAAAGAAATGGATATAACTAATTTAACCCAAATATGTTAGTGCGGGCTAAGTAAGCAACCAAATCGACATGATCCTTTTTATTTAATAGACCAAATGGTTGAGTTTAACTTATACAAGTTGAAGAGTCAAATAGAATATATTTTATGTTCATTAATCATGTCAAATAGGTTGACACAACTATGACACGAAAAGGATTAATACGTCGCCCATAACCTAAGGTGCTAGAAAGTCTCAAGCTTAAGGTTATAAGGGTGCATTTAGTTCAGCATCTTGAAAAACTATTAGGAAAATGTAAAACAGTTTAGCTTAAAGGGCTTTGGGCAAATGCAAAAGCCATGGTAAACAATGCCTTAAGAAGCAATTTGAAAGAAATGTCATTTAGTAGAAAACACATTTGAAAAGCTATTTGGGTGATTAATATTAATTTATTAATGTTTATTTATTTAAAATTGAAAAAATAATGTATATAACTTTTTAAATATAAATTTTGACAATAATGCTAAAAAAATCAAATATGTATAATTTTTTTTAACAAAAAAGACCAAACCTTTGCCAGATCAGTGAAGGGTTTGGTCCTTTTTTTATTAAAAAAAATGACGACGGACAAATTCGAAAATTTGAAGAATTTGGTAATTTTGGAAGAAAAAAAATGAGTTTCAACATTTAGCCAAATGCTAAAAACTTAATGTTAGTCCCTACTAGTATTAGATTTTTAGCTTTTCTAATACTGACTTTCACTTGAAAGCTCCTTCAAAATAGTTGTTAAATGATCCAGTATTTTCCTAAGAGGCTTTGGAGGCCAAAAACTCCTTAAGAATGTTGAACCAAATGCATCCTGAAACTCAATGAATTACAATAAACTCATGATTTAGATTTGGAACACATATGATTGATAAGAAATTATATTTAGATCGTAATAGTCAATTTCTCCGATGGCACAAGAATAATGCCTCGAGCAAACTTATCACCTATCTAATTTTAGTTACTTGACACTAAGGTGAGTCAATCGATCCTTTTGCACACATAAACTAATAAATACAATGCATGAATATAAAAATTAAGTGAGCAAAGATGTTTTCAAATTATGGCGTCCAACCCTGAATGAAGCACCTATACTTTTAAGCACACAATGGAAGCTTTATCATATCACATTAATTGTCTTGAGAGATGATTACTTGAAAAATCCTAGAGCCGCATTTGCGGCTTTTTCAGCGTCAGTATCAGCCTGTCTCCAACTCCGACAATAGACAGAGCTCGGACCATTCATTTTTTCTAGGATCATCCTATCATCCCAACAATCAATGCCAAAAGGCTGTCATTTTGAGCCTGTCCGTATCACTGGGCACACAGATCCCTCCGACCAAAGCCATTAAAGTCTTGATCATTATCACTTCTCAACCCGTGATTTGAATTTCTAGTTTCCTCCACTTCCTTCCCTTCCTACCTCGGAAAGAAACCATGCAAGTGCTCATCCTCTTGAGCTCTCTGTTCCTGTTTCTCTTCTGGTCCCTTGTCGAACTCTGGTACCAGTTATGTCGAAACCCGCTCAGGATATAGTGGATAATGAACGAGCAGCGAATGAGAGGTCCTCCTCACAAGCTCGTTCATGGAAACACCAAGGAGTCATATAAGATGACCATATGAACATACCCTTGAACAATCTCTGTCATGCCATATTCCCTGAGATTTAACCTCAGATCCACACATAATTAAGTTCTAAGTTTTAATCTTGATTTTGTGCTTCGATGGAACAAAAGTGACTTTCCTCTGCCATCATAAGCTTTCACGACCTTGCTTGCTTGATCTCGACTTTCCCGATTGCTTTTTCCTAGGCTACAACTAGTTTGTAATAAGATGATATCATATTCCTCTGAATGCTTGAGTATCACCCCCTTATTTAAATTTTCATTTCAGGTTACCACGTTCTTTGTAAAGCAATTGCGTATGATCTTTATACCCTAACATTGCTCTCACTTCTGACTAAGAGGGGAAAAAAAAAATTGCTCTCAGCGGCCGGAGAAGATTAGGGAGTTTGTCCCTGTGCCTGTGTTACAACCTAATATGTGCTGGTCGGTGATACGAAGGTCCACTTGTATACAAAAATGCTCGATCACCCATAACTGTAGTTTCATCGTTCGCACAAAACAAGCAAGAACAATAAAATTTACCAAGAGAGCTAGCTCCACGAAAGTACATATGCTTCCCAAGGGAAGATCGCTTTGGCCGATTCGGTCGTTCGAGAGGCGTGCAAAGCTTCAACAAAGGAAGGAGAATATGGGGAGCTGATGAGTTAGTATTTGGCCAGCCACATGACATCCAGGATGACCGAGGTTGCGAGCAAGATGCAGCTGAAGAAAGTAAAGGTGATCGAGATGGTGAGGTGGTGGAGAGGCTTGCAGAAGTTCGAAAGCGCCGTGTGCCTTCACCCCGTGCGGTTCAGATTGGTGACCCCGGGAGCGGCTGATCCGGCGTCATCAACGCGTAAGCAAGCACATTTGGAACTGGACCATATCTGTATTGAGCGTAAAAGTTCTTTAGATGGATCGGTCGATGATTAAAGAAAAGACAAACTAAAGTTCATGATTAAAATAAATAAATAAAACTGGGCCTATGAAGGCAGGCCCCTTGCTTGGTTAGGCCGGCTGGATATGCTTTCATCCTATCAGATATAACAAGTCATCAAACCAATTATCATGTCTATTTAAATCATATTGACAACCAAAAAATATGAGAATTTTTTTTTTTTTGGTAACCGAAGACTCCATCATAGGCCCCTCGTACCTAAACGGCAGCAAAGGCTTGGACCCCCATACCTTGGGGGAGACTAGCACATAACCCCAACACCATGGCTTTTCACTTACAATGCTAGCAACCGCAGGTTTCGAACTCTCGACCCCGGCGATAAAGAATATGGGATTTGATCCCTACTAAGGTAATCAAGATTGAATTTCCAACCTTAGAGATTCCAAGTTCTTGCACCGGTAAACCCTTGGGCAGTCAAATTCAACAAAATCTAATTGCACTCAAGACACAAAGTATTGGACAAATAAACCTGTAATACGAGGAAGCGAAAGAACTAGAGACTTTGGTATCAAACGAAAAGAGTCAATCAATCCCGAGATGGTCGAGTGTTCCTAAAAATGAGGTAAGCTCTGATTGATCCGTTTCAGAAGTCATGAAGATTTAAAATATGTGATAGAGGTCTTGATGACCTAAATTCAACAGGTCGTGTTTTTGAAGTCTTTTAATTCTCAAGAAACTCTTGATAGAAACTCCCCAGAATTAATAGTGCCTACCTATCGGTAGGATAGAACGAGCTTTTGATCCTTGTGATTGCTCCTAATTAGTCAAATCATAATTACATTTTGATAATTGGCATTAGGTCACCAACTTCCTTGACTTTTTGGCACAAGGTAGGTATCAGCCCAATTTTTATTCATAACTTTATCTTTGGCTCAAAGTTTTTGCTGGTTACAAGTACAATGAAGAAAGTAAATTGAAAAGAAGCCATATTAGTGAAGAATATAATTTAAAATATATTCTCTAATTTTTCCTCTTTTCGTTTAAGATTGCTAAAAAGTTCTTGATATACTTTCTCTTTATCCATTTTCTAATATTTAAACTCAATATAAACTAAATATCAGAATTGAGAGATAATAGAGTATAATAGAAAATGCTTTCTCTAATTTATTCTTCACTTTCCAGTTTAAAGTCAATAAGAGAACAAATCTTCAGAATTTTCATTTATTTATTTTATGAAATTTAAATCCAACAAGCAATAAAAACGAGCATATGACCAATCATTAAGCTAAAAGTTTATTGATCGAATGTGTGTCATGTGGCAAAACTATGCTATAGGTCACGTCACTTGGAGTACACGAAGACAAAAGTGAAGTTTCTTGTGGTGAGCACCAGAGCAAATATGACATAGACATTATTAATATGCCTTCTGCAATCTGAGGCGCTATAAAGTCTCAACCTTAAGTCTCTGAAAATTGATGAACTACAAGAAGCTCATGGTTTTAGATTTAGAACACATTTGATTGACATGAAATCATTCTTTAATTGCGATAGTGCATTTTATCCGACATCACACAAACAATGCCTCGGGCGAGCTTACCACCCGTCTAATTTTAGTTAGTTGACACTAAGGTTGGTCCAATTGATCCTTGTCAATACATATTCTGATAAATGCAATGCTTGAATATAAAAACTAATTTAACAAAGATATTTTTAAATTAAGGCATCAAAATCTATGTTAAATTATGTCTTGAGTTTGAACATATATATAAAACCTGACCCATTTGAAGAATTTTCATTTGTTCAAAATCCAATTAAATGTGGATTTCTTGAGCGGTGGAACTTGATAATTGAAGGTTCGTCTTTCTGTTGGAAATACATTTCAAGATTCAATCAACACGATAAGTTTCTTCTTTTTATTCAATTTTGATCAATTGGCATTTCTTCCTCCTTCAGTAGAAATAAATGATTTGGAACACATTTACTTAGAAATAAAGGGAGTGACTGGATTGGTGATTTTGCCATGGAGGAATATATTCATTGATATAAGCAAAACTTTGGTCTTTGTGGTTGGAACTCTATTTCACAAAACAACTTGGATTTTATAAGATCATTATTAAGATTGACTGTAAAGCCATGACGGATCTTCTTAGTTCAAAGTTTATGATAGATAATGCTAGCCCTACTTTGCTTAAAGATATCCACTCTTACTTTGACTAGTAAGTGTAATATAACTTTCAGGAAAGAAATCGCTTTGCTAACTAACTTGCTAATATTAAAATTGAAGAGCACTTGGGTACTTGTTTCTTTTTATTCCCTCTTATAAGTTTACTTCATGTTTTATTAGATGATAAAATAGGGATAGTAGATTTACAATGTTAAATTTTTGTATTCGGCTTTAGCCCTTTTTCATGCAAAAAAATAATTAGTCAATTAAAAATATTTTCGTTATCAGTATTAATTTATATCTAAACATTTTTGTTTATGTATTTTCATAAGTGATACAAGCGATCGTTTTTAGGAAAATATTTTCTAAATCATTCTTTTTAGCAAAACATACCAACCTACAAGTCACATGAGAGACAAAATAAGGCCGCTCTTGTTTAAGCCGTAAAAAAGGACGAAGAGAAATGGGACTCAACTTCTGCCTGTGTAAAGGACAACTTCACACACGGAAACATTCTAGCCCACAAGGAAGCTTTATCATGTCGCTTTGATTGTCTTGAGGGATGATTTCTTGGAATATCATAGAGCCGGCAGATTCGACATTTTTAATGTTAGTATAAGCCGTCCCTATCAATCAATGCCGAAAGGCTGTCATTTTGAGCCTGACCTTATCATCCGGCTACCGAATTTCTCCGGCCGAAGCCACTAAAAGCTTGATCATCATCACTTCACAATCCGAGATTTGGATATCTAGTTTCCTCCACTTCGTTCCCTTTCTAGCTTGGAAAGAAACCATGCAAGTGCTCATCCTCTTGAGCTCCCTGTTCCTGTTTCTCTTCTTGTCTCTTGCCAAACTCTGGTACAAGTTATGGTGGAAACCGCACAGGATACAGTGGATAATGAACGAGCAGGGAATCAGAGGTCCCCCTTACAAGTTCGTCCACGGAAGCAGCAAGGAATCATTCAAGATGATCACGCAGGTCAGGGACATACCAATGAATAATCTCTCTCATGACATATTCCCCAAGATTCAGCCTGAAATCCACACATGGACTAACGCATACGGTCAAATGAATTAAGTCCTACGTTTTAGTTTCAATTTTATGCTCTACTTAATGTCCCTAATGAAAACCGAAGTGGGATGATCTGACCTTAAATTGTTGATTGGATCTTTTGTGACTTTTGTAGGGAGAAATTACTTAAGTTGGCATGGGACTCAAGCTCAGCTGGTCATTACAGAACCAGAACTGATCAAAGAGGTATTAGTTAATAGAGACAAAACGTATCCAAAAACACCAGCTACGGACTTCGTCAAGAAGCTTTTAGGGGATGGGCTTGTGACCACAAACAACGAAGAAAAATGGGCAAAACAGCGTAAACTTGCTAATCATGCTTTCCACGGGGGAAGCTTGAAGGTAATTACGCTTTGATAGTAAACTGCTCCAAGCTCATTACTTCAACAATCTCAATCTTAATAAAATTTCATGCAATTAATAAGTGCTGAATGCACATTTCGAGATCAAATTAATGGAATTGTTAAGAAGATGACGAGAAAGGACAATGGTTCTCTGAAATGAGATTATACTAACATATTTAGATTCTACTAATCTTGTGGGTTTTGATATTGAATTGCAGAATATGGTTCCCGTGATGGTGGACACCGTTCACGTGATGCTAGCGAGGTGGAAGCATCAAGAAGGGAAAGAGATTGTCGTGTTTGAAGATTTTAAGTTATTAACATGCGAAGTGATTTCAAAAACGGCATTTGGAAGCAGCTACATAGAAGGCAGGAATATTTTCCAGATGTTGACAAGATTGGGTGTGTTATTAATCAAAAATGTTCCTCATGTAAGGTTCCCAGGATTAAGGTATGCCTCCTTTTCCTAAGAACAAATTGTTTGTGGCAATTTTTTAGGATGATCTCTGTTTAGTTGATGAGCCTAACAAGCTAGGGGAATCTCTCTTGGAATACTTCTCAGTAAGTTTTGGAAGACGGCAGATGAAATCGAAGCGGAGAAGCTCGAGAAAGGAATATACGACGCTATATTGGGGATAGTCAAGAAAAGGGAAGAGAAGGTGAAGACCGGTGAGGCAGCTGACGTCGGGAATGATTTCCTAGGACAGCTTGTGAAGGCTTCTCGTGGCATGGACAATAGCAAGAAAATCACGATTGATGATCTGGTGGATGAATGCAAGACATTCTACCTTGCCGGACAAGAAACCACCAATGCATTGATGACATGGGTCGTGTTCCTCCTAGCGGCGCACCCTGATTGGCAAGAGGAAGCAAGAAAGGAGGTTCTCCATGTGTTCGGAAACAATGATCCCGTCTCTGATGGTATTGCAAAATTAAAGACGGTATGAATATGGATTCTGGGTGCGGGGTTAATTTGGTTGAACAGAATAAGTTCAATCTCACAAAAATAAGTGCGGATGGCCTTATCTAGAATTTCTTTAATTAGATAGGCCAAGATTGATGAACATGATGCCTAATTGCCATAATTTCTTTGTTTGTGCAGATGAGCATGATTATAAATGAAACTCTACGATTATACCCTCCCGTCATTGGGATGTCAAGGCAAGTTGAGCAGCAACTCAGTTTTGGAAAACTTCTTCTTCCCGCCAATATTCACATCATAATAGGAAATCTCAAGCTTCACCATGACCCCAAAATCTGGGGAGAAGACGTGCTTCTCTTCAAACCAGAGCGATTCGCAGAAGGCATTGCCAGAGCCACCAACAACAACCCAGTCGTGTTCATTCCCTTCAGCTTTGGTCCCCGAATCTGTGCAGGTATGAACTTCGCAACACATGAGGTGAAGATCGTCCTTTCGATGATTCTGCAACGCTATGCTTTTAAATTGTCCCCCTGCTTACGTCCACTGTCCACTTCAAGTCCTCACAATTGGCCCGAAGCATGGACTTCAAGTCATATTTCAACCACTGCAGCTTGGTTCACCGGCATATGAATAATGTCTAAGTCTGTAAAATGTTGTCCATTGATGCCTTCATACTTCAATGTCCTGTGTTGTGCTTCCAGGATTTGTCAAACATTAAAAGGGGCCAGGGGGACGCTGATGATCAGCGTATCATCCTTCTTAATCAGCATAAAAAAATTGGGGTTTGGTGCATCCTTCATTTACCTTGTAGTACGCTATCTATGCACAGAGATGCGTGCCAACATATATTTGCTGGTATATAGAATTTGTTGGGCTCCATCCCGACCTGTGGAAATGTCTGAGACGAGGACAAGAAAATTGGAAGCAGGTGCGCGACTAGAAATTGATCGGTTGATTATTTTATTCATTTTTGCTTTTTCGTAGTATGTTAGGGCTACGCCTCTTCTATTGGCTCCATCGAAACCCTAATAAAATAAAACGACACAAAAAAACCGCACATTGATACTACTGTTGTTCTTCCTTTGTTTTGGTCAAGTAAAAGATGTTCAAGTTGAGATGGACAAATTAGATCAAAAAGATGAAATGACCACGTTCATCAAAATGCGACACTAATCACAAAATTGCACGCCCTAATTGGACTGTGTTTCCTGATCCCAAAAGAAGAAGAAGAAGAAGAAGAACCTTGGACTGTGTTTAGTCTTCGGCAACTTCAACATTGTTGAAGCCAAACTTAAAAATCTTCCTGGACTTTCAGAGCTTCATTAAGAAGAACCACCCAATGCTACCCAGTGTCATTAGTCCACTCACCACGTGCGCAACCTTGGTCACGATCGCTGACCACCAATGCGGACAATATCAAGCACGTGACCAGCAGCCAGGCACGCCCAATCGGACCCGGTAGGCTGCTCCACCATCGGTAGCTTCCTCCGCAGCCGCACAAATGTTGTGAACTTGAGTAGCATCCCAAGGCTGTACAAGAAGTTCGCCAACAGGACGATGTCAGTGAAGTCCATGTAGGAGACGGCCTATGCTGACGAAGATGGACAACAAGATCCCCACCTAGAGAATGCCGAACCAATTAGACCTCGTGGCGAAGAACTTACGCAAGATCCCGATATCCACCATGCCGTGGACCTGGGAAGCGCAGTTGTTGAGCTGGGTTTCACAGAGCCCGATCACACACCGCACCGACCTTGATCCAGAAGTTGAGCCACTTACCGGCAGTCATGTTGGCTGCCACAATGTGGAACCTGAACTCCTTCTTGCGCTTGGTCCACGGCGAACAGAGGATCAAAATAAGAGAAACAAGTAAAAATAATTGGGATTGTGATGAACGGAATTAGTTTGTGTGCAAAGTAGACCTACTATTTATCTAAATAGTTTTTGATGGGGACTGTAAATTTTCTTCTTGGATTTAAGATGAACAAAACAGATTAGGTAAGAATCGATCAACACTCGCAAATAGATTTCCGTGAAATGGTTCAAGTTTGTTGTAAAACTATTGATGCACTCTGGCCCTCATTAGTATAAATTCTATCTGGAAAAGAAGAAATGGTAGGAAGCAAATGCTAGAGGCAAAACTGGTAGATAATTTCTTCTTTTATAAACGCTGCCAAGAAAAGAGTTGTTGAACATGGGCGAAGTAGTAGATATTTTTCTGTTTCCGTTTTAAGTATTTTTGTCATTTTACTACATTGGGGTGTGGATACAGTCAATATAGGGGTGTAAAAGAGGGGGCCCATATATTAATGTACCCCAATCTATTAAGAAGAGATGACATTTTTGTTGCCACAATTAAAATATTAGGCTATGGGCAGTCACCGAGACAAGTACTATAATAGGATTGGATAAAATAAAATATTAATATGGGGTGGGGATTTGTCATATCTTATCTTTTTGCTCGGCGAAACACTTGACATCACCTTGATCCGATTACCCTCCGTTCGTGTCACTTTGAACTCGCCAAATCGAAAGATGGTTGTCGATCTGAAGGACAAAATCGTTGTTATTGTAAAGCTCTTGGAGGAAATCATCACATCGCACCATTCAAAGGGGCTTTTGAGGAAGGTCGAATTCGGGTCAAAGTTTTCGAACCTTAATAAAAGTTATGCAGCTAAAATCTCCTCATGTGCAGTTGTTGGCTTTCTATCGGCTTAATCTAACAAATGGTATTAGAGTCGATAATTGATTGGTGGTCCCCTCCCTATACTTATTAATATTTGATTAATATCTCAATGAAGAAATCTTATATGTGACTTCCTAATCGAGTTGGTGGATGGTGTTCCCTAACTTCCCATTGAACTTGTCTAAGTCAAGATGATTGAGGTAGAATCTGAAGTTCGAGTTATGACAATGGCGAAGAAGGATGTTAGGAATAAAGGGAGGGAGCCTAACACAGGAGGTCAAAATGTGAGGTGAGGATTTATTGAGATGCATATGTGAGGATGTTAGGCAAAAGAATTCTTACACAGGGGATGTGCTGCATTGAGGAGCTGTTAATATATCCTAATTGAAATATAACTCATGGTTTAGACTTTTGAATGAACCTGGGTCTAACTTGATATGTTAATGGATTTGGACTTGGCTCCTTATTGGTGATCTCTTGAAGTGATCCGGACTTTTGTGGCGCGTCTCAATAAATCTTGTGTATATCTATCATGTGGCTTAATCTTTTAGACCCACAATTCTAAAAAATAAATGCTCTCCATGGATTTGGATATCTGCATGATCATTATATTATAAAAGCAATAAATAGTCTAGAAGACAATCTTCAAAACGATTGATCATTTCTATTCAGCGTCTCTAATACAAAGATCATAACCATTTTTCCATATATTACGTGGATTTGTCGTGTCGTTCCCAAAGCAATTTATTCCACGTTTCTTATTAAGAAAAAGAATATCATTCTACGTGTTGATTTAAAAACAAAAAAACAAAAAGATAATTCTCTATTTGATGGAATGAAAGTGATTATCCTAAACCAAATCGGAAAACTCTCATTACTCTAATCCATAAAATGAACAATCTGTTGAGTTAAATATAAAGTAGAAAAGAGACTTAGGAATTCTATATATTTCGATATATTGAAAAGAGTACATAAAGAGTTTATTTATAGCCTTACATAGAGAAAATCAAAGGAAATCAAATTATATATGAGTAATCAAAATAGATATAGAAAATCAGAGAAAATATCTTAAAAATCTTTAAAAGATATTTAATATCCCAATATTGCTAACATCCCCCCTTAAATGCAAGTTAAGTTGAAACAAATCAACTTGAGTTTGAAAAATAATCTGAACAATGTCACAAAATCTTCAATTAAAATTAGCTGGATCCTAGGCGAGGCAGCATGTGGTGGGGCATGTGATGGCTGCAACTTCTACTGACAAGAAGATTTTAATAAGTTGATTGTCAAATAGCGACAAATCTGGTGGTGTAGTCGACTTCTCAAAACAAGAAGTGAAATTGAAAATCAGAAAAATTGAAGCCAAGTAGCATGCGTCCTTTGCAATTAACTTTGCCGTCGGGACAGTAACTTAAACGCGGCCAAAATGGCTGACGTCAGTAAGCAGATAAGCTAGACATTGTTGAGGGAAAAGTTACTATATGAAGATGCATCTTTGCAGCATTGAAAAATACCTCCACACAAAAGAAAAGCTCAACTTAGCCACATGTCAAAGACATTGTAACACAACCATTGTGGTGCTTACTCAAACGAGAATGATGCACTTAGCCGAACAATGTTGAGTAGCGGGGATGGATTTATTTGCTTGGATGCATAACTACAAAGCAGGAAGAAAAGAACATAGAATAGAGAAATTCCTTAGGACACCTGGTGCGAAGTGCACTTAGATTGCAAAGTTTAATACAAAATAGAAAAGAGAATTATGATTTTTTTGTAAGTTTCGATATATTAAAAAGAGAACATAAACAGCCTAGTTATAGACTTATATAGAAGAAATAAGAGTAAATCAAATTAGATATACATAGTCAAAATGATATAGAAAATTCTTTATTTCTCTCTCTTCTGCATTCTTCTCACAATTGTTTTTACAATTGTTTTTCCCCAGCAACCACTAGGAGACAATATTAGGTGGTCCCCGACTGCTAGGTTAGCATGGTCTTAGGCCACTCAGGAAGCGACACGTGGAGGTGTGGGGCCTTCGAATTTTCTGCACAAAAATAATCTTTTTTCTTTTTCACCTGGCCCGCAAGCCCTTCACACGCTAGCCCTCTCGCTGCTCTCTCTCTCTCTCTCTCTCTCTCTCTCTCTCTCTCTCTCTCTCTCTTGTGCCGCATGCTCTCTCTCCAGCTCTACACGCATTTTTTTTCCTTCTCTTGTATCTCTCCTCTTCATTGTTCTTTCCTTCTCTGGAGAAGGAAGAGGAAAACCAAACCCTCTTTTCTTTGCGGCGAACGCTTTCAAATTTTGAATCTTTGCTAGATTTTGCTATCCCACGTTTCTTGGCGTTTGTCAAGTGGCCGTTGGCCTGCCGTCACCAACGAAGCACATTAAGGAAGCCTCTCGTGTAGCGGCACGGGACAGTGAAGCTGAACGCGGCGGCGATTCCCAAAGAGAATGAGGCAGAGGCCAAGGGGTGGGTGACAGCCCTCCCCAGGAGCTTCAGGTTCTTGAACTTCTTGGAGAAAAAGTACGAGTTCGGTTCCAATTTAAGTGGGGTGTTGATGTTAAGGGAATTCCTTATGATGTTTTGAAGATGATAAAATAAATCAAAGGATACTAACGTGTTTAATGGTTGAGTAATAGACTATGCAGATGATAGAACATGTAAATGATATTATCAAAATCTATGCTTGGAAGAACCGAGAAGACGAGACTCTATCTATCTTTGTCAAGCTGAACTTATTATTTGTGTCCAAACCTTAAAGCTAAATCTGTTCAGAAGCAGAATATGCTTAGACTCAGATTGTAAAGTTTATTGCACTTAGACTCAAATTGTAAAGTCTATTGCTCTCAGACTTTACATCCAGAACGAGACGGAACGTAATAGAAGCCCCAAACAAACAACGGCTAGTGATCTGGTTTGGATTCTACATCAAGATTGATTTGATTGACTCAATCTAATTGATTGACAATTAAATCTTGAATACAAGAACTTTCTATACAAAAAAGCTCTACTTATGGAAACCAAGATTCTGTTTGTATGGGCGATCGGAATCAATTTGGGATTCTACTTTTGTCACTCAACGGCTACCAAATCTTCTAGATACAGATATGTTCAATGGGTATATTGGAAGACAATTCTCTAGATACTGTCCAACGGCTAGTTTGGAAGTGGAGGAGTTTTTAAGAAAATCAAGGACTGATGAGCAAGTAAGAGACGGAGCGTAGAATTTATAATTCCAAAGTCTGAGTGAACTTCGATCATACACTTATTTTTGGTGAGCTTAAACGTTTGTGATCGTGAGAGAAATACCAAAAGAATGACTTAGTGAGATAGTGTGATCTACTACTAAGTGTTTGCACTCAAAGTTGTAATCTCTTGTTGATTGCATAGTGGAATCCAACAGAAGGTTGTTAGCGTGGGAAAGTGGACGTAGGCTTGATCTAAGCCGAACCACTATAAAACTTGTGTTCTTATTCTCTTCCCTAAACTCCTTTATTTTATTCCGCATTTATTTGCCAAGGTTTATTTTAAACACATATTCATCCCATTCTAGGTGTTACTACTAGCCCTCTCAATTGGTATCAGAGCCAAGTGCTCGTTTTATTAAAGTGTTTTTACTTTTGAGTTAAAGATTTTCTATGGCTAGTATCTTGGCACTAGGGCTTATGGAAGGGCAAAGCAACACCAAGCCACCATATTTTGATGAAAATGAATACAACGTGTGGAAGAACAAAATAAAAGCATTCCTAAGATCCAGAGATCTCTTGTAATGGGATGTTGTGGAAAAAGGAATCAATCCTACTGCTGCGTCTACATCAAATAAGAATGGCAAAGACAATGAAACCAAACCCCTTGCTCCTATGTCTTGAACGGAGATGTCCAAAAGAGAAGCACTTGATACAAAAGCCACTTAATCTTTATATTGTGCATTGTCTCATGTTGAGTATAATAGAATCTCTTCATGTGAAACAGCTAAAAAAGTTTGGGATAGACTTCATGTTACTTATGAAGGGACTGGTCATGTAAAAGAGACAAGGGTAAATTTCCTGCTTGGCCAATATGAACCATTCAAGATGAAGCTAGGAGAGTCGATTGGAGATATGTTCAGTCGTTTTACAAAAACTGTAAACGGTTTGGCATATCAAGGTCATCCAATTTCTTCCCTAATGAAGGTCAACAAACTTTTGCGAGGTCTCTCAAAAGATTGGAACCATATCAAGACCTCAATCCAAGAGACTCAGAGGATTATGCCAGTTTCCGTTGATGAATTGATTGGCACTCTTCAATCCTACGAAGTGGAACAAATCGTTGATGAAGATCCCGAAGGTAAGAAGTCCATCGCTTTAATATCTAACGCTGATTCTGATGATGCAGACTCAGAAAATGACATGGACGACGAAGAACTCGCTTTTATGATCAAGAAATTCAAAAAGTTAAGTAGAAAAGGAAGGAAATTCAGTGGAAGAAGACAATACAAGCAGAATGGCTAGAAAAGAACAATGAAAGAAGATGACAAGCGAGAAAATACATGCTTGATGGCACATTCAGACTCAGACTCAGATTCGGAATCAGAATCAGACTCAGAATCAAAGTCTGACTCGAATACAGACTCAGAATCCGATGAGGAAATCGAGGTAAGTCATTCAAAAATTCCTATCAAAGTTTCGAAGTATATTAATGAGCTCTGTTTAAATCTCAAATCTTCTCTTAAAAGGATCTCCGAACTTAAAAAGGAGAATTCTTAGCTTAGGCAATGGGATCTTTCTCAAAAAGAAAATTTTGAAATTTTGTAAAAAGATTTTCTACAAACAAAAGAAAGTCGAGATTTACTTGTCAAAGAAAATGATTCTTTAAAAAAGGAATTTTCAAATATTTCGACAAAATTTTCAATTGGTTCAAAAACTTTAGAGCATATTCTTTCCATACAAGTTTCTTACTATAAAAAGTCGGGACTTGGTTTCAATAAGGAAAGTAATTCTTTAATTGATTTTCCTAAAGTAAAAGAGAGACTTAGACAAAAACCTTCAAAGGCATTTTACAAAAATCATTTTCAAAAAGTGTTTGTAAAACCTGTTGGTCAAATGCCCTCAAGTGTTCAAATTGTGGAGACTCAGAACATTTTGAGAAAGAATGTCCTAAAGTCTGGAGACCTATTAAGAAAGATTTGTTAAGTACAACATATTCTACTAACTCTCATGGACCCAAGGAAAAATGGGTACCAAGAAAAGATGAGTTATTTTTGCAGGAAATAAAGGAAAATAAGAAAGAGAAATTGGTAAGGAAGGTATATATTTCTCGATTTGGTTTGAGTACAAAATTTTAAAATTCTTATTATACTTATATTCTCTTTGTGCCTCAGTTGATTCGGATTTTATTATGACCATATTCTTTGATTTGTTTTATTGAAGAAAGAATCTTGTGATATCATGCTTAAAGTCAATTGAGTTTATTTGGATTAATTTTATGCTCTCAGATTTTGTCATATTCTGCAAATTAGAAATCTGTTTTACGTAATATTTTCTTAAATATTCAAGGATTTTATTCTCTCTGATATTATCGTGCTTTGACTAAGTGAGAATTTCTTTTTCAAGATATTATTAAGATGTTCTTTCCTTAAATAATATGTTATGGTGAGTTTGGAAAGAATATTTGATTATGGAGATTTTATATTTTGCTCTAACGAAATGGAAGGATCCAAATTGATGAATACCAAAAAGGAAATGAGTTCATTGCAGGAAATTCTCTAAGGAAAGAATGATCGCAAATCAACGCAGATTTTGGTGCAATCAAAAAAGTATCTCTTGCGAAGATTGGTAATGATTTTTTTTTAATCAATGGTATATTTCAAACATATGCCTTGGGTAAGAGATTTCTTTTATCATCCCGCCTTGCAAATTTTTACTCGATTTTACGAAGATTAAGAATGATTGTTTATCATTTATATTGCAAATATCTTTTGTCATGAATATAAGGCATTGCAATATTTTTACTTGATTTGGCACGTGATAGCAATATCATCTTTTTTTTTGTGAAATGCATCTATAATATATTTTTGAGATTTATGCTCAAGGAAATCCCTTTGATCTTGAAAGATATTATTGCATATTTATGGATACTCTTGCTATATTCTTAAAAGATATCTTATATCTAGCAAGTTTGATCCACAAATCAAAGGAAGATATTACGTGATATATTTGCAAGGATTGTTATCTAGGAATTTGCAGGTGGCAAAAGAATCTTCCATATGGATTTTGGAAAGCTCGATTAAAAAATTGTGGAGATTATGTACTATCTTCTGGAAGCTCAAAAATTCCCTTCCTTGTGCAAAGTTTTTACAAATTGTTGAGGAAATTCCTAATGTGTCGTACAAAAGGTTGAGTAGTTCTGAATTGATAATTTTATATATGTTATTCAATTTATTTATTTGAAGAAAGGGCATTATATATTATGTGGATATTATTACAACTTATTTGTGCAAAAAGTTCGTTAAGTTTATGCAGGTTGAATTCGAGAAGAGCTTATTTAAGAAAATAAATTTTTGCCTCGAATTTCAAAATGCAAATGATCGTTGTGGATATTGTTACTACGAAGGAAATAATGGAAAAATATTATGCTCAATGTGCACAAGCCACAATTAGTGCTATTCGTAATATTGTCATGACGACAAGGGGAGAAAGCGAATCCAAGAGAAAGAAAAGAATCGTGATCACCTCAAAAAGGCAACAAATTGAGGGAGAGCTTTGATCAATTATGGAAAAATCTTTTTGAATTGATTGTGGTCTTGATTATTATGGAAGGAAGGAAAAGGTAAATGTGTTGGAACTTACCAAGTTCTACAAAATCTGGTTAGTGCATTTTTTATTACCTTTTGTCATTAACAAATCTTTTATTGATATTATTTTATCATGAAAAAAAGGGTAAATGAATTTTATAATGCATCCATGATTTTTATTAGATATTTGCTGATATATATAATCGAAGTGAGCTATATTGCATATTTTCAATATTCAATTTACTTTATAAAAGTTGATTTTTTGGAAATTATGCTTCATGCAAAACATATTTGTTATCGCTTTATATTCTCTACGTGATACTATTTCTATTGTTATCGTTTTTTGATTATGACAAAAAGGGTGAGAGAATATAAATATGCATATGTGTTGATTGGTTGATATTATTGCATAATATTGAGCTGCCATTATTTTTCTATATATTGTTATGCTCAATCTATTTTTTTTAAAATCTAAAATTTAGTGATTAATTTATCAATATTTTACAAAGTATGATTACACATCTGCATATTCAGAGATTGTTTTATCATCATCAAAAAGGGGGAGATTGTTAGGGAAATCCCTTATGATGTTTTGAAGATGACAAATTAAATCAAAGGCTACTAACGTGTTTAATGGTTGAGTAAAAGACTATGCAGATGATAGAACATGTAAATGATATTATATAAGTCTATGCTTGGAAGAACCAGAAGACGAACTCTATGCTGAAGCTGAACTTATTCAGACTGTGTCCAGACCTTAAAGCTAAATCTATTCAGAAGCAGAATATGCTCAGACGCAGATTGTAAAGTTTATTATACTCAAACTCAGATTGTAAAGTCTATTGCTCTCAGACTTTACATCCAGAACGAAACGGAACGTAACAAAAGCCCCAAACATATAACGGCTAGTGATCTGGTTTGGATTCTACATCAAGATTGATTTGATTGACTCAATCTAATTGATTGACAATTAAATTTTGAAGACAAGAACTTTCTATACGAATAAGCTCTACTTATGGAAACCAAGAGTCTGTTTGTATGGGCGATCGGAATCAATTTGGAATTCTACTTTTGTCACTCAACGGCTACCAAATCTTCTAGATATAGATCTGTCTAATGGGTATATTGGAAGACGATTCTCTAGATACTGTCCAATGGCTAGTTTGGAAGTGGAGGAGTACTTAAGGAGATCAAAGACCGATGAGTAAGTAAGAGACGGAGCGTAGAATTTATAATTCCAAAATCTGAGTGAACTTCGATCATACACTTGTTTTTGGTGAGCTTAAACGTTTGTGATCGTGAGAAAAATACAAAAAGAATGACTTAGTGAGATAGTGTGATCTACCACTAAGTGTTTACACTTAAAATTGTAATCTCTTGTTGATTGCATAGTAGAATCCAACAAAAGGTTGTTAGCATGGGAGAGTGGACGTAGGCTTGATTTAAGTCGAACCACTATAAATCTTGTGTTCTTATTATCTTCCCTAAAGTCCTTTATTTTATTCCGCATTTGTTTGTCAAGGTTTATTTTAAACACCTATTCGCCCCCACTCTAGGTGTTACTACTAGCCCTCTTAGTTGAATCACATTAGGATCCCTTTCGAGCGTTTGATGGTCAATGGTCGCCCTCAATTTTTAAGTAACATCTCCTAGTTTCTATCGGTTAAGATCATATTTGTCATGTTTGGATTGCGTCTTAGCTCCCTCGGGGGCGAGTGAACTGTGAAAGTTTCCAAACTGAGCAATGCACGGTGACCACATAGAGCAAGAATTCTGCGAGCGTCTGTTATTTCTGTTTATTGGACTTTGAAGACAGCGACAGAGAACAAAAGATTCAAAGTCAAAAGTTCAAGAATGGTCGAAATTGCATTTCACATCCAATCAATGAAAAGAGAAAAGCGAAACAGAACAAAGAAAGAGCCGCTTGATCGAAAGGCAATCTCGTTTTTTTTTTTTTTTTGTGATTACCCGCTGTTAATCAGCATTTCATCATGTACATAAGTAAATTCATGGCCAAACCAAACAAAATCGAAATAACTAAAAAGAAAAGAAAGAAAGAAAATCCCACCAGATCGAATCCCATCTACCAGTCCAACTCAAGAGAGATTTTATACCAAAAAACAAAGATAAACTCAAGCGAGGAGAGGACTTCGATAACTCTCTAGAAATCCGACATTCCCATCGTTGTCATTGCTGTCGCCGTCATCCCCACACTCGTACACAGTTCCCACCAGTCTCAGCTGATCTTCCACGTACCTCGCTCTCCCCGACGCCCCTGCAGCACCCCTCTTCGCATCTCCGCATCTTCTCCGCGGATGGAAACATGAAGGGCTAATTGCATGCTTCGGATCTCTGGAGTGAAGTAAAAAAAAAGAATGCCATCATTGGCGTGACATCCAAGATGGTTTTATCAAAATCGAGCCATCATGCATCTTGAATAGAAAGTATAATGAAGATGCACTCTCCCAAGTACCAACCTCTTTCCCAAGCTCGTACATGCTCCCGAAAAACTTCGAGAATCCAAAGCTCTTGTCGAGGGCGGTTGCACGCCCCTCAGCCTCTACCTCACTTCCTTTCGGTAACGCTGCCCCGTTCAGCTTCACCGTCCCATGCCGCTGATTAGGGGCAGCCTTAATGTGCTTTGTCGGCAACAGCAGGAACGACCGCTTGACAAACACCAAGTAACTGGAGTAGCAAAATCTAACAAAGATTCAAAATTTGATAGAGGATTTGCATTTCTCCTTCCTTCAAAGAAGGAGAGAACGAAGAGGAGAGAGAATATAAGAGAGAATTAAATGGGTGCAGAGCAGAAGAGAGAGGGAAAGAGCAAAGAGAGGGCAGGGCTAGTGTCTGGCTATTAAGAGAGAAAATCATTTTTCGTGCAGAAATTCGTTTGCTGGCGAGCTGGACCGCACTTTTACATGGCTCCACCTGTCGCTTCCCCAGTGATCTAAGACCACGCTGACTTGGCAGTCCGAACCACTCTATTAAGTAAAGTTGGCGCACTGCATTACGTAGGAGAGCTTATTAATTTAGAGGCAATTGTTATCATCATGCTTCATTTAAACTGGCCAGCGACCATCATTCTTTTCCTTTAAGACGTTGATCAAGTTTCAGTCTGTCTGTCCTCGGTGTATCACAACAGAATCAGAAAGGTTGCCGAAAGCAAAAGATTCTTTCTTTAGTGACATCAATCCCAACTTGTACTATTTAACTCCACAAGCCTAGGAAAAATTTGTAAGTCTTAGAAGACAATGGGGAATTAGCATTACGATCGTCTTGAGCTCTCTTTTTTCGTTTCTCATTTTATGGTCTCTCACCAAGCTCGTGCGAAAGTTATGGTGGAATCCGCTCAGAATACAAAGGATGATGGCCTAACGGGGAATCAAAGGCCCTCCTTACAGGTTTATCCATGGAGACACCAAGGAAACAATAAAGATGATCATGAAAGGTAGAAGCACGCCCATAGACAATCTCTCTCATGACATACTCCCCAAGGTTCAGCCTCACATCCACACGTGGACGAACACTTACGGTAATTGAAGATATAATCTTCAGTCATAATGTCACGCTAAGCATTGCCCGGACTTGGATCTGACTTTAGTTTGATCAATTTCGGTTCAAAAATTTTGTAGGGAGGAATTACCTGAGTTGGTACGGGTCTCAAGCTCGATTGGTCATCTCGAAACCAGAGCTGATTAAGGAGGTGCTATCCAACAGAGACAAAACATATCCGAAAACAGAATCAACGGACTTCGCCAAGAAGCTTGTAGGAGGTGGGCTTGTGATGACGAAAGACGGGGCGAAGTAGGCTAAGCAGCGTAGACTCGACAGTCACACTTTCAACGGGGAAAGCCTAAAGGTACACGTTAAAGTCCTGCAATTTAACATCAAGTTTCTTCTACTTAACAAATGCAAAAATGTATTTCATGCAATCTTAATATATGAAAAGGGAAAACCATTTCTTACTTGAGATTCAAACTACGAATTTACGGAACTAACCGAAGTGCAGAACATGGTTTCGGTAATGGTGGAGAGTGTTCATATGATGCTTGAGAAATGGAAGCAACATAAAGGCAAAGAGATTGATGCGTATGAAGAATTCAAGTTAATGACATCCGAAGTGATTTGGAGGACAGCATTTGGGAGCAGCTATGTTGAGGGGAGAGATATCTTCGAGATGTTGACAAACTTGGGTTTGTTATTGTGACGACCCCAACTCCATCCCCAAGGTGACAAGCAGCGGTGGTTATTTTCGTGACATCCCAAGCACATCACCGTCCTGTTCTTTTTATCTTTTCACTAAGCACATGCGGAAGCATTACAAACAACACCCAAACAACAATAAACAACCAGGAAAACAATCACTTGCAGATATATAATTACATTAGTTATATTTACAGACCCATTTTGTCACGGGCCATTCTATTTACAACCACTACATTTTCTACGCTCCAAAAACCGGGTAAGCCTTAGCTCCTCTAGCAAGAGTGCAAATCTAGCACTAGTGGGAGACCTCAATGCCAACAATTTTAAAAAATAACGGGGTGAGTCATAGACTAAGCAAGTAAAACCCACTAATTTCCGGGTAGGAGGATGCATCGCCTATCAACAAGCATATAACTCATCCAAAATATTAGTCGATGATAGATCAATAGCAAAACAAAAGCTTTGTCTTAGATGAAACATGAGAAATCATCAATCAAGAGTATGCAAGCATAAATTGATATTCACCCATAACATGAGGAACTCACGCCTCACTCAATATTATACACGCATAAACAAGATCTATTCCAAAGTATGAGGAACTCACGCCTTACTCAATAATATGCAAGCATAACCAAAATCCCTTTCATAACATGAGGAACCCATGCACAATGTTCATTCATTAACAGTTGAAATCCATCGACTCTTCCGAAATCCACCGAGCATCAAAAATCCATTAGGCAATGTCCCATAATCCAAGAGTGATGGCGATCCTCCGACTATGCATCCATCGGGCATCTGAACTTAATCGGACAATATCCCCTAATCTAAGGGTGACGGCGATCCTCCGACAATAAGTCCGTCGGGCAACATCACTGAAATCCATCGGTTGACGGTTAGAAATTAGTCCATCATGTGATCATGCATCAAGCATTATAATCTGATTCTTATCTTCACTTTCACTTTAAGGGCCCGAAGGCGTGCCATGCATAAGTGTGTGAAATGACTTACCGAAACTAAGATGTTAAGCATGCCGAGCGCGAATTAAGGATCATAACTTGATTTGACACGTTTGAGCACCAATCTAGTACCCAACTTGGCTCGAGAACAATATACCTCAATATCGCACTGAGACTATGATAGGATCAGCCTGTCGTGACATGTTCACTAACCTAGTACCAGACTTGGTTTGGGAGACCGCACTGAGACCATGAAAGGACTGCTCGTCCTGACATATTCACCGACTTAGTACCAAAGTTGACTCAAGAACGATACGCCCTAATATCGCATCAAGACTAAAAGAGGACTGATTCGTCGTGATCCTACATATGTCAAGGCCGACAAAACCCTTTTTCGGAGCTCAGGACATAAACTAGAACATGCACTTGTGAAAACAGTTGGAAATAGTTTTGTAAGGAAATAGCGAGGTTTCACAAAAACGCTTTTCGAATAAGTTTGTATCAAAGCAAAAACCAAAGACTACCAAATAAACACACAAACTGAGCTTCTTCCAAAGCAACTCAAACCAAAGCACGAGCCAAAACTCATCAAACAAGGATCAAACTCAATCAAAGAACAAGGTCTAAACTGATCCAAGCAACCACAGCAAATCTTAAGCAAGAACATAGTCACAACATTTCAATCAAGGACTTGCTACACGATTGGATTAGCGTAACGCAACATCCTAACCAGATATTAGTAAGTTTTACTTATAATACTTCAAGGGACAACCTAGGTGACTGAGCAATGTGCAGGCGAGCAAATGGGTAAGAGAGGCGCTGCCACAAGAAAGAGAGAGAGGGCGACGGTGAGGTCGAGAGAATGAAGGAGGAAGAGGAGGTGGTGTGGAAATGAGGAGGGGGGGGGGGAATGCCTCTATTTATAGGCAAACCCCTCATGATGATCTTTCCAAATGGACCAATCATCTTCATATAGGTGGACAATCTTGGTTGAGAATGTGGCAAGTTTAGTTCCTAAGGGCAACACTTGCTCATCTTTCCATTGGTCTACCTAATGGGTTGAGTCATCATGGAATAATTACATGTAATTATTATAGGGACACCTAAGCCAATGACTAAGTCTCTCTCATTTAATGTTTGGATTTTGAGTAATCATTAGGTTAGATATGTTCACCCCACAAACTTGCTTTCCAAGTTTTTAGGTTATGAGGCATTATGGCATATTCCTTTAAGGGACACCTCAACTTGGCATTGAAGAACTAGAGTCCAAAGATATTTAATGTATTCTCATCTTATTCTAAGAAAACTTTAGATTTGCTTGCTCCTTAAGTTGAGTGTGCAGCCCCCTTACCCTCCAAGTTGGGTGTGTGACTCTCTTATCCTGGGGTGAAAAATGGTTTCAAGTAATTTCCGAAATCGGTGTCATTACCCTATCAAACAGGTTCGAAAAATTATGAAATTTTAATATGTTGTAGGGAAGATCTTAATTAACATTTTTTATGAAGGAACCCTAGAAAAAATCGTTTTGTGGAAAGAGAACCAGATCGCTAAGCATAACCCAACAATTCATCCATCAAGCAGATTCAACGGTAAGAGAGAAAGACCTATTTTGAAATCCAAATCTTCATAAAACTCTTTGAAATTTTAATATGTTGTATATATGAATGTCATTTTAAAAATTTTGTGAATGAAGTATATCCAAATTAGAAAGAAATTTTTTTATAAAAATTCGAGAAGTCAATATGGTCACTATTTTTACTACACTAAGTAGATTCAAGATGGTAAATGATTGGGCCTTCGTCCCAACCATTTCACTTTAGAAAAATCTAAAATTTAAGTATGTTATAGGCTAAGATGTTTTGAACAGCTTTCATGAACGAAATTTTTCCAAATTCGAACCACAAAGAGTTCTTATAAAATTAGAAAGCAAGAAAGGTCCAACAGTTCTGAAAACTGGGAAGTCAAAACCTAGGAGAGCAAAGGTGGCAAGTCTATGAATGAGAGGTGGCGCCTTTCTTGACTTGTAAGGTTACTTGCCATTATTCTTTTAGGTCATGAGTCACCCTTCCTTCATTAATCACCTGGGACATATAGGCCTCTACATTCATTGTCTTTATTTATTGTGTTCACACTCGCCCACACTCATTCACACTCATTTCTAGGAAGATTTGGCTAATCCAAGGCCTAGGTGTCTCCTCATTAATGAGCCAAATTCCAAGCTTTAAACTTGTCTTACAAGGCAAGAGCCTTCCATGCAAAGTGTCCACTCTTAGTCAATGTGCATTAATTAACTACAAGCCAAAGGCATTAAATGCACGTTAGGAAAATATTTAAGTTTTGAAGGCCTTGTCATCGGGTAGGGATTAATCGAGTTTGATCGCGATCAACAATCTTATTTAGCCTGAGGTTCATGCCTAATGCCCAAACAAAGCCAGACGCAATCCGGCTTGATTGGCTAGACCGAGTTCGAAATCCCCTTTATCAAGAAAAAAAAGTCGCGGCTGGGTTTGCTGGCTAGGTTCTAGCGCAGTCGGTTGGTCCTCTGACCGATTCGTGGGCTAGCTCGTGGGTCAGTTCTAATTGGCCAGTCCTGTGGTCAATCCTTAGGCCAATCGACCAGTCTTGTAGCCGATCTTGTAACTAGTCCAAGGTTTTGCACCACGAATCTTGGCCAGTCCGAAATCTAACTACATTAAGTTCATTCGATCCATGGTCGATTATTGATTGTCATGTAATCATGTGGAATTAATCGATTCTTACCAACTCACGGTCGGATGGAATCCGTTCATGGTCGTCCATAGCCAGTTCAATGACCGGGCGGAATTACTTGCGATCGGTGCATTGACTTGGCGAAATCAAGCCATGATCGCCCGTCGATCAGTGATGGTACGTGATCATCCACGACTGATCCTTATAATCGAATAACCTTTCCATGGTCGAATACTCTATAACTGGACCTTAGGTTATCGATCCTTGAAAGGCCAATTGACTCATGACTCATGACCGACCTTCGGGCCGGCTCATGGCCAAGTCTCACCCTATATCTACTCTTGGCATCATTCAATATCTTGCCGAGACAATGCACCACCTACTATTTACCTTCATCATTCTCTTGTGCCAGCATACCATTGATTGTTGTATCGGTGGCCAACACATAAAGTTTTAAAGGCATGCCTATCTTTGACGGTGTCAACACTCAAGGACTAGTCAAGTATGCATTTATCCTTTTGAAGGTACGTTGGTACTCCTCTTGCCAAACGAATTCGTCCTAATTTTTTAATTTCAACAAAGAAGAAAACACCTCTATTTTGTCAGACTAGTTAGCGATAAATCTTCTAAGAATATGTACTTTCCCGATTATCATTTGCAATTGTTTCTTAGTAGTCGGAGGAGACAATTCTAGTATAGCGTTAGCCTTATTCTTATCCACCTCAATCCCTTTATTATTAATTAGAAATCCTAGAAAATTCCCAACTCTTATGCTAAATGCAAATTTAAGAGGATTCATTTTCAGCTGATATTTCTCCATCCTAACAAAAGATTGTTCAAGATAATTGAGATGACTTACTTTCTTCATCCCTCTATCACGTGGGTTTGTCTTGTTGTTTCGAGAACAATTTGTTCCATATTTCTTATTAAGAAAAATAATATCATTCTATGTTTTGATAAAAAAAAAAAAAAGATTATTCTCTATTTGATGGAATGAAAGTGATTATCCTCAACCAAATCGGAAAACTCCCATGACACTATTCCATAAAATGAACAAAATGTTAAGTTAAATATAAAGTAGAGAAGAGAATTAGGAATTTTCAGTATATTGCAATATATTGAAAATAGTACATAAAGAGCCTATTTATAGGCTTACATAGAGAAAATTAAAGGAAATGAAATGAAATATGCATAATCGAAATAGATGTAGATAATCAGAGAAAATATCTTAAATATCTCTATAAGACATTTAATATCATAATATTGCTAACATCCTGTAAACGCTAGTACGAGCACCTAGAGGGGGTGAATAGGTGGGAAAACAAATTTTTGCTAAGTAAAACAGAAATTATGATTTTAGCTCACGTCTGTTCAGCAGTAGATTTTGAAATATAAATTAGACTCTAACAATTAAATAGAGTTACGATCAAGGTAAAAGAGTTTAGGGAAGAGAATAAGAAAACAAGGTTTATAGTGGTTTGGCTTAATCCAAGCCTACGTCCACTCTCCCGCACTAACAGCCCACCGGTTGGATTCCACTATGAATCAAAAGAGTCGTTACAGTATCACTTCCTTGATTCCACAGTGTAGAGACTCTACTACACTTTCTCAAGGCCTCACAAAAGTATAAACTCTCTTTTGAGTACAAGTTTACGCTCAACAATTGAATTGACAAAGAACAAGAAGCTTTAGACTTTGGAATTTTTCTATCTCGCGCACCCTCAAATAACCTTGAGCATCTTCCTTATATACTCCTCCATGCCTTCATAACCGTTGGCACCTTCCAAAGGAGTTCTTCCAATCTACCCGTTGGACAGAATCAATTAGGGAGATCTCGAGTTACTTAAGGAATGTGAAGATAGCCCACCAATCCTGCTCGCCCATATAATCAGGATCTAGGTTTCCATAAGTAGAACCTTCCAAGTATACTTCGCCAATCAACGGATCCGAATTATTTGAATCAAAATCAAAACGAATAATCGATCTTGAGATGCTTTCTCCAGCCGTGAGATCTTCTTCAACCGCTCGAATCAAATCCATAAAGAAATACTTGAATCTAGATAAATCTTTCTTCACCGGTCTAGAAACTGTCAATGATGGCAGACTTTACATCTTGAGTCTGGTGGTCCGGTGATCTTCAGACTTTGACGAAAGAGTTTGCGAGTCTTCAGACTTTGTCGAGTGAGTCTGCAAGTCTTCAGACTTTGTCGAGTGAGTCTGCAAGTCTTCAGACTAGACTGATAAAAACGTTTTGTCGACATCAAAACAAATAAGGAAGTTTTCTCCAACAATCTCCCCCTTTTTTATGGTGACAAAAATTTTCTGCAGATTTGAATATTTTAACCTGCAAGACAATACTTAAGCAAACATGGATATCTCATAAATGGATAAAGATAGTATTGAATCTGCATCCATAGAAAATGTGTTAGTCCTGCATAAACAACTATCTTTGCCAACACTTAAAATACTGCAAGCAAGCATTAAACAATCAATCCAAATCCAAGCATTAATCCAAACAAATTCAAATCAGTCACAACCAGACAAAAAAATGAAGTATAAAACAGGAGTCGAATGAAGTCAAATCTAATCAAATCTGCTGCACTCAGCTTCTCCCCGTTTTTTTCATCATTAAAAAGGAAGAAATGAAAAGAGAATGAAGTTAGGATTGTCTTGGAATGCGAACAAGTTGGAAATCTCCCATCGACTGGACAGTGTCTTCCAACTTTTTCAGATCCTCCTTCACTGTTCTATCACGTGACTCTTGGCGGTGGCTTGAACTTGAAGAGTAAGAGTCTCGTATTTGATCATGCAAAGAACCGAAGAGGCTTGCGGCATTCCCGGACTCGAACTTCATATCCCAAAGTGCATAGATCTAACCTCTCATCTCCATAAAAATGTCAAGCACTCGTCGAAAGTCTACTGAATTATCAGTCTGAGTGCTTGCCTCAGCAAAATCAGTTTGAGGAGAATTTGCAGAAGATGGCATCCGAGCATGAGTATCCAGATTTGGAGAAGAAGCCTCATGACCTTCCTCAGGAAATTGGGATGCATAAACATCTTCTGGATCTGCAGGAGAGCGGCTAACATCTTCACTAGCAAAAGCAGTTGAAGAAGTACCTCTTTTCTCAGTAACTCCCCCTGTTTCAGTGCCTTCAGGTGGAGAGAAGTATTCCTCATGCTCTATCTCCTCGTCAGTGACATGATGTTGCGGTTCTCCCTGCTCCTCTTCTTCTGAAGATCTGTCTTCCTCTGCCTCTTCCCTCAATGATGCCCTCTCTTCTTCCCTCTGCTCTTCCTCTTCTCTGTCTTGATCCTCTCTCTCCTCTGTCTCTCGGGAACGAGAATGCTGAAGATTGCTTAATGCAAGAGCTGAGATGGTTACATCTTCCTCATCCTCTTCATCCTCTAAGATGAGGACTCTTCTTTTCTTGGATGGAGCTGTCATGGGCTCCTTTCCCTTTCTCTTTGCAGCCGAGGAGACTTGATGAGTCTTGACAGGAGTTTTGTCCTTGAATCGCTCCAAAGCTTTGCTTAGCTCTTTCAAACGCATCTTGGAAACCATCTTCAGTCCCACCACCATTTGATCACACGATTGAACACAAAGAATATTTGAGGCTGAATGTTAAGGTGTCTAAACAGCTTGGAAACAAGTGCTGAGTAAGGAAGTTGGCCCTTGTCCTTCACCACCGATCTGTACATGTGAAACATTATAGTGTGTGGCAGAGAGAACTTTTTGCCAGCATTGATGGCATACATCAGCATTGCTTCTAAATTTGAAACATCAGTCTTTGAAGTCGATTTGGGTCTCAGACAGTTGATCACTATCTTGTGAAGCAGGACATTTGAGGCATTCAACCTCACGTACGAAATTCATCCTTCGGCCACCCCATCTCGAACGAGCTCCACCGTTGCACGGCCAATAGACACACCGATTGATTGAAACTCTCCTCTTTCCACTCCAATCACATCGGCCAAAGTGTCCATGTCAACCACATAATCCCGATCTCTAACACTGAACGAGAATCTATTCGCATCCAAAAAGCTTAGATTTGAATAGAAATAAGCAGTAAGCTCTGGATGAGCCACTGTCGTCTCAGAGCAGAATCTATCAAGTTGAAGTAAGGCGAATTTCTCCCGCAAGTTCACCTTCAGAGAGTCTAGAAAATCAAAGTCTACACTCCTTGGGTTCATCACCCTCGCTTCAAAGCAACTTAGTGTAAAGTCGCTTGTGTTCCTCGGAGCGAAAAAGATCTGTTCGTTGCTTCTAACATTTGCAGCAATACCCATTCTAGACTTAAAATTAGTGAACATTTTCTCATCATCATTTCCTTCGGGTTGATTATGTCCACCAACACGTGGATCACTTGGAATATTCGCAAAGGCTCTATCTGCTGAGCCCGCAGGAGCGATTCCCAAGCCTTCCATTGTGCGCAAAAAATGGGTTTCATTCCTGTACCCCTTTTCTACCAGAAATTCATTAATGAAACTCAAGGCGGAGCCTCCTTCTTTTAAAGTAGTGTACAGTTTGTAGGTAAAAGCGGGCTTTTGAGACCTTACAAGTGCGGCATCCACGACGATTTCTTCCTCCGCTTGCTGTTGTGGTCTAGCCTGAGAAGAGTGACGCGGTTGAGAATGTTGTGGGCTCTGCTGTTGTCTCGGAGATTCTTCTTCCTCGATGAGGTCAAAATGCGTAGGACCCTCATGCAAAGGCGGTGGTCTCCTGCTTGCGATTCTTGAGGACTTTCTTTGGGAAGCCATTATCACAGTCTTTAGGAGATTCCAAACTCGATTCGCGAGAAAGGTGAAGACTTTGAGATTAAACTAGAGAGTAAAAGATTGAAAGTGAAGTTCTGTGCTTCTAGGGTTTGTGAGGAAGACGATCAGTATATAAAGCAATCGAAACAGTTATACGAATCATCGCAAAAGGAAAATAAAAATACCTTTTCAAAAATAATTGCCTTTTTGAAAAATATATAACTGTCAAAAAGATAACTCCTTTTTCGAAAAGGAATGATTGCTATAATTCCGAAAATTTAGAAAGATAACATCAATCAATTACAGATTAATAGATGAACGTACCTTTTCGAGATTTTGTCCGAAAGATAAGTTTCCAAAATATAAATAACTTACAGTAGTAGATCTTGATCTCCTGAGTCTGAGCATCTTTAGACTTTGGTCCTTAAGTCTGAACTTCATCAGACTTTAAGATGTTAAGTCTGGAACGAATAGACTCAAATTGGCTTTTCTCCAGTGGCTTAGTAAAGATATCCGCCAGCTGATTCTTTGAGTCAATGAATTTAATCAATACTTCTCCGTTTTGAACATGGTCTCTAATGAAATGATGTCGAATCTCTATATGCTTTGCTCTTGAATGAAGAATTGGATTCTTGGTGAGATTAATTGCGCTGGTATTGTCACATTTGATCTCAGTGCATGAGTCTTCGATTCCAAAGTCTTTTATTTGTTGTTTTATCCATAAGATTTGAGAACAACAACTTCCAAGAGCCACATATTCTGCTTCTGCTGTTGAAAGAGCTACAGTGCTTTGCTTCCTCGAAAACCAAGATACCGTCCCCGTTCCCAAGCAATTGACAGTGCCCGAGGTGCTCTTTCTATCAACTCGCATCCCGCTAGGTTCGTGTGCGAGTATCCAAGGAGGGTAAGATCCCCTTCTTTAGGATACCAGAGACCAAACTTAGAGATTGTTGCAACGTATTTGATGATGCGTTTTGCAGCACTTAGATGAAATTCTTTGGGATCAGATTGAAATCTGGCACAAATACATACACTAAACAAAATGTCGTCTAGAAGCAGTAAGATAAAGAAGTGAACCAATGATACTCCCGTATAACTTCTGGTCAATTTTCTTTCCTCCTTCATCTTTGTCCGGCTTCGAAGAACTAGACATTGGTATATCGATCTTCTTGCAATTCTCCAAACCGAACTTTTTAACAAGATCTTTAGCATAATTTTCTTGGTGAATGAAAGTCCATTCCTTCAATTGTTTTACTTGTAGTCCAAGGAAAAAGGATAGTTCACCCATCATGCTCATCTCAAATTCATCCTGCATAGATTTAGAAAATTTCTTGCACAGATTTTCGTTAGGTGATCCAAAGATAATATCATCAACATAGATTTGTACAAGTAAAAAGTTTTTATTTTCTTTTTTAATAAACAAGGTAGTATCTACCTTACCTTTAACAAAACCATTTTGGATTAAAAACTTACTTAACTGTCGTACCAAGCTCGAGGTGCTTGCTTTAATCCATATAGTGCCTTTTTCGGTCTAAATACGAGTCCGGCTTCCTTGGGTCTTCAAATGCGGGAGGTTGTTCCACATAGACTTCCTCTTGGATAAATCCATTTAAGAATGCGCTTTTGACGTCCATTTGGAATAACTGAAATTCTTATAACAAGCAAAAGCAAGTAATAATCTAATTGCTTCTAACCTTGCTACCGGTGCGTAAGTCTCATCATAGTCTATCCCTTCTTCTTGCGTATATCCTTTGGCCACGAGTCTTGCTTTGTTCCTAATAACTTTTCCTTTTTCGTCCATCTTGTTTCTGAAACCCATTTAGCTCCAATAACAGATTTACCTTTTGGTTTATGAGTCAATTCCCAGACATCGTTAATGCTGAATTGCCTGAGTTCCTCTTGCATAGCTTCAATCCAACTTTCATCAGTTAAGGCTTCTTCTATGCTCTCGGGTTCTATTTCAGAAATAAGTGCCACAACACTAGACTCTTCATGCCTTTTGGATCTTGTACGAATTCCTTCATCAATGTTGCCAATTATGAGTTCTTTGGGGTGACTAGACTTGTGCTTCCAGTTGCTGGTTGGTCTGACAGACTAATCTTTCTCTTCATCTGATTCTTCAACGTTTGTTCTTTGTTGATCTTCTGAAGTCTGAGCTGCTTCTGGAGGTTTAGACTTTGTAGAGTCTGGAGCAGGTTCAGATTCTTCAGGTTGAGTCTGGATCGATTGAATTTGTGTGAAGTCTTGAAATGTAACATTCATTGATTCCTCCACTGTTTGAGTCTTTTTGTTGTAAACTCTATAAGCTTTGCTGGTGGTTGAATATCCAAGGAAAATGCCTTCATCTGATTTTTCTTCAAACTTACCAATTCGATCATTTGCATTTTTCAATATAAAAATTTGCAACCAAACACATGAAAATAGGAAACAATTGGTTTCTTACCTTTGAACAATTCATAGGGAGTTTTCTCCAAAATAGGTCTTAAGAAAACTCTATTAATAATATAACATCGTAGAAACTACTTCAGCCCAAAAACGAGAAGAAATGTTGCTTTCAATTAAAAGAGTTCTAGCCATTTCTTGCAGTGATCTATTCTTCCTTTCCACAACTTCATTCTGTTATGGAGTGTACGGAGAGGAGAACACATGCTGAAAACCATATTCATCACAGAATTTAGCAAAATCTTGATTTTCAAACTCTCCTCCATGATCTGTCCGTATACAAGAAATAACATACCCCTTCTCATTCTATACTTTCTTAACAAACTTTATAAAATAAGAGAAAGTTTCAGACTTACTTGCCAAGAAATATACCCAAGTAAATCGTGAGTAATCATCTACTATTACTAGGCAATATTTCTTACCACCAATGCTCGGGTTACGGTTGGTCCAAAAAGATCCATATGCAAGAGTTGCAGCACACGATTAGTGGAAACTTGATTTATTGGTTTGAAAGAACTTCGACTGTTTTCCCAAAAGACGCATGTGGTGCATAGATCGGATCTTTGGTATGTCAGATTTGGTAGTCCACAAACAAGTTTCTTTGCAGAGATCTTGGCTATTTGCCTCATGTTGATGTGGCCAAGTTTCCTATGCCAGAGATTAGCTTCCTCTTGAATTGAAATTAGATATTGGGATTTTTCTGGTTTGATGTCCAGAAGATAGATGTTCACATGTCTTCGTCCTGTGAAAGTCTGAGAGTAATCTTTGCTGGTTCCTGAACATGTTCCTTCTTGAAAGTTAATTTTGAAACCTGTATCGCACGGTTGGCGATACTCAACAAGTTGTAGTTAAGTCCTTCTACTAAAGAAACATTGCTGATTGTGAGACTTCCAATCTTTCGTTACGCATCCGACAATTTTGCCTTTACTATTTCCTCCAAATGAAACTTTTCCACCATTAACTTGCATAAGCTTTATGAAACAACTTGAGTCTCCTATCATATGTCTTGAGCATCCACTATCCAAGTACCATTTGACATTTTTCTTGATAGTGACCTGCATTTAAAAAGAAAACTCAAGCTTTATTTGGTACCCATATTTTCTTGGGTCCAATGGAGTTAGTGCAATATACAGTCTTTGCCCAAGCCTTCTTAACAGGTTTCCAAACCATAGGACATTCTTTCTCAAAATGTTCTGAGCTACGACACTTAGAACATTTAAGAGCACTACGGCCTACAGGTTTTACAAAGGCTTTTTGAAAATGATTTCTATAAAATTCTTTTATAGGTCTCTATTTGATTCTTTCCTTTACTTTTGGAAAATCAATTAGAGGAATGGTTTCAGCAGTCATTCCCAAGCCTGATTTGTTAAAGTAGGGTCTTTACGCTAAAAGAATCTTTTCCAATTTCTCAGATCCTATAGAAAACCTTTTTGAGATGCTTGAAATATCATTTTTCAAAAGTTCATTTTCTTTAGAAAGAGAATCTGCATTTTCTTTCAAGGTAATGACACTTTTATCTAAAATTTCGACTTTTTCTTTCCAAATAGTCTCCTGTTGCTTCAGTGCAGAATTTTCCCTTTTTAGTTCGAAAATCCTCTTGAGAGAGGTCTTGAGACTAAGACACAGTTCATCAATATATTTAGATACTTTAGTAGGAATCTTAAAATTACTTACCTTGATTTCACCTGTCTCGAGTCCGAGTCCGAGTGTCTCAGTCCGAATACGATTCTAATTGTGCCATTAGACAAATATTGGCATAGTCATCATCACTCTCTTCGCATTCGGTATCACTCCAAGTTTCTGCTTTGAGAGCCTTTTCGTATTTCTCAGCTTTTCCTTTCTTTTTCTTTAGTAAGGGACAGTTGGGTCCGATGTGTCCCTTTTTCTTGCATTCAAAACAAATCACATCTTTATTGGATTCATCATCCTCTCGCGATTTGTTTTGAAACTTTTGAGAGCTTTGTTTCTTCCAATTGAATCATCTTCCTTTTTTGTTCAGTTTTCTGAACTTTCTTATCATGAGAGCAAGCTCTTCATCATCCATATCATCTTCAGAATCTTGATACTCAAGACCATTCACGATTTCTGTAAAACGACTAAACATGTCAGTGATAGATTCTCCTGGTTTCATCTTGAAAGCCTCGTATTGACTGAGCAGAATATTGGTTCTGGTTTCTTTCACTCGATCGGTTCCTTCATAAGTGATGTTTAACCTATCCCAGACTTCTTTAACTGTTTCACAAGAAGATATTCTGTTATATTCAGTAGGAGATAATGCACAATATAAGGAATAAATTGCTTTTGCATCGAGAGCTTGTCTCTTGGTTATCTCTTCTTGAGTCATCCCGCTGGACTCAACAGCTTCCTTTCCTCTTTCTGAGACTGTTGTAGCTTTAAGAGTGATTCCTTTGTCTACCACGTCCCATTCCATAGGATCTTTAGATCTTAGGAATGTCTTCATCTTGTTTTTCCATATGCTGTAATCCTTTCCATCAAAATAAGGCGGTCTTGTGTTGCTTTGCCCTTCAACCAGACCTGGAGCTAACATACTAGCCATGGATCGTTAACTCTGAAGTAAAAACACTTCAATTTAAATAAGTACATGAGCTCTGATACCAATTGTAAACGCTAGTACGAGCACCTAGAGGGGGTGAATCGGTGCGAAAACAAATTTTTGCTAAGTAAAACAGAAATTATGATTTTAGCTCACGTCTGTTCAACAGTAGACTTTGAAATAGAAATTAGACTCTAACAATTAAATAGAGTTACGATCAAGGTAAAAGAGTTTAGGGAAGAGAATAAGAAAACAAGGTTTATAGTGGTTCGGCTTGATCCAAGCCTACATCCACTCTCCCGCACTAACAGCCCACCGGTTGGATTCCACTATGAATCAAAAGAGTCGTTACAGTATCACTTCCTTAATTCCACAGTGTAGGGACTCTACTACACTTCCTCAAGGCTTCACAAAAGTATAAACTCTCTTTTGAGTACAAGTTTACGCTCAACAATTGAATTGACAAAGAACAAGAAGCTTTAGACTTTGGAATTTTTCTATCTCGTGCACCCTCAAATAACTAGAGCATCTTCCTTATATACTCCTCCATGCCTTCATAACCGTTGGCACCTTCCAAAGGAGTTCTTCCAATCTACCCGTTGGACAGAATCAATTAGGGAGATCTCGAGTTACTTAAGGAATGTGAAGATAGCCCACCAATCCTACTCGCCCATACAATCAGGATCTAGGTTTCCATAAGTAGAACCTTCAAAGTATACTTCGCCAATCAACGGATCCGAATTATTTGAATCAAAATCAAAATGAATAATCGATCTTGAGATGCTTTCTCCAGCCGTGAGATCTTCTTCAACCGCTCGAATCAAATCCATAAAGAAATACTTGAATCTGGATAAATCTTTCTTCGTCGGTCTAGAAACTGTCAATGAGGGCAGACTTTACATCTTGAGTCTGGTGGTCCGGTGATCTTTAGACTTTGACGAAAGAGTCTGCGAGTCTTCAGACTTTGTCGAGTGAGTCTGCAAGTCTTCAGACTAGACTGATAAAAACGTTTTGTCGACATCAAAACAAATAAGGAAGTTTTCTCCAACACATCCCCCCTCAAAGGCAAGTTCAATTGAAACAAATCAAACGCAAGTTAAATTGAAACAAATCAACTTGAGTTTGAAAATTAATATGAACAATGTCACAAAATCTTCAATTAAGTTTAGCTTAACAAATCCAAGGTGACAAGGCGCGTGGTGGGGCATTTGATGGCTCCAACTTCCATCGACAATAAGATTTTAATACATTGATTGTTTGACAGTGACAAATCTGGTGGTGTAGTCAACTTCTCGAAATGAGAAGTGGGAGGTCGAGAATCGGAGAAATTGAAGCCGAGCAGTATGCGTCCTTTGCGGTCAACTTTGCTATTAGGACAATAAATTTAACGTGGCCGATACGATTGGCATGGTTACAACAAGCGAATAAGCTAGGCACTACTGAGGGAAAACTTACTATGAGAAGACGCGTCTTTGCAGCATCGAAAAATACCTCTGTACAAAAGAAAAGCTCAACTTAGCAACATGTCAGAGACATCGTAACACAACCACCATTTTGCTTGCTTAGACGGAAATGATGCACTTGATTGAACATTGTTGAGCAACGAGGATATATTTATTTGCTTGGATGCATGAATGCAAAGCAAAAAGAAATAGAATAGAGAAGTTTTTTAGGTGCATTAAGTGTGAAGTGCACTCAGCACCAAAGTAGAAAAGAGAATTATGAATTCTTTGTATATTTTCAATATATTAAAAAGAGTGCATAAATAGCCTATTTATAGGCTTACATAGAGGAAATTGAAGGAAATCAAATCAGATGTACATAATCAAAATATATAAAAAAAAAAATTCTCTATTTCTCTCTCTTCAACATTCTTCTTACAATTGCTTTTCCCACACAACTACTATAACGACCTAACCTTTGGGGGAGGGAATATATTTAGATTTAGGGATATTGCCTAAAAAATAAGCCTACGGCTCATGATTAGGCGTGGGCTTTCCCCGGCTCATACCTCATGCGACATTGGAGTGTTCATAATAATCTTCTAATACATAGTCGCCACTAGCCTATTGGGGTCAGTTAAAAACTAAGTGAAGTATAGGAGTGTACCTCACTTCCTACGTAACTAGATAATCTAAGGTCAGGGATTTTGTTACACTAATTAATCAATTAGTGCTAATTTGGTATCTAATCTTGTTTATTTCAAAAATATTGTTGTCAAGCAATTTAGATTTATTTTAGACTTAACAACTAACATATGAGGTGATCATGCAGCTGTTCAATCATTAAAATAATAATAAAAATGAAGTGTTGAATAAATTGCAAGGGAAAATAAGCATCTAACAATAAGAGATAAATAAATGTCAATCCTAACTAAGCTAAAAGAAGTCAAAGTCATATCAAGAGGATGCAATCAATGGCATTTGTCTATAAGGATAAGTGAAATACTAAGGTAGAGCCCTAAAGGCTTAATACAATTTTGAGCACAATCTTAGATCAAATAGCTCTCACTTTTTGAAATAAGATTACCTAAAAACAAAATTTTTAAGCTTTTCAAGAAATTCTAATTTTTTTTTTTTTGGAAATTTTCTTATTTTTTGAGAATTTTTAGGAGTTTTTAAATATTTTTAATATCTTTGAATTTTCTAAAGAATTTCATTTTCCGAATTTTTTTAATTTTCCATGGATTTTTCTGAATTTTTGAATTTTTAAGATTTTCTGAATTTTTAATATTTTCCTATTTTCTGAGTTTTTATTTTTTAAGAATTTTCTAAATTCTTGATATTACGAATGATCTATTAATTAATATATTTTTTGAGATTTTTTAATATTAGAAAAAAAGGAAATCGGACCGGGTCAATAGACCCGGTCCAGGTTGTACTAAGAACCGGGCTGCCTCTTAGGCCCACTCGGAATTAAATAAATTGGCCCATGAAGTTTTTAAAAGATAGCCCACTCAGACTCCAGCCCACTTCTATTTTCTATCGTCGGCCCAATCTATCCCAGCCCATAATACTAACGAAGCCCATTTTTTGTTTTCTATTTTCTATCTTTGGCCTTTTCTTTTTATAGTTTTTTTTATATTCTTTTATTCTTTTTTTCCTATCTTCTCTTACTTCCTGGCCGAGGCTCCCCTCCTTCCCGTAGCCTCCCCTTGTCACTCTCAGAATCTTAACAAATTTACATATTTGCTCATCCTAAGCAGAAGCAGGGAAGATTAAGATTAAAGTTCTACTTACTAAAGACGCAGGACTAACGTTTCTCCCTTGTCCATCATCCGTCCTCACCCTCCACGAGTGCCACGGTTGGCCACCATCCATCGCCGGAACGGAGAACACAAAGCATGCCACTCATGTGCACAGAACCATAATGAAAGAAAAGAAGTGAGTAATCGTGACAATAACGTATAAACACCAACAAAGATGGACAAAGGGGTCTACAGTTTTAGCAAGACGATCGTGACTTTTATGAGCATCACAGAGACGTTTCGTCGAACACCAGGTGGGCGTCGATTGGAGGGCAGACGGCAGACGACAACTCGACGGGACATCAAGCCAAGACCGAGCTAGCTATAGGCAACGAAGCAGGGTCGAATAGGCAATAAAACGCAGCAGCGCCGGGGTCAGGACTCGAACGAACGGAAGAACCGTGAACCCCGATCCGGCGAGCTAAAAAATAGAGCAACATGGAACGCGTCGGTGCGCTTGGGTAGGGGGGCCCTACTCGGCTTGCCGACGGTGGCCAGCAGGCTGGCGTGAGACAGATCGAGCCGTGGCTGGCCGCCCAGGTGTCATCAAGACGAGATCCTCGGGTCAAAGGGGGTTGTTTTTTACGCGGAAAAAGGGCGCCGGCGAGTGCGATCTCGAGCACGGTCGACCTTCTCTCTTTGTTGGAAGATATGCGGAACCCGTATTACTCAATCAAAGATCTGATTTAATTATTGATTTGATTAGAGGATTAGAATTGTGTACATAATCAATTAAGATTAGATCTAGACATAGATTGATTCGTAGAATCATTTATTTCCTTTATTTATGCACAGTTTGTATTATATTTACAACAAGAATTGTACAGAAACATTCATTGAAGAGAATAGAAAGAAAATTGTTCTTCCTTCAGTCATCGTCCTCTGCGGATCTCCATCTTCTTACACTCTTGCTCTCCACTCAAGTAGTTCTCTCCCTCAAGCTCTCTCCCGAATCTCCTCTCTCGCAATCCTCCCGGGGGGCAGGGGAGAAGACCAGCACGCGAGCTGGAGAAAGGGAAATTAATTAAATTTTATTTTTTATTATTTTTTCGATTTTTAAAGGAAAATAAAAAATCAAAAATTTTATATATTTATATATATATATATTTCTAATTAGTTAAAGGAATAATGCAACTGTCCTCAATGTTTATGTGCAATGCATTTTAATGAAGATTATTTATTTTACTTTTTTATAAATTAATTTTTAATTTTTATGTAGTTAATTTTTAAATAAAATGAAAAAAATTAAGTGTCAACAAAGTAAACTTAACGCACTGCATGACGTGAGAGAGCTTATTAATTTTGATTCAATCGCTATGGACATGCTTCATCATTGTTTTACTTTAGGACGTTGATCAAGTCTCAGTTTGACTTTTCTCCATGTCTCACGGTCTGACTTTTCTCCAAATCTCGTACAAGACTCAAAAAAATTGTTGGATTGGACAAGCAAAAGATTCCTTTATAAATGACATCAACCCCAACCCTAGGAGTGAGCATCGATTTAGGGTCAACCCTAGACCGGCCCAACCCCTACCGATCCTGATTCGATTCTCAAGGAGATTGGATCGATCATTGATCCTGAGATTCTTGGATCAAGACTGCACGAATTGATCCTCGATCTTGGGAGTTTAGGGTCGATTCATCTTAGACCAATCCTTACTATATATATATATATATATATATTATATCTAATGTATTATTTATAACGTATTTTTATAATTTTTTTATAAGAAAAATCTTAAAATAAACGGCGTTAACAATATTAAACAACTCATTCGTGAGGAGTCCAAATAATTTTACACCGTTATTTAATAACTTAAATTTTTAATGTCTTTTACGGTGTCAACCGTCATAATTTACAAAGGAGAAAAATGTTTTAGTGAAGAGTTATCATGACGTCCAAAAGGGTATAAACAGCTCATCACGGCATTCTTTTTTAGTAATCGTTCTTTTTTATTTTATTTGTCCTCTTAGTCTTCAATTTGCCAAAATCAAAAGAAACAATATCTCTGCTCACCACTCAACACTTGCCTCGCTTGCTTTTGGTCATGTTTGTTCGCCTATTTGTTGCTGCTCGCCTCGCTTAATGCTCACTTCATGCTCGATGCTCACCCTACTCGACGCTCGCCGCTCGCCGCTCTTAGCTGACCTCGCTCGTCATTGAACTCATTGAGTCAGTCCATCCTCGGTTGTCTTTTCAAGGAGTACAAAACATGAAAAGAAAAATTATCGATTGGTCTCAAGTTGACCCTCAAATCGAACTGAACTCATTGTGTCGGTCCGGTCCTCAGTCCCAATCTCAACAAGATCAATTCTCAGGTCCAAAAATTGAGGATCAACACTGTGTGGGTTGGTCCTAGGGCTATGGAGTTGATTGGCCCAATCCGAACCATGCTCATCCCTACCCAACCCAAAGATTCCTTCTTAAATGACAGCCACCTAACCAACCACATTTACACTATTTCACTCCACAAGCCCAGGAAAAATATGTGGCGGCTAGGCTACCTTTATACGAGCGTGTTGATGAAGCAACGGAAACAGAAGGCCAAATTTGTTTTTGGATCTGTCATTAAAGATTGTGCAGGATAGGACCTTTTGAGCTAAGCAAGAAAAAGATGAAAGCGAGTGATAGATGATCTTCGTGTTTCCTCGTCCGGTCCGATGTCATCCCCGTGCTCACGATTGCGTCCTTTATATGTTGGCCCTTGAATTTTTCATCGATCTATGTCGCGTCTTGTAAAAGAGATTATTTGTTTAGAAACAGTTCCGGTGTCGAGGAGAACACCAAGACAGCTTGTGTCATGTAACGCTGGTCATATGAGAAAACGAATCGAGACCCGTGTCTCTAATTGAAAAGTTTGACGAATTCTCTATTCATCGAATTCTCAGTAGGGTTTGGCTTTGGAAAGGGCTTTTCGACAGATTGCGCACATTCGAGACGCCACCTGGTCGTGGGCTTGGAGGGGAACCGGGCGCATGCACAACTTGTTCATCACGATTACCGCTGGTTGTTGGTTTCCTTGGGAATCACGCGATTCATATGGCTTTAGTGAATTAAATACGCAGGCATCCGGATCAGTCAAGAGCGAACTCGTCAAGTGCTCTTCCTTTTCTGGGTTGATTTTAATAATTCCAGATCGGCAAGGAAGTCACGGATGACGTTAATCAGTTCGTCCCTATCCCACGTTTCCTCTGAAATGGAGCGAAAATGTCAAACGTGGACCGAAAGATCTTTCCCGACGCCTTCCCAGCAAAGGTTGTTTAATCTTGACCGTGGCACCGTCCGGCTCGTAGAATTCTCCGAAAGACATAATAAATACCTAAATCAATCGAACTTTTTCATTTCATAAGAGAAGCCCAGTATCATAATTTTCACTGTTTTCATTCCCTTTATCGTTTGATCCCCCAATTGAACCATGCAATTGGTCATCTTCCTGAGCTCTCTGTTTCTGTTTCTTCTCTGGTCTCTTGCCAAGCTCTTGCACAAGCTATGGTGGAACCCGCTCAGGATACAGAGGATGATGGCCCAACAAGGGATCTCAGGCCCTCCTTACAGGTTCCTCCATGGAAGCACCAAGGAAACAGTCAAGATGAAGATGGAAGTCAGGAACACGCCCATGAACAATCTCTCTCACGACATATTCCCTAAGATTCACCCTCAAGTCAACACATGGATAGACACATACGGTAATTACCAGAATACTAAACTTAAGTTTCATTAGTGTCGTGACCCTCTGATGTTGAACTTTTGTGCAACTTTGTAGGGAGGAATTACCTGAATTGGCACGGACCTCAAGCTCAACTGGTCATCACAGAGCCAGAGCTTATTAAGGAGGTGCTGCTTAACAGAGAGAAAACATACCCAAAAACAGGAACTAAGGACTTTACCAAGAAGCTTCTAGGAGATGGGCTCGTGAGTACAGTCGATGGCAAGAAATGGGCAAACCAGCGTAAACTCGCCAATCACGCTTTCCATGGGGAAAGTTTGAAGGTAGTTGAACTCGATCGAAAAAGATAATTGTTTGATTTGAGGTTTTACTAATTATTTTGGGGGGATTGAAATTGCAGAATATGGCACCAGCAATGGTGGAGAGTGTTCACACAATGCTAGAAAAATGGAAGAATCAAGAAGGGAAAGAGATCGAGGTGTTCGGAGAGTTTAAGTTATTGACATCCGAAGTGATTTCAAGAACTGCGTTCGGGAGCAGCTTTGTTGAGGGAAGGAACATTTTTCAGATGTTGACAGGATTGGCTACGTTAACATCCAAAAATGCTTTCAATATAAGGTTACCGGGAATAAGGTATCGCACATTTTTTCTAGGAAAATTTTGTTTTGACCATTTTTATATTGAAGAAGCTAGAAAGTACAGTGATTATCACTTTTAGAACGAACTTTAGACATCTGAACTTGATTATTCTGACAAGTTTTCCAGGTGAGTAAATGCATTCGAAGGAGGTAAACTGTTTTTTGATAACCATTCTTATCACTAAAATTACTGATGTGAGATCACACTTAGCAAGCTGCTAATTTCTGACGATGGTCAGGCAACAGTTTTGTTCATTTGTGCAAATGCAAACTTCAAGCCTCAAAAGACTTGGGACATTTCACGTCTCAGAATCAGAGTTTTAATTAGGCCTAACTAATTATAAATTTTGTTCTGAATCCTGCTGGCAGAAAGTTTTGGAAGACAGCAGATGAAGTCGAAGCGGAGAAACTTGAGAAAGGCATACGTAATTCCATCTTACAGATGATCAAGAGAAGAGAGAAGAAGGTGATGGCCGGTGAAGAAGATGGCTTTGGGAATGATTTCCTAGGACAACTTGTGAAGGCTTTGCACGATACGGACAAGAGCAAAAAATTCACGGTAGATAATTTGGTGGATGAGTGCAAGACATTCTACATCGCCGGACAAGAAACTGCCAACTCAATGATGGCATGGATGTTATTCCTCCTAGCGATTAATCCAGAATGGCAAGAGGAAGCAAGAAGGGAGGTTCTCAATGTATTTGGGAATAAAGACCCTGATTCCGATGGACTAGGAAAGCTTAAGAAGGTATAGAAAACAACTCAAGTCTTGGTCCCGGTCAACCTTTTTCGATTCACTCGAATTGTAGGTTAGACATGATGACTAACTAAACATTTTTCCATTTTCATGTGCAGATTAGCATGATCATGAACGAAACTCTGCGTTTGTACCCCCCTGTAGTCAACTTGATTCGAAAAGTTGCCAAAAAACTGAGGTTAGGGAAGCTTGTTCTTCCTGCTAATAGTCAGGTGTTTATACCGATCCTTAAGCTTCACCATGACCCTGAAATCTGGGGGAAAGATGCGCATGAATTCAAGCCGGAGCGATTCTCAGAAGGTATAGCTAAGGCTACCAACAACAATGCGGTCGTGTTCATCCCCTTCGGCTTCGGACCTCGATCTTGCGTCGGGATGAGCTTCGTGGCGGCAGAAGCGAAAATCACCCTTTCGATGATCCTTCAGCGCTACACCTTCGAGCTGTCCCCGACGTATATCCACTGCCCAGGTCAGCTCCTGACAACCCGCCCTCAACATGGACTTCAAATCAGGTTTCATCCTCTACAGCAGTAGTTCATCACCGCATGATGTTCAGTCGCCAATGTGCATGGATGCCTCCATGGATCCATGCAACAATGGCCTGTGAATTCTTGGTTCCTGAGGTATGTGATATTTGTAGGTATCAAGTTGTCTTTCTTTTAATTTCAGAGTGTATTTGATTTGCCAAGACTCTTCACGGTGTACAATCTTGTGTTCTGGTTCTCGTAAGTAGTTATTTTATTTTTTAGGCACGTACCTCATGTGTGCATGGTCATGTCTAGTGGAACTTAATAATGATTTACCATATTTTGTACCGAATAAATGCAACGTTCTGGAAGTACAGCTAATGCGTATATTGGACTAAGGCAAAGAATGAATGTCTAATGACCGATGTTTGGATGACAAGAATTATCAAATTCAGTTGACTTATTTGACCGAATCTACAAATCATATAAACCAAGTTCATTTCAAGTTTCAACTGTTGATCACTTTGGGCTCGATGATGAAACCGCGTAATTAATGGTTAAGATGAGATTGATATAGCTGATCTATAGACTATGACAGCGTTTGCAGCTAGTCCCTCGTTCACCTCCATCGTCTCTGGTCCCGAGCTCCATCCATTCGCTGCACGACCATTCATTGAAATGCTTGGAGGTTTCTACTCTTTCTGGGCGAAACGAGCATCCATTCGCTGTACCCACCATCGACCTCAGGTTCCTAGTATTTGAAACTTGTTTCCTGTTGGGGCTCTGTCCTGTCTGACACCTCTCAATGGTTGAATTTCCACCAGCAGCACCGCGGTCGGAGGTGCATCAGGTCGAATCATCCTCCCTCGCTTGAAGCTCCGGCCAATGATCCTTCCTTCGTCCCACAACCTCACAATTGAACGGGGACTCAACACCTTCACAAGGCTGCTGAAAACTCCGCACAGGTCATCTTTACTTCGAAAACGAACCTCAAAAGGAATGCCCAAAATCGATGCGCACTCCATTAATCGACAGCAGCTTCTGGGTTTGTGAAATCTTTTCAAATGAATTGCCATTCGATCCTTCGTGTCAAGCATTTCCACGGCTTCTCCTGGCGGCGGATCCTTTAAATAAGGAAAATCGCTAATTGTTTGAGATAGTGTTATATCTCTTCGTCCAAAAGCACAAAAATTTTGAACTTTTTATGAACCCACATTGCAAATTTCAAGAAATGTTGAATAATAAACATCTTAATATATATATATATATATATATATATATAAAATAAACCATTCACTCCCGTGTTGTCATGAACAAATTTTAGGTTAAACTCACTTATTAAAGTTAGGTGTGTTTGGGAACGCTTCCCCAATGCCCCTTGGGTCTCCAAAGCCTGTTGGGTAAATGCAAGAACCATATAATTGTTTTTCCGAAGGCCTCAGCCTAAGACAGGTCTAAATGTACTATGAATTTTTGGCATTCTCAAAATACATATCTTGAATTTAATAATTATTTTATTTCACTTTTGGACAGTTCATTTTCCCCACTGTTTGCACAAAGGGGTTAGATGAATTTAAATTCTAAACAAAAAGCTGAATTCCAGAAATAATAATATTAATAATGAAAGAGGACTTCTTGCTAACAAGAAAAGCCGAAAAAGGAAGATATACACAAATCTAAGTTTCCTGTTCAACGTTGAAGTCAAACATGATATTAGACTTTGATTGTGGAAAAAGAGGACGAAGAAGTTAATATTGGAGTGGGAGTTCCAGAAGGAAACGAATATTCTTTCCTGATCCACGTGGGAGACACTTTCAAGATTTGAAAAGTCCACTGTGGACTTGAAGACCATATATTGGACCATGCGTGGAGAAGAAGGCACGCTGTCGTTAGAGATTTCTTGAAGCACCGTTGCTTTTGTGTGAGTACTTGGTGTGGTTGTTGATGTATAGAAGACTTCATCGTGGGGTAGCAAGAGACTAAACTTCTGTTAGAGATTTCTAGTTGTAGGTTCTTACGGTGAAATTTATGGATCGCGGCGAGATAGCAAGAGACAAAACTTCTGTTGTGACTCGAATACCCATGAATCTCCTTATTTTCTTAGCCAAAAAACGAAGACAGAATGCTTGAATACGCTTGCGCCTCTCTACAACTGAAGCAACCCTTCAAGTATTTATTTACATTCGCAGATGTATAAGATCCTAAGATATATTGTTCAAACATATGTGACTAACCATCGATCATAATCCTCATCTCTCCTAATCGAAAGCGTCTTTCTTCAATCGAAGATGAAGCTTGTATATATGGGCAGATGCGATATATAGATCCGTTCGAGGCTTACTATCACTAATTCGCTATGCTTTCAGACTCATCGACAATGAACCTCATATGCACCAGTATTCGACCCACTTCAATTTATGGTCATTCTATAGTAGTTGGTGTCTCTCGTGATAGTCAGATTGCAGCTCAAGCACCTCGCGATAGCTGCTTTCTGTTAGAGAAAACTCTTATTAGATTTTGAAGCTGGCAAAATTTCTCTGGTTCTATTCTCATTTTCATTCTGAGAAATATGAGATTTCTGTGTAACGTTTTCAAAGTCTATCCTAACGAAGATCCAGACTGAACGTAAGTGAAGAACGAAGATATAATCAAACTCAAGATTATTTTTCTTCCTTCAATGCTTCAGTACGAACATGATATATGGCTTTCTGGATGGAAATCTTACTTACCTTCTTTGGATATCATTGTCAAGATCAATCAAGAACGGTAATATCATTTTGGAAGGCAAGTTTATTTGGAAATAATCTACTTATGGAAACCTAGATCTTGATTGTATGAGCGACCAGGATCATTGGACTTTCATCTCAATCTTCAAACGACTCGAGATCTCCTTGATCAATTCTGTCCAACAGGATGATTGTAAGAACTTCTCTAGAAAGTGCCAACAGTCGAGAATGCATAAAAGAATATTTAAAGAGGTTTCTCAAGTTATTCGAGTGTGTGCATGAAAGAAGAGTTCCAAAGTTTGAAGCTTCCAAATTACTTATTCTTTCTATTACAGTGCTAAAATTTGTATTCGAAGGAGAGAAACTCTAGAGAGTGACTTTATGAGAGCGGTAGAATCTCTTCACTGAGAAGTCGAGATCATAAGTCTTTAACCCTCTTTTTCGATTCACAGTGAAAATCAGTCAGAAACAGCGTGAAGAGTGGATGTAAGCTTAAACTAAGTCGAACCACTATAAATCTTGTGTTCATTTTCTCTTCCATAAACTCTTTTATTTTATCTGTTGTGATATCCTTCTATATTTTGATATAGTTGTTAAAGTCTGAATTCTTTTTCAAAATCTGTTGTTCATCAGACTCAGTTTAAAAGTAAAAGTATTTTTACTGCATTTCGCAAAATCTGTTTTCGCGCCTATTCACCCTCTCTAAGTATTTATATTAGCATTTTCACTTTCTTCGGTCCACCTTTGTCTCTAGGGTTGATGGACTTAGCCCTTGAACAGCCGCCGTTCGAGCTCTTCTTCAAGATGGCTCTCATGGCCTCTGCTTGGTAGAGCACCGGGTACGCCTGCCCGATCTGGTTGGACCGCATGCACGCGCTCATGTGCGCATTGAGCGCCTCCTCCCAATTCCTCCCGCCGTTCTTCTCCATCTCCACACGCACCGCCTCCGCGCAAGGCTCGCACACCATCTTCCCCGGGAACTTCTCCCGGACGCGCCTTGCGTACTCCAACGTGTACTCCTCGGACATCCTGCAACACTCGCACTTTGCATCCTCCAGCTCATAGATCGGCCGCAGTGGCCTTGCCTCGCCGTCGGCTTCGCAGGCAGCTTGTTTGCTAAACTCGGAGGCGATGTCGGAGACAATTCTCTGAAGGGTTTCCATGGAAAGTCTCAAAGGATTATGGCGGATGTTGTTGCCGGCTTTAGGGTACGATCTGACGGGGGTCTCACGATTTGGCGTCATTGAAGTTGAACATTGCAGCAAGCGTTGTGATCAAGGTTGAAGTAAACACATCAAGCTGAGCTCAACGTGAGAGTGAACTGTAAGTGGACGCACCAGCCGTGAGCCCCCAGCGTGTCCTTGGAGGCTCTCGACTCGTCCGGTCCCAGCGAGATGTGGACGACCCTCTGCCCATCTGATACGTGGCCTCGACGATTGCGAGGGCCATGGAGGTGTTCTTGGCAGTGGCGGCGGCCTGGCGGGAACACGACACCGTCACCATGAGCTGCGTGGTGTTTCCTGCCGTGAGCGCGGATATGAACTCTGCCGAGTCGGGCTCTTTCCCTTTCTTCCCTTGCGCAAAAAACGGTCGCAGTTTGCTGTTGGGTTTTCTTCTTGATGGAGACTGGAGGGCGATGAAGTCTCGTTGGATTTTTGTAGAGTGAGATCCAATAAGCACGAGCGCCGGAGCAGAGAGCAAAGAAGTGATACCCAATGAGAGAGCGAGCGAGCGCCGGAGAAAGCGAGGGAACCTGAAATTTTGAATTTACGAGAGGAAGAAGAGAGGAAGCATCGGTCTTCCTCCTTCAAAAGGAGAAACAGGAGGGGAGAGAGGGAAATATCTCTATTTCTCCGCAGCAGGTGCGCAAGCCTATAATTAGGAGAATTTTTAAATAAGAAAAAGAAATTTTATATTTTCTGTGCGTCAACAACGGTGGGGACCACTTGCTAAACGCGGAGCCATATGGAACTTTCAGATTGGTCGGGGAGCACACTGACTTGGCACTCCAGCACCGCCTAATATTTTCTCAGCGCAGAAGATTACCACGATACAAAGACAAATGCAAAATCAATAAATAATTTGAAAATAAAGAAAGAAACAAGAAACTTCGAACTCGAGGCTGAGGGAGAAGTCCAGGAGTTTCGTTGATTTCACAAACCCAGAAGCTGGTTTCACTCTCCTCTTGTTGTTCATCGTCCTTTCAGAGCCCAACCCGATTCTCTGGAGACGCCATGATCGTGCTCTGGACCTCTCTGTTTTTACTTCTCTTCTCAGCTCTCGCCATCGCTCTCCACAAGCTATGGTGGACCCCGTGTCGCATCCAGAGGACGATGGCCTCACAAGGAATCAGAGGCCCTCCTTACAAGCTCTTCTATGGAAACACCCGGGAGATCCTCCAGTTCAAGAATGAAGCTTCGAGCAGACCCATGAACCTTTCTCACGACATCTTCCCTCGCGTCCAGCCTCACATCTCCACTTGGACTGGAACATACGGTGAGGTCGCGAAAATTCGTGTAATATTCGTCGTCTCGGAATTCCAATCTGTTTAATTTTACGTGGTTTCTGATCTGTGGGTGTTGTAGGGGCAAATTATCTGAGCTGGTACGGTCTTCTGCCTCGGCTGATTGTGACAGAGCCTGAGCTGATCAAAGAGGTGTTGAACAATAAAGACAAGGCCTTTCCGAAACCTGAAATGGAAGGGTTTGTCAAGAAGCTTTTGGGCGATGGGCTCGTGACGACAGAAGGCGAGAAATGGGCGAAGCAGCGTAAGTTGGCGAATTATGCTTTCCATGGGGATAGCTTGAAGGTACAATTTACATGTTCACCCAGGAAATGTTATCCGATGTTGTCTTTGACCACCAAAGATGGAATAGTAGGGATATGAATGAACACAATGAATGAGTGAGTATTTGGAAACACGATGTTGCTGGAAAATTGTTGGCCCATACTGAAGAATTTAATTGATTTCATCAAATGTGTGCAAATTCAGAGTATGCTTCCAGCAATGGTAGATAGCGTCCACATGATGCTGGACAGATGGAAAAATCTACACGGCGATGAGATCGAGGTGTACCAAGAATTTACAATATTGACTTCAGAAATAATTTCCAGAACCGCATTCGGGAGCAACTATGTGGAAGGAAGAAATATCTTCGAGATGTTAAGGAAGTTGACCTCGATTGCGTCCAGAAACGCTTTCAAAATAAGGTTTCCAGGAGTCAGGTACTCTCTCTTCTTTCTATTTTTCAGTTTAATTGGTCTGATAAGCCAATTAGTTGGTTGTTAGCAGAATGTCAAACCAAAAGTATACAGAAATTGTCCGACAATATACTTAGGCATTAGAATTTCTGTTCATTCTGGTGAGCCGAGTTGATATGAGGGGATTTTGGTTACTTTTTTCAGTAAATTATGGAAGACGAATGATGAACTTGAGTCCGAAAAGCTTGAGAATGGAATACGTGATGCCATGTTGGAGATAATTAGGAAAAGAGAAGAGAAGGTGAAAGCCGGAGAATTGGATGATTTGGGAAATGATTTTCTGGGACTGCTTGTGAAGGCTTCTCACAGTGATGATGAGAGTCGAAGAATTACAATTACTGATCTTGTTGACGAGTGCAAGACCTTCTACATTGCTGGGCACGATACCTCAAATTCCATGCTTACATGGACTGTCTTCCTCCTGGCGATTCACCCAGACTGGCAAGATGAAGCAAGAAAGGAAGTGCTCAACGTGTTCAGCAATCAGGATCCAGATCCTGATGGGATTGCGAAACTGAAAACGGTAATTTCTATTCATCTCATTTAGTTCTAAAATGTTCCTTTATTGTTGTCATTTCTGCATGACGAAATGATTTACATACTGTGTGCTCTCTTTTCGCTATAGATGGGAATGATCATAAACGAGTCTCTGCGATTATATCCTCCAGTTGTTGGTCTCATTAGGAAAGTTGGTACAAAAACTAGGCTTGGAAAGCTTGTTCTTCCTGCCAACATTGGCCTATACATCCCAAATTTGAAGCTTCACCACGACCCTCAAATCTGGGGTGACGATGCACAGCTTTTCAAGCCGGAGAGATTCTCTGAAGGGGTTGCTAAAGCCACCAACAACAATTTGGCGGCATTCTTCCCTTTTGGCTTGGGACCTCGAACTTGTGTGGGTTTCAATTTCGCAACTGCGGAAGCGAAGATTGCTCTTTTGATGATTCTGCAGCGCTATACTTTCTCTCTCTCCCCTGCATACGTCCACTCACCTACTCAACTTCTCACGACCAGCCCACAACACGGAGTTCAGGTGATATTTCATGCACTGTAGGGGGGTGATGTATGTGCTTGCAGCAAGTTTGTACATTCAGAATCGGAAGACAGTTGAACTTGTCATTGGCTAGTATACGCAGTCATGTATTTTGATGCATCCAGGTTTTTTCTGCCCCGCAGTCATCACTGTGAATAACCAGGTTTCGAATGCTGAAATAAGATTGCATGCCAAAAGATAAAAAAGCAACGGATAATTGGTCGCAAACTGTGTACAACAGTATAACGTTATACATTGAGTAATCAATTTGCAAATCTGTTTTAGACAGTGATGTTCAAGTATTTGTATACGACCCGTTTTATTTACTTCTTGACTTAATAAACCGATTTCATTAAAGTAAGTTTGAGTACTTTTAAGGTTATTTTATTAGAGTTCTACGCTAGCACTAGCATAATTGTTGCCAAAGTTGAGGATAATCTGTATGCCTTCTTGTTTGACTCATTATATTTATACCGAAGAATCACGTGGCACTGTGACAGAGTCTTACCTAATAATTGTCCTAAATCAAGAGTTTATTTGCTAAGCATTGCGGATGATGCAACCATTGAGGTTTGCCCCAGTGGCCATCCTTTCAACATGGAAGGGGAAGGTGGGGGTTCGAGTCCCACCTTCTCAGGGGAGTTGGAGTAGGGACGAATTAAGTTTTAAGTGTGGGTTTCGATTCCCACGCCCTACAAGGAGACAGGGCAAAAATCTAAGAGTGAGAGTTAGAATAGGAGTAGAGTAAGACCGACAAAAAAAAAAAAAAAACCATTGCGGATGATACACACAGAAAGTACTTCCTTTTTTTTTTTCTTTTTTCTTTTTTACATAAAGCCGTGAGATATTTGAATAATTTATGGAACACCCGGTATAAGTGCAAAATGGAGTTAGCTAAAGCCTTTCCAAATTCCAAACATACATTATGCAAGAGAAGTAATGGACCGAGCAATATGAATTTTCTCAAGCTTTAAACCCCTCTATATAACGTCATCACCAGCAACAAAAGCTAACCCCTTTTTGTCCCTTTGCCGAGACTTAAGCTGCTATAATGACCTTTTACTCTGAAATTCTCCCTCTCCCCCTCAAACCTGTCAAAATGAATCATAAATCTATTTTTTAACCCATATTTGATGGACTGAGTTATTATATGTATTAGTTGTTTTTAGTAAATGGGTTTAAAATGGTAAAACCCAAAATAATGTGGGTTTTATATAGGTTCACAACTTATTAAGACTCAAGCCACTTTTATGATTCTCTCTTGCCCTCACTCGATCTCGTGCTCGCTTATTTTGTGCTTTCACCTTAGTTTGGATATGATTTTTCCTAAATTGGGTTAAATAAGGAAGTGTTTTAGTAATATGGGTCAGGTATGTGTTTAGTATAAATTGAGTCGGACATGTATTTATAAATTTTTATTACATGAAAATGAATCAATATGGATAAGAGCATTTTCGACTTGATCCGACCCAATAGTTTGATGGATTTACCCTCCACCATGGCACCCACTCAACCTTCCCAAGCAAGGTACTTGCAAGAAGATGACATCTCCTAACAATGCCAAAACCTCCTTCCTTCCTCCCTCATCAAAAAAGCTGGGTCACTACCTCTACCTACCAATACCAAGGCTTCCGGGTTGGCCCAAAGCTCTTGGACGGCGTCCAGACTTGCCAAGACCACTTCCAAGCCCAAGATCAGTGTCCTCCTCATGGCGTCCTCAAGTCCCACACCACCTGGCTGACGGCCATTCTCTTATGTCTGTTGAACCGGGCCGAGTACTAGGGCCCAACACAACACCGCCCTCTCCTCACCCAAAGCCCCCACAACCTCGTGCCCTTCTTGGAGCTCAAGATCTACTTCGGGCAACAGTTGCCCAACGTCGCCTCCCTCGTGTCCCAGATGCCCTCCCACCCGCTTGCCTTAAGCTTCACTCCTGCGGTCGGTCAAGGGCTCTGGGCGCAATTGGTATTAGTAATTTAAAACATACCGCCGTGTGAAAGCATCAAATAATGCTGGGAGCTTGTATTTGTTTGGGTTTTTTTATGAAACCCTCTTTGCGGGGTAAATTGGCAGATAGATGTGCAAGAATATTATTGAAAGACTTGGCCCTGTGCTTGGCGACTTGTGATGTATATCATTGACTTCATTTTTAAACACCAGTCCAGATTCAGTGTTGGATCCAATACTGGATCCACGCTTCTCCGGACACGAACCACCCAATGAATATTTCAATAGGTTGCTTCGCTTAGTCCAAAATAGAGGTAGGCGGGCTACCTATTAATTGTTATTAAAGGACCAACGGGAACCTTCGAATATGCTGTTCAAAGTTGACATGATACGGATGCTACTTCTATAGAAATTATAATATGCATTTCGCAAGACGACAAAACATATTTTGGGTTAGATGAGTTACTTTATCGTGTTTTAGGATGTGCAAGTGTTCGACCGTTCAAGGCACTATATAGGTATACATTTACTGATGTATCCGTATATCTCGAACGTGATAGGGAACAAATTGGAGGACTGAGGATGCCTAGCTTCAATAGTTTGAGCGCATTGGAGGCGAACAAGAGCGATAAATTATCGACTGGACAAGAGACCGAGTTGCACTTTTGGAAAGGCCAGGTCGGATATATTGGGTCTAGTCGTGGATGAAGTTTCCAAGTGATATTGTATTTTATGTAGGTTTTTCTCTCGACAATTTTTTAGGACAATGTTAACACTAGAAAATGACTAACTTGTGATTTTATCGGCAAGTAGGAAGTTTAAGCAAAGTTTGATCAAGACTATATGTTGCCAAGGTATAAAGCATTTGACAATTTAAAAAGAATCGACTACTCACTAATTAGGTTATCAATATTAGACATTTTAGAAATTATCGACAAGGGCCTTCACCAGTCAGTGAGAGTCATCGTCAACTATTGCAAATGTTTGTTGAGTGTTGAAGCTCGAAGACAAAGTTGATGGATCGACACAAGTATGTGGTTCCTGAATAGTTATGCCTATAATGTTGGGATTAATAACTTCTTATTGATAATCATTGCTAAATGATAGATGATTGTGTCTAGAGTTAATAACTTTTTATCAATATTTGCATATCAGATTAGGAGTTATGGAAGATTTAAATCAAAAAATTATTTGTAAGTAGTTGCTGGTGATTTATAAATACCTATGTTGTAATTTTTTCAAGAAATCGCCCAATCAATCACATAACATATATTCCTGCAAATTAACATTTATCCTCTTTATTCAGCGAACTTTATCATTCTCACACCCTTTAAATTTCCAGTCTTCGCACTTTAAATACCTTTAATTTCACAACCATTTGCTTTCCTGGCCAAAATCAACAAATAGCCCATTCTCCCTAGATATATATCAATGTCATCCTTTCGAAATATTTCACTTTCTTGGTCAAAGAGATAGTCAACTGTAAGTTGTGCCTCTTTGCAAGATATTGTTCGAGAAAATAAATAAAAGAATGATATAGGACAAGGTTCATGTGCTAACGCCACATGCAGGGTATCTGTTTATCAATATTTCGAATTGGAAAGTACATAAGCCTTAAGTTGTAAGAAAGTAAATAATCTATGATTCCAATTTGGAAAGTATTCATATAATGTATATTCATTGATTTGGTATGCCAAATTTAATTGTCTTGCTCTTCATCTATCTTGCGTTTATTAAAGAACTGCCAATAAACTTGCCACCCAAGATGCCAAATTTGCACTAGAGAGATAACCAAGGGAGAGGAGATTAAGGGCCACGACTATAATATCGGCATGTTCAACAATTTGATGGATCTAACGATGGATGAGGTTTGTAAAGACGTGATGTGTTCTACAGGTTTCTATTGACTAAACTTCATTTTGAAGTTTTGTTAATGGGTATTGTGCCTCTCTGCAAGACATTGCTCGAAAAGAAATGAATGAATTATGAGACAAGGTCCACGTGCTAATGGCACATGCAGCTCGCTTATTCATCAAGATTTCGATTAAAAATTTAGCTAGGTTGTATTACTATATCTTTGAAATTTCACATAATACAACCCCTTCAAATAAAACAAGTTTCTTCTCTTGATCTTTACAGAGAATAAAATCATGTATTTTGCAAACGATATCTTTCTAGTTTGAACTTTTAAGGGAAAATGCCACTAAAAATCTCAAATTTTACTTAATGTGACATATTTATCTTAATTTTTTTTGTGATATTTAAAATATCAAACTTGTATTTATGTGATATATTTACCTCAAAATTTTCTTTGTGACACAAAAAATCCCATCTTTCACCTTTGTAATACATTTACTCCAAACTTTTCTTTATAACATAAAAAAAAAACCTTTTTTTTTTTTATCAATGTGACACATTTATTTCAAATTTTTTTTTCTATGATATCAAAAATCCCAAACTTTTTTCTATGACACCAAATTTTTGGGATAAATGGGTCACCCAAATACGAGTTTGAGGTTTTTGATGTTATAAGAAAAAAATTTGGGTAAATATATCACACTATACAAGTTTGGAATAAATGTGTCACATAAGTATAAGTTTGGAGTTTTTTGTATTACAAAAAAAATTGGGATAAATATATTAGAGTGAGCATAATTTAGGATTTTTGGTGGCTTTTACCTAATTTTTAAAGAGGAAAAATCAGTAAATGAAAATATTGAGCAATTAACGAAACTACCTTATATTTTAGTAGAAGGTTATATTAACTTGAAATAATGATTACACTACTTTCAAAGGCCAGTAGATTATGAGCTGCTTTTCCGTTCGAGAAGGATCGATAAAACAAGGACCTTGCGACTTTCAAATTTAATAATACATTATGAACCCGTTTTCAATTTCACAAGTCGGTCCATTTACTTAAAAAAAAATAATCATTTTACACATTCAAATTGTATCGTATGTTATCAACGAAATATTCGCCTCACGAGTGAGCGCGTTTATTCCCCTGAAGCTTACAAATAGAAATGATTTTACTTTTTCAAATTGCATATTTCATTATCCATAAAATTTCGATTCTACGAGTGGGCTTGTATATTGGTCGGACGTACCGCCAAAATAATTACGTTATTATTTTCAAATCACATAGTAGATAATCAACTGCTTTAGGTTGCAAATTTAGTCCGTTTATTTATGTATAACTCATCAATGAGATAATAATTTTAACATTTCTATATTCTATACGATTTCAATTCATTTTAAGATTCACAAATGGGCTCATATGTTCGTCTCATTGACTCCGGTTCAAGTGGACCTCGCTGGAAATTACAAGATTTTGATGGCTTTCGGGGATTGGACGTGCATGCACCCTAATCATTTAATAATGGCTCGTCCTAAGCTCTTCCTTTCCTAGGCTGGATTCGACGAATCTGGACCGGCCAGCGACACATTGGTATTGTCTAAGCGTGATCAATTTTAGGATAGATATATCCCAACAAGAACTCAAACCCTATCACGTTAAAGTTGGTTCCAATTTTTAAATCGGAAACTTAACAAGTTGGCTCCAGATTAGGTATGAAACTCGACCAATTAGTTTTAGGCTGATTCTGAAAAACCGGTCTACCTTTTCCCTATTCATTTTTTATTTCATTGCTTAATTATATGCACATTTTTTGGGATAAGAACATTACAAGTATCATAATTTTCATATGACGCTCATTTAAGTATCATAACTTTTTTTCGATCACTTAATTGACATGGCTTTTAAAAACCATTCTTTGAGTGTTGTAACTTTTAAAATCCGTTCACCTAACTGTCGAAAATCCGTAAATGTTTTTAAAATAATTATATCGCTCAAGTGATTAATTGAAAAGTAATATGACACTTAACTAATAATAATAATAAAAAATGATACTAGGATGAGCACCATATAAAAGTTGTGGTACCTGTGATATCCTTTTTTCTCATATTTTTGTTAAAACTGTCACTCAGGAAACGATAATGAACTGTTTATGCTGAAATGTTTAGCCTCATTGTTTTTGCAAAAGTTTTTAACTAAGATATTAATAGGGTTTGGTTTTGAAACGCTTGAAACCCGATTCTACTGCGAACAAGCCTTGATATCCGTTCAAAGCTAGTTCAACTTGAGAGCCGAAAACTGAACAGTTGAAGACTGGATAAAGCCGGTTCCGTTCGCTTCCAGTTCTTTTACTCGTCCTTAATGTGTTTTAATTAGTCCGTCTCTATCCCACGTTTTCTTCGAAATGGAGCCAAAATGTCAGACCAGAACTTTCCAACATACTCCCAACAAAGTTTATCATTTTCTGACCATGTCATCCCCCAGCTCATAGATTCCTCCGAAAGAAACAACAAATGCCTGATCGACATTTTTACTTCACAAGTATACCCTCTATTGTAATTTTCCCGTTTGCCATTTCCTTTCTTCGTTTGCTCCCCAGAAAGAGCTATGCAATTAGTCATCTTCTTGAGCTCTCTGTTTCGGATTCTGTTTCCTTTTCCGTTTCTGTTTATTGTTCTCTGTTCTCTTGCCAAGCTATTGCACAAGCTATGGTGGAACCCACTCAGAATACAGAGGATGATGGCCCAGCAGGGAATCACTGGCCCTCCCTACAGGTTCCTCCATGGAAGCACCAAGGAAACAATCAAGATGAATATGGAAGCCAGGAACACACCCATGAGCAATCTCTCTCACGACATATTCCCTAAGATTCAGCCTCAAATCAACACATGGATAGGCACATATGGTAAATACTAAAAAAAAACTTTGCTTTATTAGTGTTGTGAAATTTGATATTTGAGCTTTCGTGCAACTTTGTAGGGAGAAATTACTTGAGTTGGCTCGGACCTCAAGCTCAACTAGTCATCACAGAGCCAGAGCTGGCTAAGGAGGTGCTGCTTAATAGAGATAAAACATACCCGAAAACAGGAAACAAGGACTTCTCCAAGAAGCTTCTAGGAGATGGGCTTGCAAGCACACCCGGCGGTGAGAAATGGGCGAAAAAGCGTAAACTTGCCAACCGTGCTTTCCATGGGGAAAGTTTGAAGGTAGTTGGGCTCGATGGAAAAAGAGAATTGTGTGAGTTGAGGTTTTACTAATTATTTCTGGGAAAATTTGAATTTGCAGAATATGGCACCGGCAATGGTCGACAGTGTTCACACAATGCTAGGAAAATGGAAGAATCAAGAAGGGAAAGAGATTGAGGTGTTCGGAGAGTTTAAGGAACTGACATCTGAAGTGATTTCAAGAACCGCGTTTGGAAGCAGCTTCGTCGAAGGAAGGAACATTTTTCAGATGTTGACAGGATTGAGCTTGTTAACATCCAGAAATGCTTTCACTATAAGGTTACCCGGACTAAGGTATCTAACGTTTTCTAGGAAAAATTTGACTTGGCAATTTTTAGTATGTAGAAGCTAGGAAAATCCAGTAAGCATAGGCCACTATTCGATTGAACTTTAGATTTTTTTAATATGATAACTCTAACGAAACTTTCCAGTTGAGTAAATGTATTTGAAGGAGGTAATTCTGTTTTTTAATAACCATTCTTATTGCTATAACTACTGATGAAAGATCACACTTAGCAAGCTGCAAATTTCCGATGATGGTCAGACAACGACTTGTTCATCGTGTAAATACAAACTTCAAGCCTCAATGGACTTACGCATTTTACATCTCAGAATCAGAGTTTCAGTTAGGCCTGAAAAACTATGGAATTTGTTCTGAATCCTACTGACAGTAAGCTTTGGAAGACGGTGGATGAAGTCAAAGCAGAGAAACTTGAGAAAGGCGTACGCAATTCCATCGTACAGATGATCAAGAGAAGAGAGAAGAAGGTGATGGCTGGAGAAGTGGATGGCTTTGGGGATGATTTCCTAGGACAGCTTGTGAAGGCTTTGCACGATGTGGACAAAAGCAAAAAAATCACAGTCGATAATCTGGTGGACGAGTGCAAGACATTCTACGTTGCCGGACAAGAAACTGCCAATTCATTGATGGCATGGATGTTATTCCTCCTAGCGATTTATCCAGAGTGGCAAGAGGAAGCAAGAATGGAGATTCTTAATGTATTTGGGAATAAAGACCCTGATTTTGATGGACTTGGAAAACTAAAGAAGGTATAAAAAACGATTTGAGTCTTGGTCTCGGTCGACCTTTTTCAGTTCACTTGAATTCTAAGTTAGACATGATGCCTCACTAATTATGGTCCCCTTTTCATGTGCAGATTAACATGATCATAAATGAAACTCTGCGGTTGTACCCCCCTTTAGTTGGTTTGAATCGAAAAGTTGGCAAGAAACAAAGGTTAGGGAGGCTTGTTCTTCCTGCTGATATTCAAATCTTTGTACCAATTCCTAAGCTTCACAGTGACCCTGAAATCTGGGGGGAAGATGTGCATCAATTCAAACCAGAGCGATTCTCAGAAGGTGTAGCTAAAGCTACCAACAACAATGCGGTCGTGTTCATCCCCTTTGGCTTTGGACCTCGATCTTGCGTTGGGATGAGCTTCGTGATGACTGAAGCCAAAGTCGCCCTTTCAATGATCCTCCAACGCTTCACCTTCGAATTGTCCCCAGCGTATATCCACTGCCCAGTTTATAATTTCATGAACCGCCCACAACATGGACTTCAAATCATATTTCATCCTCTTCAGTAATTCATCACCACATGATGTTCAGTTGCAAATGTCAATTTGACAATGGCTTGTAAAATTCTTGGTTCCAGAGGCTTGTGATATTTGTAAAGGTATAAAGACATCTTTCTCTTAATATCCATTCTACTTTCTCCGTGTATAGTCTATATGGTTTGCCAAGACTCTTCATGGTGTAGAATACTGTGTCCTTGTTCTTGTAAGTCATCAATTTTTAGGCACGCACCTCTCACGTAACCTGCCCTATAGACTATGTAAACCAAGTTTATCTCAACCATTGATGACATGAGCTCCATGACATGACCACATAATTAATGGTTTAGATGATAAAGAGACTGCAGCTAACATAATTAATGGTTTAGATGATAAAGAGACTGCAGCTAACATAATTAATGGTTTAGATGATAAAGAGACTGCAGCTAGTCCCTCATGAGAGAGAGAGAGAGAGAGAGAGAGAGAGGAATTAGCAGGCAACGATGGTGATGACGAACGTATTGCGTTCAGGCCACCGCAGGTTGGCAAAGTCGATGACAGTGTCGTGAAGAAGGCGGCAATAGAAAACCATTTGCTCGAGGAAGAAGAATGGAGAAAAGGGAAAACGTAAGCTAAAATGATAATAATTAGTTTAAGATGTGAATTTATCAGGGGGTTTCAATTCATAAAAGATTCAATATTGATGATGTCAATGTTGATAAAAAAAATGGGGGTCGGAATCGCATCAAATATAAATAATTTTCAGTAATATTTCACCGGATTGAGTTGAGGCCGATTAAGCCCATCCATCTTCAAGTGGCGCCGCCACCAAGTGCCATTGCAAAATGTCCCTAACCGATCTTTAATTCCTAAGAGGTTGATATTCCATCGAACTCGACCCGTAAATTAATCCAATATTCTCCAAACCTCAACCACCAATTTTCTTGAGATGAAAGTTGATAAAAATTCTCATCCAGAGTGTTCAGAAAGGAAGGTTTTTCAGGAATTTCGAGACCAATAGACATCTCTTCAGTAGTAAAGAGAGACATGAAGTGATTTTGAAAATCAGCAACGAGCTCTTCCTATCCTTTCCCCATCGTTCGCGAGTCTAAGAGTGGTATTATTTTCTCTCCTAACAATGGTGATTGTGTTAAAAAATTTGGTATTTTTCCAGATCAACAGGAATATGGAGGCCTTCACAGCCATGGTTCTCTGAATACCAAAGAGCCTTTTCTGCATCTGTTTTCTATGGAACGCTTTACCAAATTTGGTCTTGTTCCAATCTTTAAACTCTTTTGTAATGGTATCTATGGCTCTTTGCATATCATTGTTTCCAACATTACAGATGTTTTCAACGAAAACTTCTTGGTCTAACACTCATACTAGACTTTTAGATCTTTAGCTTACAATCTGCTTTAGCAAAATCAGGGTTTCTATTTGTTAGGAAGCCCAACAAAAACACTTTAAAAGACCATGATTATAGAATAAACTTGTGACGAGCGAGCCCATATGAGCAAAATCAATTGGGCAGAGCTAACTAAATTACCATGTTAGATAGTCTAATCCAAAAGTTAGCTTATAGATGAAAATACCACCTGCATATAAAGAGCATATATAACCCTGTAGAAAAATTGAAGTCTACCTTCAGTCTTCGGGGCTAAGAGAATAAGAGAGCGCTCCGGATGTAGACGAGTTAGATGAAAAAGGGTGGCCTCGGGGAAAAGAAGTCTCCGGTTCACATCGGAACAGGCTCTGTCAATTCTTTCCTGGTCCATACCGCCAATTCCATGGCTATAGGTCCAAGTATATTCCATCATGTTACACCAGTTCATGTAGCGTTGACAACATTACTGGATTTGTTAACAATGCTATGGCCGCGGTTTAATCATGCCATTTTGGATTTGTTTTTCACCATGAAGCCTAAGAAATCAGCTGCTGATGTGAAACAACGAACATCAAAGAGCCCGGGAAATGATTCTTCAGGTAATGTTCTTTAACGTGCAACCATGCCCGTCGAGATTTTCTGATCTTTGTCTATTTCCTTTTGGAGACGAACAATCACAATTTGCAGATACACCTGCAAAGCTTGCTCCTAAAGATAATCTTTTGCTTCTTCTTTAATGAGAAATGCTATGATTTGCGTACGTTGTTTTGTCCCAAGGACCTTTTTTTATATTAACTTGCATATGGAGATGAGACTATGAGTAAGTTTTCGCCAACTGCTTTTATTATCACTGTGCATCGTTTGCTTGGTTATTGCAAATTTCCCTTTATTATGCATTTTTAAATTCTTCCTATGTTTGAGGTTGGATTGGAGGCACCTCAGGCTTGGACGAGGAGGACGCCGAATTTACAGAGTACATAATTATTTTTGTACATGCTGCTGGAGACGAGCATAGTTCGGATGGACAGTTTCCACCCTAGAATTAGAAACTGCCCACTAAAGACCAATTCCAAAAATTGGAACCGGGTCGTTCCATGGATCCACTCAAAAACTGTATCGTCGATTTGGTCTAGTTCCCAAGTGGGTCCATAGTGTCACGCCACGATTCTCGAGCGCGCGCCCATCCCTTATTGGTCGATTAAATAGCGACGTCCCAGGACGTATCGCCGACCCATTCATTTTAATACGCATGCGAAAACATATGAATAATCCCCAGAGAACACACAATGGGATAGGAAAGTAGGGCCATAATTTTCGAACTAAAACCCAACCACACTTATATATACACATCAAGCCATAATGTATACATTACAATCCGAACTATAAGTTAGGTCCTACACAAAACTAGTTCATACAATTGGGTTTGCAAACAGGGGTGGGGTTTCTAACCAACTATGGGTTCTCGTCCTCGATTTCTCCTTCTTCCACACTCCAATTGGAGCCTACAACATAATACACAGGAGATTCTGGCTCTTCAAGCTCAGTGTCCACCGAGTCTACCACCAATCCACTTTTAGGGTCTGCAGTACTCTTTCCAAACACAACCTCCAGCACATACAGAAGTATTTCCGATTCCAGTATGGGACCCTCTCTTAGTCCGTTACAATCCTGGCGGTACCACAATTTGTACTAATGGGGCACCTTCTTAGGTAGTCCCGCATCAACCCAGAGTATGGACTGCACCAGCTCGTACGCTAATCCATTAGGGTTCCCATGAATCGGAATGTAGTGCCTCTGTTCAGTCATCTTCTTGGGTTGCCCAAAATGCTCGGGAGGAGCAGCCATCTATGAACCTAAAATGTTATCCCACAATGGGGTGAGACGACGTCTCAGCGAGTTCAACCCCCTAAGACTCGACTAGGAAGAAAATACACCATGAGGGTTGCCTAGTCATAATCATAGGTCGGAGGACTTCCCTTGGCCTCAGTCTCTTCCTGCAAGTTAGTATATCTCAAAACTCAACCAATCATTTCAATTTACCAAATCAAATCAAACTATTGATCAATCGACTCAATCGATTACATGTCATCACGATCTTCTCTCGGTCGGCCAAATCAATACTATCTAATAAGTCAGATCATGTCAGGATTGCTCCCTCTAAGCTGATAATAGATAGTATAGCTCGTGCTAAGTTGATAAATAGTATACTGCTCTCTTACTAAGCTGACATATCAAAGCCCGTAGGTTGATATAGTATACTAATAATGCTCACTTTAAGCTGATAATAATTTTACTCACTCTAAGCTGATAAGGTATACTGCTCCCTTACTAAGCTGCCATATCAGAGCCCGTAGGTTGATATAATATACCAGTATACTGCCCTTTATCTAAGCTAACCTATCGCCTGTAGGCTGATATAGTATACCACCCCAACCATATAACCAATTCATCATTTTTATTATACCCGATAAAAATAGCCGTATGTGGGTACACGGTCAGCCTTAGCCAAAATACAACACTTTCACTTTTGAGCGTCCCACTAATTTCAGCAACCCAAAATAGATTTTTGGTGTTGTAGACTAAAGCCCGGTAATTTTCTAATTAATTACCAAAATTATCAATTTCTAAGATAATTACCCACAATCACAAATCACACTCAATCAGTACAAATTAGAACTCAATTAAATAAACAGATCACACCACTACGATCAGCATAAAATTCCGGTCACTGACTATCCCGGTCTAATTTTCGAAAATAAATAAATAAATAAATATAGAAATTAATTATTAAATGCAAATAAATAGAAATTAGGCCCGTAAACCTAATTGAAAGCTAAGAAGGTCCCAGAAAATTTTCGAACTACTTTAGATAAATACTAGAGCTTGTCTAGGCCCTAATTGCACTAAACTAACCACCTAACATGCATCGATAATTAACTAATTCACTAATCCATTCTAACTAACCACCTAATCCTAACTTAGTCTAAACTAATCAACCTTTTAAACTTCATTACCTTACGAAGTGAGGATTAGTGAGTTAAACTCACTCAATTAATGATCCGCTCAGATCAAATCGACGGGGGCGAGGCGAGGAGCAAGAAACTCCAAAGCGGGCTTGCCAACCGGGGTCGAGAACGACCTAAAAACGGGTTGAACAGTAGCTTGGAGACCCACTCAAACCGGTTCTGTGCTAGTGGTGATCGGAGTTACTTCGGTGTCTGGTTGTGGCAAGGATGAATGACGACGATGCAGCAGCTCAGGCGGGCAGCTTCGGTGGCTGGTGGCAACTCAGGCGTCCACGCCGGCGACGTACGGCTGCCTAGCGACTTCAGGTGGCTGCGAGCAAGGGCGTAATGAGCGACCGGAGGCGGGTAGGCAAGGTGATCACGGGGAGGCTTGGCGTGAGCAAGCGAACGGTGGTGGCTCACGATGGCTCTGTTAGGGCTGCTCGGCATTTGCTGGTTTGGTTCCTTAGTTTATTTGAGCTCACAGCAGCAAGAAGAAGGGGGAGAGGGGAGTGCTCGACGGGCGAGAGGGGAGGGAGAAGGAAGGAGACAAGTTGCTTGAGGGGGGACCACTTGGTCTTCTCTTCTTATCTCTTTGTTCCCCAAAATTGGTCCCCACCACCAACTAGCTTGCTCAGCCAATTTCCAGGCCAAAGTGCCCTCTTCTAGAAGCTTGAAGTGGTCCAAAAGATTGGGTCCATGGGGGCACACGAATTTCACTTGATTCTCCTTCAATTCGACACCAATTGGCTCTTGAATCACTCCACTTTGACCCTTAAAAATCCAATTGTTGAACCCTTGATTATCTTGGCATTTTTCCTCACCAATAGGACCTACTTGCATCCCAATTTCACGATAAAAAATAGTCCCCTCGAATTTTCGGACAAAAACGACCCTACCTCGACTTTTTCCCAAAATGTCTCGATTTGCAGAAAAATCTTCGGAGACTAAGTCGACATTCCTAAAATGATTTGTGACATGACAAACTTTTCAATTTCTGAAATCGGATTCAAATTCACGGTTAATTTCAATTCGGCGCGATTTTAGCGTGACCTAAGCTACCGGGTAGCTTTCAGAAATTTTAAGTGCAAATGACCCGTGATCGATCTTCTTCGAGCCACAATGAACCCATTCGACACATTGGCGACTCTCGGTTATCGTGAAAATCTTGATGATTCAAATACAGACATAGGGTACCAAAAGGATAGAAAAATCAGTCTAGTGCCGGTCGACGAGAATTTTGTAATTTAGTTGAATCACCCATGTTTAGCCACACATCTTATTCGAACTGACCTATCTCTGATCTCTAATCAACTTTTAACTGTGCCGTAATGATCTCTGCAGATGAGCACGATCGAGCAGCCGATTCTTGGTCGAATTCTCAAGTCTAATGCATTAAAATTCCTTAATGGCTTTCCCAGATAGTCTAATTATCTCACAAGTGATCAACTTTGAGAATAGCACTATAGGCGCGTCGATGAAAAGCCCGATTTATTCAATGGAAAACAGAATTGAAAATTTGGGATGTCACACATAGATCCGGTCCCACTAAGCTTCACCACTTAGGCAACGTTTTCTAACAAGCCAAAGTAAAGTAAAGAATGAAGATTGCCCTATTATTAATTGCAAGATTAGTTAAAAAAAAATTGAGCTCATATTGAATGTTTAGAATTGAGATCGTGAGTCCATGGGCAATGAATTTGAGAGTTGAGGCTGTAAGTGAGACATAGAAAGACAGTTTAGACATGGCAAGAGTTGAGAGGGATTTTAGGATTTTCATTTTTCTTAAATTATTTTTTGGATTTTTTTAAAATTAAATATATTTATTACCGGTCTAGTCCAAATGGGTGGGTGAATGGTTCCATACTAAAAACGGATCCGGTAAATAGGAACCGAGAATAGGAATCCCCTTGGGAACCGGTAGTCCGGTTTCAGTTATCTGGGTGATTCCTAGTTCCTTTGCACACCCTAAATAGGAACCGAAAATTAAAAGAAAATATTTTCCAAAAAATGATTATTTGTATTACTTACAAAATAAATAAACAAAAAATAATCATCCATGAGAACATTTAGAAATAAATTGATGTCAATAATTAAAAAATATTAACTAATTAATTCAAGAGATACAAGCCATTAATATTAGGAAAATGTTTTCTAGATCTTTCATTTTTTCCAAAATAAAAGAAATCAGTTCATTTATATTTTTACATGCATTATCGTTTATTGATCTTCCAATTGTATTCTTTGTAGGTGCTTATTAGTGATTTCAATTTTTTTTGTGTTGATTATTGATGCTGGGTCGCCATTTATAGGGTGATTTGGATTTGGATTTTTTTCGAAAATAAAAATATGCTGAAGGAAGAATTGTGGAATTTTTGTATAATTTTATATTGAATTTTTTTTTCTAATGAGTAGTATAGAAATAGGTTATATTAAGGTAATCAATCAAGTACGATTAATTCAGATATGCATAATCAAAGATATGTAGAATCTCCAAGATATATGCATAACTATGAGAAACATGAAAAATATCCTAAATATCTCACGATTCCCCCTTGTACTCAAGTTGTGTAGACGTCAACTTGAGTTTAAATAAAAAGAAATCGAAAAAACGGTATATGAGACTATTTATAGTCTTTATTAAATCCAAAAAACATTAGGACTGATCAAGGTGTTTTGACCTTTATATGCTGATATGATCTTAGTTTTGTTTTTTTTTGGTTGATCATCGAGGAAGGTGGAGCCACTTTATGTGTGTGTGTGTGTGTATATTTCTTTTCTAATGCACCATGTGATGTATAGCTGGACACCTGAATTTCAGCACCTTTGTCAACTGCATGGATTATTCTGTGCTTATGCCGCATCAAGTTATGTTTAGTTGTATATTTTCTCATTTGCTTCATTTATTATGTATAAATAGTTGGAAAAATAGAATTATAAGCGCCTAGATTTCCAAATGAAACATGAATTATAAAATCAAAATTATGCAAGTGACTTTTAGCAATGAAAACTCCTAGCAAATTTGGATACGCGGCAAAGCAGTTTTAGCCTTTGAAAAAACAATGGGCCAAATTATACCATTAGCAACGCAATTTTCGATGCAATTTTCGCTTCGAAAAGTGCAAATAGCCCCAGAAAATGTGGCCTGATTATACTAATATGGACGATTTTATGTTTTTGATGCGTGAAAAACACATGGACCCTTTAGCAACCAAATATTTCATCACTAAAAGTGCAAAGTTCTTTGTGACAACTAATTAACAACGAAACATGCTGACATCAAAAGTAAATATTTTTCTTGCCACAATGCTCTAGCTATGAAAATTTTGTGACCCAAAGTACAAAGTTTTTTGGACTATTTCCATACCACGTAGGACAACCAAAATTTATGTCAGCGATTTCCAATTAAAATTGGTTGGAATGACTACATTGATAAACCGTCAAAAAATTCATGACTAAATTGACTAAATTAAAATATTTATGACTGTATTGACTCAGGTACAATACAAGTATGACTTTTTTGATAATTTCCCTAGATTTTCTAGGCCTCATTTCATTTGCCACAAAGTTCTGCATTACTGAAGTTACAATCATCCACAGAATTTTAATCACAAAAGGAGAAAGTATCGTGTGCATTATTGGGCCTGACTCTTACATAGATGTGGTATCACTAAGTCAATAATCTCCTTATAATTTCTTTGACAATCACTAATTCTTTAATATTGCAATTTGAGAAGATATATGATTGGCTCGACCGTTGTTATGATACATTACTCATAAATGAGTTGTTAAAGCAGACGGAAGTTTATGGATTAACTTGATCTCTGGCACCAAAATTTTGACAAATGAAGATACACCAGGATCCAACCCATATTGATCAGAAAAAGGCAGAAACTCCCATGAAATTCACCAACCTCGTCATTAATTAGTTTCGTCCATGATAAGTACGAATTTACAAGAACATGAACCGGTCCCAACTTTGTTTAACGATGATCTTTTTTTTTTTTCAACTCCCCGAAGCATTTTGTCGCTTACTACGCCCTTCCTCGTCTCTGGGTGCCTAGGTATCCACCGTAAGCCTTTTCTCGTTTGAACCTCGCCCTTCACTTTAAGGCTATGCCATCATAAGGTGCTGCTAAATGGAAGGATCTTATCAACGTCCATGAATGAGAAATCATAGATTCCCCAATGGTACACTACTTTTGTTGATAAGTAATGCTTTTATTCACTTTTTTTTTTTTTTAGCATGGGGGTTTTCAGTTTCGATCATGTGATAATCTAGATGCATGTTAATCCGGACTGCGCATGTTTACAAGAATAAGTTAGCTAAATCCTTTTCGGATCCCGAGGAATAGTGGATCCAGCAATGAACCCTTGAAAGGTACTTGATTGTGAACGCACTAGGGAAGGTAACGCCTGCAAGCTTCAGCATTTTTAATCTTTGTCGGTTGAGATGGCGATTTTAGTTACACAAGACCGAAAGCCAATGTCGGATAGTCTTGTCGGCCTAGCAGGGTTTGCTTTTATTATGTTAGGTGGTGATTATAAGAAACATGAGTACCACTTATCTGTTTTTGAACGGCCAGAAGAAAAAAAGAGATGTATTCGTTCAAATGCTTTATACTTAATGTATTCTCAAAACACAATGATGAATGCGACATTTTTAAGTTTGAACTTTCGTAAAACAAATTGATTACCAATGCATGGTTTGTTGACATTGTGTCGCAAAGTCTACACTATCAATTAAGTGGCTTTAATTAGCCACATTTTCTACATGGGAAGAGAGAGGTGAGGGGGTTCGAATCTCCATCTTCTTATGGAAGGTTGGAATGTGGACGATTTAACATCAAGTGTGGATTTTAACTCTTACGCCTTACAAAAAAGCAAAACAAAAGTCTGAAAGTAAGAAGTAAAGTAAGAATAGAGTATGACTGAAAAAAAAAATTAGGTGACTTTCCTTTTTAGTTTTCAGCGAGTATGTCGAAAATTTAAAAGAAAAAAATACTGAACATTTTGATTTATCCCTTTCTAGATTTTTTTTTTTTTCTTTGGCTTTTGACAAGAAGATTCATTGATTAACCGACCCGTCCACATCTGGCGTGTTCGTGTTAGGTGGGAATCAGATTACGTTTTCTGTATCTTGATGGATGCAGACAAATGCAACGTCCTAGTAGCAGTGATAACCAATTTAAATACATAAATTCCATAAGTGATGCTAGGTTATTATATACATATATAAATGATGTATGTGTGGTAAATTTGAATACACAGGACACACTGAAGCATTTGAAGAGGGAGAGATTTATTTTTGCTTCCCAAATTAACTTACAATTGTCCTAAATAAAGGGCTGAATCGCTAGACATCGTCATGTTTATAAGTTATACGGAAGTTGCGGATGATGCCGGGAGTGCAGAAAGCTTTTCTAAAATCTTTTCGCGTAATGTTGATGTTTGAATTTTTGCCGACAAATTAACAAACAAAACAAAAGGGAGACGGAAAATAATAAAAAGGGCTTTAAGTTGGTATCCATTTCATAACTTAAAGGTCTAATCAAGGCCCATAAACCAAGCCTGGCCTTCTGTCTTTCTCCGCTTCTCTCACTCAGCAGCGGATTCAGTTTTTCCTCCGGCTCTCTCCCAGCAAGCTCGGGCTCACGCGAAGAATAAATTGCTCCCTCCTCGAGGGATTCTCTGACCTTGACATTCGATTCCTCTCTTCTTCTTGAACATCAACCATCTCTTCATGAGTGAAGAGCTCCTTCACATTCGATTCCTCTCTTCTTCTCCAACACCAAGCATCTCTTCATGAATGAGGAGCTCTCTCTCTCTCTCCCCCCCACCCCCTCTCCTTGGGTTGACGAGAAAGGACAGGCTTCTTTCGTGCTGAATCAGGTCAACATTCTCTCCCGGAAAACAAAAATTGGAGCTCTCGTAGGATGGTTCTGATTCTCTCCTACAAAAATTTGACGCTTACTTAGGAAACACTCATGGAGTTTCAACTAGTACAAAAGGATTTTTTTATCTGATCTATCTTTAGCAACACACATAAAGTAGATAAGAAGCTCTCTCGATCTGATCTCTTATCTTTTATAGACCGGAAGGTTAATGCCCTAGAATGTCACATGCGACATGTGTCTTTTTCAGTTATTATTTATATTCACTTTTACTTAGAGACTCATCAAGTTACCAGAAGCTCGTTGAAAAACTTATAAATTTGATTATGACCAGACTTGATATATGCTATACAATACAAACACTCAATCAGTTTATGCATAGTCCAAAACAGTCCCGTATGAATACCGCTCTAAAGGTCGCAAAGTACTTAAAGAAATGCCTAGGAGTTGGGACACTTCTTTCCAGAAAATACAACATGTAAATGACGGGCTATTGTGATGTGGATTATGCAACTTGTCCATCACCGGTTTCTCTATTAAGCTAGGAGAATCTTTGATTTCATGGAAAAAACAATCAATGGTCTCATTGTCTTCAGTTGAAGCAGAATATCAAGTTATGGCAAAAAGCACTTGTGAGATAGTATGGATACAAGGCGTACTTCAGAAACTTGGGGTACAAGTTAAGGAACCAGCAAAACTATTTTGTGACAATGATGTAGCTCTCAAACTTGCGAGGAATCTCATAGTACATGGAAGAACAAAACACATAGTAGTGAATTTTGAGATAAGAGGAATCAAAACTACTGAACAGCCTGCAGATATCTTCACCAAACCTCTATAGAAAAAACAACATGCATATCTATTGAGCAAACTAGGTGTCTTGGACATTTATAAGCTACTGGTTTTAAGGGGAGTATTGGAAGATATGCTCGAGATGAAGAAAATCAATCTGGATTGAGATTGATACATTAAATCAATTTAAGATTAGAATTGATTGCTTAGAATATATTCCTTCCTTTCTTTGCATATACTTTGTACTATTTATACGTTACACTGTACATGTAATATTTCAAATTGAAGAAATACAAAATTCCCCTCAAATTCCCTTCATCTTCGACTTCCGCATTTCTTCTTCGACTTCTTTCGAAAGCTCCAGGAAAATTTGCTGGTGGCTGCAACTGCAAGGCGCATTTGCGCGGACATCAAAGATGCCAATCTGGTGCCTCTGTATAAGACACCGGTGCTAGCGAGTGCAACAGCGTCCAAGAGCTGCAGCTACGGGAAGCGGATGTGTGCCCTCTCGATTGCAGAATCGTGAATAACCACAGAGGTGGTCTTGCGATTGTGGGACTTACGGAACCCGTAGGAAGAAAAGAATCTCTCTCTCTCTCTTGTGAAGCCAATTTTTTTGTTGTAATTATGGGTTAATGGATCAACTTATGTGCGTAAAATGGGACATATCTCTTCAGTTCATGGATTTGTTAAGTTCATGAATATCTTAAGTTCATAAATCTCTTCGGTTCATGTATTTGTTAAGTTTATGAATATCTTCAGTTCATGAATATCTTCAATTCATTTCTCTTAAGTTTATGAGTCTCTTCGGTACATGTATCTGTCAAGTTCATGTATATCTTGAGTTCATGTGTTTGTTCAGTTCATATCCATTCAAACTCTATAAATGAAATTGAACTATTCTTCATTCCATAGTAGATAGAGAAGATAGAGTACATGGAGTATAGAGAGTATTAAAAATATAGTAAAATTTCTCTTTAATTTTTTCTCCAAGTATGCCGGTTTTGAGAAGTGTTCAATAGAATCATGTTTGCAAGATGCTAATTCAAACAAGTTCCAGATATCATATCTTGGAAGGCATCGTAAAATTGTTTAGCACTCCTATTTAATTCTGTTAAGTCTGTTTGGTTTTTTCCACAGTTGAATGACTGTGGCAACCGGCCAAAGCTACTTCGGGCAAGAATCCATGGAGGATCCACTCGCATCTTTGCATCATTATCGAGCGAAGGAACTCTTGTGCTCGAAGCATTTCCTCATTTTCGAGACTGTATCTCTTCAAGAAGATGGCCCGGGGACTTCTTGAGTTGATGCCCAGCACCAAGTTAGGCAATAACCCGTTCATTCTGTCCAGGATTGCGTTTGTCAGAGTCATCGCTTTCTCGATTCTGTTTAATTTATTTGATCACAGCAGCCAGTATTGCACGATTTATTCTCTACATTTTTTCCCTATGAAAGAGGTCCCCTCTCTCTACTGTTACAACTCTTTGATTTTTTTCTCTTCAGGGCCTCTTTTGTGAATGTGTCAGAGCGTAAGTTCTCTTTTTTGCTTTTTCTCTAAAGTGAAAATTCGCTCTCCTAAATTAGAGCCGACCTCCCCCTTTCATTGAAAGTAGATGTCTGTTATATATTGTTGGCTTTGGGGTTTTCTTTTAAGAAGACAATCCTTACTTTCCTATCTTAGATTATAAGAGAAATATCTTATCTTTAGAAATAAGAAATACTCCTAATCTCTTAGGCCGCGTTTGGCAGTTAGGATAAAATTCGGGATAGGATATGATTTATCATATCTTACGTTTGGTGCTTGCTCAGGATAGGATAAAGTCGAATATAAGGGGATATAGGCCGGATAAAAATTTTCCATGGGGGAGGTGGGATAAAGGTGGATATGATTTCCAATATTCATAATAGGAAATTTATTTTTCTCGAATAACAAAATTTTTAAATTAACAAAAATAAAATTATATTTCAATATAAATAATATTTGAATTATAATATAAGAAATTTAAAATTAAAAAATAAAAATTATTTGTTAATTTAATCTTATTTTAATTTATATATTCAACTTTAATTCTATCTTATAATAAACATTCAATCTATAAATTATATATTTATATTTATAATATATATTTTAGGTATTTTTGTATTTTAGGTATATTAGTACAGTTTACTATTTGATAAAATTTTATTACAGAATGATGAAAGGGGAAAAAAGAAATAATAAAGAAAATAATTTGAAAAAGAGGAAAAAAATTAAGGAATAGTGTCACGAGAGATTTTTACAATATCCGTTTATGAAATTTTAGGTTCATTTACAATGATATGTCATTTATATTAAAAAAATGTATATGATATAATATTAATATATCCGACTTTAATATTACGATTCACCAAATAATGCGTAGGATATAGAAAAATCCCAGAATTTCATATCCTATCCTATCCAGTCCTATCCTGATTAGAAATTCGGACGACCAAATGTAACCTTATTATTGTGATAATGAGGAATTGCTCAATATTTTCCTATTCAGCACTATCGATGCCCATGAATATTATCTTCATTTCTTCTTAAAACTAAACAAGACAACTTGCAAATTTTTGAAATAAAGAAAAGATACCAAAAAAGGAGTTAGATTTATCTAACATAATCAAGTCTTTGTATCCATGAAATCTTTGAGAAGTAAAATATTCTCCACCTTTTATTTGGGTTGTTGATTGACATAATAGATTGTGGCAACTACAAATTGAATTGCATTTTAAATGATTAAATTAAATATGAAGTTGCGATTAGTATGGACTTGGGAAAGTTTGCACTGAGTCTTTGGTGGTTCACCTCTAGGAAAGTCACAACACTCTCTAGTGGAGACGCGGACCCCTGGAGTGCCATAAATTGGCAGAAATGGACACTTAAGTGCCATAACTTACAAAAGGTACACTTAAGTGTCAAAATCGGAGCAAAATGGATCACTTGAGTGCCAATCCGGCCAAAATCCAGCCAAATTGCATACATGGCATTTTCCGGCGACTTCTTTTACTGAGGTGGCAAATGTTTAAAAGTAAAAAACATGTGGATGACAAAAACGACGTCATCCATCCACACTGAGTGAGCTGACCTAAACGACATTGTTTTTCCTTGATGTTAAACGACGTCATTTAGGTCATTTTGGCTTAAGCACACCTGGCCGTCACCGTTCCTCCCCATCCGCGTTCACACTAGATCTCAGGCCCTTCTCTCCATTGCCGTTCACGCCCAGAGGTGGTCATTAGTCGCCGGCGCATCGTTGGTCGTCATTGTCGCTCACCATCGTTGGTCGTCGTCACCGCTCACCATCGTCGCTCCTTTAGGTTCGGCCCCTTCTCCCCCTCCCCTGTGATGAAATTAGGGCTCGATTATTTTATTAGGGCTCCGATGGAATTTCTATTGAAATGCGCGCGCTCTGTTTGGCTACTCCCTTGTGTGGAGATGCTCACCTTGGTCGATGATTTAATATTGAATAAATGGAACTAGGAACTAGTGTGTTTGAGTGAAACAAAATATTGAATCGGGTGGGATATGATAGATAGATTAAGGTGGAAGGTGTGAAATAATGGCCCTCAAGTGCTTTGCAAAGAGCATGCAACTTTGCTATCAATATGCTTTTGTTCCCTTGATTATGATCTTTTGGTTCTTTTACTCTTCTTTCCTTATTGTTGTTTCTAATCAAATAGTCAACAAATATGCAGGGAACACTGAGGAGTGCAAAATTTATTTTGATACTTTATATAAGTTTGTTTACCTGCAAGGGACATATTTGGAACCACATGTAAGTACCTCCTTTTAAAGTTTATGGATAAATTCAAGGCTTGGATTTTCCTCTAAATTTCTCTTGGTTTGTGTAATGACCTCTTGACATAATATATTAATGGCCAGACATCATAGAGTAGGGTATGATTTCTTTTGGTTGGATGAGAAACAGAACTTTCACCCTATATTTTTACATCGAGCTTTCCTTAATTTTCTGTATGTGTTTTCACATTGGTCATAGATTTGATTAAGTTGATGTACATTCTCTCACTTTGCAAGTTTAGTTCAGCAAAAGATAGTAGACAAAATTGCTTGGGCTGTGCTTGTTGTGGGGACCTCTGTTTTTTGTTAATATTTTAAGGGAAGGGAAAGCAAAAAATTAAAGTGGTGACCTTGTTTTTAGTTGTCATGTAGGGGCATATTATTAGTGTGGGGACCTCTATTTAATAAAGTCCATGAGAGTGAGGGGACTCCCATGTGCAATTGTCGATTGCCCTTTATGGATGTGGTCTCAAAAACTAATTATTCTTTTTCTTATTCTTGGTGCAGAAATAACTTATGACAAGGATTATGTCGCTGTCATAGTTTGCTACGGTGGGAAATTTGTGATTGGGGAGGATGAGTAGGAGTATGAGGGTGGAAATGAGGGCACCATCTTTGTGGAGATAAAGAAGGCATCTTATATAACATTTCTTAGGGATATAATGACTTATTTGCCTTGTAAAGTTCAATTGTTGCTGTATTATATTCCTAGGAAAGGCTTAAGAGATGATTTGGGATGCTTAGAAGATGATAATAGTTTTAGGGATGTTCTATACCATTATCTTCATGGTGAAGAGGTAAAAAAATATGTTGAGTACAATAGTGAAAGTGAGGACGAAGATGATGATGGGTAGGACAAGAAGGAGATGGTATTCAAGGTAGTACTAACGTTAGGGTCGAAGGAGGGCGGGATAGATATGATGGACAGGAGAGGAGCGCAGATGTAGTTCATCAAAGTGATGATGACATAGGTGATGTCACAATCACTGGATTATATTAGGAAGTAGCTGAATCAAGTGATGATGATGATGAAGGGTTGCCTGTTGAAAATTTTATAAGTGATGACGACGAGGAGGAGCTTGTACAGTCAAGAAAACAACGAAGGGATTTTTTGACAGATAAGTTTGCAGCTTTACAGGTAGCTGATGAAGTTCCAAATAGGGCCGAAGGCCCTGCAGATGCTGGTGCTGCTGGCGAGAAGACTGATTATGAAGAAAGCGTCGAGAATGCTACTTCCCAAGATGAGCTTGAAGAAGATGGAAGAGCTGTGCATAGAAGGAAAAGTAAGTTTCCTTCTTATGATCCATCCGTTGCCTTTCCTACTTTGTCGCTAGGTATGAAATTTCAAGATGCGAAACAATTTAGAGAAGCTATACTGAAGAACTCCATTGCTGCACAGAGGAATATTGACTTCATTAGAAACACTAAGACCTTTGTAAGAGCTAGGTGTTCGCAGCAAAATTGTCCATGGAAGATCTATGGCGCATTTGTTAGGAGAAGTGGATCTTTCCAAATTAGAGCCTACCAAGAGGAATATACATGTTCCATTAATTTTGAAAATAAAAGGGTAACAAGTGCATGGTTGTCCAAGCACTTCTTTGAATTGATTAAGCTAATGCCTTAGATGAATAGTACTCAGTTCAGGATGCTGGTGAAGGAGAAAGTAGGCATCAATATATCTAGAAGTCAATGCAAAAGATCGAAGCAAAAGGTGATAAAGATACTCATTGGTCAGTACAACAACGAATATGGATAGTTGTGGGATTATGCTTGGGAGTGTAGGCTGCAAAATCCTTCAAGTAGAGTGTATGTAGAGGTTGTCGAGAGACCACTTCCTGATATTGGGACCAAGTTCAATAAGTTCTATATTTGCTTCGATGCATGCAAATGGGGATTTTTATCTGGTTGTAGACGGATTATAGGATTGGACGAGTGTTTTTTGAAGGGCTTGTGCAAGGGAGAATTGCTGGCCACAATTGGAAGATATGCAAATAACCAAATGTTTCCACTAGCTTGGGATGTTGTGAAGGTAGAGAACAAGGACAATTAGTCCTGGTTCCTAAAAAATTTGATGACTGATTTGGAGATAACAAATGGGGCAAGGTGGGCGTTCATGAGTGACCAACAAAAGGTAATGTTTGCTTTTTGAAAAATTTGGTCACCTGTTTACTTTTTGATATCAACATGTCATTTGCTTACATTTTTTATTTTGAATTATTGTAGGGATTAGTTCCAGCAATAATTGAGTTGTTGCCTTATGCTAAACATCGAATGTGTACGTGGCACATATACGCAAATTGGGCAAAGAACTATAAAGGGGACAAGCTGCAGTCGCAATTTTGGTAGCTAGCAAAGAGCACGAATATGGCTGACTTTAGGATGGCTAGAGAAGAACTGCTTCAATTGACAAAGGAAGGTTATGATGCACAATTCCAAACAGAACCGAAGTATTGGTGTAGGGCGTTCTTCAGCGAGGAATTCAAGTGTGATAACATCGATAACAACATCTGCAAAGCATTCAATGGGAGGATAATAGATGCCAGATGCAAACCAATTATCTCGATGCTTGAAGACATACGAGTTATGGTCATGACTAGGTTGCACAGACAAAGAGATGAGGCTGCAAAGTAGACTAGGCAATGTGGTCCTAGGATTGCTAAGAAATTGGATGACAACTTGGCTGCAAGTAGGTATTGTCAACCCATTTGGAATAGGGATGAATGATATGAGATAATGAAAGGTTCCGATAAGTATGTTGTCCATTTAGGTAAGAGGAAGTGTTCATGTAAAGCATGGCAACTAAGTGAAATTCCTTGTGCACATGCCATATGTGCCATTCAATTGAAGGGCCACAACACAGAAGACTACATTGATGATTGGTACAAGAAGCTGAAATATCTTGCTTCATATTAATTCATGTTGCAGCCAATCAAACGTAGCAAGTTCTGGGAGCCAACAGATCGTGAAGCACCTCAACCTTTGCCACTAAAGAAGAAAATGGGAAGACCAAAGCAAAAACGAAGAATGACAGAGGGAGAGGTCTCATGTCAAGGTAGGATGAATAGGACAGGTGTATCGATAAAGTGCTCCTTTTGCCACATAGCAGGGTACAATATTAAATGTTGTCAATTAAGGAAGCAACAGGAACAGTTGAGGCCAGCTAAAGGGCCTAGTGAAGGGACAGTTGGAGAAGGAGAAACAGAAAGGCGAAGTGAGTCGACTGTTCTTCAGTAGGCGAAGTGAGTCAACCGTTATTCAGTCGACGATAATAAACCCAGTAAATCATGACAATTGTGTTTATGTTACTTTATGGTTTGTTACAAATATGTACATAGATATAAGTGACATGTATGTAATGTTTTTGTCTTTGTCAAGTCACGAGAATGACACATGAACAATTGGCCGAAGCCCTTGCTATACTTGAAACCAAAAGGCCTGTTCAAATAAGGCAAGATAGAAGACAGCCACCTAAAGGATTGGCCGAAGCCCCTGCTATACCTGAAACTAAAGGGCCTGCTCAAAGAAGGCAAGGTAAAAGACAGACAGCTGCAGGATTGGCTGAAGCAACTGGAAGGCTAGTTAAGTCGACTGTTCTTCAGCAGCAGCAAAGAAAAAAATACCCGATAAGTTCAATAATTTGAGTTTAGTTTTCATTTATGTTGTTATATGACCTGATATTATATTTATGATGTCCTTTGCCTTTTTCTCAAATTCGAAGAAGGCAAGCTAGAGCTCAGCTGCCAATAGAGGGCCTAATTGAAGGGCCACCACAAAATCCATCACCAAGGTCACCATAAAGGCCACTAGAAGGGTCATCACAAGGGCCACCACAAAAGCCCACCGAAGGTGTCACTGAAGCTGAATGGCTAAATAGAAAAATAACCAGAAGAAAGCCAAATCAAGAGCCAGCTACAAGAAGGCCATCTAGAAGACGCCTAGCTGAAGAATTGGCCGAAGAAGCCCCTACTGTAGCTGAACAGCCACAACAAGAGCCCAAGAAATCACATGCGAGAAGAAGAGCCAACCAATCACAAGTACCTGAAAGTGACGCTCCCCTTCAAACAAGAGGGGCTCTTGGGAAGAGGCTAAAACAATATGGTTATGGCCTTTATACATATGAGCGTTCTGGAACAGTTATTCTTAATGTAAGTTTTATAGGTTGCATTTAATTTAATTTATAGTGCAAATTTTGTTGATAATTGAGTTTTCTTTTTGAAGCCTGGGAGAAGTTCAGAGGTTCTTATCTCTCAAGGCCCAACTCAAGAATCAACGGCTGCGCTAACAAAGAAGAAGACATTGGCTACGCCAACAAGAAAGAAGAGTAAGAAGAAGAACCCAGTTGCAGGTCCATCTGAATCAATTCAGCCTAGGACAATTGCAGCTCCATCAGAATCAACACATCTCGAGATAGTTGAAGAAGAAGTCTCACGTCTAGTTAGAAAAAAGTGCAAGGATTATAAATCAAGTGCAAGGTCCATCAAAAGGAGCACGAACAGGAGGCATTGTGCATATTGATTGATGAAATGGGATGTGATATGATTTGTGGGGCTGAGGAGTCAATTGTTTTATTGTAGATTTTTTTTTTTTTATAATAGTTTGTCATTGAGTTTGTGAGACTTCATTTCAATATCAATGGAATGATATTGTTGCTTGTCATTTTTTCCTTTTTCATTTTTTTGATTTTGTTTTTACTTTTACTTACTACTGCTTCTGGTGGTGGATCTGTGGTGGTGATTGGGGTGCTCGTGTGGCTGGTGGTGGCGACTGGTGAGCCTGGTGGTGGTCGGTTCATTGTGGGGGTTGGGTTGGGGCCTCTTGCTGTAGCTAGTACTAATGCAAGAGTGCAATGTGCATAGCCTAGCTTGCACGAGCCCCTTTTTGCAACAGAACCACAACCCACCACCAATAGTGGCTGCTAATGGTGGCTCTACGGTGGTGGTTACGTCTTTGGTGTAGTAGCCGGGATCTTTGGTGTTGCTAGTGGTGGTGGCCAGTGGTGACTGTTGATGCTTATTGATGGTGGGTCTATTATAGGGGTTGGGTTGAGGGTTTTTGCTGCACCTAGTGCAAGATGTAAGTGTGCAATATGCACATCTTGCACTAGGTAGTGCCGGTGCACCTTGCACTAGCAACTTCTGCAGCAGCATACCACCATCATAGTGGTGGCTAGTGGTGGCTCAAGTAGATACCTGGGATGCTTGGTGTGGCTGGTGGTGATGGCTGAAGGCCGATGGTGGCTAGTGGTGGGCAGTGGTGGTGGCTGGTAGTAGCTGATGATTGGTGCAATTTATAAAGGAAATGTACAAAAAAAATTGGCACTTAACTGATCACATTCTAAAAAACCTAGCACTTAAATGTTCACTTTTAATCACAAGTGACACTTAAGTGATCACTTTTAATAATAACTTGACACTTAAATGACTTTTTTTTTTATCATGATTGGCATTTAAGTGATCACTAGATACAACTTATAGCACTCGAGTAATCATTCGTGTCTGTTCTATGTATATGGCGGTTTGCAGCAAACTAGAGAAACTGCTGGTTTATATATACGGTTCCACTTATGGCAACTCCATTCAATTCAATGTTTGCTGCTAGTTTACATTCAATTCAAGTAAAGAAGTCACCACAATACATCAACCTAATATACATTCCATCATCATTGATTTATATTTGAGAATAAGCAAAAATATAGTACAAACAATATCTGATTCATTCAGTCATTCATTCCATTTCCTTGATCTCCCCACAAGCACAAGAATTAATACATAATACATATGACAGCCAAAAAAAATGCCACAACAATCTTGTAGACAACACAACACTTCTTCTCATCTTCTAACAAAATAAGTTACATTTCATTCAAAACAAGTACATTTCTCCACTCATTTACAACTATGGCAGTCGGAGAAACTTCTCATCTTCCAATACTTTACATTTCATCATAAAATAGGATAGACAAAAAAACAGCAACACAATAAATGCTTGGTAACACTTCCGTTCAATTTTCATCTTTGAAACTTCATTCTTCAAATGGTTAGCAGAAGATGCTTGAGCTTGCATTGAGTCAGCATCGTCCAAGTCGTCCACAAGCGTAGATGGAGGTTGATGACATCCATCAAGTAGGTCCAATATCACCTCTGTGGCTCGGTGAGATAATTTTGCATTGACCCATTTGAAATATTTGCACTTCGACCTTTCTTTGTATCGGGCACATCCATAGAATCTTCTCTCGGGATTCATTCGAGTCCACGATGTTCTTATTGGACTTGGTAACCCACAAAAACAGAAACGCTCGCCTTCTCTTCGCTTCGACGAGAGAAATTTGAGCCACTACTGAAAGTCCTACTCTCCATTCCCAATAATCGACTGCAGAATTTGGGGCAAATCAAATTAGGGTTCGGGATTAGGGCTCAAGCGCTTCAATGGCATTTTGCCCAATTTGGGGTTTTAGATTTAGGGCAAATGGGGAGACGACGGCATTTTGGCTGATTTAAGGGCTCTATTTTGGCTAACACCCGAAACGACGTTGTTTTGGATGAATTAGAGCTGACTCAACTCTCCGGCGAGCCACCTCGGCGAGAAATATTAATATTTAATTGCCACGTATGATTTCCGGCCGGCTTTGCCAGAAGTGGCACTCAGGTGTCCCACTTTTCTTAAAATGTGGCACTTAAGTGTATCTTTCGTAAGTTATGGCACTTAAGTGTCCCTTTGTGCCAAGTTATGTCACTTAAAGAGATCTTTTGTACTCTCGAGTGTAAACCAGTCTCTTAAATGCACAAGAAATGGGCACAACTCCTATTTTGTCAAATTGATAGGACTCATATTTTGTGTGAGCAAATTGTTAATTGATTGAGAGTCATGAGTTTGGGAGAGAGCCTTAAGATTTGACATGTTCTTTCATATCATATAAGAATATCTATTCTAAAAGATTAAAAACACTAAAGGAAGATTATATATACACACACATTTATATAAAAGGTAAATTACAACTATATATTTAAGTGATGTGAAACTATATTTAATAGTTTGAATGCATGAAGCACCAAATGAATATAGGTACCAATGGAGAGGATCTCATTTTTTTGGGGTAACTTCTCATAATAGGAAAAGTGTCAAAAAAGTCGTAAACCTATCATATTGATATCAATTTAGTCATAAACCTTTTAACTTGATGCCAATTTAGTCATTTCGGCTAATTTTGGGCGAATATAGCTGATGTAGATGCCGTTCAGGTTACATGGCACTGTTGGCGCTGATGTGTACAATTTTTAATAATACTTCAATAATTTTTCATTTTAATAATTTTTCTAATTTTTTTTTTTTTCTTTTTTTTTCTTCCTTCCTATCCTCTTCCTTTTACCGATAATCAGCCATTGGCCATGACTAGGCGGGCTAGCCTTGCCTGGGCAAGGGTCGGCCTTGCCATGCTAGCTCTGGCGAGGTTGCCTAAGTGAGGGTCGGCCTCGCCTAATCGGTGAGGCCAACCCTCGCCTAATCTGGTGAGGCCAACCCTCGCCGAGGCTCAACCTCGCCATGGCCTGGTGAAGCTAGCCTGCTTGGCCATGGTTGGTGGCTAGTCACCAACAAAAGGAAGAAGAAAGGAAGGAGAGAAAAAAAAATTTAAAAGAAAATTAGAAATAATAATAAAAAATCAAAAATGCACTAAAATATTGTTAAAAATTTCCACTTTAGCACTAATGATACCACGTAAGCCAGTTGGCGTTCATGTCAATAATATCCAATCAAAATTAATCAGAAGAACTGAATTGACACTAGGTCAAAGGATTTAAGACTAAATTAGCACTTGTTCAAAAGGTTTAGAACTAAATTAGCATCACTAAAAGGTTTAGAACTAAATTTGTATCAATGAAATAGGTTTAGGACATCTCTGACACTTTTTTCCCACGTAACAAAATTATACTCTAAATTTACAGAATCCTTCATTTTTTATTCAATTAAATCATAACTTGAATTATTCCAATAGCTTTACGGTGAAAGAATCCAGTCCAAAGATGTGTAATCAATAGTTCATTGTGTGAGTGACAACAAAAAAGAATATGATATCTCAAGTTCTACATGGATGGAGAGAGGTCTTATTGAGTGTCTCATAAGTTAACAATCACCCTCATATGGTCACCACTTTATGTGGTTATTCAAAATACTTTCTTAGAGGGCTTAGGTCAAGTAGATCAGTCCAGACTTTTGCAGATGTTATCGCAAGGATGACCCTCTCCAATAGACATACCGTTTCGTGAATAGGCCAAGCCCATACCCGGTTCTGTTTCTATCATGAAGCGTGCTTCGGTTTCAATCATGCGAACCAGATGTATGTTTGCTTTTGGCTCCCGGGTATGACTCGCCAAATGACATTTACTTTATTAATATGCCAAAAAAATATTTCATTATCTTTGTCGGTGAGGAAGAGTGCGTACCCTTAAGCGCTTTTAACCCTTGTCAGTCGATATTACGTATTTTATACTATACATATCGACTCGATATATAGATTTAATTGATCAATGAAAATGAGGAAACAAGTGTAGGACAGAGAGAGTATATTATATGTTATCTAGAGCGGAGGTTAGGATTTGACGTTCAGGTCTATCGGCATTTCAAGCCAACCAGTCTTGATCGCTCAGTGGTCTTCTCCCATCTTGCTCTCGAAGCGAGGACATTTTATAAGACGAATCAGATAAAAATTACATATACACGTTCGGTTTTATAGGCCTGATGCGTGCAATATAAGACAGGTGACGGTAATGCCTCGTTCTGATATGATAATTAGAGTACCGCATAAAATTTACTTTTGAACAGCCAAGAAAATAGATAATGTGCACGTATATGAATATCTTTATTCTGTAGGCATAAACGAGTAAAAATAAATAAAAATAAAACATCTGGTCCAAATGCTTTGTGTTTTGTCGGTGTCTTCACTTACATGTATTAGATGCACGCCAAATGATTTATCGACTTGATATTGCAAACCTAACTGAAAAGACATTTTTTTTTTCTATCCTTGCCTGAGCAAGACCTCTAGTTTGAGGATTAACAATATGGACATAACCCACAAGCAAAATTAACTAAAAATATGTGTGTGATGTCAAATTTCAATTGGATTTTCCAACCGGAGATAGAGGGAATGACATGCCCCCAACTAAATGATTTGCTTTTAGCTGCATACACAAAATGCATGCTGTTGAGAAAACTCCTATCAGATTTTGAAATTGACAAAACTTTCTTATTCTTGTTCTTATTCTTATTATGAAGAATAGTAGACTTCTGAAGTTATATCGCAAACTCTTGTCAAAGTTTATTCATTCTAGAAGTCTTTCTCACTCTGACGCAATCCAAACTGAAACCAAGCCCAGAACAAATATATAATCAGACTCAGATTTATTGATCTTGCGACAAGGATTCAGTATAAATATAATAGGGATTTATTCCTTAATATCTGGCTCTCTAGCGAATCTCACTTACCTTTTTAAAAAACATTGATGAATCAATCACAAATTGATGAAATCAATCTTGAAGACAAGTTCATTTTTGGGAAGTATCTACTTATGGAAACCTAGATTATGATTGTATGGCCGACCAGAATTAACGGATTTTCATCTCAATCTTTAAACGGCTACAAGATTTCCTTAATCGATTCTGTCCAATAGATCAATTGGAAAAAATTCATTTGGAAAATGCCAACGGCTAGTGAGGCATGGAGGAGTATTTAAGAAGGTCATTCAGTCTATTTGAGATAGTGCCTGTAAATTGAAATTCCAAAGTTTGAAGCATTTCCAACCACTTGTTCTTCAACGACAATTCTTACAAATTGTGTTTAAGAGAGAAAATCACTGAGTGTTTGCACTCAGAATATTGTACTTCTTTATTGATATTTTAGTGAATTCCAGCTAGAAGGCTGCCAATGTGGGGAGTGAACATAGGATTAATCTAAGCCAAATCACTATAAATCTTGTGTACAATTTTTTCTTCTCTTTAACTCTTTTCAGTTTAATCTGTTGCACCTTTTCAAGTATCACAAAAATCTATTTCATCTCTTATCTGATTCTGAATTTTCACCAAAAGTCTGGCGGCTCATTTATCATATTCGGATCCTTATTCAGACTTTACTCGCAACTTATTTTATTTCACATTTATTTGTCAATGCTTATTTTAAACACCTATTCACCCCCCTCTAGGTGTTTGTACTTGCATTTTCACATGTCGCATTAATGTTAGTTTGGATTAGTTAATATTGAGAACACAAAGATTGATCTCCAAAATGAATCTACACAATAAAATAGTAAATCTAAGTAAAATTTAAATAAAGGGGCGGAACACATTCCAGCATCCAATAAATGTTTTGAAACATAACTTCATAAAAATCAAATAAATCTTGGCATTATTTAATTCTCACCTACCACGTGGGTTAGATGAAAGCATTAATGGTGCCGGGAGTATCAAAAGTTTGAATGCAAAGTTGTTTATAGGAAAATGTAGACAACATTTAATATGCAAACAATTAGATAAACCCAATACCATTTTCATGAAAGTATTCCTTTTTTTAGTTTTTTCAGATCTTACCCAGCAACGATCTTTCCCTTTAAAGAGGCCTCTATATTGTGCCGACAAACATCAACTAACCCTTTCCTAATCGAGCTCCATAGCTAGCTAGAAAGAAGAATCCTTCACTCCTGCTGTCCACCTGCTCCTCCTCCTCCTCCTCTTCCTCCTCCTCCACCACCACACCACTACCAGCACCACCACCATCACCACCATGCAAGCCTCTCAACCTCCTCGTCCTTCCCATGCAATATACTGGCGAGACGATGACATGTCACAAGCGTGCAAAGACTTGGTATCCTCTCTCCCTTCTGAAGAAGGCTGGATCGCAACTTCTCTCTGCTTGTACCAGGGCTTCTGGTTCCCCACTTGGCTCTTCAAAGGCGTCCTCGCTTGCCAAAACCACTTCCAAGCTCAACCCTCTGACATCCTCCTCGTCACAAAACTGAAATCCGGCACCACCTGGCTAAAGGCCATCCTTTTTGCCCTCTTGAACCGTGGCAAGTACTCTGACTCCGACTCACAACGACGCCACCCTCTCCTAACCCAAAACCCCCACGATCTTGTGCCCTTCTTGGAGCTCAAGCTCTATCTTGAGCAAGAAAATCCCGATCTCATTGCTTTCGAGCCCCCGAGGCTCTTTGCCACCCACTTGCCCTATTCCTCACTTCCAGGGTCGGTGAGGGACTCCAGGTGCAAGCTGGTTTACCTGTGTAGGAACCCTAAGGACATGTTCATCTCGCTGTGGCACTTCACCAACAAGCTGAGGCCCGAAGGGAAGGGCCAGACTCCGCTCCCAAAGTGCCTTGACAAGTTCTGTCAAGGACTGAGCCCCTATGGGCCTTACTGGGACCATGTGCTGGGTTACCACAAGGCGAGCTTGGAGATGCCTGAGAAGGTGTTTTTCTTGATGTACGAGGAGATGAAAGAGGACCCGCGTGTTCATGTGAGTAGGTTGGCTGATTTCTTGGGGTGTCCATTCAGCGATGAAGAACTGAGAGACGGGACTGTGGATGGAATACTGAGGATGTGTAGCTTCGACAATTTGAGCTCATTGGAGGTGAATAAGAGCGGGAAGCAGTGGACTGGACAAGAGAACAATTGGTTCTTCAGGAGAGGGGAGGTTGGAGATTGGGTGAATTATCTGAGTGCTGAGATGGCCGACAGGATTGACCAAGTAATGGACGAGAAGTTGCATGATTCTGGGTTGAAGTTTCAGTACAAATAACACACGCATTCAATAATTTGCATGTGTTATGTGTAAGCTTTGAAGATGTATGGTTTGACGGTGGGGGAAAAAACGTACAAAATATTTAAAAAATGAAGAATAAAGAAATGTTTCGTTCGCACTTTAGGGAGGTCAATATCTGGTTGGCTAGTGAAAGTGTGTTTCTCGAGCTAAAAAAATAAAAGATTTTCAGTGGCATTGTCAATCGAGGCTTCGTCTCCATACGGAGATGCTTCGGGGTAGTGATTCTAGTCTTTCATTTATGTTGTACTACTGGTCCTTGCAGATGTTATTTGGCCAACACGCAGTTGGCTAATAAAAAGCTGCGTTCCTTCTTGTGGGGAGCTTGTTGGTTTATATTCTATCATTCTTTTCAATTCCTTCTTTTCCTTTCGCTGTGTCAAGCTTTGTGGCTTTTGGTCTTCTATCTGTGTTGTAGATTAAATAGTACACTAGCTCTGATTCGCATTTTGTCAAATAGATTGAGTTGGTAAACAACGGATATGTGAGTCCCTAGGAAAAAGAAGATATCTCCATTTTGTTTTGTTTCCAAGGTCTAAAAAGAAAATATGAAATGCTTATATAGCTGTAATCTACTGTGACACTAACAGCGTGTTTTGAACCACATAAAAGTAAATAACAAAAAATTAAAAATTATTGCGGAGCCAATTCCTTCAAAAATTTGTGGCTCACAACATGCACACTATAGACTTTCCTAGTTTGGCTAGTTCATGCATTTGTCATGAGCAATAATTCGCTGACAAGACTTCCACTTCGAGTCGAGCCTGGGCCATCCAAGTGAATATTGAATGCACACGGTATATGTGACCCGACTCCATCTAAATCATCACGTCAAAGTTGTCATCACTAGAATTCATACTTTTCAATAATTGATATAATGTGGCTCACATACTATGGATAGGAATAAGAATGTTTCACGTGGTCTTCCCCACATCGAGCGCTAGTGAGGGTTGCACAACCCTTACTGGTAGATGTCAAGGTTGTGCACAACCCTCGCTAGTCATAGGAGGGGGCCATACAGTTCTTTCTTGCAGGTAGGGGTGTTCATGGTTCGGTTTAGAAGAATTTTTGACCAATTCCAATTTGGGAAAATCTTGAACCCAAAGCTGTTGATACATGATTTTTAGTTAATGCGTCGATAAAAAATAAAATGACCCATTCATAGCTATGGTTTAATATCATAAATCTAGGTCCAATTTTAATATTAGGGTTAGATCCATTTTTTACCTAAGCTCGAGTGCTTCAATTCAAGATCAATTTGAATATGATAAGTGATCTTACACACGGGTAGTTCATTAGATAGGGCAATTGTGACACTAATTGAGTTCAATTTTAGTTAATTTGTAATTTTGCCAATTGAATTGCAAATTTTACCATTTTAGCCCTTTAGGCCCAATTTAAAGCACCCATGGTTTTGACCCGTTGCTTTTCACGATAATTATTCAATTAGGTCAATAAGAGACCCCTAGATCACATTCATAATGTTTGATTAGCTTAATCATACCTTAATTAGCCAATTTCTTCTTAAATGGAGGTAAAATCCTTTATAATTTGATCTTTTAGGGACCAAATTGCATAAATTTTGGAGCCATAGGGGCCCTAAGTGGGCGAAATGATGAGAACCAAACCAAACCGATCAAGAACCAGTTAGAAATCAACCAAATTGGACTAAACCGATCTAACCGACCAGTGGTGGGGCTGGTTGATTCAGCCTCTTTCCAGCTGACCTCCGGTGACCGGTTCCGAGATTCTCTCAATGTCAATTTCACTTTTGCACCTGCAATTTCTCAAAATTTTATAGATTGACCCTCAAATTTCATCAAGTTGCAAGTTAACCCCTAATTGGACATTTTGAAGCAATTCCGCTTTTGGCTTGAGTTTTTGCAAATCAAATCCACTAGATCAATTACCCGACACCTCAAGATCATGATGAAGCCTTTGAAATCGATTTTTGACCATTGGATCGAAATTTCGACCATCGGATCGAACCAACGGTCAAAATCACTTAATTTGGGAGTATATAAGTAAATTTTTCCCTCCATTTTATGGGGCTTTCATTTATGCGTGAAATTTCTCTCTCTCATCAGTCTCTCTCTTTTCTATTATTTCCCGCCTAAAAAAGCTCTCTCTCTCTCTCTCTCTCTCTCCCTGTCGGTTTGACTGAATCCTTCTCTGGCGAAACCATCGCCATCGGTTCAAGCCCCTACTGGCAGCGTTCCTGCTTCGATCTATCCTTAGGCTTGTCAGTCACCTGTTCCTGGTTTGGCCTTCACCAACTGGTCATCGAAAGAGCACTGGTGACTTAATCTACTCCAACGACGTCCAAACCAGTTCAACTCTTGGACCGGTTCTGTTTTCCTTTGCTATAGGTGATTCAACCACCTTTTGAAGCTGTTCCTTACTGTCAGGATCTAGTCCTTGGAGGTTTCATGGAAGTTTGATGGAAGTATTGGCGAAAACTTCAATCAATTTTGATCAAAATCGACTAAATCGCGATAAAATGTAATTTCTCGGTCTCGAACCCTATGAAATGAGGCCGGATTAGCTTATCAGGGCTATAGTTTAATATTAGGGATATATGCTATGCTTATATAATCTTTGATGAGTTGCTGAAACTTAAACTTGACTGATTGTGCCTGATTTTGCTTAAATCTGCAATTTAGTAACCTTAGGACTGATTTATTGTTTTGACCAAAACAAGGTTCGAACCAACCTCATTTCAACTCGAATCCTTTAGGGTTAGATAATAGACATCCCAAACTTCGAAACAATAGGTCGCTCGGTCCAATTGAGCGTTGTTTGACCCTCAAAAAATATCTCTGAAGATGAGCGATTTTGCGGTAGTTTAGTTGGATTTTCAGTTTTGTTTTTGCTCCGAAATAAGACTTTACTATTTTTGTGTAACCTTCTGTGATGATTTTTGGACAATATTACCTTCATGAGTTTTGTTTCAAATCATTTTATGCAGATCCTATAATTTTTTCATGATTTTTGGATGTGCTTAACTAGATCAGATCTACTCATATTCAAGCCTAGGTCAGTATGTTCCATATTGATATCTGATTCTGTCATTTTTGTGTTAATTTTTTATTGAGTTCTAGAAGAAATTTTCTTCATGAAAGTTTCTTTTAATTGTGTAGAGAACATCCTGTAATTTTTTCAAGATTTTTGAATGTGCTTAACTAGGTCAGATCTACTCAGATCCAAGTTTAGGTTAGTCTGTTCTGTATTGATCTCTGATTTTGTCATTTTTTTTTTTACTGATTTTTGTGTTGAGTTTTGGAAGAACTTTCTCTCATGAAAGTTGCTCGTAATTATGTGAAAAATATCCTGTAATTTTTCACAGTTTTTGAATGAGTTTAATTATATCAAAATTGCTTAGATCTGAACATAGGACAGTCTGTCCTGCATTAGTCCGAATTCTTTTTTGATGAAATTGAGTCTACAAATGCACCTATTTGGTCTCAAATATTTCATGAGAGTTGAAATACATTATACATATGTTCAATCAATGCATGCTTTGCAAATTTTTGGCCTTGGCAAGTGAGTAAATTGTATGAGTTAAGGTTAAAACATGCTGCATTGGTATATAGTCTAAATGTGCATCTCTGTTTTGTCATTTTTTTCTGCGATTTGTGCGATCACATTTAGGTTTTCAACTCTCAACAAGAAACATTCATCATCACATGTTCTATGTATAGGATTTTTTTGTAAGATTTTTGCACATCTTGAGATATTTGAAATCGTGCGCGTTCTATGAGACTAATGCTGTAAACAAATTTTGCTGTACATGTATCTTGCCATGTTTGTTTGAGTCATTTAGAGTCCAAATTTTGTGCTAATGTCTTTTTGACACTTAAATATCATGTTACAAGGTTCAAATACATGTTCACATCATTGCATTTAAGTGTCATTTTGCATGATTAATATGTGCCGTAAGAGCGCATGTTTACCTAGAAACTCTCAAGCATTTCATCATGAATCTTGAGTCATTTTGTATTGTCATCGAATTGCATGACATTTTCTCATGCCGATTTAGTATTAGATGATCACCCTAATTGTTTGTCACATCTAACTCTATGTCACATGTGATTTTTTTTCATGCCATTTGTGCATTACTTGAATGGTTTTGAGATTTATTGATGTATGTTTGTGTTCTGTTTTTTTAGTTACTAACATGCACATCTTTAGAGATATTGATCTTAGAGTACTTAATTGACTTAGTTTGGACTCGAGCCCTTCAAAGAAGTCATAAGGCACATTTAGAAGTTTCCAATGCCTCTAATTTCAAGTAAATCGCTCATCGTTTGGACCACTTTCTATTTTTTCAAAATTAGATCAGAATTTAGACATGTGATCAAATTCGGACCCCAATTCTAACCCCTATTTGGTTAGACCTTTGATATTTTTGTTCCATTTTTTCTATTAGTATTTTTCACTTGGCCTCTTAGCCAAATTTATTTGTCAACATGTTGGCTACGTCTTGTAAAAAGTTGGTGATTTTTAGACTTGTTTTGATAAGACAAATCCATGTGATATTGGCTAAGTGTCCTGCTGTTTTGACAACTTTCTGATATGCTGTTGCTTGTTGTCTAATTTTTGTAAAATCATGTGTAGCTCGTTTAGGAAAACTTCCTTCACAAAATTTTTTCTTTATTATGTCCTACATATCAGTGAATTTTTTCAAAACTAGATTGTTGATGGACATTATTCAATTTTTCTATAACATCCTGCTTGGTCAGAAATTTTCCTGATGTGAACATGATTGTGATTGTTTAGATTAACTTTTTAGGTTAGTTTGTGCATGAACCTAGGTCATTCCATCTTTATAAAAGTTTCTCTAAATACCTCGATATTCATTGTTAAATGATTTTTGGACGAATCGTCTTTTTAAATCAAATTTTAAAAATAGTTTGGTACATATGAAGTTTCCCAAAAATAATTTGTTTAAAAATTCTTTTCCAAAACTCGATTTGGCTTAAGGAAAAATCGTAGTTTGGACAATATTCAAAATGCCTGCGATGATTGTGAGTGCATTTATGCGAGCCCTGAGCTAGTCTTGGCAATTGAATATGTTCCATAGCCTATATATTCCTTAATCCTAAATATTTTCAAACTTTTTTAAATCCTGATTTGACATCATGAAAGTCATGATTTGAATTATATTCAAAATGCCTGCGACGTTTGTGAGTACATTTATGCGAGCCCCGGGCTAACCTTGGCAATTAAATGCCTTTCATAGCCGAGACCTCACTTTGTCTCAATTTTTTGTGAATAATTTCAAGAAATGTCTTTGAAATATCACATGTAACCTCCATGCATACAATTATGTTGTACATTTAGAATTGCTTGTGTTTATGATTGGCGCATGACTTTGGTAATAAGTGATCCACCGACAACTCACTCATCTATTTAATCGGGTGAGAAATAATGTTCAAAAGACCTACATTCATGTTTAAATTTCTACAATGCATGTGATTTTTAAATGAATGGTAGGGTCGATACATGATATCGAGGGAGAACCCTAGGATCACATAGATTGCTTGGTTAGGAGACTTATCAACGTCATTAATCATGCGAGAAACACAATTGTTCAATAATAACTATAAGTCATAAAAATTGATTGAGTAGGTGTTTTAGTGGAACCCTCGCATGAAAGACAAAGGCTGACCCCGAGGCCCCAAAATATGATTTTCGCATTGAACTTTCTTTAAATGATTGATCTTGACATGATGTCATGTTTTTGATTGTTTTGATGTGCATGCTTGTTTCTTTTCATTGTATGTACCTAGTTATAGGTTTCTAGATTAAGTTTATATTAGGACCCCAAAGATGAAAAGGGCACGAAGACGGTGGAGGTCGATATACATTCCGACCATCATCATATACTATTCATTTCCCCGATATATCTCTCAGATTCCATTTATTGTATAAAGCCTAACGAGTTGCGGGTTTTCTCTCTTCCTCTTATTTTTTTTTCAATTGCATTTCTTTTTTTTATGTTCTAGGATTGCATGGTAAATTTACTGCTTTCCTTGATTGTTTACTTACTGTCTCGTAATTTCAATTCCATTTATTGTTTTCTTTTCTTGTTCTTTAGAAATAGAATAGCATGAAAATGACCAACCATGCATAATCGCTTAGTTAAGGACTAACGATCCCGAAAATATTAAAAGAAATACATGGACACGTTAGGTAAATATAACATACTATTGAAGAACCGAAAGAGCATTAATAGAAATATTAGCGTAACCCAAGTCCTTGAAATTAGATATTTGGTTGAATAGGAATCGAGGAAACACTCCCGACCCTCGATTGGATTTTCTAGTCGACCCCCGAAATGAGACTAGTGGCGATTCTCGTCTTATTTTTAGGTTGCCATTAACAACTAGACCATATAAATGAACTTGTCGCGCAGGGTACCTAATTTTATGAAACTCACCATGGTTTAGTATACTCGATGTGGTAGTACCCCAAAGGATGAAGTGATGCCATCCTTATGGGTGAAGGGCACTATCAAGAGAACTACCATGGTAAAGGTACCCTCAAATCCGATATTCACATCTGACCTCCTTTCTCGAGATGTGTCGCCCGTGTTGGTATGGGTCGCCACACTCTGTTGTCATGTGGAGTACGAGTTTGGGAGAACTCACGATCTCATGGAGAGAACTCACAAAGGTTTGACTCGAAAGGCAAGGTGATGATGTCTTTTGGAACACAAGCCGTGAGGGAACTCTCGTGATTAAATACTCCTAAATCCGACCTTTCCCCCCTTTCTCCCTCGTGGTGAGGGATCAAGGGTAGTGAGATCGGGTTGCAACAAAGGCCAAAATATACTGATAAATTAAAACTTAAGTCAAACCAATAACTTCCGTTTGTTATTGGTGTGGTCCGAATTTAGACTGTTACCAACAGGCCAATTTACCAATGAGAACTTAATACGTACTTGGATTATCTAAGTCTAGGATGAGAGGTAATACATGTCCCTTGTTTCCTACGTTAGTGCCGCTGGCAGTGTTATGTAGGCTAGGGTTTGCACTAGGCTAATTATTTTGCATGATGCTACTGTTATGAGTAGGTATGTGAGTGGTCGTGAAAAGAAAAACTTTTCGAAATTACTCTTTCCCTATCTCCTGAGCACGTCCTTCACCGAATCCATCGTATATGCACGTAATCACAGGATTCACAAGTCAGTAAACAAACAAAAGCACCAAAAAGCAATCCACGATCTCCGTAGTATCGAATCCGAAGAACCCAAAGAAGGCAACAATTTGCTGAATCGGTACACTTACTATTGATAGATTATTGCAGAGCAAGAGTGGAAGTGACGTAGGGATTCGACTCCACGGGCATGGGGGTGGTGGTGCTGCTGGAGATCGGAGCTCACGGGGCCTCACTGGGGACGGAGGAGCAGGGGCGATGTAGTTGGGATCGAGCTTGGGCTATGGCATGTTATTGCGGCCGCCGGGAGGGGGGGCCTTGTGCTTGGGATCGGGGTCAGGCAAGGGATTCCACGGGTGAATCAGATCTCATTCAGGCTGGCTCATGGCTTCTTGGGTTCCAAGAAGGATTGGCGAAGATTGATGGTCAATGAGAATGTTCAAGAAGAAGAAGAAGAGGAAGGAGAACTAATGTCGTGCTCTTTGCTAGGGTTCCTTCTCGGGTTTGAACTCTCATGATCTGAGAGAGAAGAAAGGTTGGAGGAGCCTAAAAGAAACCAATTTTGGGGAGATCGCGACTGAATATCCCTTAGCTTTCTCAAAGCTGTGAATTAAAAGACTCGATAATTAAGACTAAATGCATTTAGCTAGCATAATATGCATTGAAATTTGATAAGACCTTTTAAATTTGTTTAGTCTTGGAAGCTGAACAGTCACCATAGAAAGTTATCGAACGGCAATAGGAATCAATAGAACAGCCTTCATTCATCAGGTAGTCAATTGAGGGTCTTGCAAATCAACAACGAAGTAGTCAATTGGTAGCCATGACAACTCTTTTGCATAATCGACATCTTCAACTTGAACCCATCGATTCAAATTAAGTTGAAATTGGACTTTTACTTCCAAATGTAATGATTGAGTTGGATTAATCGACAAGGTTTGAGTTGAATTTGCAAGTTGATTGGTGGAATCTAATGCTCCTACATCAATTTCCTTGAAGGTTGCATTTGAAATTGTCGATTCCATTACTTGACGGTCAAACCCCACTATCTTGATGGTTGCATCAACTCCACTACATTCACTGTAACATGCTGGAATCAATGATCTTGTCAATAGATGAAGGCTCTTGTCGATAACTTATGAAGTCTACTGTTAATGACTTCATTGGTGAATTTATCGGTGTCCTTCATTGATTTCTATTTTGACCAAACTCTGCCATTATCCATTTAACTTGAATAATGTGAACTTGGTCAAGCTACTTTTGAAGCAAATGCATCTTCTTCTTTCTTTGCATCCTCATTTTCTATGCATGTGTTATGTTGTCCTTTTGAGGCCAAGCTCTCTCAACCTTATACCATTTAACAACAGACGAGTCATGGGGTATCTTTAAAGAGCGTCGATGGTGAAAATTAACTATCAGCTTCGTATTTTTGTAGTAGAGCTCAGCTCCCCATCCAAATGGACTAACCACTTGAGGGTAAATAGGAGGTGGATTATAACTAACATGATAGTTATACTTTCCATTATGTTTTTCCAAAGTAACAATAGTTGGGTCTCCTTCCTCATATCTTCCTGGAGGGCCTTGTCTTATATACAACAGGTTCTCTTTGGTTATGTTGTGTTTCTGGGCATCAGTTATGTTGTTCTACTGGCTTTTGCAGATGTTATTTGGCCAACATTTAGTTGGCCGATAACAAGCAGATTTCCATCTTTTTCTTTTTGTGGTGTGAAGCTATGTGGTGTATGGTCTTGTGTAGATTGAATTGCTAGACAACTGATATGTGTGTTTTAAATTTTTTTAAAAAAAAGATTTTTGTTTTGTTTTGTTTTGTTTCCAAGTTCCGAGAAGAAAAAAAGTTAATAATAAAAGAAAAAAGTACTCATCAAATAAATTGTTACATTATATCTCCAGATTAACCTGTTCGTTACCATGCCCTAAGCAATTTTTAATGCACGCACAACAGGAAGATAGCCGCACAAGAATGATCAGGTAAACTTTTGTCTACTTTGAAAAGTAGATGAAGGAAACGTGCATCACGGAAGAAAAAATAAAGTGGGACATCATTCATTAAATGCTTGATCTGGGGGGCACCCCTCTTCATTAAATGTGAGAATGACTCGCCCCTCCATTTTTCTTTTGCCCTCTTTGATGCATGCACATGACATGAGCATCGATACATGACATGTGACATGTAACGTCGATACATCATTTCTTAAAAAATAGAGAATTTCAACTCGTTATGACACATTATATTAAGTGTATATTTTTATATACACATAATAAATTATTATTTTAATTAAATTAATTTGATTCGAATTCATAATAAATTATTAAAAAAGAGTTCAGAATGAATTTACACTAAAAACATTAATCCATCATTTTTTAATATTATTTATTGTTTCAATTTGATAAATTTAACTTCATTCCAATAACCCATAAAATTTGGAGGAAAAAAACAATTAATTGGCTCGCATGTCAAAGTGTATCGGAAGAAAAAAAAAAAAAAAAAACTTCGAGGGTAAATTGTGTGTCATGAGAAGTGAGAGTCAAAAGAGAATAGAAAACTAAGTATTTCTTCTTTTTCCATTTTTTATTTTTATTTTTTACATATTTACATTTTGACTCCTCATTTATTGAAATTTTTTAAAATTGATCCCATGCCTATCATAATCACGTGTCGAAATTCTGAACTTGTATGTCAGAATTTTGGACTCACATGTTGGGAGAGTTGATTTCTGACACATGTTGATCGAGTATCGGAGAGTATCGAAAAATGTCGAAACGTTTGACACGACACAAAAGTTTTCGGATAGTGTTGATGCTTCCTAGGACATGCATGTGTCACGGCCCGGAAGAAAGGCGATCCAAGAGGTTCCTATGGGACGGCCGTGACACATCTATGGATCAAGCGACCCTCGGCTTGTATCCCCATGTCCTAGGGTTTTCTCGAGTATTCTAGAATACTCCTAGGGGCGAGCGATACGGTAAATGTATTCGTATGTAATAAATGTGGGTAGTTGGTAGTTGGAGAGATCTAATCTCCACCGTTAGATCAAGGAGAGATCTACGGATGTGGTTTGCCTTGTATTTGTATATATAGGGGTCTCATTCCCCTCATTGTACTCATCTCATTCACAAGTAATACAATCCAGAGTTTCTCTCTCTAGAGTTTCTCTCTCTAAAGATCCTTGTGAATTGAGTATGAGAAAGGCTGCTTGGGAAGAAAATCATAAGGCCGCACGAGCAAGGGAACGCTAGATCAATCAGCTCGTGACACATGCCCATAGAAATTGGTGGGCATCGAATGTCATCTTCTCTATTGTCATCCTTTGTTGGTACCGTCCTCACATTGACAAGCCCTAATTTGTGTCTTGTTTGCTCCTCTTCCTCCTACAAAAGGAGAGGATCCCTGAAGATGAAAAAAGGCCGTGAAGAGAGAAAAGTGAGAACTCAAGGGATAGAGAGGTGAAGGCTCTGGCTTTGATCGATCTATGCGTGAGTTAGGTATATCAAGTTGAGTTGTTAAACATTGTAAGTATAGGATATATATATACTAGGGCTAGGAAACAGTCAAGTATGTGAGTCTTTGTAACACTGTAATTCTCCAATTTATTAGTGAATTATTTGCTGACTCACCCATAGACGTAAGTTCCGACTTTCCAATCAAATCACATAAATTTCTTGTGTCCTTTTATTGTTCCTCATTTTATTTCTATCAATTTCTATAGCTTCCGATATAAATGCAAAGTTACGGTCCACTTCCATCGTGTCGCCAATTGCAACATAAATAACATACAAAAACTAAGCATGTGCGGTCTCTTTAGTGCATGCATTCTTCCAAAAGCAATAATTTGCTAGTAAAGGCCTATTTGGTAACACTTTTGTTCCTAAGAATAATTACTGTTCAAAAATAAAAAAATTTTTATTCTGTTTATTGGACAAATTTGCAAGCATTTGAAGCATTTGGTAACTATTAAAATTTTTATTCTAAAAATAAAAAAAAAAGAATAGGAATGCGTTTGATACGACCTTCAAATTTTTTTGTGACTTACAATTTCTTTTAATTTTTAAATAATTTTATGAGATTTTTCTTCTTCTTCTTTCACTCTTTTCTTTTCTTTCTTCCTTCCCCTCTTTTTCCTCCTCTAGTCGGTCACCAGCTCTTGGGTAAGCCTCGCCAGCCTAGTGAGGTCAAGCCTCACCCAACCACAAGGAAGCTCTGGTGAGGTCGTTGAACCTTGTTTATGGCTAGTCACTGGCTATAGCCAACCCCAATGACCAGTTAGAGGAGGAAGAAGAAGAAAAGGAAAAAAAAAAAAAAGGAAAGAAAATGGCTTGATTCTATAATTGTGCTTGGGAATAAAGAAATAACTTATTTTTACTTCTTGATTTTATTCCAAATATATTTCTAAGAGTAGAAAAATTAGCTGATATTACCAAATGGATTTTTTTTTTTTTTTAGGGAACAAAATAACTAAAATAGCCAAAAGTTAGTCAATTACCAAACAGACTCTAAGAATCCCCTTACAGCGTAGGCCAAAATGAGGTGAGTTCACATGTTACGAATGTCTAGAGGAACTTTTAGCGTGGCTCTCCCCAGAGGCCGAAGAAGGAGGTTAAACCCGCATCGGCCTCCAGCTTGGGTTACACAACCATTTTGCTAGTCACCAGATAGGGTCAAGCTGCCCCCTCGAGCAAGTAAGGGTATCATTAGTTTGGCTTGGAGGTATTTTCAACTAAGTTCAGTTTTGGAAAAATCACAACCCAAACCCAAAGCCGAACCCACACTGTAAATACATAAGATTACGACTCAACTCAAACCAATAACTTTGGTTTGTTATCGAGTTGGTTACGTCACACGGTTACCATCAAGCCAATTTTCAAATAAGAATTTTAATACATACTTGGACTGTCTAAGCCTGCAATGAAATAAACAATATGAGCACTTAATTTTACTCGTTCTTGGAAAAAGAAAATATAGTCACAATTCAATCAAGCCAATTGTCGATAGCATTGAAAGATATTGTTTAATTAAAAGTAAGTTCTCAAAAGATCACGAAAAGCTCTTTTGCAGGTATTATTTGAGATTAGAAACCAGTCAATTATGGCCAATTTAAGAAGTAGAGTCTTTCAGTTAATAGTATAGAACAGTCTTAGAAACGAACTTATTTGGTTAGGTTTAATAACAAATTTCATTAGTAAGAAGGCTAATAATTAATTAGTAAACTTTTCAGTTTGGTTTGATTTTATCAGTTTCCAAAATTATAGACCAAAACCAAACAAATAAAAAAATAAAAAATAAAAAATCCTAAAGCAGAATCAAACCGCTACATTGTTATGATCTTGGTTTGCCTAGGCTCGTTTTATCGATTTTCAAATTTTTGATGAATACCCCTACCAGCGGCTACAAGGCATGCTGAAGAAGTCATTTCTTTTCAATTGCTCATCTTCTTTTCGGCTCTGTCGAGTGCTTTGATAAAACCGTGTAGTTTGTTTGAACCCCTTTTTTTATTTTATAAAATTTACCAACCTCGCCATGAATGAGTTTCGTCCATGATAATTACGGATGTACAAGTTCACACAGTAAAACTCACGTGCACGCACCTGGATCGGTCCCAATTTTGTTAATGTGGATCTCCCTTTTCACCATGATAATACTACTTTTATTGATAAGTAATGCTTCCTTGACTTTTTTGAGCATGGGCTTTCCTGTTTCAATCATGTGATCGCGATGCGTCAGGGTCTAGTTACGGCCTGTATATGCTTAAACAAGGATTTAGCTAAATCCTTTTTGGATTTCTAACATTATTCTAGAGGAGAAAAGTGTAAAGAAAAAGTCATAAATCTGTTATACTTTTTTTCAATTTAATTATAAATCTTTCAATTTTCTCAATTCAGTCATAACTTTTTCACTTTTTACCAGTTGAATTTATCTTATCACATAGCATAATTGGTGTTAATATGGACAAAATTTAATAATATTTTAATATTTTTGAATTTTTATTATTTAATTCTTTTTTTCTCTTTCATCTTTCTTTTGCAAGTGGCCAAGCCAGCTGGCCTTGCTTGCCACATGCGAGGCTGGGCGAGCGAGCTTACCCTCACTCAGGTGAAATCGGCGAGGGTCGGCTTTGCCCAAGCCAGATCTGGGGAGGTCAACCCTCACCCAGGCCAAGGTCATGTGTCACCTACTGCCCAACATGGGCAAGGCCAACCCACCCAACCATCACTTGTGGTCAGTGGCTGGCCATCATCAAAAGAAGAAGAAAGGCAAAAGAAAACAAAAAAAAATGAAAAATCAGAAAAAAAAAATAGATAAAAATTCGAAAAATATTAAAATGTCATTAAAAATTGTCTACATTAATACCAACGATGTGACAAGATAGCCGATGCCTATGCCAGCGAATTTCAGCTAAAATTGATCGAATGAATTCAATTGGCAAAATGTGAAAAGATTTAGGATTGATTTGATAAAAGTTCAATAAGTTTAAAACTTTTTAGATAATTTTCATTTCCTGACCAATAATGATCCAGCAATGAATCTTCGTTCTACCTCAAAACGTATACACTGATCTACTTTGTTCTCAATAATCCGAATGAAGTGACAATACTATGAAACTTTAAATACCACTGTCTAGAAGCTTATTTAATGCCATAAATAGACTTTTTCAATCTACATACAAGCTTACTTGAGTCATCTGCCTCAAAACCTTCAGGATGCACCATATAAACCTCCTCATTAAGGTCTCCATTTAGAAAAGTAGTCTTAACATCCATCTAATGTAACTCTATATCAAAATGAGCTACTAGTGCCAAAATCACTCTAAAAGAATCTTCAGAAGAAATAGGAGAAAAAGTTGCTTCAAAATCTATTCCTTCTCTTTGAGTGAAACCCTTAGCTACCAGCCTAGCTTTAAACTTTTCAATCTTTCATTTGGAATCCCTTTAAGTCTTGTATACCCATTTGTAGCCAATAGGCTTATAACCTTCAGGCAATTCAACAAGCTCTGAAACACCATTATGTTTCATAGATTGCATCTCATCTTTCATCGCATCTAGCCATAAATCTGATTGAGAACATGAAATAACTTTTGTATAAGTCATAGGATCAACAACACAGCCAATATCATAATCATGTTTTCCTAGGTAGATTACATAGTCTGGTGGTATAGCTGAACGTTTTTTCCTAGTCGATCTTCTGAGTGGAGCTACTACATCCTCATTCTGAATCTGAGGGGCTTGAGGAATTTCATCAGGAACTGTCTCAACAATAGGATCCTGAGTCGTAACAAGCTCAGTTTGTGGCATAGGAGGCTCCATAACTGTCTGCACATGATGAGACAAGGATCAAGTAATCCTCATCAAACTGTTATCTTCAATAGTTTGTGAGCAGCTACCATTTTCGACTACATCAAATTCCAAAAATTTTGCCATATGAGATTCCACAAAGTGTTGGAGAAAACTTTCTATTTGTTTTGAAGTTGACAAAACGTTTCCATCAATCTAGTATGAAGACTTGCAGACTCTATCGTCAAAGTCTGAAGACCTCCAGACTCAAGATTCAAAGTCGCCCTCACCGATAGTTCCGCACCGACAAAGAAAAGATTTATCGAAGGAGTCTTATTCAAATGCGAGTATCTCTTTTGAAGATTTGTTTCGTGCGGTTAAGGAAGATCTCACGGCTGGAGATAGCACCTCAAGATCTATTATTCGTATTAAGATTAATTCGAGTAATTTAGATCCGATTGATTGGCAAAGTTTATTTGGAAGGTTCTACTTATGGAAACCTAGATCCTGATTGTATGGGCGAGCAGGATTGGTGGGCTATCATCACATTCCTCAAATAACTCGAGATCTCCCTAAATTGATTCTGTCCAATGGGTTGATTGGAAGAACTCCTTTGGAAGGTTCCAACGGTTATGAAGGCATGGAGGATAAGGAAGACGCTCAAGTTGTTCGAGAGTGAAAGATAGAAAAATTCCAAAATCTGAAGCTCCTTGTTCTTTGCGACTTCATTTGAGTCCAATTTGTACTCAAAAGAGAGATTAGATAATTGTGAGACCTTGAGGAAGTGTAGTAAAGTCTCTACACTGTGGAATCAAGGACGTGAGACTGTAAAATCTCTTTTGGTTCTTAGTGGAATCCAGCAGGTGGGCTGTCAGTGTGGGAGAGTGGACGTAGGCTTGGTCTAAGCCGAACCACTATAAACCTAGTGTCTTGATTCTCTATCCCTAAACTCTTTACTTTATATCGCAGCCGCATATAACTGTTTATTGTCTTCACGCTTTCAGTCTATTAATCTTAAAAGCCAATTTGTTTTGTTAAGATTCGCAAAAACTTCTTTGATCACCTATTCACCCCCTCTAGGTGCTCGTACTAGTCTTACCAATTGGTATCAGAGCTTGTGTACTCATTGAATTGAAGTGTTTTTACTTCTGAGTTAAAGATCTATGGCTAGTATGTTGGCTCCAGGTTTGGTTGAAGGCCAAAGCAACACTAGACCGCCTTACTTTGATGGAAAGGAATATAGCATATGGAAAAACAAGATGAAGGCATTCCTAAGGATGTAGTAGAAAAATGAATCATTCCTAAAGCTACATCAATCTCAGAGAAGGGAAAAGAAGTTGCAGAAGCTAGCGACATGACTCAAGAAGAGATAACCAAAAGATAAGCACTTGATACAAAAGCGATTTACTTTTTATATTGTGCATTATCTCCTACCGAATATAACAGAATATCTTCTTGTGAAACAGCCAAAGAAGTCTGGGATAGGCTGCACATCACTTATGAAGGAACTGATCGAGTGAAAGAAACAAGGATCAATATTCTACTCGGACAGTATGAAACTTTCAAGATGAAGCTAGGAGAATCTATCACTGATATGTTTAGCCACTTCACTGAAATTGTAAATAGTCTAGAGTATCAGGGACAGCCAATCTCAGGACCCATGAAAGTGGAATCACGTAAAGACCTCAATAAGGGAAACACAAAGGATCATGCCGTTCTTTGTAGATGAACTGGTTAGCACACTTCAGTCCTATGAAGTGGAACAAATTAATGAAGAAGAATATCCCAAAGGTAAGAATAATTAATGAAGAAGAATATCCCAAAGGTAAGAAGTCTACTGCTTTAAAGTCTAACGATAATTCTGATGTTACAGACTCTGAAGAAGATTTAGACGATGAAGAGCTAGCACTTATGATAAGGAGGTTCAGAAAACTGAACAAAAAGGGAAGAAAATTCAATTGGAAGAAACAAAGCACTCAAAAGTTTCAGAACAAATCAACTGAGGATGATGAATCCAATAAAAATGTGATTTGCTTTGAGTGCAAGAAAAAGGGACACATCAGACCCAACTGTCCTTTGTTGAAGAAAAAGAAAGGAAAAGCTGAGAAATACAGAAAGGCTCTAAAAGTAGAAACTTGGAGTGATACTGAATGCGAAGAAAGTGATGATGATTATGCCAATATTTGTTTAATAGCGAAATCAAAATCAGACTCAGACTCTGAGGCAAATACAGACTCAGACTCAGACAGTGAAATTGAGGTAAGTAACTTAAAAATTCCTACTAAAGTCTCGAAATACATTGATGAACTTTGTCTTAGCCTCAAAACTTCTCTTAAAAGGATTTCCGAGCTAAAAATGGAGAATTCTACACTGAAGCAATAGGAAAAATCTTGGAAAGAAAAGTTTGAAAATTTAGACAAAAGTTTTGTTATTTTGAAAGAAAATGCAAACTCTCTTTCAAAAGAAAATACATGTTTAAAAAATGACATTTCAAATATTTCAAAAAGATTTTCAATTGGATCTGAGAAGTTGGAAAAGATTCTTTCGATACAAAGACCTTACTTTAACAAATTAGATTTAGGAATGACTTCAAAAACCATTCCTCTAATTGATTTTCCAAAAGTAAAGAAAAGAATCAAACAAAGACCTACAAAAGCCTTTTATAAAAATCATTTTCAAAAACTCTTTGTAAAACCTGTTGGTCGAAGTGCTCTCAAATGTTCTAAGTGTTACAGCTCAGAACACTTTGAGAAAGAATGTCCTATGGTTTGGAGACCTGTTAAGAAGGATTGGGCAAAGACTATATATTGCCTTAACTCTACTGGACCCAAGAAAATGTGGGTACCAAAGAAAGCTTGAGTTTCTTTTTAATTGCAGGTCACTATCAAGAAGAAGATTAAATGATATTTAGATAGTGGCTATTCAAGACACATGACAGGAGATTCAAATTATTTTATAAAGCTCGTTCAAATAAATGGAGGAAAAGTCTCTTTTGGTGGAAATAGCAAAGGAAGAATTATTGGATGTAGAGCAATAAAGATTGGAAGTCTTACAATCAACAATGTCTCCTTGGTGGAAGGACTAAATTACAATCTACTTAGTATAAGTCAATTGTGCGACACTGGATTCAAAATCAATTTTCAGGAAGGAACATGTTCAGGAACTAGCAAAGATCTCTCTCAATCTTTTACTGGGCGTCAACATGGGAATATCTATCTTCTGGATATAAAACCAGAAAGATCGCAATGTCTAATATCAATACAAGATGAAGCCAATCTCTTGCATCGGAAGCTTGGTCATATCAATATGATGCAAATTGCCAAAATCTCTTCCAAAAAGCTTGTTCGTGGACTACCAAACTTGAAATGTCAAAAATCTGACTTATGCACACCATGTGTGTTGGGAAATTAGGTTAGAAGTTTTTTTAAACCAATAAATCAAGTTTCCACTAATCGTGTGCTGCAGCTTCTGCATATGGATCTCTTTGGACCAACTAGAACTCAAAGCATTGGTGGAAAGAAATTTTGTCTAGTAATAGTGGATGATTATTCACGATTTACTTGGGTCTACTTTCTAGCAAGTAAGTCTGAAACCTTCTCTCATTTTTTAAAGTTTGCTAAGAAAGTGCAGAATAAGAAAGGTTACGCTATTTCAAGCATTCGGATAGACCATGAAGGTGAGTTTGAAAATCAAGACTTTGCCAAATTTTGTGATGAATCTGGTTTTCAGCATATGTTCTCCTCTCCATATACACCTGAACAAAATGAAGTTGTGGAAAAGAAGAATAGATCTTTACAAGAAATGGTAAGAACTCTTTTAATTGAAAGTAATATTTCTTCTCGTTTTTGGGCTGAAGCAGTGTCTACAGCATGTTATATTATTAACAGAGTATTCTTAAGGACTATTCTGGAGAAAACTCCCTATGAGTTATTCAAAGGAAAGAAGCCAATTATTTCTTATTTTCATGTGTTTGGTTGCAAATGTTTTATCTTGAAAAATACAAATGATCGAATTGGTAAGTTTGAAGAAAAATCAGACGAAGGAATCTTCCTTGGATATTCAACCTCTAGCAAAGCCTACGAATATTCAACAAGAAGACTCGGGATTGTGGAAGAATCAATGAATGTCAAATTTCAAGACTCTCTCCAAAATCAATCGGTTCAGACTCAAACCGAAGAATTTGAACTTGCTCCAGACTCTACAAAGTCTACTTCCCCTGAAGCAGCTCAGACTTCAGTAGAAAAACAACGAACTAATGTTGAAGAATCAACTGAAGAAGAAGATCAACAATCTGTCAGACTGACCAACAACTGGAAGCATAAATCTAGTCATCCTGAGGAACTCATTATTGGTAATATTAATGAAGGAATTCATACCAGATCCAAAAGGCAAGAAAAGTCTAGTGTTGTGACACTTATTTCTGAAATAGAACCCAAAAGCATAGAAGAAGCTTTAACTGACGAAAGTTGGATTGAAGCAATACAAGAAGAACTCAGGCAATTCAGCATTAACGACATTTAGGAATTAACTCCTAAACCAAAAGGTAAGTCTATTATTGGAGCTAAATGTGTTTTCAGGAACAAGATGGACGAAAAAGGAAAAGTGGTAAGGAACAAAGCAAGACTCGTGGCCAAAGGATATACGCAAGAAGAAGGGATAGACTATGATGAGACTTACGCTCCTGTAGCAAGGTTAGAAGCAATTAGATTATTACTTGTTTTTGCTTGTTATAAGAATTTCAGGTTATTCCAAATAGACGTCAAAAGTGCATTCCTAAATGGATTTATTCAAGAAGAAGTCTATGTGGAACAACATCCTGGATTTGAATATCCAAGAAAACCAGACTATGTTTTCAGACTGAAAAAGGCTCTATATGGATTAAAGCAAGCACCTCGAGCTTGGTACGACAGGTTAAGTAAATTTTTAATTCAAAATGGTTTTATTAAAGGAAAAGTAGACACTACCTTGTTTATTAAAAAGGAAGGTAAAATTTTTTTACTTGTTCAAATTTATGTTGATGATATTATATTTGGATCACCTAACGAAAATATGTGCAAGAAATTTTCTAAGTCTATGTAGGATGAATTTGAGATGAGCATGATGGGTGAACTGTCTTTTTTTCTCGGACTACAAGTGAAACAATTGAAGGAATGAATCTTTATTCACCAAGAAAAATATGCAAAAGAACTCGTTAAAAAATTTGGATTGGAGAATTGCAAGAAGACTGATATACCAATGTCAAGTTCTTCGAAGCTGGACAAAGATGAAGGAGGAAAGAAAGTTGACTAGAAACTATACAGAAGCATCATTGGTTCACTTTTTTATCTCACTGCTTTTAGACCTGACTTTTTGTTTAGTGTTTGCATTTGTGCTAGATTTCAATCAGATCCCAAAGAATCACATCTAAGTGCTGTGAAACGCATCATCAAATATGTTGCAACAACCTCTAAGTTAGGTCTATCGTATTCCAAAGAAGGAGACTTTACTCTCCTTGGATATTCAGGCGTAGATCTAGCAGGTTGCAGAGTTGATAGAAAGAGCACATCCAGCACTTGTCAACTGCTTGGTAATAGGTCAGTATCTTGGTTTTCAAAGAAGCAAAGTATTGTAGCTCTTTCAACAGCAGAAGTAGAGTATGTGGCTTTCGAAAGTTGCTGTTCTCAAATCTTATGGATAAAACAACAACTAAGAGACTTTGGAATCGAAGACTCATGCATCGAGATCAAATGTGACAACACTAGTGCGATTAATCTCACAAAGAATCCAATTCTTCATTCAAGAGCAAAGCACATAGAGATTCGACACCATTTTATTAGAGATCATGTTCAAAATGGAAAAATCTTGATCCAATTCATTGACTCAAAGAATCAGCTGGCGGACATATTCACAAAACCTCTAGAGAAAAGCTTATTTGAGTCTATCCGCTCTAAACTTAACATCTTATCTCTCAAAGTCTGAAGAAGCTCAGACTCAGGGATAAAATCTGAAGAAGCTCAGACACAGATAAAATCTGAAAAAAGTTCAAACTCGGAAGACTAAAAGTCACGACTGTAAGTTATTTACAGTATTTTAACTTTCGAATAAAGACTCGAAAAGGTAAGACTGCTTATTAATCGCCAATTAATTTTTGAAAAGATAGTTATTATTTTTAAGGCAATTATTTATTTTCAAAAAAGGCAGTTATTCATTTTTGAAAAGGCATTTTTATTTTTCCTTTTGTGACGATTCGTATACCCTATTTCGACTGGTTTATATACCGTTCGTCTTCTTCATTTTTACCCACAAACCCTAGATCACAGAATTTCACCTTCGTACTTTTTCTCTCTAGTTTAATTCATAAAAGCTCTCATCTTTCTCGCGAATCGAATTTGAAAATTCTCTCAAAGACTGTGACAATGGCCTCTCAAAGAAAGTCATCAAGGATTGCAAGCAGGGACCACAGTTTATGCACGAGGGTCCTACCCACTTCGATCCGGCGAGGAAGAAGACTCTCCAAGGCAAAGAAGCAAAGTCAACAACAACATTCTCAACCACGCCATTCTTCTCATGCTAGACCACAATAGTATCAGCAACAACAAGCAGAGGAAGAAATTATTGAGGATGTTGAACCAGTAAGGACTCTTAAGCTTGCATTTACTTTCAAACTCTATACTGCTTTGAAGGAAGGTGGTTCTCGCAATGACTTTTATTGATGAATTTTTGAGAGAAAAGGGGTACCGAAATGAAACCCATTTTTTAAGAACGATGGAACAGTTAGGAATTGTTCCTGTTGGTACGGCAGAAAGGGCTTTTGTGAATTTTCCAAGTGATCTACGTTTTGGAGGATTTAATCAACCTGAGGGAAAAGATGACGATAAAAAGATGTTCACTCAGTTTAAGCCTAGGATGGGTGTTGCTGCAAACATTCGAGGAAAAAGGGCAGATCTGTTTCGCTCTAAAGAACACAAGCGAGTTTACTCTAATTTGCTGAAGCGGGGAGTGATGAACCCAAGAAGTGTGGACTTCAACTTTCTCAATTCATTAAACGTTAAGTTGCGGGAGAAGTTTTCCATACTCCAACTTGAGCATTTTTGTTCTAAAATAGATGTTGCTCATCCTGAACTTACTGCGTATTTCTATTACAATCTAAGCTTTTTGGATGCAAATAGATTTTCTTTCAGTGTAAGAGATCGAGAGTATGTGGTAAATATGGCACACTTGCTGACGTGATTGGAGTAGAGAGAGGGATTTTCCAGTCAATCAGTGTGTCTATTGGCCATGCGACTATGGAGCTTGTTCGAGATAGAATTGCAAAATGCCGCATTTCTTATTTGAGAATGAGTGCCTCCAACATCTTGCTCCATAAGATTGTGATCAATTGTCTCAGACCGAAATCCCCGTCAAAGGCGACGTATCCATTCAAGCGAAGCCGATGTATGCCATCAATGTCAGTTACAAGTTCTCTCTGCCTCACACCATCATGTTTCACATGTACAAATCAATGGCAAAGGACAATGGAAAACTTCCTTATTCTGCTCTCGTTACTCGTTTATTTAGACATTTCAATATTCAGCCTCCCAACATACTGTGTGTTCGAACCATTGATCAAATGGTGATAGGGCTGAAGATGATTACAAAGATGCGTCTGAAGGAGCTGAACAAGACTTTAGAGAGATTTAAGGAGAAGACCCCTGTCAAGTCTCGACAAGACCCTGTGGCTACAAAGAGGAAAGGCAAGGAGCCCATGACAGCTCCATCTAAGAGGAGGAGAGCAATCATCTTGCAAGATGAAGAAGATGAAGACGACATCACTATCTCCGTTCTTGTCTTAAAGAATGTGCAGCGTCTTGTACCATAAACAAAAGATCAAGAGAACCAAGACAGAGAGGAGACAGAGAAAAGGAGTGAAGAGAGGGAAGCGATGAGGAAAGAAGAAGAAGAAGGAAGAAAAGAAGAAAAAGAAAAAGGAAGAGAACAAACTGAAGGAGAAAGTCATGGTGATTCTCCAACAGAAGTAAAAGCACAAGAACATCACATCATTGAAGAAGAGCCCGAGCAAGAAGAGTACTTCTCTCCGCCCGAAGGTACTGAAATAGGGAGAGCTGCTGAGCAAAGAGGTACTTCTCTACTTGCTTTTACCAGTGATGATGATAGTCGTTCTCCTGTGGATGCAGAAGATGTGTATGCCTCTCATTTTCCTGAAGAAGGCAATGAGGCTTCATCTCCAAGTTTGGATGCTCGTGCTGAAGTTCCATCATCTGGCTATACTCCGCAAACTGATCACGCTGAAGCAAGCACATAAACTGACAACTCAACAGACTTTAAAAGAGGTTGCTTGAAATTCTTCTGGAGATCAAAGGCCCGGTTTATGCCTTGGGATGTGAATTGCAGACCTTGCAGAATGCTCATCAAGCCACTTCCATTTCTATGCAAGATCAAGTTCAAGCCCTTAATTTTCAAGTTCAAGAAAACGCAAAGGGTAAGGATCTAGTGCAACTACAGGAGGATCTGAGAAAGCTGGAAGAGACTGTCAAGTCTATGGGAGATTTTCAGTTCATTCGCATTCCCAAATCATCTTAACCTTATTCTTTTTGTATTCTCTACTTTTTGTTGTTGACAAAAAGGGGGAGAAGTTGGTGTAGATTTGACTCAGATTTAACTCTTTTTTTTATTTTTGTTTGGTTGGTTCTTGGTTATGTTTTGACCTTCTTGACTTATCTTTTGTTTGGATGGACAGCTTTGGACTACTTTGACCTTTTTAATGCTTGCAGTATCTTAAGCTATGTTGATGACTTTGGTAAAGATAGTTGTTCTTACATGACTAACTTGGTTTCTGTGGATGCAGAATCACTACTATCTTTATCCTAATCTGGTTATCTTTCATGAGATATTTTTGTTTGCTTAAGTATTGTCTTACAAGATAAAAGTATCCAAATCTGTAGGAAAGTTTTGTCACCATCAAAAAGGGAGAGATTGTTGGAGAAAACTTCCCTATTTGTTTTGAAGTTGACAAAACGTTTCCATCAGTCTAGTCTGAAGACTTGCAGACTCTATCGTCAAAGTCTGAAGACCTCCAAACTCAAGATTCAAAGTCTGCCCTCACTGATAGTTCCAGACCAACAAAGAAAAGATTTATCGAAGGAGTCTTATTCAAATGCGAGTATCTCTTTTGAAGATTTGTTTCGTGCGGTTAAGGAAGATCTCACGGCTGGAGATAGCACCTCAAGATCTATTATTCGTATTGAGATTAATTCGAGTAATTTAAATCCGATTGATTGGCGAAGTTTACTTGGAAGGTTCTACTTATGGAAACCTAGATCCTGATTGTATGAGCGAGCAGATTGGTGGGCTATCATCACATTCCTCAAATAACTCGAGATCTCCCTAAATTGATTCTGTCCAACGGGTTGATTGGAAGAACTCCTTTGGAAGGTTCCAACGGTTATGAAGGCATGGAGGAGTATATAAGGAAGACGCTCAAGTTGTTCGAGAGTGAAAGATAGAAAAATTCCAAAGTCTGAAGCTCCTTATTCTTTGCGACTTCATTTGAGCCCAATTTGTACTCAAAAGAGAGATTAGATAATTGTGAGACCTTGAGGAAGTGTAGTAGAGTCTCTGCACTATGAAATCAAGGACATGAGACTGTAAAATCTCTTTTGGTTCTTAGTGGAATCCAGCCGGTGGATTGTCAGTCTGGGAGAGTAGACGTAGGTTTGGTCTAAGCCGAACCACTATAAAGCTAGTGCCTTGATTATCTATCCCTAAATTCTTTACTTTATATCGCAGCCGCATATAACTGTTTATTGTCTTCACGCTTTCAGTCTATTAATCTTAAAAGCTAATTTGTTTTGTTAAGATTCGCAAAAACTTCTTTGATCACCTATTCACCCCCCCTCTAAGTGCTCGTACTAGTCTTATCACACTACCTCCATTAGGATTATAAAATCGATACCCTTTTGAATGATCTGGGTAAGATACGAAGTAAGACTGAGTAGTTTTGGAATCTAACTTACTCAATGTTTGATTATATAACTTCACTTCAGCTGGACATCCCCAAACTTTAAGATGATTTAAGCTTGGTTTACGTGTCCACAACTCAAAAGGAGTCAATGGAACCACTTTAGTAGGAACACGATTTAGAATATAATGAGTTGTTTTCAAAGCTTCACCCCATAGAAAAATAGGTAAATTAGTCCTACTAATCATACTTCGCATCATGTCCATAAGAGTGTGATTGCGCCTTTCAACCACACCATTTTGTTCAGGACTTTCAGGCATAGTAAATTGACCTATTATCCCAGAATCCTCTAAGTATTTAGCAAACGGCCCTTTAAGTTGTCTAGTATCACAATGCCCACCAAAATATTCACCACCACGATCAGATCTAACAATCTTTACAACTTTTCCTAGCTATTTCTCTACTTCAATCCAAAAAATCTTGAATATGTCAAAAGACTCGGACTTTTCTTTAATTAAGTATAAGTATCCATATCGGGAATAGTCATCGATAAATGTGATAAAATAAAAAATTCTGCACAAAGTAGCGTGTATGGTCCACTAATATCAGTATGAAATAAGTTAGAACTTCGTACTGTGGATTTCTTCTTTATCTTAGTCATCTTACCTCTACAACAGTTTACGCAAGTCTCTTGATCACTTTTAAAAGTAGGCAATATGTCAACCTTTATAAGCATTTCTACTCTTTCTCTAGAGATGTGACCAAGACGTTTATGCCACAAATCATAAGATTGTTCCTTAGGTAGAGGCCTTTTGGAAATAAATTTTTCAGCTGAATAAGCAACGTACATGTTGTTGGGAGATAAACTCAATTGATACCATCCATTAGATAAATTGCAACACCCAACTTCATTTGAATTATAAAACATAGAAATGCCATTGCTCGTTATTTCAAAAGAATACATGTCCAAACAAGACACAAAAACTGAATTCCGCCTAAAAGAATGTACGTAAAAAGTGTTTCTCAGCATCATCCTAAAACCATAATCTAAAATTAAAATAACATCTCCCACGAACTTGACGTCAACTCCAATATTGTTTCCAACAGTGAGCTTTGATTCATCCTGATTTAGCATCCTTCGGTTTATGAACCCCTGTATGGTAAACGCAATATGATTAGTTGCACCACTATCTAGCCACCACGAACTGGTCGGGACTTCAAATAGATTGGATTTACAAACAAATGCCAAAGAATCATTACCTTTAGGCTCACTCTTAGTTCTCTTGGACAACCAAGCCTTATACTTATTGCAGCGTTTCTTTATGTGCCCTCCCTCCCTACAAAAGTAGCAAAGAACACCATCCTTCTTGAAGAATGCTTTCTTAGGACCCAAACTATTAGAAGGACCAACAGCTTCAGAATTGCCCTTATAAGTGTTATTTTCAACTTCTTACCCTTGGCACTACCAGAATTAGAAGCATAAAGGGCAATGTGCCCTTTATCTTTCTTCAATTTTTCTTCCTCTGCCACTACCCTTGCAATCAAGTCATTAATTGACCAGATTTCATCTTCGGAATTATAATTGGTCTTGATAATCCCAAAATTAGGAGGAAGAGTATTTAGAGCTTGATGCACAATACAAGCAGTAGGAATAACAACATTGAGAGCTTGAAGCTTTGTCTACAAATCTACCATCCTCAGAATATAATCTCTAACTCCACCAAAACCAGCATACTTCATATTAAATAGTGTTTGCAGGTGTGTCCCTGTCTCAGCATTAGACGAGACATGATTTCTAGCCACCAAGGCTTCCATCATTTGCCTAGCAGTGCAGTCCATAGGCAAACCACTTTTCAAGTGTTCCTAAATGGAACGCTTTAAGGACAGCAAGCAAATTATATTGCTTTTTTTCTGTGTTCTCGGCAGTAAGATCTACCGGCCGATCGGCAGTAAGAGCCATATGAACATCTGTCATCTTCATAGCAAACAAAAAATCTTCTTTCCATCTCTTAAAGTTCGAACCAACGAGAACCTCAATTGTGATAGAGTTACCATTTACAAAAAAGGTGACTTAAACAATGTATATAATTAGCATCATGTGAGCACTGTGTAACTTGACGTACAAGTACACATCCAAAGAGTTACATGTAAAATCATATAATCACCTTTGGGAAAAATACATGACATGCAGTTGTACACTCCCCACATGATAGTAGTTATGAGAATATATTATAACTTTCATGAATTCATCACCTTTGAGCATATGAACCATTAGGATCAATTACTCCTCTACCATTACCATCATGTATCCCTCCATGAACTAATACAAAATCACCTCCTTTGGTGTATGACCACGCATTAGGCCAGGAGACATCCCAATCATTATACGAGACCGATATTTCTCAAACCCAATCAAGTGCGCCACTTTGACAGTCACAACTCAATTGAATTTTTGAAACTCTCTCATACCAGGGATATTAACTTTTCTTCTCACAAACACCATATACATGTGATTTTAACTTTAGTGATAGGGGCAACATATCACTGAAATCACATATCATGCTAATTAGACTGCTTTATTCATTAATAAAAATTAAACTTTATATATATTATCAATGAATCACACTTTTATAATCTTTATGTGATAACATACCTACAAACCAACACCAATATTTTCAAAATCACAGAAAAATACAAGAAAAATATACGAAAATATACTAAAAAACCACGTATTTAGGGTTTCGTATGTATTTTCACATCCATAAAATTATCAAACGTGTAAAATAAATACACTACAACATAGATCATGATCATACCAACCTACAGCCGCCAACCACGCGTCGATCGGAGTCTCCACGCGCCCACATGCACCGCCTGAGTGCGCGGCGCGTAGAGCTCACGTGCAGGCGAACAAAAGCATCAAAACCAGTCCGACCGGTTTCCCGACTTGACCGTTCGGTTCGACCTGTTAACCGGTCCGGTCCACGGTTGACCGAATCAGGTCGGGTCAACGGGTCGGGTCGGGCGCGAATCGAGTTGAGTTGGGTCAATGGGTCGCTGATGTCAACCCCGCGCATGTGCGTCGCACGCGAAAGCGGCGCCCCGCGCGTGGGAGTGTGTGAGAGCGCATGACTGCGCATGGGGCGTGTGCTCGACTCCCTAGCGACACGTGGCAGCCCATGGGGGTGCATGGGGCCACCCTCGGCAACGTGCCACCCACAATTTTGCTCGTTTCGACAAGCCCAGTCCGAATCTATAATTTAGTTTGATTATTATTGAACAAAAATCACGAAAATCGTAAAATAGAGCGAAAATTCTATGCATTCAAATTCTAGGTTATGGTTGCTCTAATACCACATGTTAGATGCAAAACATGCAATCCTATGATCTCCATAACTAGAACAAGAGTACAGATAATTGAGTAGAAAGATAACACACTTCTTTTGGAATCCATCTTTCTTGATGTGGAAGCGAAAAGCGATGATCCATGCACAAGTCATTCTCCTCTATTGCCCTCTATATCACTAGCTCAATGAGACAGCCCCTTCACCCTCAAACGCTAGGTAAACGCTCATTTTGTGAGGATACTTGTGAGATTTAGGGTTAGAGGAGAGACTTGAGCACTATTTATAGAGTTTCCAACCAGGCCCTTTCATTACGGGCCAGGCTCAACTCGGCCCACACTAACCAGTCTCATATTAGACTAATTAAGAAACTCACCATAGACCAACCCCGTAAAAATGGTAAATTACAATATCAATTACTGTAGTCCACATTAGAAAAACTCTTACACTACAATCTCATTTCTTTTCGCGTGGTTGATATCCATGAATATGCTACCTGTTTCGATTAGAGATATTGCGAAGAAATATAAGATATTTTCAAGTTGGAACATCCCTCGCTTATTAGGAGCTTGAGGTGTTCGAATTTACTCAGCATTTTCGCGATACTTTCAGGGAAGATCCTCACCAGTCAATACCAGTTATCAAGACTTTTAAATCACCTGCCCTTAGTTGCAACATTGGTGGCGCACCTTGATCATAAGTAAGTCGTCCGAACAGACATATATGCCAAAAGTTCAAGCAGCCTATTTTACAATTTCTTAATGTGCATAGATTAAACGATATTGCTAACAGGGGTGCACAAAGCATCAAGCAATTTTAAAAGCATTAACCTATGCACCAAAATCCTGGAAGGATTAAAGCGACAGAATTAGTTCTAGCAAAGTCCTGGTAATATTCAAGCCATGAGTTGACCATTGCTTAAAATGTTGTCTCGCAGGAGTTTCGAGAGCCGGCAGAATAATGCGATGACAGCAATTCTTAACTGACCAGAACATCAAAACCGGGAAGCCAAATGACATCTTGTAATTATAATTACAGAGACCTTAACTCTAGAAGCTGTCACTGGATGCTGAATAAACCAAGGTGAATTGTGTAAGGCTTGACGATGTCAGAAATTAAACCGAATTCATTGGTGCCGATAACTTTTTAGTACCTGCATTGAAGAAGAGTCATAATTGCTGCGTTATCTTTAATAAGTCTGTTCGTACTTCTAGAGATAGTGAGTGTTTTTAGGGATATGGTGAGACAAGGTGAGATATGATGATTCTTTTGTTAGTTTCTAGATCTTATTCGAAATGTTAGTTTTAAAATCTTATTGGGAATGCAAGCTTTATCTATTGGGAAGAGCAACAAGTCTATAAATAGGGGATCTTTTGTAATTGTTTTTTGTTAAGGTAAAATAAATATACAAGCTTATATATCTTTTTCCTTCCTTGTGTGAGTTGTGAACATCTCACCTTCAAATTACTTTCATCAAAGTGGTATCAAACCTTACAGTTTGTGATCATGGCCTCAACAAACAATCAGCTTCCTCTTTAATACCCTCGTTTTACTAAAGAAAATTATGGTAACTGGACGGTTAGAATGAAAGTTCTACTTGGCAACTACGGTGTTTAGGAACTTGTCAACGCTAGCTATGATGAGCTAAAGGAAGAAGCTACCTTGAACTAGAACCAGAGGAATGCCTTGGAGAAGGTTCATTCAAAAGATCAATATGCCCTGTCAATCATGTATCAAGCTTTAGATGATTTCATGTTCGAAAAGGTGTCGAACGCTACTACTGCTGAGGAGGCATGTGAGATTCTTCACAACACACGTCAAGGAGTACAAAAAGTTTAGAAGATTTGCCTTTAAACTTTGAGAGATGAATTCAAGATAATTCATATGAAATAATTTGAATCGATTGTTGATTATTTCACAAGAGTTTTGGCCATTGTCAATTAGATGAAAAGAAATAGAGAAGACGTTTCAAGTGTTCGTGTCGTTGAGAAAATACTTCGGTCCCTAAACAAGAAATACAACCACATTGTTGTTGCAATTGAAAAGTCCCAAGACTTGGATGCCATGATGATTGATGAGCTTATGGGTTCACTACAAGCCCATGAAGAAAGGTTTAGAAGAAAAATGATTCAACCAGTAGAGGAAGTTCTTCAAACGTGGTTGACCATCCGAGATGAGAATGAGTAAAGAAGAGAACCTGTACAAAGTCGCGAGACAAACCAAGATTGTATTCGTGGTCGAGGCTGAGGTCACTTTCAAAGAAGAGATCATGGACGAAGCAAAGGAGATGCTGCTTGAAGTGACGGTAGATACCGGTACCAAAGAGGCGTTCATGGAAGAGGAAAGAACTCGATAGGCCAATGGTATGATAAATCTAAAATTCGATGTTATCATTGTAAAAAACTTGGTCATTATCTTCTAACTGCTAGAACAATGAGAGTGGTGGTGCAAATGAAAAGGCAAACTTGGTGAATGGTGCCGATCAAGTTCTATTATCGGCGTTCAAAGAAAATTAAGGAGGTCAAATTGATACGTAGTATTTGGATATCGGTGCAAGTAATCACATGTGCAGGAAAAATGAGATGTTTACCGAGTTGGATGAGACAATTAAAGGGAAAGTCTCTTTCGATGATAACTCCAAAATTCTTATCGAAGGCAAAGGTACAATTTTGATTCGCTTGAAAAATGGTGCACATTAGTTTATTACAAATGTTTATTATGTCTTGAAAATTTCAAGCAATATTTTGAATTAGGGACAGCTATTGGAGAAATGTTGTACTGTTCATATGAAAGATCTTAGTCTTGTGCTAAGAGACAGGAATAATAAACTAATTACGAATGTGAAGATTTCAAAGAACAGGATGATTACTCTCAATATAAAGAATGATATGTCTCGATGTTGTGGCATTTGAGGCTTGGCCATCTCAATTTTGGCAGACTCAATTTGCTTTCTCGCAAGAATATGGTTTATGACTTGCCACATATTGATCATACCCCAATTATGTGAAGGGTATGTTATCGGTAAGCATTCCAAAACGAGCTTTCCAAAGGAAGCGACTTATCGAGTGAAGAAACCACTTGAGTTGATTCATTCTAATGTGTGTGGTCCAATCACTCCTCACTAATATAGTAATCATCAATATTTATTACTTTTATTGATGATTTTACTCGGAAAATTTGAGTGTATTTTTCGCAAGGAAAAACATAAGTGTTTGATACTTTCAAACAATTCAAAAACCAAGTTGAAAAATAGAGCGGCTATTTTATCAAAGCTTTGAGGATCGATCATGGTAGAGAATTTACCTCGACCATATTCAACAAATTCTGTGTGGATCATGGTATTCGACATTTCTTGATGGCTTTGTATTCTCCTCAACAAAATGGCGTAGCTGAATGAAAAAAAATAGAACCATTCTTGACATGGTTTGAAGCATGTTGGAGAGCAAAAATTTGCCCAAGGAGCTTCGGGTTGAAGTTATTTCGTGTACAGTCTATCTTCAAAATAGATGTCCCACATGTGGACTCAAAGGCGTAACTCCACAAGAAGCATGGATTGGGAGAATACCAAGTGTTTTACACTTGAGAGTTTTCAGGAGCATTGTCTATGCTCATGTCCTGGAGCAGAAAAGATCAAAGTTGGAAGATAAGAGGAAAAAGGTCATCTTTATTGGGTATAACTCCTCATCCAAAGCCTATCGTTTATTTGATCCTAACACTTTGAAAGTGTATATAAGTAGAGATGTCAAGTTCGATGAAGATGGCATGTGGGAAGATAATCCAAAAGATGAAGTGAATGCTCGTGGTGATACTGATCAAACAGAGTTGAATGATCATTATATACCTTATTCTCTAGTATCTTCTTCAAGTTCATCATCGCCAGCCTCTTCAAATGGCGTCAATGAACCGCTAATGCCAAGATCAAGGAGATTGTTTGACATTTATTAAACTACCGATGAGCTTCACCTTGTATGTCTTCTTGTAGATTGTGAGTCACTTGTCTATGATGATGCGGCCAAAGAAGAAAAATGGAGAAAAGCCATGAATGAAAAAATTGAAGCCATTGAGAAGAATCAAACATGGGAGCTTACTGATCTACCAAAGGATAAGAAATCGATTGGAATCAAGTGGATGTACAAGACCAAGAAGAATGAGAAAGGAGAAGTGACATGATACAAGGCTAGATTAGTCACGAAGGGATACAAGAAAAATGCCAGAATCAACTATGATGAAGTTTTTGCCCCTATCATCCACATGAAAACAATTAGATTGATTATTTCTATCACTGCTCAAAGTGATTGGTGAGTTTATCAAATGGATGTCAAATCAGCATTTTTAAGTGGCATCCTTGAAGAAGAGATTTATATTAAACAACCTAAGGGGTTTGTTGTGACAGTCATGAAGACAAAGTGCTGAAGTTAAAGACAACTCTATATGGACTCAAACAAGCACCGAGAACATGGAATTCTAGAATCGATGCATATTTCAAGGCGAATGAATTCTCTCAATGTCCATATAAGCATACACTCTATTTGAAGCAAGAAAAAGGTGATGTTCTGCTCGCATGTTTATATGTCGATAACCTTGTTTTTACAAAAAAAATAATCCAGCTATAATTGATGTTTTTAAGGCAACGATGGTGAAAGAATTTGAGATGAGGCGATTGTTACGCCTCGAACCCCAAGTGCACAAACATCCCTAGGTGGTCAATAAAATTGCGACATTCCTAGGACTCGTTGCCAACCCAATCATTTTGAAGCACATACGGAAGCGAAATAACAATCTCTAGACAACAACCAACACATGGGATAGAAAAGCAGGACAACCAATTAATACAAAACTTATTTTATAAACACACCGGGTTTATATACATAACCAGTCAGTACTACTAGTCTATATACAAAAGTCCAACTCAAAAAGGGCTACTGAGCTATCTAGGCACTAGACTCTTCATTCATGGGCTCCGAGTCTTCCACGACACCATTAGGAGTGTCGATATCCATAAGATGCCCAACTTCCCAACCCCCGGTCCCAACGAGAGGCCCATCAAAACCCTGTAGGGGACCCCCCAACCCCCTTGAGGAAAGCTAATAAACCACGCTATGAATCGATGAGGTACAAACTGAGGTAGGCCCTCTTCAACCCAGACCGTGGACTCAACTAACTCACGGGTCAGGGTGGTCCCAAGAATAGGGAAGTAGGAGTGCTCAAAGTCCATCACCTGCGGGACCCTGTATCGTACATGACGCACTTCCATCTAGGGACCTGTAAAATTGTAAATCACAACGAGGTGAGACAATGTCTCAGCGAGTCTACACCCTAAAGCCCGATTAGGATGAAAATTCACCTAGAGGCAGCCTAAACATGCAACATATAGGACTTATCTCAATTTCAAATAATGTACTTGGTCTATATTCTTCATATTAAAAACACTTGCTAAAATAATTGTGCGTGGACACACGATCAGATTGAACCATAAAGCATGATATTCTCACATTTAAAAATCCCACGATTTGATATAGTACTTAAAAATATTTTTGGCGTCAAAACCCGACACTCGGTATTTTTCTAATTAAATACCAAAATTTATATTTTTGAAATAATGATTCAAAAGTCATCATCAAGCATCCAATTGCGTAATTTAGCACTCATTTGCATAAACCAATGCAACTACGACAATCAGCACGAAATTCTGACAACTGGCTATCCCGGTATAATTTCCGTTAATTAATAAATTGCATTTAATTAAATAAGTTGCAAAATATTTAAATTAAACCTTTAATTAATCTACATAAATTAATCAAACAACCTAATTGGACTAATTAACTAATCTACTAAGCTAACTAATTTAATCTAACTAACCTAACTAATCTAATCTAATAGGCTAGCGACATAACTAATTAAGCTAACTAAAATCATCTAACTAACCATTCTAACTAAATTATTCTAGGAACTAACTACTCTAACCACTTAGTCACACTAACTAACTAGTTGGACTAACTAAGGATTACACTAATCCCTAATTAGCCTAACTAAACCACCCTTGAATGTAATTAGCCTCTTAATTAGAGATTAGGAGGTAAACTCAACGGTTTAGCATGAAAACTGGTTCACGGCGACGGCGGCGCGATAGTAACCACAACTCAGGTCTACAGCGACACCAAAGGAGGCCAGGAAAGGGCTGAAAACAACCCACAAAGCTCACAGCCCAAGCTGGAACTTCGATTCCGTGGCTGGCTGGAAGAGCTGGTCATGGACTTGGTTGAAAGGCTAGGACGGGACGGACAGCCGACCGAGGGCTAAAGGCGGCGGACACGGGGATCGGCGACGACGAGCCGGGCGGCTGGAGTAGCTCAAGCGAGCGGACGGCCAGGGGCATGCGGGCTAGGGACGCGGAACACGGTGGTCACGCGAGTGGCCCGGGCCGGCGACTTCAAGGCGGCTCAAACATGGAGAAGGGGGCGGCGTGAGGGTGGTGGCTGTGCTGGTTTGTTTCTAGGTTGCAGCAAGTAATGGAAATGGAACAAAGGAAGTGAAGAGGAAGAAGAAAGAAGAAGAAGAAGAAGAAGAAGAAGAAGCGAAGGCGGCGCGAGGGGGATGTGTTCGGTCAAGCAAGCCAAGGGGGAAGAAGAAAGGGAGAGAGGGGGAACCAAGGGGGACAAGAGGCCTCAAAGTCTTCAACGTAGCCAATGAGGTTCATGGTGAAATATCTAAGCCATGAGTAATTCAACCCCAAAGTCTTCAGCCCTTAGCTGTCCAAGCTTCTCCCACAAGCCATTCTCTTCACAATTCTTCACCAAAGGGCTTCAATTTAGTGCCCAAAATTCAGCAGCCAGCAGCCCCTACGAATTTTGGACCCATTCATCTCAATTCCTCACCAAACAACTTCAATTTAATAGTCACACATGCCATGGCAGTAGCCTAAAATAATTTCCCTTCAATCCCTCACAAACCAACTCACTTTGGTAGCCAAAATTCCACACCAAAGTGCCCATCCGAAATTCCTTGAATTTAATTGGCCAAATTTCGATTTTCCGCCAAAATCCCGGGCTCGCCGAAAATTCTTCAAAGGATGAATCGACGTCCTAAAAATAAATTGTGACACGCTGGAACTTTTTATTCTCGAAACGAAGTTCAATTTCGTGGTTAATTTCAATCGAACGCGATTTTAGATTGACCTAACCTACATGGTAGCTTTTAGGGATTTTATTGCATTTGACCCATGGTCGATTATTTTCGATCCACGTTGTGCATCTCCGACTCATAGGCGACTCTCGGTTGTCATAAAAATCTCAAGGTTTCAAATACGGGCACCAGGTACAGAATTGACAAAAAAGTCAGTTTAGTGCCACTCGACACAAATTTCGCAATCAGGTAGAATCACCCACAATTTAATTACGTGTTTCTGTCGAATCAACCTATCTCCGATCTCTAATCGATTATAACAGTGTCGTATTGACCCTTGCCGATTAGCACAGTTGAGTGGTCGATTTCTGATCGAATTCTCAAGTCTATCGCATTTATATCTCTTAGCGGCTTCACCTAATAGATTAGTTATCTCGTGAGTAATCAGCTCAGAGAAAAAGACTATAGGTGCATCGACGAAAAGCCCATTTCATTTAATCGAAACATCAAAAATCAGGAAGTCACACTGATAATGGTCTCGTGAATTATTTCCTTGGGATCAAAGTGAAGCAAAGTGCCGAGAGGATTTTTATTTCTCAAAAAGGATATGCAGAAAATATCCTTGAAAAACTCAACATGAAGAATTGTACTCGGGTCAATACACCAATGGAGTGCGGAACCAAGCTTTCAAAGTTTGATGATGGTGTCCATGTTGATTCGACATATTATAGAAGTTTGATTGGGAGTTTGAAATACTTGACATGCACGAGACCAGGTAGTATGTATAGTGTTGGATTTGTGAGTCGATATATGGAGAAGCTAAGTCATCTCATCTTAAAGCTGCAAAGAGAATACTTTGGTACATCAAAGGTACTACTTCTCATGGCCTACACTACTATCGCTTTGAATCGTTCCAACTTAGAGCTTATTCTAATAGTGATTATGATGGAGATATCGATGATCGAAAGAACACTACAGGCTTTGTATTTTTCTTATGTGACACTACTTTCATGTGGTCATCAAAGAAGTAACCCAGTGTCGCTTTATCGACATGTGAAGCTAAATATGTAGCTGCATCCTTATGTGTTTATCATACGATTTGGTTGAGAAGACTACTTAAAGATATTCTTATGGAATAGAGGAAAGCAACTGAGATTTTTGTTGATAATGTTTCTGTCATTGCATTAGCGAAAAATCCACTTTTTCGTGAATGAAGCAAACATATCGATGTTCGATATCACTTCATTTGAGAACAGGTTAAAGAGAATGGGATTGAGGTGTTGCATTTGAAGATAGGAGATCAAGTAGTAGACATTTTTAACAAACTTCTCAAGATCGATGCTTTCCAAAAGTTCAAGAGCCTGCTTGGAATGATTGATGGAAGAGAATTTGGTTTAAGGGGGAGTGTTAGAAATTAAACCAAATTCATCAGTGTCGATAACTATTTGGTACCTGCATTAAAGAACAGTCAAAATTGTTGCATTATTTTTAATGAGTCTATTCGTATTTCTAGAGATAATGATTATTTTTAGAGATATGGTGAGATATTGATGGAATAAGGTGAGATATGGTGATTGTTTTTTTTTTTTTTTTTTAGTTTCTAGATCTTATCCGAATTGTTAGTTTCTAGATCTTATACGGAATGCTAGCTTTATCTATTGGGAAGAACAAAGGTCATGTAACAAGTTTATAAATAAGGGAGTCTTGTAATTGTTTTTTCTTAAGGTGAAACAAATCTACAAGCCTATCTCTCTTTTTCTCTTCCTCGTGTGAGTTGTGAGCATTTCACCTTCAAATTGCTTTCATCAGAAAATAGGACTCACCCATGGTGTTCATGAGCCATAAGTGATTTAAGGGATTACCAGTATCTATAATATATGAAAATGTTATGTACATAACTCAAGTAATGGACAAGATGGAACTCGCATTATGAACTCTTTGACATGACGAACTAATGAGGAGAAAAGGAAAAAATGGCAAAAATAGTCTTCAAATTCTAGCATAATGTGCAATTTCATTCTAGGACTTTTAATTTGCTTGAACTATCAGTAAATGACACATTTAGTCCATAGATTATATGAAAGTGGTTAATGTCGCCCTTTCGTAGATGTAGATATATATATATGGAAAATTATAATTATATATTTAAGCAATGTGAAGCTATATTGATTAGTTTGAATGCATGAGGCACCAAAAGAATATACATACCGATGGAGAGGATCTCATTCCATTTTTTGTCACTTCACATGACAATATTATCCTCTAACTTTACAAAATCCCTCATTTTTTATTCAATTAAAAAATAAGTTGAATTATTCTAGTAGCTTTATGGTGAAAGAATCCAATCCAAACATGTGTATTTTAATAGTTCACTGTATAAGAGACTATAAAAAAGAATGCGATATTTCAAGTTCCGCATAGATGGAGAGAGGTCATGTTAAATGCGTCATAAGTTAACAACTATCCTAAGATGTTGACCACTTTGTGTGGTTACTCAAAATGTTCCCTTGAGGGGCTTAGACCAAGTGGATCAGTCCAGACTTTTAGAGATGTTATCATAAGGATGACCCTCTCCAATAGACGTACCGTTTCGTGCGTAGGCCAAGCCCATACTCGGTTCTGATTCGATCAAAAGGTGTGCTACAATTCAATCATGCGATCCAGATGCATATTTGGTTCTAGCTACCCGGTATGACTCGCCAAATGACATTTACTTTATTAATATGACTAAAAGATATTTTATTACGTTTGTCAGCGAGGAAGAGTGCGTACCCACTTGAGCTTTTTTTGTCCTTGTCAGTCGATAATACATATTTCATACTATACATATCGACTCGATATATAGATTTAATTGATCAATGAAAATGATGAAACAAGTGTAGGACAGAGAGAGTATATTATATGTAATCTAGAGCGGAGGTTAGGATTTGACGCTCAGGTTTATCGGCGTTTCAAGCCAACCAGTCTTGATGGCTCAGTGGTCTTCTCCCATCTTGTTCTCGAAGCGAGGAAACTTTATTAGACGAATCAGATAAAATTTACATACACACATTCGGTTTTATAGGCCTGATGATGCATGCAATAAGACAGCCGACGGTAATGCCTCGTTCTGATATAGTAATTAGAGTACCGCGTAAAATTTAATTTGAACAGCCAAAAAAGTAGATAATGTGCACATATATGAATCTCTTTATTCTATAGGCATAAGCGAGTAAAAATTAAAACATCCGGTCCTAATGCTTTGTGCTTTGTCGGTGTCTTCATTTTACATGTATTAGATGCACGCCAAATGATTTATCGACTTGATATTGCAAACCTAACTAAAAAGACATTTTTTTTTCCATCCTTGCCTGAGCAAGACCTCTAATTTGGGGATTAACAATATGGACATAACCCACAAGCAAAATTAACTAAAAATATGTTTGTACGATGTCAAATTTCGATTGGATTTTCCAATTAGAGATAGAGGAAATAATGAGCCCCTGACTAAATGATTTTCTCTTAGGTGCATGTACAAAATGCATGTCATATTAATTTTAGTTTGGATTAGTTAATATCGAGAACACAAAGATTTATCTCCAAAATGAATCTACACGATGAAATAGTAAATCTAAATAAAATTTAAATAAAGAGGGCGGAATACATTCCAGTATTCAATAAATGTTTTGAAACGTAACTTTATAAAATCAATTAAATCTTGGCACTATTTAATTCTTACCTACCACGTTGGTTATAAGAAAGCATTAATAGTGCGAGGAGTGTCAAAAGTTTGAATGCAAAGTTGTTTATAGAAAGATATAGACAACATTTAATATGTAAACAATTAGATAAACCCAATACCATCTTCATGAAAGTTTTTTTTTTTTTTTTCAGTCCTTATCCCAGCAACGATCTTTCCCTTTCCTAAACTAGCTCCATAGCTAGCTAGCAAGAATAATCCTTCACTCCGACTCTCCACCCCCACCATCTCCTCCTCCGCCACACCACTACCAACACCACCACCACCACCATCACCACCATGCAAGCCTCTCAAACTGCTCGTCCTTCCGATCCAATATACAGGCGAGACGATCACTTGTCACAAGCATGCAAAGACTTGGTGTCCTCTCTCCCTTCTGAAGAAGGCTGGGGAACAACCTCTTCCTGCTTGTACCAGGGTTTCTGGTTCCCCACTTGGCTCTTCAACGGTGTCCTCGCTTGCCAAAACCACTTCCAAGCTCAACCCTCTGACATCCTCCTCGTCACCAACCCGAAATCCGGCACCACCTGGCTAAAGGCCATCCTCTTTGCTCTCTTGAACCGTGCCAAGTACTCTGACTCCGACTCAAAACAACGCCACCTTCTTCTAACCCAAAACCCCCACGATCTTGTGCCCTTCTTGGAGAACAATCTGTATCTCCAGCAAGAAAATCCCGATCTCACTACTTTCGAGTCCCCGAGGCTCTTCGCCACCCACTTGCCCTATTCGTCACTTCCAGGGTCGGTGAGGGACTCCAGGTGCAAGCTGGTTTACCTGTGTAGGAACCCTAAGGACATGTTCATCTCGTTGTGGCACTACGTCAAAAAGCGGAGGGCCGAAGAGAAGGGCCAGATTCCGCTCCCAAAGTGCCTTGACATGTTCTGTCGAGGATTGAGCCCCTACGGGCCTTATTGGGATCATGTGATGGGTTACCACAAGGCGAGCTTGGAGATGCCTGAGCAGGTGTTGTTCTTGATGTACGAGGAGTTGAAAGAGGACCCGCGTGTTCATGTGAGTAGGTTGGCTGATTTCTTGGGGTGTCCGTTCAGCGATGAAGAATTGAGAGACGGCACTGTAGAGGGAATACTGAGGATGTGTAGCTTCGACAATTTGAGTTCATTGGAGGTGAATAAGAGCGGGAAGCTGTGGACTGGACAAGAGAACAAGTGGTTTTTCAGGAGAGGGAAGGTCGGAGACTGGGTGAATTATCTGAGTGCTGAGATGGCCGACAAGATTGACCAGGTAATGGAAGAGAAGTTGCTTGATTCTGGGTTGAAGTTTCAGTACAAATAGCTCACTCGTTCAATAATTTCTGTGGGCTGTGTTGATTTTAAAGATGTTTGGTTTGATGGTGGAGAAGACAAGGCACAAAAAATTAAAAAGAGAAAAAAAAAATAGGAAACGACTCGTTTGTTCGCACTTTAGGAAGGTCAACGTCCCGCTGGCTGATGAAAGTGTGATTCTCATGCTATAGGATGAAAGATTTTCAGTGGCATTGTCGATCGTGGCTTCGTCTCAATAATGAGATGCTTCAAGGTTGTGTTTCTGGGCATCAGCTATGTTGTACTATTGGCTTTTGCAGATGTTATTTGGCCAACACTTAGTTGGCCAATAAAAAGCAGCTTTCCAATCTTTTTTCTTTTGCCGTGTGAAGCTTTGTGGTGTATGGTCTTGTGTAGATTGAATTGCTAAACAACTTATATGTGTGTTTTGGATTGAAAAACAAAGATTTTTTTTTTTCCAAGTCCAAAAAGAAAATAGTTAATAATAAAGAAGAAAGTACTCATCAAATAAATTGTTAAATTATATCTAAAGTTTAACCCGTTATTTATCACGCCCTGAGCAATTTTAATGCGCACACAAAAGGAAGATAGCCGCACAAGAATGATCAAGTAAACTTTTGTCCACTTCTTTGAAAAGTAGATGAAGGAACGTGCATTATGGAAGAAGGGTTAATACCCTAAAAAAAACTCTAAACTGGTAGACGTGTAACAAATTTACCCATACTATTTTTTTGATCATGAAAAATTCCAAACTGGTACATTTGTGACAAAGTTACCCCGACTGACCATAAAAAACCATAAACCAGTATATTTATGACAAATTTACCTCAAACTAATTTATTCGACCGCCAAAAATCCCAAACTGGCACATTTATAACAAATATACCACGTGCTAAATTGGATTATTACCACAAAAAAATCAAAAAAAAAAATTAAAAAAATGTGACAAACGAAGAGTAAAATCCTAAATTGGTATAATAGTTAACAGTCACGTGTCATTTAACTTAATAATTTGACAGTAAAATTTAACAGAAACTAACAGAGGGTAAATTTGTCACAAGTGTACCAGTTTGGGGTAAATTTGTCAAATGTGTACCAGTTTACAGTTTTTGGTAAATTTATTATAGATGTACCAGTTTGGGATTTTTCAGAGTATTAACTCATGAAAGAAAAATAAAGTTGGACATCATCAATTAAATGCATGGGTGCCCATCTTCATTAAATGTGAGCATGACTCTCCCGTCCATTTTTCTTCTCCCACTTTGATGCATGCACATCACATATAAACACTAACATGCGACACGCGAAACAACAAAACACGACAAGTCAAAACGTCATTTATCAAAAAATAGAGAATTTTGACACGTTGTACATTAAATATATTCTTACATATACTTGATTAATATTTTAATAAAATTAATTTGATTCAAATTTTTAAATAAATAATAATAATAAAAGAGCCTATAATGAATTTACACTAAAAACATTAATCCACAATTTATTAATATCATTTATTGTTTCAATTTGACAAATTTAACTCCATTCCAATAATCCATAAAATTTGGAGGAAAAAAAATAAGCAATTCATATTCTGGACTCGCATATCAGAACGTGTCGGAAGAGAAAAGAAAAAACTTGGGGGTTAAATTGTGTGTCACAGGAAGTGAGAGTCAGAAGAAAAGAGAAGACTGAGCTTTTCTTCTTTCACCATATTTACATATTTACATTTTGACCCATCATTTATTAAAAAAATTTAAAATTGACCCAACATCTGTCGGAATCACGTGTCGGAATTTTGGACTCACGTGTTTGAAGAGTTCACCAGGTGTCGGATTTTCTGACATCTATTGATTGAGTATCAAAGAATGTTGAAGAGTGTCAAAAAGTTTCGGAATGTCCAACACGACACGAAGGCTTCCGGAGAGTATCGATGTTTCCTAAAACGTGCATGCCCATAGAAATTGGTCGGTGCCAAATGTCATCATCTCTATTGTCATCCTTTGTAGGCACCACCCTCACATTGACGAGCCCCGATTTCTGTCTTGTTTGCTCCTCTTCCTCCTACAAAAGGAGAGGACGTCTGAAGATGAAAAAAGGCCGTGAATAGAGAAAAGTGAGAACTCATGATATCGAGAGGCGAGGGCTCTGATAGATTTGTGCGTGAGTTCAGTCCATCAAGTTGAGTTGTTAAACATTGTAGGTATTGGATAAATATACTAGGGCTCAGAAATAGTGCAGTATGTGAGCATTTGTAACATTGTAATTCTCCAATTTATTAGTGGATTATTTGCTGACTCACCGGTGGACGTAGGTTCCGATATTCGGATCGAACGACATAAATTTCCTATGTGATTTTATAGTTCCTCATTTTATTTTTGTCGATTTCTATAGCTCTTGATCTTATTGCAAAGTTACGATCTCCTTCTGCCACGTCGCCAATGACAACATCAATAACATACAAAAACTAAGTCTATGAAGTCTCTTTAGTTCATGCATTCTTCCAAAAGCAATAATTCGCTAGTAAAGGCCTGTTTGGTAACATTCTTGTTTCCGGCAACAATTTCCGCTCAAAAATAGTTTTTCTTATTCTGTTCTTTGGACAAGTTTCTAAGTATTCGAAGTATTTGGTAAATGTACAAAATTTCTATTGTTAGAATAGAAAAAGAACAGGAATTCATTCAATATGACTCTCAAATACTTTTGTGACTTAGAATTCTTTTAATTTTTTAATAATCTTATGAGATTTTTTCTTTCTTTCTTTCATTTTTTTTTCTTTCTTTTCTCTTTTCCTTCCCCTCTTCTTCCTCCTCGAGTTGGTCACCAACTCTTGGGTGAGCCTCGCATGCCCCCGGTGAGGTTGAACCTCACCCAACCATGATGAGGCTCCGACGAGGTCACCGAACCTCGTCTATGACTGGTTGTTGGCCAGAACTGAGCCCGACGACCGACTAGAGGATGAAGAAGAAGAAAAGAAAAAAGAAAGAAAGAAAATGGCTTGATTCTAGAATTGATCCTTCTAGATTTTACTCTAAATCTATTCTTGGGAGTAGAAAAATTAGCTGAGATTACCAAACGAATTTCTATTATTTTTTTGTTCCGGGAAACAAAATAATAGAAATGGTCAAAAGTTAGTCAATTATCAAACAGACTCTAAGAGTTCCATTGCAAGCGTGGGCAGAAATGAGGTGAGTTCACGTGTTACGAATGCATAGAGGAACTTTTCACGCAGCTCTCCCCAGAGGCCGAAGAGGGAGGCTAAACCCTCATTGGCCTCCTGCTTGGGTTACACAGCCATCTTCCTAGTCACCAGATAGGATTAAGCCGCCCTCTCTAGCAAGTAAGGGTATCATTAGTTAAGTTTGAAGGTATTTTCAACTAAGTTCAGTTTTGGAAAAATCACAACCCAAACCCAAAACCGAACCCACACTATAAATACATAAGATTATAACTCAACTCAAACCAATAACTTTGGTTTGTTATCGAGTTGCTTCGCTGTCACACTTTTACTATCAAGCCAATTTCCAAATAAGAATTTTAATACATAGGCAAAGACAAGGATCTTTGACCATAAGTGCTCTCTTCACATCAAGGGAGAAACATATCATTTGTTTGCACGAATCTGGGCTAAGACAAGGATTCCCCCTATTGTTCCTTGGCGTCCCGTTTTTGTGTTCCATCAAGCTCACCATGTGATTCTTTAATCCATCTCCATCACCCCTACCCATGAGAAGAGATGCATCATTTCTATACTGATGTGCATTAAGGATTTAGGAACGGGATACACTGTTTTTCAATCGTTGGGTGACTGTTCGTTGTTTCACTCGGACACAATGATGCCCCTCTTCCTCAGTTCTAGAGTCAACCATTCCATTTGAATCCTTCTTTTGTCAAGGCAAGTGATCATCCTTGACGATAGGCATTTTCTATCTCTTTGCTTGTGACTCCTATTTGCAAGTTTGGGTCAACCCGCTTTGGTGCTTTAAAAGAAGTGGCTGCCAATTGCAATTGATTCCACAAATGAGTACATAAGCGGGATCTCCCTATTTTGAGGGAGTTGGTGGCATGTTTCCAACTCACTCATAGCCAACCTCCATTCCTCATTTACTTCATTAGGAGGTATTTCTCTTAACTTGTTTTAGCAAAAATGGATAAACAAATCGGTTGTTGCATAAGAAATTCCTACTGGAATGATGGCAACCTTATTATCTCAAAAGCATGATCTTGTGGGTCGACTTGCGAAATTGACTAAATGAAAAGATAAAATCTCATACAAGTTCTTCTTGAAATTCATTTTCAAAACATTTTGAAGGTAATGCATGAAGGCCCGGCCCCAGGGTCCATTTGAAACACTTCAATTTTTATTTTATTTTTTAAAACGATAATTTTTATGAAATCGAATTTCATTACTAAAAATGTGAATTGCATAATTTACAAAAGCATTGATTGGGCCGCAATCAAAACCCAAAACGGAAATTATTACTAACAAGAACAAAGACAATGATACCATAAAAAATGCACTTGCATATATGAGTGTAAAAATTAATTCCCATCCTAGTTCTAAAGTCCACTTGTTGGCATGGTCAAGTGAGCGAAGTTCAAGAAGTGTCATGACATATGACCTGTGAAAAGAAGACAATGTCAGTATGTGAATGAAAATTTGATCTTTCAATGAGTTCGCCCCTTACAACGGAATCGAGGCGACGGTACCCATCCCATAGTCCCTATTTACGAAAATTCAGTATTTCGGCAAGATTTTATCGTAAGATGAGACATCATTAAAAGAACAATCCATGGCTATCAATTGAATATTCACTCCATTCCAAAAGTTTCGTATGAAAATGTGGCATCAATTTTGAAAGGTTGATTTGTGATTTTACTCCTACAAAAATGAGGTGATTCTTATTTTGAGAAATCTGTACATGAAATGTGATTTCAATTTCAATTTCAGAATGCGAGAAAGAAAAAATTATGTGATCTCAATTTTTGTGCCTTAAAATATAATCTTGACTTGAAAGGATCTATACAAAATGTGATTTTGAGCTCATAATTGAAAATTTCGACAAAATCATATGTCCTATTGGGCTAGATCAGAGGAGCATGAAATTTATATTCAAGGTTCATTATCAAGAGTGGTTGTCAAAATTCTCAATTATAAGCCTAGATCACTTAGGACATTAATTGATTTCCACAAATCTGAAAAAGGAAAGTTTCAATCAAAGTGAACAAGTGGAGGGAAATCATACTTACAGTGGGTGACAATTTTTATTTTCCAATCACATAAACATACACATGAGAGTGAGGCTTGACTTTTACTCTAGACGGCTCAAAATGGAGCCACGGGATGATCGGACTGAATCGACATGATAGTAGTTAAGTTGGGATTTCTGATTTCAGCATTGTCAAAGAGCCGACCCATCTCATGGTATAGCAGACCGAGGTGGTAACTCTTGACAAAAAAAACAAAAAAATTCGGAATTGAGATAAGCGACTCGTACAACATGGTTGTAGTTGGAGTGATATCCACGTCAACGCCATCCTAAGTCCCATATGAATGCCACTCTAAAGGTCATAAAGTACTTAAAGAGATGCCTAGGACTTGGGATACTTATTTCAAGAAAATACATGTAAATGATAGCCTAATGTGATGCAGATTATGCAACTTGTCCTATGAGCTGAAAGTCCATCACTGGTTTTTGTAGTAAGCTTGGAGAATCTTTAATTTCATAGAAAAAGGAATCAATTGTCTCATTGTCATCAGTTGAAGCAGAATATTGAGCCATGGCAAAAACAAAAACATTTTGTGGGATAGTATAGATACAATGTGTACTTCAAGACCTTGGGTACACATTAAGGGACCAACCAAACTATTTTGTGACAATCATGCAGCTCTCAAACTTGCGAGGAATCCCATAGTACATGAAAGAACAAAACACATAGTAGTGGATGGTCCAGCTCCGAGGGGGTCAGCAGCCCTCGCTCTGCCGCCGGCCCTTCCGACGGCGGCGGGGCGGCAGCGACGAGGGCTCAACACTCGGCCCACCTGCCTCTCTCTTTTTTTTTAAAAAAATTTTAGTTTTTTAAATATTTTTATTTTATTTTTAAATGTTTTAAATAAATTTACTTTTAAATTTAATTTAATTAATTTTTATATTAATTTTTTTACAATGTTAACACTAAACGACATCGTTTTTGTCCACCTCAGCGTGCAAAACGGCGTCGTTTTGCACTTGTTTCGCCGGAAAATTGCCGCATCGGCATTTTGGCCGGATTTTGGTCGAAGTGGCACTTAAGTGATCCATTTTGCTCCGATTTTGGCACTTAAGTGTACCTTTCCTAACTTTTGGCACTTGAGGTGTGCTTTACTCCAAATTTCTCTTAATAAACGAACTTGGGCCATAAGTCAAACCTATCCAGCACAGTATCATCCCACCCATTGACCACCTCTACTATAGTGGAGGTGGCTGTCACTGGAGATGATTAGAAGTGAGAAGGTAAGGCCACAATCATGGGGCCTAGTATGGCACTGCACTAGGTAAAGAGAGGTGCAAGTTATCTTCTGGTGTTGATAAACATCATATGGGTGTGGATTAAGAAAAGACAGACTTTCATCTTTTGGGATTGCTGAGCTAAAAGTCGAGTTGAGCTATTTGGGATGCGCACAAGCGGAAAAAAACGCTAACAGATAAATTAGCACATCTAAAATAAATTTATCGTAATTTTATAATTTTTCCATCCCTAATTGGAGAAACTTGGTTGGTGATTAAGAACATGATAATTATAAAATAAGAAAGTCGTAAACTTATTAAAAGGATGTTAATTTAGTTCTAAATTTCTCAATTAATTAATTTAGTCCTAAACTTTTTTACCATTTGTTAAGGTAGCCTTTTAAACCAAATTTTGACCGCATCACATGAATGATCTTGATAATTTTTTAAGTTATCTAAATTTTTTTCTTTTTTTTCTTTTTTCTCCCCTTTGCTTTTCTTTCCTTTTCCTTTTTTTTTTATTTTCCTCCACCAGTCATCAAGGTAAAAAAAAAAAAAAAAAGATAATGTTCAAAAATTATTAATCTTAATTATTGCCAGTCAAAATTAACAAATTGTTAAAAGGTTTATGACTAAATTAGTCAAATTAAAAAGATTTTAACTGAATTTAGCATCCACACTATAAGTTTAACACTTTTTTTGATAATTTTCGTGGTTATAGACATCACAAATGGCTGTTCATGATGTTCATGAAGAGAAGCTGCGTGGCTCTGGGTTGAGGCTTTAGGTGTGTGAGCGCGTGTGTGATTGATAATAAACGAATTGATCGATGTAAGCATGCTAAGAAGGTCAATGTCCAATTGGCTGCTAAAAGAGTCATTCTCATGATGTTACGTCAAAGATCTTTGGTGTCATTATTTACCAATCATGGTTCCGCTATCTTCAAGGGGCACTCAGCATTTGGAAATGTTCTTTGGCCATCGCCAACATGTTTGGTTTTTTTTTTGTCAGAAACATGTTTGGTTGGCTAGCAAGCTTTGAAGTAATCCATTTGATTCGACTATTTAGCCAACGGTCACCAGCCAACTAATATAATTATGCCCTATTTACGCATCACTTCGCAAAGCTTATGGGTTTGGACATAGACCTTGCCAAAGGCGATGTATGATTTTTCATCATGATTCACGACCTATGCATATTCATTATCTCTTCTTTTGCATTATATTTTCTTGTGAAAAATTATGGGTTTTATGCCATTATATATACGCCTTGTGGGGTAGTTCAAGAAGTTTAGATAATTTTTCCATTTATTAAAAATATGGCTGAATCCTGCATTACTTTAGTAGAAAGGTAAGCCCAAGTCTCTTCACTAACGTAATCTTGGTTAAGAATTACTGTACAAATTCTAGTTTTGTCTCCGCTACCAATTGCCATTGAGATAGAGCCGAAATCTCACTTATATAAAGGAGGAAGGCGCTTCCTTGGGTGGAGGGGGCGCATCATGGTTGAGACTAGTGTAAGAATTATTGTGGCCCACATGATATGATTTATTATATGGTTTAATAAATGTTGAAATGCTATAAAATAAATAAATATTGGTTATGAGAAGTTGCGACTCTAATAAAACGAAATGGTATAATCCTCAAGGGAAGTTACTGCTTTTTCGGAGAAGTGCGATTTATATGGAAGTTAAAAGGCGCTTTGATGGATGGCACCTATTGATAGAATGTATAAATAGAGTCTGGTCCTTTCTCCACCCATATGAACAACAATAACTGAAAAAGAACTTGGTATTCTCTCCTCCATCGATAAAATATATTAAAGTATAGTGGGTTAAGGGAGAGAAATCAGATTTCTTCATTTGATTCAAGTTTTTCGGTTTTCCACAACAATTATCATCAAGGGTAATGATATGGATAAAGGTACGTCTTCATCTATTTGTGAAAATCATGAAGATCAAAGATCACTGTTTTCTTTTGAATTTCCGCATCATAGAATTATATGTATCATCTAACAATTGGTATCAGAGCACGGTTTATGATCCCATGATTTTTCCATTTAAAAAAATATTATGATTTATGTATGATGATTCATTGAACGATCCTGTTCGTACTATTTGTTGTTGTTGAAATGTTTTCGTATTGTTCTGTCGAAGAAAATCCGAATGATGGAACGTTTTCATGGAGAAAAGGACGAAAAATGGCGAAGAAAAGTGTTTTGGGCGCCAGGAAGAAGGTGTGTGGGCCTCACGCGCGTGCTGCAGTTGCAGGCACGTGGAACCCACACGCCACGCGCTCTCACGAGCGCTCAACCGCTGCGCGCATGGATTCCACGCGCGCGGCAGTTGCCAGGCACGGTCGTTGGACGCGCCTGCGCGTTGGACACGCGCGTGCAGGGCACGCTCTCATGATTTTTCCATTTAAAGAAATATTATGATTTATGTATGATGATTCGTTGAACGATCATGTTCGTACTATTTGTTGTTATTGAAATGTTTTCGGATGGTTCTATCGAAGAAAATCCAAATGATGGAACGTTTTCATGGAGAAAAGGACGAAAAATGGTGAAGAAAAGTGTTTCGGGCGCAAGGAAAAAGGCGTGTGGGCCTCACGAAGAGCTGTTGCAAGCGCGTGGAACCCATGCGCCACGCGCTCTCACGCGCGCTGCAATTTCCAAGCGCAAGCGTTGGACGCGCCTGCGCATTGGACACGCGCGTGCAGGGCACGCGCCCGCAGCAGATGCAAGCGCGTGCTTGGCACGCACCTGACATCCCCGCGGCGTTAATTTACATTTTTGCCCTCCTCTTTGATGGTTATTTACCATTTTGCCCCTGGATTATAAATTTATGGTTCTGCCCTTATGGAATTATGATTTTACAATTTGGCCATTATGCTTTAATTACATTTTGTTCTTTTGTGCAATTTGGTAAATATTTGTATTTTACAATATTAAAAATTTATATTATGAATGGTTTGTTAGTCACCAAAGTGGCCAAACCTTGAAGTCTTTTGAATTTTTGATATTGTAAATGGTTTTATTCAATTACCCATGATTAATTGATGCTATATATGAAATTGATATGTTTCATATCATTATTGGTGTTATGGGTATATCGAAGTTCATTTATTATAAGAACTTAGGGATTAACCCAAAAGTTAATTATTTTCTTATAATTCATGAACATGATAATTGATAATTAATATGACTTGTTAAATTTGTTTGTATATCCAAAGATAGCAAATAAATTTTAATAAGATATATTTACAATTACCAAATAAAAGTTATTAGCATCATTATGGTTTATATATATTTGTATATCATAGTATCGCCCAAAAGAGAACTATGATGTACATGTGTAGTTTAGTTTGAATCTGATTAGGTGATATTCTCAAGGCATTAATGTATGAGTATTCTCTTGCATATTTGCAGTATCTGTACCCGTTTCACTTCATTCGCATGCTTCGTCTGTTCCTTCATTCAATGGGATGAATTTTCCTGATTGGAGTGAACAAGTCCAGTTTCACTTAGGTGTCCTGGATCTTGATTTAGAGCTTCAAGTTGAGAAACCAGCTACTATTACTGATGAAAGTAGCAATGATGAAAAGTCTTTCCATAAAACTTGGGAAATATCGAACAGATTGAGCTTAATGTTCATGTGAATGACAGTTGCAAACAACTTAAAGACTTCTCTTCCCAAGACTGATAATGCTAAGGAATTTATGAAATTTGTGGAAAAGCGTTCTCAAACTGTTGATAAGTCACTTGCCGATACATTAATGAGCACTCTAACCACTATGAAATATGATGGTTCACATACCATGCATGAGCATATACTTGAGATGACAAATTTAGTAGCAAAGTTAAGGATTTTAGGAATGAACGTGGATGAGTACTTTTTAGTAGAGTTTATACTTAATTCCTTGTCTCATGAACAATATGGGTTGTTTCAAATGAATTACAACACTATAAAGGATAAGTGGAATGTGAATGAATTGGCTAGTATGCTAGTTCAAGAGGAAACAAGGATAAAGAATCAAAAGGCTCATTATGTTCATCTTTTAAGTCATCAAGAAGTTCAAAGGAATTTCAAAAGGAAATGTGGAAGGAGCAAGAAGAAAGGATTACACGTCCTGAATGACTCTTCAAATGCTTCTCAAATCCACAAGAAGGAACATAATCTTATTAAGTGTCATTTTTGCAACAAAATTGGACACTTGAAGAAAGATTGTCTGAAACGTAAGGCTTGGTTCGAAAAGAAAGGTAAGCCTTGTGCTTTAGTATGTTTTGAATCAAACTTTACTGAAGTTCCTCATAATACTTGGTGGATTGATTCTGGTGCCACCACTCATGTGTCAAATACGATGTAGGGATTTCTTACGATCCAAACTATAAAGGGAAATGAAAGTTATGTGATTACGGGGACCAGAAACAAAACTCCAATTGAAGGCATTGGCACTTACCGTTTGATCTTAGATACTAGGCATTATTTGGATTTGTTTCGAACCATTTATGTATCTACATTTTCTTGCAATTTAGTTTCTTTGCCAAGACTTGATGTAGCGGGATTTTATTGTAAGTTTGGAACTAAATCTTTCAGTTTATTTAAAAATGATACTCTTATTGGAACTGGAACTTTATGTGATGGTCTCTACAAATTTAGACTTGATAATACTTTTGTTGAGACATTAATGACATTGCATCATAATGTTGGCACTAAATGAAGTTTGGTGAATGAGAATTCTGCTTACTTGTGGCATAAACGTTTGGGTCATATATCCAAGGAAAGAATGCAAAGATTAGTGAAGAATGAAATTCTTCCAAATTTGGATTTTACTAACTTTGGAGTGTGTATTGATTGTATTAAAGGTAAACAAACAAAGTACACTAAGAAAGGTGCCACAAGAAGCACAAAACTTCTTGAAATTATACATACTGATATATGTGGTCCCTTCAATGTTCCATCTTTTGGTAAGGAATGCTATTTCATCACCTTTATTGATGATTTTTCACGTTATGGCTACATTTATCTATTGCTTGATAAGTCTCAATCAGTGAATGCACTTGAAGTGTACATTAAAAAGGTTGAGAGGCAATTAGATAAAAATGTGAAAATAGTAAGATCGAATAGAGGCGGTGAATATTATGGAAAGTATGATGAATCGGGACAATGTCTAGGTCCATTTGCTAAATTCCTTGAAAGACATGGCATTTGTGCTCAATACACAATGTCAGGTACACCACAACAAAATGGTGTAGCAAAAAGGCATAATCGTACTTTAATGGAAATGGTTAGGAGTATGATGAGTAATTCATCTTTACCCTTATCTTTGTGGATGTATGCTTTAAAAACTTCTATATATTTATTAATCAGGGTTCCTAGTAAGGCAGTTCCAAAGACTCCCTTTGAACTATGGACGGGAAGGAAACCTAGTTTACGACACCTGCATGTTTGGGGTTGTCTAGCAGAAGTAAGAATTTACAATCCACATGAAAGGAAATTGGATTCAAGAATGACTAGTGATTATTTCATTGGTTATGCAGAGAAATCCAAAGGGTATAAATTTTATTATCCTAATCATAGTACAAGAATTGTTGAATCTGGAAATGCTAGGTTCATTGAGAATGGTGACATTAGTGAGAGTGAAAGAGTGCGTGATGCTTGCATTCAAGAAGTAATGGTAGAAGTTCTTATACCCAAAACTTCTAAAGTTGTTGTTCATGATATTATAGTACAACCTAATAATAATCGAGAACAACAAATTAATGAACAAACACTCCATAATAGAGATGTCAATATTGAACCTCCAATAGCTGAGTCACAAGAAACAGCATTAAGAATATCTCAAAGAGAAAGGAGGTCGGCTATTTCTGATGACTATATGGTTTATCTACAAGAGTCAAAAATTGACTTAGGAATTGGAAATGATCTAGATTCATTTTCCCCCGCCATGGAATGTGAAAATTCTAATGAATAGTTTAATGCCATGGAAGAAGAGTTAAAATCCATACATCAAAATCAAGTTTGGGATATTGTTGAATTGCCTAAAGTTTGATGTGAAAAATGGTGGAAAAGGAGGAAAAGGGTGTAAATGGGTCTTTAAGACCAAGCGCGACTCAAAAGGCAATATTGAACAACATAAAGCTAGACTTGTTGTAAAGGATTTTACGCAAAAAGAAGGCATTGACTAAAAAGAGACATTTTCACTAATCTCTAAGAAGGACTCACTTAGAATCATTATGGCTTTGGTGGCTCATTATGAGTTGGAGTTACACCAAATGGATGTAAAAATCGTCTTTCTTAATAAAGGAAAAACAACAAAAAATCATCATGCATATGTCATGTAGAGTTAGGGCATATTTTGCACGTCATTACATATTAGGGTAAAATTGCACTTATTTTAATTTTAGATAATATTTTTCTTGATTTAATATGTGTTTAGGTATTTCCTTAAATAGATTGCATCTTAGGTTAGAGATTGCTAGGTTAAGATAATATCTTAATTTAAATTAGGATTTAGTCGACCCGATCCTTAATATAAGTTTGGACAGAATCTTAATCTAGATAGATAATTTTTACATTTTTCTTAATTGCGAATTTCATGGAATTTAGAAGAAGAGGTTTATATGGACCAACCTTTATTTGGGTTTCTAATCGACCCACCAAAAAAAGCTTTTCAGTTAATTATGACTTGGAGTTACACCAAATGGATGTAAAAATCGCCTTTCTTAATGAGAATTTAGAAGGAAAGGAACATGTGATATTTAAATTAAAGAAGTCAATATATGGACTAAAACAAGCATCCCGACAATGGTATCTTAAGTTTAACGATACCATAACTTCATTTGGATTTAAGGAAAACACCATTGATCGGTGTATATATATGAAGATTAGTGGAAGCAAGTTTATTTTTCTAGTTCTGTATGTTAATGATATTTTGCTTGCTGCTAATGATCTTGGTTTGTTACATGAAACCAAGAAGCTTCTCTCTAAGAATTTTGAAATGAAGGATATGAGAGAGGCAACGTATGTGATAGGAATAGAAATATTTCGTGATAGATCACAAGGATTATTAGGATTGTCTTAGAAAGCCTACATTGAGAAAATTTTAAAGAGATTTAATATAGGTAAATGTTCATCAGGAATAGTTCCAATTCAGAAAGGTGACAAATTTAGCCTTATGCAATGTCCGAAAAGTGAATTAGAACGAGAACAAATGAAAAATATTCCTTATGCATCTGTTGTGGGGAGCTTAATGTATGCACAAACTTGCACCAGACCAGACATCAGTTTTGCTGTCGAAATGCTGGGCAGGTGTCAAAGTAATCCTGGAATGGATCATTGGAAAGCTGCAAAGAAAGTTTTTAGATACTTGCAAGGAATGAAGAATCATATGCTCACTTATAAAAGATCCGATCATCTCGAGCTGATTGGATATCAGATTCAGACTTAGCCGGATGTGCCGAAACAAGAAAATCAACGTTTGGTTACTTGTTTCTTCTGGTTGGAGGGGCAATTTTATGGAAGAATGCAAAGCAGTCAGTTATTGTTGCATCCACTATGGAAGCTGAATTTGTGGCATGCTTTGAGGCCACTATTCATGGATTATAGCTGTGGAATTTTATTTCGGGGCTTGTGATTGTCGACAATATTGTCAAGCCGCTGAAAATTTATTGTGATAACTCTGCAGCAATTTTCTTCTCTAAGAATGACAAGTATTCTAAGGGTGCTAAGCATATGAAGATCAAATACTTATCTGTTAAAGAAGAAGTTCATAAACGAAAAGTGTCAATTGAGCACATTAGCACCAATCTTATGATAGCAGATCCCTTAACAAAATGACTGCCGCCCAAAACATTTAATCAGCATTTTGAAAAGATGGGCTTTATTGGATGTCATTAATGTTTGTATTATGATTATATTAAGTTTATGTGTTTGACACTTTGAGCTCTTTTACGTGTTTCTGATATTTTCTGTTTTCTATTTAGTATACATTATGGAAATAGAAGAATGTTAAATGAAATAGTTTCTAAAGAGACATTATAGTTGGACTATTACTGTACTTCTCATTTATGAATCATGTTAAGTAAAGTGCTATAGTTGTAGTGCATAGAAGGGACTATGTCGATTAATGACATACAACCGCTATGACTCGCATTAGTTTTCTTTACTTAATTGTGATTATTATGTGATTGCCAATTTAATGAAAATTTTATAGCATAATGTTATTGTGCATATTACAATCTTTATTAAACCATGAAAGGATCATATGGGACAAGTGGGAGAATGTAAGAATTATTGTGGCCCACATGATATGATTTATTATATGGTTTAATAAATGTTGAAATGCTATAAAATAAATAAATATTGGTTATGAGAAATTGCGACTCTAATAAAACGAAATGGTATAATCATCAAGAGAAGTTACTGCTTTTCCGAAGATGTGCAATTTATATAGAAGTTAAAAGGCGCTTTGATAGATGGCACCTATTGATAGAACGTATAAATAGAGTTCGGTCCTTTCTCCACCCATATGAACAACAATAAATGAAAAAGAACTTGGTATTCTCTCCTCCATCGATAGAATACATTAAATTATAGTGGGTTAAGGGAGATGAATCGGATTTCTTCATTTGGTTCAAGTTCTTCGGTTTTCCACAACAATTATCATCAAGGGTAACGCTGTGGATAAAGGTCTTCATCTATTTGTGAAAATCATGAAGATCAAATATCACTATTTTCTTTTGAATTTCCGCATCATAGAATTATATGTATCATCTAACAACTAGTGACTAAACCTAATTATAAGTCTAACAATCCATTGGCCCATGTGCATGAAAAGTGCTCGAAGACAAACTTACGTGGGCGGGGCCGAAGAAGCATGTATACACCTTTCTCAAGTTGAGCGCCCCTGGATCAGTGACTAAACCTAATCATGTGTCTAGCAGCCCACTAACCGCATCCACAAAAAGAACTCAAAGATAAACTTATGTGGGCAGGGGCACAGAGATCTAATTATGAGGTTCAACTTGTCTCGGTTGGGCCTTGGTCCAGGGGCACTCACTCAACTCGGAAAAGGTATACACGTTTCTCTTAACAAGTGGAGAGGTTGTGCAAGTTATTTTCTGGTGTGGATAAACATCATATTAGGAAAGACAGACTTTCATCTTTTGGGATAGCTGGGCTAAAAGTCGCCTTGAGCTATTTGGGATGCGTACAAGCGGAAAAAGACGCTAAAAGATAAATTAGCACATCTAAAATAAATTTATCATAATTTTATAATTTTTTCCATCCCTAATTGGAGAAACTTCAGTTGTTGATTAAGAATGGGATAGTTATTAAATAAAAAAAAAAAAGTCATAAACTTATTGGACGGATATTAATTTTGTTCTAAACTTTTCAATTTATCTTATTTAATCCTTAACTTTTTTACAATTTGTTAATGTATTCTTTTTAACCAAATTTTTACCGGAGATCAATGACGTGAATAATTTTAATAATACTTCAAGTTATCTGAAATTTTTCTTTTTTTCCTTTTACTTTTCTTTCCTTTTTCTCTTTTTCCTATTTCCCTCCTTTAGTCACCGTCTGAGAAAAAGAAAAAGAAAATAGATAATATTTAGATAATTTGAAAGATGTTCAAAAATTATTAATCTCAATGATTGCTAGCCAAAATTGACAAATTATCAAATTTTTTATGACTAAATCAGTCAAATTAAAAAGACTTTGACTGAATTTGATATCCACATTATAAGTTTAACATTTTTTTGATAATTTTCTTGGTTACATACATCACAAATGGTTGTTCATGATGTTCATGAAGAGAAGCTGCATGGCTCTAGGTTGAGGCTTTAGGTGTGCGAGTGCGTGTGCGATTGAAAATAAACGAATTGATTGATGTAAGCATGCTAGGAAGGTCAATGCCCAGTTGCCTGCCGAAAGAGTCGTTCTCATGATGTTACGTCAAAGATCTTGGGTGTCATTATTTGCCAATCATGGTTGTTAGTCTATTATCATCATGGGGTAGTTAGCATTTGGAAATGTTCTTTGGCCATCGCCAACACCTTTGGTTGGCTAGAAAGCTTTGAAGTAATCCATTTAATCGGACTATTTAGCCAACGGTCACAAGCCAACTAATATAATTATGCCCTATTTACGTATCACTTCACAACCATGCAAAAAGAAATCAAATCTAAAAGGAGAAAGCTTATGGGTTTGGACATAGACCTTGCCAAAGGAGATTTATGATTTTTCGTCATGATTCACGACTTAGGGAACTTATTGTATTTTCCAGTTGAGCATCTCTTGTTACGGAAGTAATTATGAAACAACACACTTAATTATCACCAATCGTATTATCTTAAGGTGTTGTGCTTACAAGATCGCAAACTCTATCGCCTTCGTTTGGGTTTCAACTATAAGCTAATTGTCCCCTCCTCCCAAACAAAATATGAATCTCTACTGCTTACTACGTAACAAATTATCACATCTTTAATTGTAGATTCAAGCTCTTTTCCCAATAAATTCCATGAAGAGCGGGCCGTGTCAGTTTATTTAGCATGAATTGCAATTACATTGTGGGCAAAAATGTAAACAGATAAACTGAAAATGAAATCCTCAAATTTAAATGATAATTTCCTCATCCATAAATTGTAATAATCAAAACATTTAAATTTCCTTCCTCTATTATTGCTAAGGTTTTGTTTAGTTTTTTTATCGCACAAATAAAACGATTGTTTTACAAAAGTCATGGCACTTGTGGTCTTTTTATCCCGATATGAGCTTACAAAAATGCGGACCGAGCTTTTGGGCCCGGCCGTGTACAGAACTAAACACAGACTTTTCAAGTCTGGGCAACAGTTTCAAATGGGCCTTAGCTCAAGTCACAAAATCTAATTCCACACGGACCCGCGGACGCTATACGACGCTCAGCTCACGTCATAAAATCTAAGTCTGGTTAAGCCCAAAATCGAATTTAACTGGAGTCCAAGCTGAACCCCATTCTATTGTTATTTCCTCGTTTCTATTTCCTTTCCATTTTCCTGCTTAAAGTCCGTCATCTTCCTTTAGCAAATCGAGAACACGCCGGAGAAAGGACCAGTCTTTGCCCATCAATTCATGAATTTCAAGATATCAGGCACACAAAAAGAATTCAACCCGAGGCCATGTAATCTTCTAGGGATTTTCTACGGTAAAATATTTTTTTAGTACAATATTATAAATTTTTGTTATAAAATATCGTCAAATAAGATACTTTTGTGCTTTGCGATGGTCCGTCTTAATTTAACGTGAAAGCATCGTAAAAGAAAATTAAACCTTACACCATTATACCATGAAATCTTGGTTCTCTGTTTAGAATTAGTCTTGACAGTTTATGTGAAGTAGAGTTCTACTAATCAGTCGATAAAAAACACCAAGTATTCGTGATGATACCTTCCAAAAGTGTTGCACCCACAATTTCTGCATGAAGAATGCTAATGGACTATCCTTAATCCACAGCGAGAATAATAATAATTTGTACTGGACCACAGAAAAATAAATAACAAATAATTAGAAATCGTTGTGGTGTCCACTTTTTTAGGAATTTGTGGCTTATAATATATTGTTACAATAGTCTAAAAATTGTTATGCTAGTAAAACCCTTTTCGCATATTTGTATTTATCTTGTTGAAGTAGAGAACTAATTGAACGTTTTCTTTTCCCGAAGTAGTCTTATTATGCACACAACCAAGATCCGGATCTCTCATGTCTTGATCATAAAAAACACAAATTCCCGCAAAATTTACTAATTTCACAATCAGTTCTTGCCAGGCATATATTACGAATTTTTTCCAAAGATACAGTTCATGCAAAAAAGAAACTCATCTGCAAATGGATTCCGCTTTGATTATATTTTGCACTTTTGGTTCGTTTACAGACAATGCAAAAAAAGAAATTATTAGTTGATAGTTTTTAATCTATTGTGATAATAACAATTTATTTGGGACTAAAAAAATCGACTAAAAAATAATTATAAATTATTGTGGGATCCACTTATTCAAGAATTTTTGGCTCATGAGAGGTTGTTATTCTTATAGTGAACCAAAGATAAAGACCACAAAAAATCAATTAATAAATAATTATAATTGTGCGTCTCGCTCTGGTACTTCACTAACAAGCTGAGACCCAAGTACAAGGGGGAGAGCTCGCTGCAGGAGTTTCTCGACAAGTTCTGCTGCATCGTGAGCTTGTTCGGACCTTACCGGGACCACGTGCTGGGGTACCACGAGGCGAGTTTGGAGACACCCGGAGAGGTGTTGCTCCTGAAGTACGAGGACATGAAGGAGGACCCGTGCGCTCACCTGAGGAGGCTGGCGGGTTTCTTGGAGTATCCTTTCAGTGAAGAGAGTTGAAAGACGGGGCCGTGGACGAAATACCGAGGCTCTGTAGTTTTGACAGTTTGAGCGCGTTGGAGGTGGACAAGAGCGGCAAGTTGGCTTCAGGGGAAGAGAACAAGGCATTCTTTAGGAGAGGCGAGGTTGGGGATTGGGCAAATTACTTGAGTGCTGAGATGGCCGATAGGATTGACAGGGTCGTGGAAGAGAAGCAGCATGGTTCTGGGTGAGGCTTTAGGCGATGAATAATCCCTGTTTATCCACTGGGTTATTTAGAAGAAGGAACCATGCTTGTTCTCACATATGATATGTTTGATTAAAATTGTTGACCGTGGCTCGAAATTAATTCAAATTGATTTGAAATTCAATCCATAATAGAATTGCAAGAAAATCTGCGCCACGTTAGAAAAGTCCAAATGGACTCTTGCGAACAGGACTTAGTCTGATGTAAAAAAGGAAATATATTCTCACGAGACTTCTAATCTTTATTGAAGATGAAGTTCATGTCCTTGGCGGAGGAGGGCCCATAATTTTTAGCATATGAATGTTCTTTTGTTGAGTTTGGTCTTCAAGAGTTTGGTCTTCGATGAATAGTGAGTGTACTTAATATGTGTGGAAACTTGCAAGAGACATGAAGAGCATTGAAAGCCGTCATTTAAAAGAATATTTTTTTTTTGTCGGTCCTACTCTACTCCTATTCTAACTCTAACTCTCAGACTTTTTTGTCCTGCCTCCTTGCAGGGCGTGGAAGTCGAAACCCACTCCTGAAACTTAATTCGTCCCCACCCCAATCCCCCCTGAGAATGTAGGGATTCAAACCCCCCACCTCCCCCTTCCAAGTTGGAAGGGTGGCCACTGGGGTAAACCCCAGTGGTCCATTTGAAAGAAATTGAGAGCGTAAAAAATCACATAAGGTGATATTGAGACTTGATCCAAGACACTCGAGAAAATTAGGACTTCTTCATTTTCAAGGCATGCCTCACTTTAGTCAATGTCCTTACAATATCATCATGCATTTTGATTTTGATATCGCCAATATCGCACTCATCATTGTTCCCTAACTGCACCTTACCACAATTCTTACATCAATAAGTAATAAATTAATTTATGTTTAACGTAGCATGAAACGAACAACTAGAATACATATTTTATATGTCAAACGACAAATCCATAATAACAAACAAGACATAATTATTACTATTTGAGATACTATCAACAGTTGTAGTAATATCATTAGTAAATTGAACTCTAATTTCGTAACATTTCTAGTTCTTCAGCTTAAGGTAATCCCTTTTAAAATACTCCACCTTACTACCATTTTAGCAAAGAACACCACCAGTCCTAGACTAATTACATTTGTTCAAGTTCGCACCACTAATGCTAACACGAGTACTAGTTCTTCTTCTGCCTTTAGTTACTAAAGCAGCAGGTTCACTAGATTCTCTTTTATGAATGTCTTCACTTAAAATCAAATAGTGAACCTCATTAAAAGCTAAGCTTATTGACCTAGAGAAAGTATTAGCGGTAGTATTTTAACTATCAATCAATGAGGATAATAAAATCAAAGCACATACCTCGTCAATTAAGTCGATTTCAACCAAACTCAAGTGACTAACAATTACATTGCATTCATTGATATGATCAAGAAGTGACACACCTTCGCTCATCTTTAAGTGAAAGAGACGCCGTATCAAGTAGACCTTATCGATTGCAGAGGACTTCTCATACATGTTGGACAAGGCATTCATCAATTCTGCGATGTTTTTTCTTTTTTTTTCATAATATTAAACATAACATTACTAGCCAATATTAGCTAAATGACACCCAACGTCTGTTTATCTAGCAACTCCATTTCCTCGATTTTGGCTTATTCCCACCCGAGGACAAGTGCATATTCATTTTGCATCTTCCATAAAATAATACTCTTCCCATCAAATTGATCGATTTTCACTTTTCCATGTTTTGTTACTATTGATTCACTTCAACTCAGTCAAGCATAGCTCTTATACCAATTATTGCAAAAAACGAACAATCAAATAATAAAATAAACATAATGAGAAAATAAATTGATCACAAGATTTACATGGTTTGGTCATTGGGACCTACTCCACGAGGAGAGTAAGCCAAGATTCCAATATAGATTAAGCAATGGAACAGAGATTATAATCACATTTGAGTCATTCAAACACTCTTAGGACATGTTTGGTAACCATCCAAACAGTGCATGATTCTGATTTTTTGTTCCCGGGAGTAGTTTGGGAACAAAATCGCATTTGGTAAACATTTTGTTCCCGGGAACAAATTTGGAGTAGAATCAATAATAAAAAAAAAAAATTGATTCTTGTTTCGAGAACAAAAAAAAAAAGAATAAAAAAAAGTGGAACTCTTCTTCCTCTGCTCTCCCATACGTTCTCTCCCCTCCTCTGTTGCCGTCCGCCACCGCCATTGTCTGCCGGTCACCGGCAATCGGTCCGGCGAGTTCACCGAAGGCTCTCCAGGCCAGGGCAAGGTTCGGCGAGCTCGCCGGAGGCAAGCCCAGCCACCGGTGAGGCTCGGCCACGCTAGATCTGGCTAGGTCGAGCCTCAGTGGGGCTGGGCAAGCCTCGTCGGTGGCCAGGCAGACCTCGCCCAACCCCGCCGGTGGCCAGGCAGGCCTTGCCCAGCTGCCGGCGAGGATCGGCCTTGTCGAGGGTTGGCGACACTCCAGTGAGATCGCCGGCTCTCGTTTGGCCAATCGCCAGTCCAGCGCCGGCCACTTGAAGAAGAAGAAGAATAAGAGAAAAATGAAAAAAAAAAAAAAAAAAAAAGTAAAAAAGTAAAAAATTATTTAAAAATTAAAAGAAATTGATTTGGAACAGAATTAATGAGCACGGTACCAAACACAATTCTATTCCAGAATTAGAAATTTTGGACAGTTACCAAACGACTTAAAATGCTTAGAAATTATTCCCGGGAACATAATAAAAAAGTATCATTTATGATCAGAATTTGTTCTCGGAAACAGAATCGTTATTAAATGCGCCCTTAGTATTTCATAGCCCATAATTACACCCAATAACTAACGCTGTTTAACTCTTTCATTTACTCATGGAACAATCTCTCAATCTCGCAAAAGAATTCACAAATATTTTCTCAAGATTTATAACCTAACTTTAGGTCTAATCTCAATTTTACTCCCTTTTTTTTGTTGGACATGTTTGGGTGCAGTTGTTTGAACTTACACGGTGTGGGCGAAGGATGAAAACTTAGTCTATCACCTCTCGTTAATCACGTGAGATCGAATCATCATGCATATTTTAAGTAGACTAAATTGCGTATCCTATGGTTGATCTGTCTCTGAATCTGCAACAACTAGGTTTACAGTATGCCGAAAAAAAGACACAGTAAAATCACGAAATGGGTATTTGATTTTCATCACAATTCACGACCGAGAAAAAAGTGGATGAATTTAGGCTCTATCTGTTTTCTAAAAAATGATTGATTTGAAAAATATTTTTTGGAAATGATTATGTTTATCGCTTGAAATAATTAGTCAACAGCAAATATTTTTATTATTGACAACAATCTATATATAAATATTTTCGTGAATAATAAATTTTTTTGTTTATTCATTTATTTAGGCAATACAAGTAATTGTTTTTTTAAGAGTTTTTTAAATCAATCATTATTCTCGAAATAAACGGAATTCTAGAATACTTTTGGCTTCTTTTGGTTCCATAGACAAGAATCCATACTCCAAATAATTACATTTCCCGTAAATATTCCTTTTCAATTGTTTGAATAGCCAAAAAATTTAAGATAAGAACCCTCTACATTGGCGGAGATGTGTCTTCCTTTTTGTCTCTTTTGTTTTCCTTCTTCGTTTGTCCGTCATTTTCCCCTACTGTTCTTTCTTCTTCGTTTGTCCGTCATTTTCCCCTACTGTTCTTTCTTTCCTAGCTTACTTAACCGCACAACACGAGGTGATGGAGCTGGGTTTTTCTAATTTTGTGACGAGAGAGTAAAGGAAATTGAAATGTCGATACCAAATTTAGGTGGGGAAAAATATCAAAAAAGTCTTAAACCTATTGCAGTGGTACCAATTCAGTCCTAAACTTTTCAATTTGACCAATTTAGTCCTAAACTTTTTAATATTTGTACCAATTCAGTCCATCCGGCCAATTTTGGCTGGCCGGCGCCGACGTGGACGTCGACCGGTAGCCGGACGCTGACGTGGCAATTTTTATTAATTTTTCGATTTTATTGTTATTTTAATTAATTTTTTTCCTTTTTTTTTCCTTTTTCCTTTTCTTTTCCGGCCACTGGGTGAGGGCCGCAAAGCCCTCACCGCCGCCGGCGAGGGTCGCGGCCCTCGCCCGGCCTCTTCGTGGCCGGCAAGGCCATGGCGGCCATCGCCGGGCGGAGGCGAGGGCCGCGAAGCCCTCGCCAGCCGCCGGCAAGGGTCACGGCCCTAAGCGAGGCCGAGCGAGGGCCGCGAAGCCCTCGCCAACCGCCGACAAGGGTTGCGGCCCTTGCTCGGCCTCACCCGTGGCCTTGCCCGCCCGGCAAGGCGACTTCGCCAGATCCGGGCGAGGCCATGGCAGCCATAGCCAAGGTGGAGGCGAGGGCTTCACGGCCCTCGCCTCCACCCCGGCGATGGCCGCCATGGCCCGCCGGCGGCCCCGTGAGAGGCCGGGCGAGGGCTGTTGAAGCCCTCGCCTCCGCCCTGGTGATGGCCGCCATGGCCTAGTCGGCGGCCCTGGGAGAGGCCGAGCGAGGGCCGCAACCCTCGCGGCGGCGGCGAGGGCGCACCCCCGCCGGCGGCGGCGAGGGCTTCGCGGCCACCACCGGAAAAGAAAAGGAAAAAGGAAAAAAAAAAAAGGAAAAAATTAATTAAAAAATAATAATAATATCGAAAAAATAATAAAAAATTGATAAAAATTGCCATGTCGGCATTCGGCCGACGTCCACGTCGCGCCGGTTGGCCAAAATTGGCCGGATGGACTGAATTGGTACCAATATTAAAAGGTTTAGGACTAAATTGGTCTAATTGAAAAGTTTATGATTGAATTGGTACCAATGCAATAGGTCTAGGACTTTTTTGGTACTTTTCCCAATTTCGGTGAGTATATGAATTTCAAGTGTCTCTAAGGAATCCATTCCACAAGTGATACATTTAGATTTAAACATTTTTCCAAGTATTATGGCTCAAAGGAAAACTTCTTTCCACATTTGGTAGTTCCTAAACTACTTTTAAATAATCTAATTTTTCACGGAACCAAATAAGACATCAATTTAGTTAATTAGTAATATATAATAAATTATATACTCATGAAATAATTACTTGTAAGGGTGATCGGTTCTAAAGTGGGTAGGTTAGATTAAAAATCGCCGGATGAATTTGCCCACAACATTTGGCGGTTTGCTTGCTTGACGAGACACTTATGCCTTATTGATTTTAAGTCCACCTGTAGAGATCGATTTCGTAGAGCACAGCGGAGGCAATTAAGAAGAACAAGGGAACAGCAAGAGATGGTGATTCTTTTGGTGGCCACGACCACCGACCCTGCGTCCATCAATCCCGCCAATGCCCTCTTGGCCATGCACGGTTGGACCCCTGGTCCCTCCCTTCAGGTCATCCACGCCTCCATTGATCATCGAAATCAGTTTCTTTTAGCCTCTCTTCTTCAACTTGCATCGTGTTGAACGGTGTTTGATTTGACTGGTGCGTTTTTTTTTTTTCCTTTTTTTTGGCGATGTTCTGATATTCTGTAATATGGGGTTTGAAGGGTATAAAAAGTTTCGCCAACCAACAAGCAAGGCTGCTGCAACAGGACAAAAGCATCGTGGAAGAAGATCATCTCGACATGCGTTGGGAAGCAGCCACCGGCGAGGTGGCGGACGAGCTCATCTTCTTCAGCAAGCACACTGCCGTCTCCAACCGCCCAGCTCTCACTGTCCACCCAATTGGTAATTTTGTTCTGCTCTTCGTTTTCGAGTACTGCGGTCGACGGACGTTAAATTTTTGCATTTGGGAGAGAGTTTCGTGATTTTGACTACTCTTGGTGCGTGCGGATGTTGTTGTTGATGTTGACGTGGTTGTAGGTGTACCTCATCTCCGTGGAGGCGAAGTTCCACCTGAGGGAGGGAAGCCAGGGTGGGCCGCACCGCCAAATCCGAGGATAGGGCCCTGGCTGAGATTGTTGAAGAAGATTGCTCAGTCCTATAATTTGGTTCCTGAGTTTGAGGTACGTTCTTGTTTCTGGCGGTCCTTTTGTGATGTCTTGTTCATCAATATGTTGGGTCTATTTTGCGACATGTTGTTGCATTGTGAGAGATGATTCTGGATATGGTTATCGATGGTTGTTTGTTTCCATGGAATATGAGTAGATTACCTTGGAGGGCACTCATCATGGACCGGAGACCAACAAGGCGGCAATGTTTGTGGAGATTGGTATATCCAACTCTCTTTGCATTTCATTCTCCAATTGTATTGTTCAAACTAAATCAGCGTTGTCCCTATTGCTGATGATTTGCTTTAGTGTTATTTCAATTCACATTGGAAGCTTATGGGATTGATTCGATTGAGTTCCTCAAATATAAAACCTCAGCATATTAGGCATCTTCCAATTTCCTCATGATGGACACTGGTTATGTCCTTTTAAGTTGCACTTTCACCGTCGAGACTTTTCGTGTATTTGCCTTTGGTCATCCATCAATTAATGACTTGCCATCATGTATAAAACCTTCTCTTTCAAAGTTATGGAGATTTAAGTAAAATAGTCTTTTTGTACCATCCCATTCCATAATGGCTTTAGTTCAATAGCAGGAAAGTATCTAACACGCAAAAGCTCCTTGTTCATATATCTACTATATCATTGTAAAGTTGCCCCTCCCCTAGTAGATGATTTGATTGTGTTTCATGTATTCAAGTTTCTCCAAACTGTCCTATTCCATATGACAACACTATCAATTTGATTTCCACGTCATATCAAGCAACCGAGCTTACAGCGAATAGCTCCTTTATTTTTGGGTCACAAATAGCTGTAATTACTTAACAGTAGGCATATTCTTTCTGCTTTCCTTCAACTAATTCTTTTTGTAGATTGCCGTGAAAATGCTTATTGAATCTTATGGTCGACTTTAGCTTAGAATGTGGACTTTGTAGTCTGGCTGTGAGAAATAGATATATCCATGGTGTTTTTGTGCTTGATTTAGGGAGTACTGAAGAATACTGGATGAGGTTGGATGCTGTAAAAGTCATAGCTCAAGTTGAATTCACAGCTTTTTACGTATAGTGTTAAGGATCAGAAGTATAAGAAAACAGAGTTGGTAAAAGTGAAGAAGGATGAAGAATATGCTGCTGCAAGTGTATCAACAGCTACAGCTACACGTGCATATGAAGTCATCAAGAAGAATAGAGAAAGTAAGATCGGAAGCTCTACTCTGGCCTTCATCAGTAGCACAACTAAGAACTCCACACATCCATGTGCTTTATTACTGAAGAATAGTTATTCAGTTTTGCAAGATTAACAGATTCTGTTAAGTCTGTTTTTCATCTTCTTCTTCTTTCAGTTTTCCGATCATGAGGTATATGTACTGAAATGAGAGAAACTGAGATATTGAGCTCTCAGATGAATGTATTACTCTACTATTCATAGATATAGAATAAAAACACTCCTCGTTTATCAATGTTCTTCTTCTTCGCCTTCTGTTCGATCCAGTTTCTTCACATAGAGTACTATTGAGTGGCATGTCCCTGCTTTTAATTTGCCTCCTGTAGTGATTAGTTTGCACATTCCGGTATGTCATTTGCAGTTATCATGGTGGATATGGTGCAAAAGAGGTTTGACAGTATGCAAGATGGATTTTTTCTTTTCTTGAGTAAAACCATGACAAGAAGTGCCCTTCGTTACTGATGATATACTAACTGATATATTGTTTGCGGACCTGTATGAACAAATCCTGCAACAACCCTTCCTTTCATAACTCTCGTACAAAATTAGTCCTTCTTGGTGAGGCAAAATTCTGTGCCGATTCAATAACACTGGAAAAATAATCGGTACATCATTTCAAATTTTAGGAAGAATAAGTGTACACTGGGGTATCGGGGGCTGTTATTATTAATTCCTTCAAGTTGTGTAAAAGTACTGATCTGCTTCCTCCTGAATATCAGAGCAAAAGAATATCTGGCTCCTGAGTTCAAGGGGACTTTACTTAAAAGGAACTTCTTTTCACAGGATAGCTTTCCTGTTAAACTTCTAGGTCACGTCTTTTAAATGTTTGTAAAGGACATGTAATTCTATGCCATTGATGAGATGGCAGTCCGGACTATAATCCTCTTTTTAGTTTTTCTAACTCCTTAGTCTGACATATCATTTGTTCTGATGAAGTTGGTGTGGGAAGGTCTTGGGCTTGGAGGAGAGCCTGCAGTTGGGAACTGGAGCAGGTATACACCCATGCTTTAACTGATGTTATAAGAAATTAACCTTTCTTTGGCAATATCATTTCGAGACTATTTGTATGACTTTGTAACTGAATTCAGCTCCCTAGAGATGCGTTTTTTCCCCTTCGAAAGACTATTCGGGAAGCAGTATAACTTCTGTGCTTCTTTGCAAAAGATATTCACCTTTGTTGTCGATGTGAAATGCTAATTACAGGAAACTGAGACAGAACAAGTGCTCATGACTGCAAATAATTAGTCCTTGCTCAGGACCCAAATAAATAGTCCTTGCTCAGGCCCATGGAATTATATATTTGCCTCTGATACTATCTCAGGGATGTCACTAAGAAAAAAGTCTTGCTTGGGATAGGTGGCGGACATTACGCGCCTCGGCATATGGACATTGTCCTGTAAGACGTCTTTTAACTTTTTAATCCTCCTTAATGCTACAATCTCATGTCTTTATGTGTGGTTGATATCCATGAATATGCTAAGCTGTTCTGATTAGACTTATAGACAGAAGAAAGATAATGATCTGTTCAAGTTGGAACATTCGAATTTTATTGAGTGCTTTTTTTTTTTGTTTATTCTTTTTTTTGAGGGGTGGTTTAAATATTAAGTGCTCTTCAGGTGTTCGAAGTTACATAGCATTTTCACGATAATTTTAGGAAAGATGATGTGTGGGTCGGACACCTGCTTTCTGGATATTGCTTACCCATGGAAGATCCTAGCCAGTCAAAAGCAGAAGCTAATACGGCAGTTATCGGGGGAACCTGGAAGCAAGCGATCGAAGAGGCATTCAAGACTACAGAGTCAGCTTTCCCCGGTGGCGACATCGTGGCGCATCTTGATCAGAAGTAAGTCATCCAAACAGACATCTACGTCAAAGTTCAAACAGCCAATTTTTCAGCTTCCTAATGTGCGCATATTCAGCGATATAGCTAGGGGGCACAGAGCATCGAGCAATTTTGGAAGCGTTGACCTATACACCAAAATCCTGGAAGGATTAAAGCGATAGACTTAGTCCTAGCAAGGTTCTGGTAATATTCAAGCCACGAGTTGACCATTGCTTATAATATTGTCTGCAGGAGTTTCAAGAGCTGGCAGAAAAATGCGATCATAGCATATTCTTAGCTGACCAGAACATCAAAATTGGCAAGCCAAAGGACTTCTTGTAATCCAAGTTTTTGAATTATTATGTTGGTATCTTGGTGGACGTCCATGCCTTATCAAGCCTCTGGACTCTCAAGAACGCTCCGAGTTCTAGCAGATACAATTTATTTACAATATGCAAATCTTAGCTCCAGAAGCTTTCACTGGATGCTGATTTGACCCGAGTGAATTTCATAAGTGGTGAAAATAGAACTCGCTGATGATGTTTATGAGCCATCGATGATTGAATGGATTGACGGTATCCATAACATATAAACTACCGATGTGTCGAAATGATGAGAGCATTGCACTATTGTCGCGAATTTTGTGCAATTTTTGTTTGTTTTCCATAAGAAAGAATTCTGGGAAGTTCTTATATTACTTCAGTTTTTTTGAATTTGTGTCCTGTTCTGTCCTGTTCTGTCCTGTCTAAAGTACGAACTGCTAACTAAACAAATTCTCATGATCGACGAGACGGACTGATGAGGAAAATGAAAAGCCGAGTTGACCAAGGCAAACGTGCAAGTGCAGGCCCGAATCGTGCCAGCCCAAAATTCTGTTTTGGCAGCTTTTAATTTTTTATTATTAAGAAATGTGCAGAAAAGAAAAAAAAGATAATACAGGTCATGAGGTGATGGGCATAATTTATAATGCATGGGAGTACTCGTCACCAATGTGTCCACGGCCAAACAAACCCGAATAGATGCAGGCTGGACACAGCGCCTGCTTTTGCCCTGTTGACCCTTTTCTACAAAATTGTTAAGACAAATTGGGTATTAAAAATCACCTGGCATAGACAATCCCCTGGGGGAATGTCCGATCAATCCTAAGCCTAATCCCGATTCAGTATTCTGAGGGATGTCCGGTCAATTCTAAGCCTATCAAATCTCAATTCAGTCTTGGTGAAGTTTGAGTGTACAGAAATTTCTAATATAAGTACACGAAAGGAGTCGACTGAACTATTCATGAGTAAGCATGTATATCTAAGGTGGGGATCCGAAAATAATATAATTACTTATGGAAACTGTCATCTTTTTCATCAGTATTTTGCCTCTAACTTCACTGACTAAAAAAGATGGGCTTATATTATTATGTGAAAAAACAATTCATGATGTACCCCATCTGATAGATGATATCGAAAAAATGAAGTAATCAATTGATTTTAGCCTTGGTATGGCCATCAATTCATTTATATGTTCACATATCGGATCTAAGTCATTGAAAGATATTATATGTTTGCTAAATATGCTAGTGAAACGATTAATTTTAAATCCGTATTGATGTATAATCATGTCTGCCGACATTACAGGGTCTTTCAAGGATCATGAGGAAGCATCCTCGTCAAATCAAATTCTCTCGCTAGATTCACTTGAAGGACTCGAGCAGAAATATGAAGAACATCTTCTGGCAATGCATAGTTCGGATGACTCAAACTATGACTACAATGCTCGTGATGGACGAGACCGGTGACTATAGCAGATCACTATAGCAGATCACTGTAGCAAGTCATTGTAGCAAGTCATTATAGCAATAAGTTAGGGAAATCACTGTTCACTATTACTATTCATACCGTACAAATAATTCCCTATCGGCTATCGGAAGTTTCCGCTGCCTCTGTTTGTTTCAAAACCCGTGAGCTTGGTCCTTGTTTATGTGTGACCTCCTAATGTCTATAAAAGGCAAGGAGGATGTAATGTGTTGGGTAGAGTCCCTTGAAATAAAGTGAGTGTTTTGTGAAAACTCTCCATGGCTTTCTAAACTTCTCTTCTTCTCCATCCTAGTAGGATCTTCTGAGAAATGCAGCTCGGATAGTTAGAAACGTTATCATCATGGCATCTCTGAGTGTCTCTAGGCTCTTAATTAAAGGGCAGAGTGGTTTTCTGCTAAAATGCTGCCCCTAAAGGACTTGAACGGGAGTTGTTTGCCCACTGTGGGAAGGCATACCTGCAGGAAATTGACTACGTCCTCCTTGATTCTAAGTCTAGGTCCATTCATTTTAAATTTGTGTCATGCCTTTGTGGAAAGGAGAGATTAGGAAATAAAAGGATTAATTGTGAGAGAGAGATCGGAAATTTTCTAGAGGATGATAAATTTTTGCCAAGACTCAAGATTATTAGATAAATTTATTACAGCCGTCAATTTCGTGGGACTCGTGCGAGAAATTGTTGGTTAGGTCCACCTCTTGTGGGGCCCAACTAACATAAAATAAAAGTAAAGAAAAACGAAAGAGAGGAAAAGTCGAAAAAGCAAGTGAAAAAGGAGAGAGAAAAACAGAGACAGAGAAGGGGCGAGAGACAAGGTCTCACCAAGAGCAAGCGGAGAAGAAAAAGAAAGAGAGCTAAATATTTACGGTTCCCGTTTGAAAGCCAAACGTCGACAGAATCGATTCAAATTTGAGTATGTTGTTCATGAAACCGAAGGCTATGAGTTGATTGTTTTTACTTGTCAAGAACCACCTCCAAATTCTCTTATCGTGATTAGGGTTTTCTTGCCCCATTTATATTTATCCACATTTATAGTGAGTAAATGACTTTGTAATGTTTATGTGGAACCTCTAGCATGTGACTAGAGAAGATTATTTTGTGTATCCCCCTATTCTTAGTGATTAGTGGAAGTTTTTGAACGGTCCGTGGTTTTTCCCACATTGGTTTCCACATTAAATCCTTAGTGTTGTTATTGGCTTTATTTCCTTATCAATTTGGCATTATATTGATTATCTCATTTGGCCGATTGTTGTTGAGGCTAAGTTGATTTTAGTCGATTTAGTTTCAAGGGAGAAATTGATCTTAGAGTGTGTTTAGTTCGTAGTTAATTGTTGTCCGATTCCGATTCCCCCCCCAATAAAGTGATATTAGAGCTAGAGTTAAAATTCTAGTTATTAATGGAGAAAGCTAGCAATACCATGTTTAAGTTAAATGCCTCAAATTACCATATTTATTTGATCCCATTGAAGGTGATGAAGCTAAAGGAGATAAGGAAGATAAAGAATGGGGGCGAATAAATTGAAAAACGATTGGGTTTATCCGGTAATGGATTGATGATAGTGTGTTTCATCATGTTGCTCAAGAAATGAAGGCGGACACTTTGTGAAAAAAATTACAAGATCTCTGTGAGATGAGAACTCCATAAAATAAAGCTCTTCTAATTAAACAAGTTGTGGATTTGAGATACGAGGAGAGAAGTAGCATGTCGGAATACTCGAGTGAACTTCAAGATGTTATAAATGAATTGACAAATCTTAAGATTGACCTTGGTGATGAATTGCAATCATGTTCATTGCTTGGTACTGCTCCCGATAATTTGGACACTTTGGTTGTAGCATTAAACAACTTGGCTCATTTCGGTATACTTTCTATAAGTATGATTAAAGAAAACTTGTTCAATGAAGAAATAAGAAGAAAAAACTTAAATTATGCTTCTAAATCGGAGGCTCTTGTCATGGAAAATAGGGCGAGAAGTTAATCAAGAAAGTTTCATAATAATGATAACTGGAAGCAAGTCAAGCGGAAGGTTTAAATCAAGATCAAGAAAGAGTGTAGTGTTACAATTGTGGCAAGATGAGATATTATGCCAAAGAGTGTTGGTTGCGGAAGAAAAATAAATCCCATGAGAGAAATGGAGATTGAAAGAAAAAAAAAAAAAAAGAAACAAACTACAATCCGATGGCAATATTGTCTTCATATGTGGTGATGGTTGTGTGAACCTTACATGCCAAAACTCTACTTGAGTTGTTGATTCTATGATTTCTTTTCATGTCACCTTACGGCATGACTCATTTGCTTCTTATCGTAGTGGTGATTTTGGTTGTGTTAAGATAGGAAACAGTGTGTTTCCAAAGTTATTGGCATAGGATATGTTTATTTGGAAACCGATGGCAGATGTAATTTGCTTTTGAAAAATGCAAGACACATTCCAGATATTCAACTGCACTTGATCTTCACAAGTGCCTTAGGTGATGATGGTTATTGCAATTCCTTATTTGATGTCAAATAGAAGTTAACTAAAGGTTCCATAGTAGAGGCAAAGGGTAAGAAGATAAGCTCTCTCTACACCATGCAAGCTAACTTAATTGCAGAAGAGGTAAATTCAGTAGAAGATTCCTCAATTGATATATGGCATATGAGGTTTGATAATCTTAATGAGAAATGACTTGACACTCTTACTAGAAAGAATCTTTTACTATTGAAGGAGAAAATTTTGAAGGAATATACTCATTGCCTTATGGGTAAGCAACATAAATTCTCATTTCAAATTTCCTCTCCACACACGAAATTGTATGTACTTGATTTAATTCACATTGATGTTTGTTATAAGGATGCTAGATGTTTGTTGGAGGTGCATTATATTTTGTGACATTTATTGATGATTGTTCTAGAAAAGTGTGGGCTATTGTTTTGAAATCTAAAGATTAGATGCTTGCGACTTTCAAGCAATTTTATGTCAACATGGAAATGTAAACCGAGAAGAAGCTTAAATGTGTTCAAGCTAACAACAGCAGTGAATATAAAAGCCCGTTTAAACATTATTGCAAGAATTATGGTATCAAGTTTGAGAAGACTATTCCGAAGACACCACAACAAAATGGAGTAATGAAGAGAACAAACCGAACAATTGATGATCAGATTTGATGTATACTCTATCATACGAGGTTGCCTAAGCCATTTTGGGGTGAAGCGATAAGAACGACAGTGGACTTAATAAATCTTTCCCCATTAATTCCTCTAAAGGGGGATGTTCTGTAAAGAGTTTAGAGTAGGAAATATGTTTCCTATAATCATCTAAAAGGGTAGTCGGACACCTGAAATGCAAAAACTTGGTATGGGGGGATACTTGAGTGTCAAAAATTAGGAAATATATATTTAAGTGCTAAAATCTGAGTAAAATAGATTAGTTAAGTGCCAACGACGAGAAAATCCGACCAAAATAGCGATGTGGCATTTTTCAACAAGACAGTGCAAAATGATGTCGTTTTGCACACCGACGTGGCTAGATAAACCAAAAACGACATCATTTTGCATTAGATTTGAATTTTAATATAAATATTAATTAAAATAATTTAAAACTAAATTTAAAAAAAAAAATTAAAAATTTTAATTTAAAAAAAAAAAATGCAGTTCGGGAGGGCTATGGAAGCCCTTACTGAACTACAATCTTCATCTTTATTAATATTATTTAATTTCATTAATACTTATATTAAAATTCAAAAAAGACATTTTGCCCTTCTTTGCTGACTCAACTCTCCAACAAGTTACATAGGCGACCAATATTAATAAAAAAATTGCCACATATGATTTCCGATAGGGTTCGCCAGACTTGGCACTCAGATGTCACATTTAAAAAAAAAAAAACACTTAAGTGTATTTTTTGTAATTTTTGGCACATAAATATCCCCTCATACCAAGTTTTGGCACTCTATATATTCTTTTGTCCATCTAAAAGTGTTCGATTGCCGAGTATTTGTGCATGTTCCAAGAGATGAAAGATCAAAACTTGATGACAAGTCTAAACAATACATCTTCTTGGGTTATGGACATGAAGTGTTTGGCAACAGGTTATAGGATTCAATTACAAAGAAAGTCATTAGAAGTCGAGATGTGGTTTTCTTTGAGCATCAAACTATTAAAGACATTAACAAGGCAGAGAAACCAATGAATATATCTTAACATTCGGTTAGTTTCAGCCTAAATCCTCCTACCATGGGGGTGGAAATCATGAGGGAGAAGTGCATGGAAATTAGGAAGATGGTGAATTCTCACATAATGTTGATTCTTCAGTTGAGACGGGTGAAATAGCTGAGCGAGAGTAGCCCGTTGAGCCAGTTAAGCGAAAGTAACCTTTCCTTCCTCAAGTTAGAAGATCCAAAAGAGAGCATAGATCTTCACAAAAATATTTGCCGCATGAGTATGTGTTACTCACCAATGTAGAAGAGCTAAAAAGTCATGAAGAGACTATGTTATATGAACAAAAGAATGAGTGGCATGAAATCATGCAAAAGGAGCTTAAATCCTTACATAATAACCACACATTTGAATTGGTGAAGTTTTCTAAAGGTAAAAGAACACTTAGAAATAAGTGGGTGTACAAGTTGAAGACAAAAGAGAGTACTTTGCAATCACAATACAAGGCTAGACTTGTTATGAATGGCTTTCATCAAAAGAAGGCATTGACTTTAAAGAGATTTTTTCACCGGTTGTAGAGATGCTTTTTGTTTGAGTTGTTCTTGGGTTGGAAACTAGTTTGAATTTAGAAATTGAACAATTTGATGTAAAGATAGCTTTTTCTTCATGAAGACCTAGAAAAAGAAATATTTAGAGAGCAACCTAAGGGTTTTGAAGTTAAAGGCAAGGAACATCTTGTATGTAGATTGAGGAAAAACTTCCCTCGAGCAAGCACCATGACAATGGTACATAATCATTCATAGAAGAACATGGATATAGTAAGACCAATTCCAATTCTTATATCTTTATGAAAAGATTCTTAGATAATAATTTTTTTTATTCTCTTACTCTATGTGAATGATATGTTAATAATTGGGCATGATGCTAAGAAAATCAAGAACTTAAAAAATGAGTTAAGTAAAAAATTTGCAATGAAGAACCTAGGCTCGGCTAAACAAATCCTAAGGATGAGAATTAGTCGTGATAGGAAGAATAAGAAATTTTGGCTATTTCAAAAGAGATACATTGAAAAGGTGCTTGAAAGATTCAACATGAGCACATGTAAACTAGTAAGTACTCCAATTGCAGGCCATTTCAAGTTGAGTAGTAATTAGTGTCCTTCAAGTGAGAAAAAGAATGAACAAATAAAGAAAATTCCTTATGCATCGGCCGTGGGTAGTTTGATATATGTCATGATTTGTATAAGACCTGATATTGCTCATACAATTGGTACAGTGAGTAGATTTTTCTCAAATCCAAGTAAGAAGCATTGCACCATTGTTAAATGGATTTTGAGATATCTTAGAAGAACTTTTACACTTTGCTTGTGTTATGGAAATGTGAAGCCTGAATTGAGTGACTACTCGGATGCTAACTATGTCGATGATGTTGATTCTCGAAAATCCACATCAAGTTACATAATGACTTTTGCAAAGGGAGTTGTTTCTTGACAATCAAGATTGCAAAAATGTATTACTTTATCTACATCTGAAGCAGAGTATACTGCTATTATTGAAGGAGGTAAGGAACTCTTGTGGATGTGAAAATTTCTTTAAAAGTTAAGCTTGAAGCAAGAAAAGTTTCTTCTATATTGCAATAGCATGAGTGCTATATATCTTAGCAAGAATCCAGTGTTGTATTCAAAATCAAAGCAAGTTAATGTGAAGTATCATTGGATCCACGAGAAGTTGGAAGAGGAGCTCTTTCTATTTGAAAAAGTCCACACCGAGGATAATGGATCCGATATGATGATCAAGTCATTGCTCATGATGAAACTTGAATCTTGTAGAAGGAAAGCGAGCATGATAGATCTTCCTATGGGAGATTTGTTGCCTAGGTCCATCTCTTGTGGGGCCTAGCTAACATAAAACAAAAGAAAAGAAAAACAAAAGAGAAGAAATGTCAAAAAGCAAGCAAAAAGAAAGAGAAGTGGTCCTGCAAGTTAGTGTGAGCCAAAAAGGAGAGAGAAAAACAAAGAGAGAATGGGCGAGAGCCGGCAGAGAAGAAAAAGAAAGAGGCCTGAATATTTGCCGTCCTCATTTGAAAGTCAAACATTGATGTAATTGGTTCAAGTTTAAATATGTTGTTTGTGAGATTAAGGGCTACAAGTCAATGATTTTCATTTGTTAAGAATCACCTTCGAATTCTCCGATCACAGTTAGGGTTTTCTTCCCCCCATTTATGTTTATCGATCTTTGTGGTGAGGAAATGAGTTTGTAATGTTTATTGGAGTATCTAGTATGTGACTAAAGAAGATTACTTTGTATATCCGATTATTCTTAGTAATTAGTAGAAATTTTTGGGTGGTTTGTGATTTTTCCCGCAGTAGGTTTCCATGTTAAATCCTTGATATTATTGTTATCATTTTTTCCTTATCGATTTGGCATTATATTGCTTATTCTATATTGACCGGTTGTTGCTGGGACTTTAGTCAATTTAGTTTCGGGAGAGAAATTGATCATAAATTGTGTTTAGTTCGTAATGAATTGTTACCCGATTCTCCCCAACGGAAATTGAGGCGATTTCCACAAAATCAATGATGATGATTCATTTGGTCCACTGGACCCTTGCTCAAGTAATCCGGAGTCTCATTCTCTTACACGGTTCAAGCCTTCACGGACAAATTATCGCGGCTTTCCTTCCTCGTTTGCTGTTGCCTTTTAGCTGTTGCAGCACACCAACTACAGTTACTCTTTGCGCTCTTTTCTACCTCATTCACATGGCTCTGTTTCTGCGACTTTACTGTAGAGAGAATCATATGCCTGTAAATACCCATTAATGGCCCCTGAAAAGTGGGGAAAAGAAGAAATGACCGCCCGATATAAAATATGAACATGCTCCGCCTCTCTCTCTGAATCATTCAATTTTTTTTTTTTTTATGTTTAAATTTAGTTTTCTCCCGTAATATTATGGCCAAAAGCAAAACTTCTTTCCACATTTAATAGTTCTTATCCTGATTTTTGGTAATCTGATTCCACGTTAAACCAAACAAGTAATACATTTAGGTTTAGATTTTTTTTTCCAAACATTATGATCAAAAGTAAAAGACATTTCATAATCTAATTCCACATAGAACTAAATAAGACATATCAGTTTAGTTAATTACTGATATATAATAATTTTTTGGATTAATACCATGAAAAACCCTAAATTGGTACATTTATGACAAATTTACCCCGAATTATTTTTTTGACCATGAAAACTTGTAACAAATTTACCCCGCATGACTATAAAAAACCATAAACTAGTACATTTATGACAAATTTACCCCAAACTAATTTATTCTACCTCAAAAAACCCCAAACTGATAAATTTGAGACAAATTTACCCTCCGCTAAATTAGATTAATACTATAAAAAATCACAAAAATTGTAAATTGTAACAAACGGAGCGTAAAATCCCAAATTGATATACCAATCAACTGTCACGTATTATTTAACTTAATAATTTGACAGTAAAATTTAATGAAAACTAACAAATGATAAATTTGTCACAAGTGTACCAATTTGGGGTAAATTTGTCTGATATCCCAGTTTGAGGTTTTTTGTGATAAAAAAATAATTTAGGATAAATTTATCACGGATATACCCGTTTAGAGTTTTTTAGGATATTAACCTAATTTTTTACTCATGAAATCACTTCCCGAGTGGGTGGAGTGAAGGTCGCCAATTGGAAAATAAAGCTGCCCACAACATTTGGTGGATTGCTTGCTTTATTGATTTTAGTCGCACTTGTAGAGCACAGCGCAGGCAGAGAAGGAGGGAAGAGCAAGAGATGGTGATTCTTTTGGTGGCCACAACCACCGACCCTGCGTCCATCAATCCCGCCCATGCCCTCTTGGCTATGCCCGGTTGGACCCCTGCTCCCTTCCTTCAGGTCACCCACGCCTCCATTGATTCATCAAGACCAGTTCTTTTTAACCTTCTCTTCTTCAACTTGCACCGTGTTGAATAGTGTTTGATTTTGACTGGTGCTTCTTCTTTTTTTGGCAATGTTCTGATATTCTGTGTTATGGGTTTTGAAGGGTGTAAAAAGTTTTGCCAACCAGCAGGTGAGGCTGCTGCAACATGACAAAGGCATCGTGGAAGAAGGTCATCTCGACGTGCGTTGGGAAGAAGCCACCGGCGAGGAGGTGGACGAGCTCATCTTCTTCAGCAAGCGCACCGCCGTCCCCAGCCGCCCGGCTCTCACTGTCCACCCTGCTTGTAATTTTGTTCTGCTTTTCGTTTTCGACTTTCCCAGAGGGCAGACGTTAAGTTTTTGCATTTGGGAGAGGGTGTTGTGATTTTGACTTCTCTTGGTGTGTGCGCGTTGTTGTAGACGGACCTCATGTGCGTACAGGCAAAGTTACAGGGCAAAGAGGGAAGCCGACGTGGGTTGCGCCGCCGCATCCGAGAGTAGGGCCCTGGCTAGGGTTGTTGCAGGACATTGCTCGGTCCTATAATTTGGTTCCTGAGTTTGAGGTACGTTCCTGTTTCTGGGGATCCTTTTATTATGTCTTGTTCGTCAATATGTTGGGTCGATTTATTTCGCGGTATGTGGTGCATCTTAACAGATGATCCTCCATATGGTTGTTGATAGTTGATTGTTTTCATGGATTATGAGTAGATTACCTTGGAGGGCATTAATCATAGACCGGAGACCAACAACAAGCTGGCAATGTTTGTGACAATCGGTATATCCAACTCTCTTTTCATTTCATTCTCCAATTGTATTGTTCAGACTAGATCAGCATTGTCCCTGTTGCTGATGATCTGCTTTAGTGTTATTCAATCCACATCGGAAGCCTATGGTAATAATTCGATTGAGTTCCTCGAATATGGAAAGACCAGCATTTTACTCCCTTTCCAATTTCCACATGATGGACACTGGTTATATCCTGTTAACTAAAGATGGTTGTGCTTTCACCGTCTAGACTTCCATGTATTTGCCTCTGGTCATCCATCAATTAATGACTTGCCATCATGTATAAAACCTTCTCTGTCAAAGTTATGGAGATTTAAGTAAAATGAAATCTTTTTGTACCATCTCATTCCATAAGGACTTCAGTTCAATAGATGGAAAGTATCTAACGTGCAAAAGCTTGTCGTTCGTATGACTAATATATCATAGTATAGTTGCCCCTCCCCTAAAAGGTGATCTGATTGTGTTTCCTCTTGTCTGTTTCTTTAAATTGTCCTGTTCCATATGACAACACTATCAATCTGATTTCCACATCAGATCAAGCAACCAAGCTTACAGCGAATAGTTCCTTTCTTTTTAGGGGTACGAATATCTGTAATTACTTGACAGTTTGTATGTTCTTTCTGCTTTCCTTTAACTAATTCGTTTTGTAGATTGCCATGTAAATGCTTATGGAATCTTCTGGTCGAGTTTAGCTTGGAATGTGGACTTTGTAGTCTGTGTGCTGCACTCATCCGTTGCCTATAGATGATGTACCTGCCTGTGAGAAATAGATATGATCTGTGGTGGTGTTTTTGTGCTTGATTTAGGCAGTACCGAAGAATACTGGATGAGGCTGGATGCTGCTGAAGTCATTGCTCAAGTTGAGTCCATAGCTTTTTATATATAGGGTACAATTGAGTGGCATGTCCCTGCTTTTAATTTGCCTCCTGTTGTGATTAGTTTGCACATTCCGGTATGTCAATTGCAGTTATCATGGTGAGTATGGTGCAATAATGGTTTGACTGTATGCAAAATGATTTTTTTTTTCTAGAGTAAATCACAACAAGTGCCTTCATCATACCGATTTTATACTAATTGATATATTGTTTGCGGATCTGTATGAACAAATCCTGTGACAACCCCTCCTCTTATGACTCGCGCAAAGTTAATTCTTCTTGGTGAGGCGAAATTCTGTGTTGATCCAATAACACTGGAAAAACAATCAGTGCAGTATTCAAACTTTAGGAAGGGGAAGTGTGCACTGGGGTATCAGGGGGTGTTATCATCAATTCCTTCTGTAGTTGTGTAGAAGTACTGATCTTCTTCCTCTTGAATATCAGAGCAAAAAAAAATATCTCTGGCGCCTTAGTTCATGGGGACTTTAATTTACTTAAAAGGAACTTCGTTCACAGTATAACTTACCTGTTAAACTTCTAGGTCACCTCTTTTAAATGTTTGTAAAGGACATGTAATTTTATACCATGCGACGAGATGGCAGTCCAGAATCTGATCCTCTTTTTAGATTTTTTTTTTTTTCCTTGGTCTGACATATCACTTGTTCCTATGAAGTTGGCCTGGAAAGGTCTTGGGCTTGGAGGAGAGCCTGCAGTTGGGAACTGGAACAGGTATACGCTCGTGCTTCAACTGATGTTATAAGAAATAAGCCTTTCTTTGGCAATATCATTTCGAGGCTATTTGTATGACTTTGTGACTGAATACAGCACTCTGTAGATGTGTTTTTTTCCTATCGAAGACTATTCAGGAAGCAGTATAACTTCTGTGTTTCTTTTAAAAGATATTCACCTTCGTCTTAGACGTGAAATGCTGAGTACAGGAAACTGAGACAGCTCAAGTGCTCATGACTGTAAACATTAGTCCTTTCTTGCTAAGACCATGGAATTATATATTTGCCTCTGATACTGTCTCAGGGATGTTGCTTAGAAAAAAGTCTTGCGTGGGATAGGTGGCAGACATTGCGCGCCTTGGCATATGGACATTGTCCAATAAGACGTCTTTGAACTTTTCAATCCTCCTTAATGCTAAATCTCTTATGTTTTCATGTGGTTGATCTCCTTGAATGCGCTACCTGTTCTGATTAAAGATATAGACAGAAGAAAGATAAGATCTTTTCAAGTTGGAACGTCCCAAGCATATTAGGTGCTCGAGGTGTTTGAAGTTACATAGCATTTTCACTATAATTTCAGGGAAGATCCTCTCCAGTCAATACCAGTTATCAAGACTTTGAATCGCCTCCCGCCGGCCGCAACATTGGTGACACATCTTGATCATAAGTAAGTCATCCGAACAGGCATATATGTCAAACTTTCTAGCAGTCTATTTTACAGTTTTTCATGTACGTAGATTAAATGATATAGCTAACGGGGGCACACAGAGCATCAAGCATTTTTAAAAGCATTAACCTATGCACCAAAATCCTGGAAGGATTAAAGCGACAGACTCAGTTCTTGCAAAGTTCTGGTAACATTCATGCCATGTGTTGACCATTGCTTATGATGTTGTCTGCAGGAGTTTTAAGAGCTGGCAGAAAAATGCGATCACGGCATTCTTAGCTGACCCCAACGTCAAAACCGGCAAGCCGAATGATATCCTGTAATTATAAAGTACAGAGAACTTAGCTCCAGAAGCTGTCAATGGATGCTGAATAAAGCAGGATGAATTATGTAAGGGTTGAAAATAGGACACACTAATGGTGTTCATGAGCCATCAGTGATTTAAGGAATTAGCAGTATCTATAATACATAAAAATGTTATGTACGTAACTCAAGTAATGGACAAGACGAAACTCACGTTATGAACTCTGAGATAAATTCACATGGTCGACATGACGGACTAATGAGGAGGAGAGGAAAAAAGACAAAAACGGTCTTTGAATTCTAGCATAATATGCAATTTCATTCTCGGACTATTAATTTGTTTAATATGATCCTTGAACTATTAGTCAATATGTAATTTAGTCCGTAGATTGTTTTGAAAGTATTTAATGTGGTCTTTATATTGATTCAAGTTAAAGGAATCTGCTGATATGACTTCCAACCTGTTGAGTTTGAACGGTGGACAACAAAGGTAAAAATTAAAGTGGATTATCAAAGTGAGATATTCTTCTTAAATTGAGTTACAATAATCCAAGTCATTAAATAATGATGGCCGAGTAAATGTCTTAATTCTTCTCTCTTTTTCTAAAGTATTCCTCCAGTTCAACAAAAAAAAAAAAATGGAATTGACTTATCAATTTAAAAAATTCGATCTCACATATAATAATTCACGTCATAAACTCACATTTGATTTGTTGTCTGAGTAAACGGAATGATTTTATTGAATATGTATTAATAGCTTAGTGACTATATCGAATAAATTAAAATATTACGGACAATATCACCGTCGAATTATGATTTAGAGTTTATTTGTGTCATTTTTTAAAAAATGTTCAAAAAGCCTAATTGACTGAGGCGAACGTGCAACTGCAGGCCCGAATTCCGCCAGCCCAAAATTCTGTATTGGCAGCTTTTAATTTTTAATTATCATGAAATGTGCAAAAAGGAAAGGGAAAAAAAAAGATATTACGGGTCATGAGATGATGTGCGCTATGCATAATGCATATTGCATGTAGCATTCTTCACAATTTGTCCACGGTCGAAACAAAACCGAGTAGATGCAGGCTGGACACAACGCCTGCTTTTGCCTCGTTGATGCTTTTCTACAAAATTGCTAAGACAAATTGGGTATTAGAGATCACATGGCTTGGACAATTTAAGAGGAAAACTATTCAATCAATCCTAAGCCTATCGGATACCAATCCACTTCTAATATAATTTTGAATGTGCAAAAATTTTGTTCATGAGTAAGCATGTATATTGAAGACGAGGGTCCTAAAACAAAACGGTTACTTATGGAAATTGTCATCTTTGACACCATTCTTTTGCCTCAACATTTTACAAAGCAAGCCTTGGGCCTTCATTTTTATTTGGGAGAACAATTTACGATGTACCTCATTTGACATGTAAAAGCGAAAAGATAAAGTAATCAATTGATTTAAGCCTTGGTATGGCTGTCAATTCATCTATCTATTCACGTATTGGATCTGAGTTATTGAAATATATTACATGTTCGTCAAATATGCTAATGAAGTGATTCATTTCAAATCTGCATTGATTTATAATCATAATCAAGTCCATCAAAATATCCACTTTTAAATTTGTGTCATACCTTTGTGAAAAAGAAGAAATTAATAATTAAAAAAAGGATTAATTGTGGGAGAAATCGAAAATTTTCCCAAGGATGATAAAATTTTTGCTAAGTTTATTACGACCATTGATTTCGTGAGACTCAGGTGAGAAATGGAGGTGAGATTGACGAAACCAATGGTCGTGATTCATTTTTAGTCGGCCAGACCTTGACAAGTAATCAAGAGAGTGTCATTCTTCTTACACGGTTCAAGCCTCCACACGGGCGAATAGTTACTGCTCTCCATCATCGTTTGCTGTTGCTTTTTCCTGTTGCAGCACACCGACTACAATTACTCTTTGCCCTCTTGTCTGCCTCATTCACATGGCTCTGTTTCTGCGACATTACTGTCTCTCAATTAACGTCGAGAGGAAGAGAGAGAGAATCATATGCCAGTAGATGCCCATTAATGAGCCCTGAAAAAAGGGGGAAAAAGAAGAAATGATCGACGGGCTATGAAGTTTGAACATGCTCCGCCTCCCTCCTCTCTCTCTCTCTCTCTCTGCGATGTTCTTGTCGTGTGGATTGGAGGGTCAACGCCCTTCGTGGTTCTGTCGCGGGGGAAATAATTCTCTGGAAAGTGAAAGTAATCAAACGTCAACGGAACCCCACTCAAAGTGGCACTTCCACCGGCAAATGGAAATGATGATGGTTGGTGCTTAATCTAGGGCGCTGTGACGGGGAACCCAGCTGGGAAAATCCGACGTGAGGGGAACCATGAAACGGGGTTGGCAAAGGGCGTGGAAAGCGACAGAAGTGGACGGTGAAGTTTTGCGAACACGAGGAAGCGGGATACAAAAAAGTAAACTGGAGGATGGGGTGGGGGATAATGTGACATATATGATGTTTAAAGTTTGGCTTAATATATAATGTGATCTCTAAATTTTTAATTTTTTAAATGTGGTTTATAAACTTTAGCCAAATGTGTAATTTGATCTGAACTTTTAATTTGGTCATTCAACTATTGGTACATATTCAACTTAATCCTTAAACTATATGAAATATTTAATATTATCCTTCCGTTAATTCAAATTCTAGGAACAACGTTAAACATTTTTATAAGATGTAGATTATATTGAACAAATTGAAAGTTCATAAATTATATATATTAAACTAAAATTTATTAACCATATTGAATAAATTAAAAATTCAAAAATCATATTACATATAGGGTCAAATTTCAGGACCATATTTTTCATTTTCCCTGCACAAAGTTGCAAACCTTTCATGCAAAGATAAACAAATAGCTGACACTTTGGCCACTGACGGAAGACAGTGTGAAAGAGAGAGAGGACACTAGCCGTATAATCTGTTGTTTTGTTAGGTTCACTGTAATTTCAGTCCCTTAAGACAATAGAAGAAGAAACCCGGTTGTTGACTTTCTAGGATACTATGAGCGTCTCGATGCACTTATTAAAAGAATCTTCTCGTCAACTTTTCAAATATCGAAACAATTCTCCATAAACATACTTTAATCAAATTATGGGAAGGTGCAAGTTAAGAAGAGCTGTTGCTGATTCATGAGGGAAAGATTATTTGACAACTAGCCATCTGTCCTTCGGGCATTTATTACTTCGTCTCCAAACCACTTCCTCTCTGCTTTGTCCCTCGTTACCGCCATCCTCTATCTCCTCCATGCTACAAGGACAGCCTAGACTCACGTAGAAGATGGATCAGAAAGCACCAGACAAGGAGCCGTCTCTCGGTCAAATCAAATCCTCCCTCGGTGGATCATCAACCAGCATGTCTGCTCTTCCTTCTAAGGTCTCTCTGTCGCTCTCTCTGCAGCCACTCTTTGGCTTCTTTTCGGTTTCTGGATAATTCTGTTCTGGCTTATTTTTTGGGTATGCTGCATATCTTGAGCATTGGGTACGCATACAACCCAGGAAAGAAATGAAAAAAAAAAGAAAAAGGAAAAGGAAAAGGGGAAGACATGATTTGCACTGATGTTGGATCTCATCATTCACATATCTGAATCATCAGATTCTGCTTGTCCTGGAGCTTTCTTTGTACTCATTCTACTTCATATTTTCAATGGAAGTATCGTACTTGTGGATTAAAATCGAAGGATAGCTGTCGGGTTACTTTTCCTTCCGGAAAATCAGTACAGAGTCCCTGCTTATGCTCTTTGAAAGTTTGTTTGGGGATAGCTTTTGAACTCTGTTTTCCTTTTCATTCTTTTTTGACCCGCTTAGGTTGCTTTTGGGAAAGCTACCAAAACCGTTATTCCTTTGTCCTGTTTAAGTCTAAAAAACCAGTTATAGTCTACGAACGTGGATTCATGTATGCGGTTTGATTTGTGAAAGTGATGATCAGTTTAAGCCCTAACATTCCTTTGACCACCACTAAATTTTCAGGGTAATGGATCTTTTTTTAGTTTATTTCTGACACAGTCGCTGGAAATTGGTTGGACCCTTTATTCTTTTTTGCTTTTCTGAAAAACTCTCTGCAATCTGCCTTTTTCTAATATACCAATTGTTTAGTGTCAACCTCCGCAACCCAAAGAAAAGGTCAGGAGACAATGCGGTATTACATGATGTGCTCTCTCTTTCTCTCTCTCTTGTGTTACAGCTGAGTTTGGAGTTCTAGAGCAGTATGTGCTCTTCGTTGGAGTGCAAGTCTGCGAGGTGATGGCTTCACGATTTGGCATCATCTACTTATTTGCAATTTTAAAAAAAGAGAACTCCGGCACATCGTGTGTTCTTTTTTTAAAAGATAGTATTAAAACATACTTAATTCAACAGTGCCTTTCGTTGGTTTCGAAAGTTCACCCAATTTTATGGCCATTGTGGCTCTAACCTGCCTTCGTGGGTGATCAACAGAGTCGCAATATCTTTTGATGCTCCGCACAATTCTTCCGGAATCTCATTGCCTATTTGAACCATGAAGTCTGTTGTTTTACTTTGTTCATTCTCGCTCGGGTTTTCATTTTTCTGCCTTGTCCATTGCCTAAGATCGACAACCTCTTACTCAATGCGTTCCTGATATTGGGTATCTTAATTCGTTCTGAAAATGATGTGTTGTCCTGCATCCAGTTGGCCTTCTCTTGAGAGCCTACACTGCAAAGAAGATGAGCCAGGAAAAGTAAATCAAGGGGCAAGCCCTTGAGAAGTCCCACGTGATGTCGAGGGCAGTGAAAGAGGTTCCGATCCGTCAGAGTATTGAAAGCAACGGGTACAGCTGCTGGTCGGTATTGAAATCTCGTGACTCGGAGAAATTCGACATCCTAAATAGGAGTCAGCTGAGTGGCCCTTCCTTTGCAGAAACAAGGTTGGCGAAGAAGGACATGGATCATCTCGTGGATAGAAATGACAAAGATTTACGAGTTCCTGAGTTGATGATCTGCTACAGGGAGAGCTCTTTCCTCAAAGTCAAGGACATCTGCATTGATGAAGGCGTTGATTCTCATGAAAATCTCATGTCTGAAACTGACAGGCACAAAGGCCCCGGTACCAATTTTCTTGGTGTCAAGGATAAAGAGAGCAATTTATCATATGGAAGGATCGATGATCATTTCTCCGCTGCAAACTGTTTGAACTGTTCAGAATATCATTGCTTTGAGGATGCTGTTAAGCCACATGTTCAAGCAAATTTAGTACTGACTGAAAAAACGGCAGATGATGTTACGGATGCCAAGTCCAAAGCGAAAGATGTAGCCTTGGAAATTCTACCCTGCAATTCATCTGATAATGTCTGCAATGGAATCGCACTTCCTTCTTCTAAGGTATGTAGTCCTGTACTCCTTGGAGAAAACTACTGCAGTATCTTCACTGACAGTGCTCGGATGTGAAGACTCTTTGCAAAACAAAAGCAAATTATTCTGGTCCTACGATGCAGTGTAATTGACTCTCTTCTGCTAAAATATTTGTACTTTCTCAGGCTTAGGCCTGTGGCTGCCACTGGTCGGATCTTTAAATAGAACCTTCCTCTGAGTATCTCGGCATCAGAAACATTTCCATGTCGAAGCCTGTTCAACACTGATGTGACTTATTTATATGTTATGATATGATAATATCGATACCAAAAATTCAGCACCTTACCTTTTAGTTATAGTTGTCCTATGTCGAGTGGTCTAATTATAACAGTTAGGCCGGCACTTCTGCAGGAGTCATACTTGGAACAAATGACAGATGCCGCCGCTTTGACATCGGCAAGTGAAGTAATTCGAGGTAGCCTGGAAGATGCAAGCGCAACCTCTGGATACCCTTCTTCAGCTTCTAATTCAGAAGATTCTCTGAACCACAGCCACATCGAGAAACTGCCGAATAATTGCAAAGCCAACCAGGTGTCTTGCCCTCCCGTTTCCAGAGGAACCAAGGATGCTCGCAGCGCTAACAAGGCAGAACGTAGAAGCACTCCCTCCAACTCCAATGCTTCAGCCCCTGCATCGACGAGTGGAGAGGAAATTCATACCACCGAGACTCGAAATAAGATGAAACATGACGGGGTTTCCGATAGTCAAACAGAGCGTCTGGCTGATACTTTTAGCGGGGAATCGAGTTTCTCAATGGCAGGCCCCGTATCCAGCCTCATAACATACTCTGGGCCCATCGCATATTCAGGCAACCTTTCACTAAGATCCGACGGCAGCACAACCAGCACCAGATCCTTCGCCTTCCCTGTGTAAACATAGCCTTCAAGTTAAACGATTTGTTTTGTTCTTCTTTTGGCTCATTATTAGAGCCATGAGTCTCTAATCTTCTTAACGGATCATGATTGTTGGGCGCAGATTGCAGAACGAATGGAACAGCAGTCCTGTGAGAATGGTGAAAGCCGATCGGAGGATCTTCCGGAGGCACAGGGGCTGGAGGCATGGACTTCTCTGCTGTAGATTCTGAAAAGATTATTACGTTCTTTAAGGTTTGCTTGTAGATACAATAGGTTCACCACTGTCCTTTGTTTGTCCCTTTGCTTGTCCACTCGGGATATCAACATTGATTTGGCGGGACTTTTGGTCCATGCTTTTGAGTTTTGGCTGCTGCTGGACTGAGATGTAGAAGAAGATCATGTCTAGTCTGAATTATTTTTGGTCTTTCAGGCGTCCTTTTTTCATCAGTGATTTATTGATCAATCTAGAGAGCAAGTTCTCCCTCTCTAATTGGCTTATAAGTTGAACATTTCCAACATCTTTTTTGGCTATTTGTTGTTCCGAAAATTCTCCTACATGCACCCGGCGCGTGAGTTTAATTCAACAGACCTTAGCCGGCGGATCATGTGAGCGCCCAGATAGGGGTCAAATGATCCGACCGGCAACATGAGATGGAAACACTCAGGCGCATATGGGGTAAATGCGTGCCATTTTCTTTTCAATAGAAAGAAGTATTTGCAGTTGTTATCTGTTGCTGCTATGATTTGTTTTGAGTAATTGCCCTTTTTTGGAAAGATTTTCATTATATGCAATTTGGCTTTTAGCACGCTTAAAACTTTTTAAATTATATAAATATTGATACGTAAGCCTGCATATAATTACTCCATATTAGTATTTGAGTAATATCCTAAATTTTTCCATGAAAGTAAACGAGTACCCTTTTTCCCTTCTAAGTCTGATTCAAAGGTGAATTTTGTAGAGGTTTTTCCTCATTTGGAAAAATAAATAAAGTCGGGCCCTTTAGGAAGTCAGGCCCATATCTTGCGCGGGAAGTTGGGCTTGAGCTGATCATCAAGCGAGACGGCCACTTTCGATAGCATAATTCATTTGTACGTCCCTCTCCATTTGAAGACTTCGGTACTAAACCCACAAAAGGCTCCTAATGACAATTTCATTGTTAGGGTCCGTTGATTTGCGAAATATTAAAATTTTTGTAAATATTTTTTTTAAAATAATCGCTTATATCGCTCACAAAAATGAATAAACGAAAAATATAAATTGCTACTAATACTGAAAACATTTTACATTAATTAATTATTTCAATTGATCATTTTTCGAAAAATAATTTTCAAACTTTTTCATTTTTCACAAAACAAATGGAGAATCCGGATGCTTTCTATGCTAAAGTGAAGGAGATATTGCAACTTCATTCAAGCCAAGGAAGAATCTTTATTTCCCTCCATTTTTTGTTGATGAATAAAACTATTTTCCAAAAAGAATCCATTGCTAAAGACAAGCATTAAATCATTTTCTTCACAACCCAATTCCCTTAAAAAATTCCAATTTCATATTGAAACTTAATTTTGGTCTAAACTTTCATCAACTTTTACTTCGTACGTGGCAATTCTATGTTAAATAAATCCACATCACATACCAAGTGGTAGGAGTGATGGGTTTCGAGGAGGGCCGATTCCCACCCTGGAACCACGAGCTAAACTAGATGAGCTAATTTCCAATTGTGGAATAGGATTACAACCCACCTAGTGTAACATCCGAGACATTCCTACATTTATTAATATGTAGGAATTTGGTTGCGATCAGTGTTATACATGAGAAATTTGGCAACCAATTAATGTAACTATTACGTTTGAGAAATGGGTTAAAAATTTACTAAGTTAATTATTTCCTTATATTTGGAAAGTTTTACTTAACGTTTTGACAAATTCAAAATATTTTCGGTTTTATTGGTATTTGAAAGCGATATTTGTTTTCTTATTTATAAACTAATTTCCTTGATTCTTAGTTTTTCAACCGAAAAAGTTACCTGGAAAGTTATTCTTTTGGCTCTCTCTTCCATCGGTAAATCTCACTCTGAACTTATATTTGTAGTTTTCCTCCATCATCAAGTTGAGACATTAAACTTAGCCTTTGTTGATATCGTGCTTATTTCATTTATATTAACTTCTAATTCAATAGTACTGGGGGTGACTCCCTTCTTTACTTGGCTAAAGGAGATGAATCCCTCCTAAATATCTCCTCTTAGCTTATGAGAATGCGTTACATGCCTAAGTTATTCACCTAGGAGTCACATGAAGAAATTCTATTGGAACACTTACCCTATTTATTCTTTGATTCAATGAATTTCAACCTATGAGCATTAAATTAACTAACCATGGTTAACTCATCTCCTTTCATTCTTTGTACAAACCATGTATAAATCGAAAAGGGAGAGAGAATTCCCAAGAGAATGCCCCACTCCATTACTTCACGAATCACTCTCCACTTCCCTTTTAAGTTTCACTTTAAATTCCAAGAGTAAAAGCAAAAGATCCCATGTGCATTTTTATTAAAGTCTTAAGTTCGTTTTCAGGTTTGAACAAGAAAAACTCATTAATTTCCTCCACTCTTCTTAAATGGGTTTGTCGCTTTCAAGAGAAAAATCATTAATTTCGATTTTGTTTTACTTTGAAGGAAAACTAATGCTTTGTCTTTATGCAAGCTATTATCAAGATAAGTAAAAACTCGAGGTGCTAAATTAGGTTGTTTTAATAAGTACTTGACTTAGTTGTTCGATGTGTGTTTACTTTAATTAAGTTTTATGAACATGTGAGTAAGTTTGGTAATAGCATGTTGGGTTCCTCACTTGTGTAAATTTTGATGATGGTATGTTGAGTTGTGTGTTGATGATTTAATTTGTTATAATAGAAGTATAAGTTAATTCTTTGATGATTTGTGGTATTTTGGTAAAATTAGTGTAAAAATGGCAAAAAAAATGAGAAAATTACCGATTCGAATAAGTTACCAAATCCGACAAGTTACCGATTAGGCAAGTTACCGATTATCGAATTAGGAAAGTTACTAATTGGGGGAGTTACCGATTACCGAATCAAAAAAGTTACTGAATGTGGATTGCCAATTTTAGCAAGTTACCGAATCAAGGAAGTTATTGCTTTTAAAGGTTATTAAAATTCAAAAAAAAAAATTTCTTTTCTCATGCTTTCTATTATCTAGATATCTTAGTCTTTCATGTATTTTTAAGCATCATAATTTAATAAATGCATATTCATTATATTTGAGGAAGGTATACATAGAATGTTGATGTTAAACATGTTCATTTAACGATAGTTATGTAAAATGACGCAATGCATAAAATGTTGATGTGGAATATGGTTAAGTGAAATAATGTGATGCATTGAATGTTGATCTTGATCATCTTAATGTGCATTAATGTCGATTGATAACATTGAATATTGAAAAAAAAAAAAAAAAAAGTGTTGTTGTTCATGTGAGGCTGATGACATCGCCCCATGTGTCGGGATGCCACTGAGAGTGTTTCAGGATGCTTTGGAAGTCAAGATGCCCTATGTTTAAGATTATGTATGAGTATGGCGGGATGTCTCGTGGATACATTGTGGGATGCCTTGTGTATCGAGATGCCCCGGGAGTGTTCGAAAGGAGAAGTGAAAAAGATTGTGCATGCTAACAAGTATACATATATGCTTATTGATAAAGCACCAAATGATATTGATGTATCAAGAAATTATATAACTTACGTCTGCATTGAGTAGATAATACTATACATTCATATAATACACTTGCAAAAAAAGTAAGTTGTGTGCTCATGCATTAATTACATTACTCCGAATGCTTGTGATTGTTACGCCAGGGCAAGTGCAAAGGTAAACTCCTATTTCAGATTTAGAGATTTCACTTGCTAGATTTAGGCTCATTCTTTTATTTTTAAGACATGTAGGATGGCCCTTTCATCGCCACTGCTTTTTGGAGCCCCGACACACATAGAGTATGAGTATAAGGAGATTGTGTTACCTAATATGATTTTTACATATATCAAGTTTACTACCATAGTGGGTCAAAGTAGGACTTGCCGAATGGGTTTCCCATCAGTTTAGAGCTTGATACTCGATCTTTGGTAGTGATTGGATGGAACCGCTTAGAAGTTTTGATGGTCCTCCTAGTTATGTTGCCAAGAACTGGCATTGGGGGAGGTTATTGATCCTTAAACTTTGAATCGGTGTTGTATAGGCAGGCTTTTGAGAGCGAGGGTATGGTAGTGAAGATAGGAGTAATCAAAACCTTCACATTGTGATCTCAATTATGAGGTATTTTGTAAGTGATACCTATGTTCATTATTAAGTATGTGAGATAATGATATGACTTGTTAATTATTTAATCGTGCTTCTGCTTACAAATAAATTAATGGGAAAGAAATTTAATATGACATGTGTAGCACTTAACGTACTTGGAGCGTCACACAGTCTTGGGAGCAGACTGACCAATTTGCTTTAGTTTCCAAGTGGGTCTATGGAACTAGTGACACATCCTTTTTTTTTTCTTTTTTTTGTTCAAGAGGAAAGGAAATTGAATCAAGATTGATTGAGAGAGAGCAAAATTCAGTTCTGCTTGAATGGAACCTTCCATTTTCTCTTTGCTAAAGCCAGTAAGTACAAAAACACTGTGTGCTACTTACATTCTCGAAGAAGAGTAAAAATGGAAGCTTTGGAGGTTGAAGCAATTATCCATTGTCGTGGAGGTCTCTGTGTGATCACAATTGGCCAAAAACAAATCTAGAGATAGAGGCGAGAGTCAAAATTCAGGATAAGACCGTGAGAGTATCCCTTAGAACCAGCTGGTTTAGATGGTTCCTTTTGCTCACCCCTGTTGAGTGGATCTAGGGCTATGTTCATCATCACTGTTCATGGTCTCCAACCTCACTCAACAATGTCTCCTTCGGTTCTTTAAAAATTGGAGGATAAAGCAAGAGGTACTTAGAAAGACAAGACAAAAGGCATTATTCGTGATATCTTATGTGATTATGTAAAATCTCTTAACATATATTTTTGGTCTAAACAGAGATAAAGAAGCAAACCATCTAACCACCGCCGCGGTGGCTCCGCTGGATAAGGCCCCGTTGATCCTTGCCCTCAAGGTGAGGGGTTCGAAACCCAGTGGAGGCGCTTGGTGCCTTAACCACTTGCACGGGATGGTAGTTCCCTCGTGCGGCCCCAGGGTTTGCCCGCCGACTGCTGGCTGTACAGGGTTCCTTGGGTCATCAAAAAAAAAAAAGAAGCAAACCACCTAATGCGGTTATAGCTTAAACTTCCATTTGGCAAAAGCTCTTAATCTATCAATGTTCTAGTCCATATAATCCTTCTCAAACAGACTACAAGCTATCCTATCTTTATATTCCCAGTGTAATTGGTAATTAAGCTATTATTGACCAAACTCAAGACTCTTGCTCAGTCGAATGCATTGTCACCATGTCATGAAAGGGCATCTGATCTTGTTTTTTCTTCTTGATGATTATCATATACTGCTGAGGCTAAGCCCTTGAAAGAAAAAGCATAAGAGAACGTCGCCTGCAAGGAAGGGAACCTGCCCTCTTCTGTCATATCACTGGCATCAAATTTCTGCTTTTTGGTCTCCTAATCTGAATTATTAATGATAGCCAGAAGCCTAGTTGGGAATGATGATTTTCGATTTTAATTTGAAATTCAGTACCACTCCAATTTTTATTCTTGCGCTTGCTCTCGTTCTTGGGTTTTCAGCGCATTTTGCAGGGTCGGGCTCGCTTTGCTTCTAGGGTTACCCGTGTGCACAATTGAAGTTGCACGAAAATGGACACGGTTTCGACCAAAGCCTTGCGACGCTAGCTGGCAAGTGCCCGAAAGTCTCTCTAGACACAGCTGGAATTAACCCTGATAGACAGCTTGGTCCCGCCAATGTGGTCATCGAAAAGATTGCCCTGACCATCCTCACATTCTCTTTTGACCAGGTTGCATCCTTTCATTTTGAAATTACAGTTTTGCATTCTCATTTTCATATTTTAGGATCCAGATTTCCATCAATTCACGTAGTACAATCCTGTATCATCCTATGCTCGACCACCTAAAACCTCAAAACCTAGTTGTCCAAACGATTGCTCGGCCACCACAATCATTTCCCATTGCCTAACCGTGGTAAGGGGCCTATGTTTGTGGGTGCACATGCGTGTGTGTCCAAGAATAGGGTGCCACCACGACCTCAGTAATCTAATGTAACCACATCCGTCCATCACTGGCCATTGAGAGCCCACAACCTCAAATTTAAGTTGCGGAAGCATGGAGATCCTTGATCCAAGGATGTTAACAACCACGGCAAGATCTGTGTGATCATTCTAGAGAGAAAAGGAGGTGCCAGCTTCGTTAACTGGATATATCGGTATCAGAAATATCAATTGATCAAGCTGAATTAGGAGGTGCATTACAGGTCCCATTCACCAGATCTATAGGCGACGTGAAGGGGGGCATTGACGTTTTTATGTGTCTACAAATAAACACAGGTGCCTAAATGTTAATGGCAGATGATTAGGATACTTTTTGTTGATTAATACACCTACAAATAAAAAAAAATCTAAATCATTAGATATTTTGTCAACGGACGCAGCATCCTCATCATTTACCCCTAAAATGAGAGGATGTGAACAACATCCTAGTGAAAAGACTGACCCACGGAATGTGATGAAGCAAACGTTGGCATAAGGTGTTGATGGGGAAGCGTGTAGGAAAAAAAAATGTTGCGAGTCCCTAAGGCCACACTGACCCCACAGTGAGTTGGGGACATAACGCAACTAAAAACTGCGTGAAAACCTCCTAAAACGAAGCTAAGGCGTAGATTTTCTTGTTATTCTTTTCGAACTCTGCGTTTTGTGTTCTGTGTTGTGTCGTTCTCTCTCTCTCTCTCTCTCTCTCTCTCTCTCTCGCACCAGTATTTATTCAGACCAGACGCCTGCTTAAGAAACTCACTCGCATATGCAAGTCTACCGTTGAGACGGAGATGGATTCGATGGTTATTCCCGCGAGGCTTTGCATTCTTAGCCTGAGCATGCTCGTTCTAACCTTGTCCTACGCTTCTCACCGAGTTCATGCACTGCCTTCTCTTCAGCAAGGTTCTCTCTCTCTCTCTCTCTCTCTCTCTCTCTCTGTGCTGCCATGTGAACATAGGTTTGCTTGGTAATGTTGTCCAGCGCAAGAAGCTCAGCTGCCTGCTCCTCTCAACTCGCCAAGAAAGCTCAGACTCTTCGAGCAAGTCACCGTGAGCAATCCTACCAAACTAACTGAGAAGTTCATTGTTCACATTAGTTCCTTTTTCCAGCTTAATTAATGGTACTTTTCATTTATATGCAAGCTCAACTTTAACTTCCATCTTTTCATCTCGCTTTCAAATGGGAACAGATAAAAGGACATGGCAAAGAAGTTTCTTTGGCGGCGCAAAAGCAGAAAGAAGATAAATCGGGTAAATAGTTAATTTTAAATTCTCATGGATCGCATCCTAACATATTGCTAGATTCCTTTTTGTGAAGCATTCTTCCACATTTTCTTTTCTCCTCCTATTACTTTCACCAAATCACGGCATCTGAACCACCGAAAACACTAGAGACACAAAAGCAAATTGACAAAATAAGTTTGATGTACCAAGACTACTTGGATCATCAAATGAGGTTCATTTGTGAATATTCCTCCGCCAACAATTTAGCACGTCATCGTAGAAAGTACTTTATCACGGATTCGAGACTCGAAATTATTCATTTGTACATGTTGTTGAATGACTGTATATTATGATCCTCACTATCTCTAAAAAATAGTAGGATAAAGATGTGGAAATGTTGAAATATATAAAATCGGTCACACGTCACTAGATTCATTTTACATAAGCGCTTGGTTCATGGCTGGCTATAGCACTGTAGATCCTTTATATTAAAAGCTTGTCTTCTATTTTAATGTCCAAGGGTACTATGGCCTTGTTTACCTTTCAAACATGACATTGTTCGACTTTTTCCTTTAAAGAGAAAAATAACTGTCATGAGGCGTGTCAGCCCAAGTTCATGTTTAGCATGTGAATATATTTTCTCTTTGTCGTCTAAAATAAATTATTTACAACCGATGCAAAGGGCAAATAACATATTTCTTTTTGCTATTTTTCATTGTTTTTTAGTTGAAAAAGCAAGTTGTTATCCTTCTACTAATGACATCAGAATCAGGAACAACGTGATATAAGCAAAGCTACAATTTAACCGCCTATATGAAAAAATTTGTTGTGGTCGCATCATCGGTCCTTATCACAAAGTATTCATAGTTTGGGGCCATAGCTTACATAGAGATATAGATGAATTACCTCTCTAGCTAGAATATAGGAAGAGGAAACCTACGTATATGTTAAAGTGTAGCTTAGAGCGCTTTAATCTCGAGTTTCATTGTAACTTCTCATGCATCCGCCCAGCACGGAACAATTAAAACACGAATAACGAAATGACTTGGAAGATCTGCATGGGGACCAGCTTGAATAAGGAACATACTTCGTGTACGACCAGTAATTAATTTAACCTAGGACCCAGAAAACCGTTGCTACAATCGATGAGATCAGATTGTTTATCATTCTTTTTAGCCAGTGACGGTTCCTTGTAAGGACAAGCAAAGCGAGAACCAGAGGTTGCGAACATAACATGAGGAACGTGTTTCAAGCGGACCTCATCGTACCAACTCCCAACATCATCTCCATTGATATCATTAACTTAATGATCGGTATAGATTAACGACAAGCTAAACAAGTCTTTTTTTTTTTTTGTGGGTTTGATGTGATATGTCCCAGGTGGGGATGACGCTCGGGGCAGAGAACCGGCGACGATGACGCATGGGAAGGACAAGAGAGGGACATGGAGAGAATGGGTGGAGGGGGCCGACCCGACCCAATATTTTACCATGGATTATTCCCAAGTCCGAAGACGACGCCCGATTCACAACAAGTCCTTGCCGGTTGGTCCATGAAAAAGCCCTTTGCCACTTTGATTTCCTGCCCTAGGAAAACATATATGTTTATATATATAGTCTCTCTTTTTTAGGACACTCGAAACAAAAAATTCCCTTGTTCGCCCTACAAAATTTTGTGAAAGACAGGAAAACCATGTCTTTTCTGCGAGTAGGGAAATGAGGGAAGTGTCTCAAGCATCTCTCTCGTGGCCGACATTGTCGAGCAAAACCCTAAGCTTTGGACCCGCACCCCGACCACGAGCATTCCCATGGTTGCCCTTTTCTATTCGTCTCGTGCATGGAAAAAAGTTTTCGTAGTTTAATCGATTCAGGGACAAAATCAAGTACAGTCCAAGGCCAGTCAAACCGGGTCGAGCGTTCTTTTAGCTCATGAAACTACGACAATGAATCGAATTTCGTGCTCGTTATCATCTTTCGTGCAATCTTTGCATGCCGTACGGTTTGGAACGTGTGCATTTGCATGGGGGACTTCCGGTCCGAGAATGCTTGACACGAAGCGATGATGTTGTTGAACGTTCCGATGATTGTACAGAGCCCCCACGGCTAGTTTCATTCTCAAACGCAGCGAAAATGGTGGGGTGGGCTATTCATGTTTTGAGAGTTCTTGGAACTTGCAATATATGGTTGTTCGATGCAAATATCTCACTCTGTGGCTGGGCTATAATTTTTTCTTGTTAAAGAAAGTAATGCTAGGAATTTAGAGTTTTAACCAAAATTATGTTTGTAATGACATGCGATTATTAGCATTATTTTGATTTTCAATAACCGATAAGATTGCGTTAGGTTTTCAAGACAAACTAGCTTGCCAAAAAGAACAATGCTACAAACTTTTGTCGCTTCTTGTTTTGGTGAGTAAGTATTGGCAGGAAAAGAAAATCTCCGAGGTTGCTAGCGTTTTATTGCTTTTTGAACATGTGATAATCCTCCGTTGTCCCTCAATGGCCTTGTCCGACCTAAAAATTAGTAGTAGTTTTGCGGTTTGAATGTGGACAAGAACAGTGAGTTGGGTAATTTTTGTTGCGTTGTGGGTTAATTGATATCAACCGGGCAAGGTCAAGGGATCAAGGGGTCTTTCTACTTTTGTCCAAAATCCAAAATCGTCTCTCTTACTTCTTTTTTATTCTCTCTTACTTCTTTTTTATTCAAAAACGTTGTTATACTTTTAAAATATTTAGTTCACTTGTTAATTTTTTTTTTCTTTTACCAATCAAATTTTGCTAACATGGATCCAAATTGCTATATGGATGTGGAAGGCACGTGTGATGTTATGAGTCGCTTAAACCTATAATGTGCCCATCAGTATATATAAAAGCTAGAAAACTAAATAATTGAGAGAGAGAAAGAGAAGACCAATTAAGAAGTCATATCGCAACACTAGCCCCAAAATAAGTAGCAATAAAGATCTCTCGATGGTGAGAGTGAAATTGATCATGATAAGTGTTTTCAACGCAGCCACCCTAGTCACTCGAGCTCGAAGCTCACACCCACCGTGGCCACATCTGACTTCGAAAGTCACGGCCATGGTTGCTCTAATTTGAGATCTGGGCTCGAAGCCATCATCACCACTTGAGCTTTTGAGTCACGGCCATGGTTGCAAAGGGTGATCGTGAGTGAATATTTAGAAATTACATTTTAGAAGAAGAAGAAGATACTTCACCGTGTTGACTTCACGTCATCAAAGTCCACGATTAAACCGTCCAGGTCAAAGGAAGAGGCAGCATTTAAAAATCGGAAAAAAATAAGTTTCAAGTCAAAAAAATATTTAAGAGCGTTAATGCCATATGAGCAGAATCTGTCATCAGTGTGTCCCAATCGAAAGGGAGAGTCAATGCTTAGAAAAAGTGAAAATAAACCACATCGTTGAACCGATCGAGGGATGAACTATGACGCTTTTTAAAAAGAAGAGGGATGTTTTTAAACTGAAAAAAAAAAAACAATAGATTAACAATTTGAACTTCAGGCAAAAGTAGAGGCACCACTTGTGAGTCGTGACCAATGTACTCAACTTATTGTCTTCATTTAAATTAGTCTTTAGATTTGCCCAAACACCAACCAAGAGAAAACCCTATCCATCCTCGACTTCCACCGCCACGCCACGCCACCACTGGAGCTGTCAAGTGTCAATCACCTCAACCACGCCTCCGGCAAGCATTCCGTTGGCCTCTGCACGGTCGTCGCACCACCAAAGTCGCGCTTGTTGGCTCTGCTTGCATCCAGAATTGCTCTCTCTCTCTCTCTCTCTCTCTCTCTCTCTCTCTCTCTCTCTCTCTCACAATGGCGCCCCTCCACACTTGAGGTCGGCAACAATCATCGATCACGGAAACTCATTTACAACCACCACCACTGAGCCCCATGTTGCCTCCAATCGAGCTGTGCCGAAGCCAGATCTAAAACTTGTAAGCTCGACCCAATTCTTGGGTCCGGGACTTATCACCACCCTCGTCTCCTTCTCGCTGAAGGTGGCGGTAATAAACATTTATATTTATACATATACATTTACATGTATATACCTATTTGTGTAGAGAGAGAGAGAGAACGAGAATGTATGTGGATGTGTGTGCACGCGTGCACATGCGATGGCTGTTGCCAACTTCAGCAGAGCCGTGGACACTGGATACACCATACCAAAAGCGTCACCAAGCACCACGATAGTGGCTTACGTCAATCTGCCAAACGGCGCCTATGCACTCACCGAACCTGCCGAGAGCGACCGAAGTGGCATGGCGCGAGGCCCTGAAGAAGCTCCGGAAGGGAACTTCTCAGTTCATCATGCACAACACAGTCAATAAAGCCAATTGAAACTGCTTGTGACGAGGTTAATTCATCTAAGAGCGTATTCCGTGATCACAATATTTGCTCAAATTCATCAATCACCTCGAAGCTGGATTCGCTTCATGTAAGGGAATCCCAGAACAACACTTGGTTTATGGTCGCGAATTTGACCCAAAGACAAGCATATCCTTCCGATACACTTGCAAAACATGACCCTGCCATAAAGGGGTCAAAAAGTTGCAGCAATGTAAGGAACCCGAGAGTCGCCTAGTTTCGATGGAAACCCAGCTCATGTTGTGTCCATTAAATTCAAGAGTGAGCAGAACATTGGTCTGGATTCATTGGAAAGGTCGGAAAGGTAGATGGTGACTCTTGGAGTCGTTAGAAAGAAAGAATGCAGATCCTAACATTCGCTCTCGCATGAAGGCCGGTGAGATTCCAAAAGAAAAAGAATGCAAATCATAAATGGATAATACGAAGTAGACTTCCTTCGTTAATACCATGTCAAAAGTGTGTGCATAACCATTAAGCTTAAATTAATAAAATACGTGCACATCGTACTTTAAACATTAGCTAGTTGGAACATGTCGGACTTTCACACGACACTTCTTCTGTGAATCAGATATTCAGAGACATTCTTCTAACTGAACTCTTCGCTGTTGACACCCCAGCCAACCACTTGAAAGCTAAAAATAATGACTTCTTTTACATTTCATAGCAGCAGAGTAAGAGCATTATTCGCAGACAGATCAGAAGTACAAATGACCGCCTCACGACAAGAACTAGTAAAAGACATAAAAGCGGAAAACAAATTTTTCTTCCTTAATCATACATTCTTTCCGCTCAAAGGAACAACACAGCAGCATCAAATCAGACAGTGGTTATGTATCATTTGGAAGTATAGAACTTGTCTGCTAACACAAACTGGGATGGCCATAAGACCATATTGATGAGAAAACATGTATGATTGTGTAATACGAGAGTGAATTATTCCATGATTCATTGTAGAAATATATTTCACTTTTTCATCAAATCGCATGTCCTAAACTGGAGAAAGAAAGAAATCAGAGGCCTAAATTGCAAGCCAACCTCTCCAAACGACCATGAGAAAGAATGACAGAAACCAAGTAATTCAATAGTAGTCTTATTCAAGTAGTTCATAAGGGCAAATGAACAATTCTTTCTACCACTATTGGTTATTAACACTGCTAATCCAACAAATTTTGACAAAGTCCAGCCATATCTCGACTTGCTCAAGCATAGAACAGGGATTAGCACCAAAAATTTACACATCAAAGTGATTACCCGAGTTCAGAGGCAGCAACTATAGCACCGAATCAACCCATTCTCATTGCAATCCAGGCACCTCCGAGTCTGCCCTTCGTCCTCATCAAATATCTTCCTACTACCGTCACAGCTCAAGCAGGGCAGGAATCTCGCATCCCCACAAGTCTCGCAGACGGATCCCAAATCTATGACAGGCAATCCGTCAAAGAGCTTCGCTAGCTCACCATCCTCATTGAGTTGCTTAATCTCCTCCGCCCCACCAACATGTTTCCCCCTAACAAAAACTTGAGGCAAGCTAAGCGCCTTCCCTCTAAGCGCGCTCTGCAGCTCGCTCTTATATGAAGAATCCATCGAAATGTCCCTCTCATCCACACGCACTCTAAATCCCTTCAGTATCATTCTCACAGCACAGCAATCCTCATAAGTCTTCCTAACTCCTCTCAAACTAGTGAAATAGAGCAAGACCTTATCCTCTACGCCGCTCGACCAGTTCTGATCATCACACGCCAAAGTTTTAACACTGGCCGGTCTCACGGGCTTAACTGTTTGTGTTTGGCTCGGATTGCTCTCCGATTGCCTAGAACACAACGCACGCCTGTAACTATAAACCACATTGGGGTCCATCTTGGCCAACAGAGCTTCCTCGGACAAATGCTTCCACAACGGCTTCGTCTCTGAAGGCGGGCTTATCGCCAACATCTCCGACAACTTCACCGGAAAAGATGGCGAATCACGCACGTTCCTAACAGACCCATCAAAGCTCGTGTACCTACAGGAACTGGGTTTCGTCGCTAAGCCGTAACTCGAAGAATGCAGCTTACCGGATGGATTCTCGGAGCCGAAATCGGAGTCGTCGAGACCGTCCATGAGCTCCCAAGTGTTGATGACGGAGTCTGGCGAGAGCGACTTCCTCGCCTCGCCGTCGGCCCGAGCGTCGTCGCCGCCGCCGTGGCCCGCATTTCGACCGGGAAAATCGGGCCTTTCGGCGGCGGAGGCGAGGGCCGGGGTTTTGGCCGGGTTGGTGAGGCGGAGGGAGCCGTAGGTGGTGGAGGTGAGACAAACCAGGTGATGGGTGTCGCCCTTCCGGAGAGGCGGGTGGTGGACGAGCGGAGCGGGGAGAGAGAGGGCACGGGCGTTCTTGAGCGGCGACGAGTCCAGGGAGAGGGCGGTGGCGGTGGAGTACAGAGAAGAAGAGGACGGAGACTTGTGGTCTTCTTCCGGGTACTTGCTGAGGAGCGCGTCCAGCCTCGAGGCCGAGCAGCCCATGAATGAAAACCGAAGATGGAAGGGAAAATGCCTCTGCCCTCCCTCACTCCCTGGAAAAGTTTGCTTTTTAGGCTTCTGCTGCTGATTTCTCTCTCACTCTCTCCCTCTCTCTCTCTCTCTCTACTGATCTCTTTCTGGAAATGTTTGAAGTTTGCTTTATGGCTTCTGCTTTTGACAGAGGAGAGAGAAAGAGCAAGAGGGTCTTTGGTTTTCTTGATGAGGAGGAGCTTTCAAGGGGGTTGGGTGGGGGGAAGAAGATGAAATGAATGCAGCAGGGAAGTGAGACAGAGATGGAAGGACGTGGATTCTAGGATATCGTTTCGATTCGGATCATAAATGCTTCCTCTTTCTTACCGCGAAACGTCAGCGTTCATGCCGATCTTTCGGCCAATCTATAAAACATTAGGACTGCGGAGTTCCCGTCCTTAAATTTAGTCAGCTTAGCCATGATTTTGGGTTTCTGGCTTATGACAATGGATCGTGTTTGTTCCTTTTGAGACGTGTCTGAAAAACACTAGTGGAATTAAAACGAAACCAGCAGTTATTGCTTTCTCAATCAAGTATGCAATATAATCCGACTGTAAAAAAGTAGATTTTCTTGTCTGTATGCTCGTCGCTGGGACCGCGTTTGTCTCGCAACAGCGATGCAGACGTGCAAAAGTCTTGGTCCTCGCCGCGTGATTAGCGACCGGGCCTCGAGGGAAACCCCAAGATGAAGATGCTTTTCCCATTAAGTGAAAGAAATTCTGAAAATCGACACTCGACTTTAAAAGCGACTCGTGTAATTTTGTCGGGAGTTTTGATGCCTTTAAGGCAATTGTTATGATGTTATTCTTCTTCTTCTTTTCATTTTCTCCAATATGAATATAATCTTTGATGTCGGCATGTCGTGCTGGCAATACCATGTCTTGTTTAAATTAATTTAACCGCAAGGCATTATCACAATTTTTCATATCAACCACATTTACCTTAAAATAATTTCCCTATTACAAAAACAAAACAAAACCAATACACATACCCACAATTACACCAAATTAACTTTCGTGTCACAAAACTTACCACAAACTAATATACACGCGACACATTTATCCAAATTTTGAAATTTTTGGTGACTCAAAAATCAATTTCAAGTAATGAGGAAGCACAAAATGTGCCAATTTGAGATTTTTTTGTGACTGCGTGGGTGTATCAGTTTATGGTATTTTATGATACAAATTTAATTTGAAATAAATGTGGCATGAGTGTACCAATCTAAGATTTGTTGTCTTATTAACTTAAAGGTAAATGATACAAATGGTCTACAAATTTTTTGTATGATGTGATCCCTAAACTTCAACTCAATGTGTAATATCATTCTTGAACTTTTAATTGGTTCGATGTAATATCTGAACTTATAATACATGTTTAATTCAGTCCTTGTCCTTTCATTAACTCAAGTTCAGGACCAATATTAAACATTTTTACACAATCCAATAACTAACTCGAATTTGTGCCAAAAGTTTAAAAACCACATTAAATAAATTAAAAGTTCATGAATGACATTACACACTAAATAAAAATTCAAAGACTAAATTATACATTAAACCAAAATTTAGAAACCATTTATTTCATTATCCCTCAACTCAATTGTTTATCTGTCACATTTCCTCCTTTTGGGCATTATCTATGGCATTCAAGCCTCCGTCCTTTCTTTTAATCTCTTTATGCATTCCCAGCAATAAACTTGAAAAAGGTTTAGACCTCGATAGCATTTTCTTGACACAAAAAAAAAAAAAAAGACTCAATTTAATTTTTTGATAAATATGTATGACTTGATTGTACCAATAAACAATTTTAGGACTAGCTTTCATTCGTCGTGTAAAAACTTGTACTTTTCACATGCAATATGCATGGAACTAGTTGCTTTAATTGGACCTTTCATCATGGTCAACGGGGAGATTTCGAACATCATATGCTTTTTCCTCACGCTTTCCGCCCCCGAGTTTCTTTGGAAGAAGAAAGAAAGATTTTGCTTTTTGCCTTATGAAAAAGGAGTTTTCAAGTAATAAGAACACGCAAACCAAAAAAAAAAAGAAGTAATAATAACATGATTGTTCGATATGAGAAAATACTTTTAAAAATATATAGAAATAAAAGGTCATTTTTAAATTTCCTCTTGCTTTTGCTTATATGGCATTAAAAGTCCTAAAGCTCATCACAAAAGTGCAATTGAATCCTTGAACTTACAAAAATTGCAAGTAAGTCTTAAAATTTGTCAAATTCATACAATCAAGTCCTTATGTTAATTCTATCTAATTTGACTAACGGAAAATATTGACATTATTTTTTAAATATTTTTCTCTCCTTAGTGGCAATGACATGGCTAAAACTAGATAGTTTAGGTCTAAATTTGATTTATAATATAATTTTAACCACGTCATTTGAAGTAAATCTAGACTAAAACTACATCGTTTTACTCACGCTATCACCACGTAAGAGAGAGAACATATTTCAAAGAGTCATGTAGTTTTTTTTTCCTTTAGCCAAATTATATGAAGTTAACGAAAAGATTAAATTGCATTAATTTGACAAATTTTACAATTTGATAGCACTTTTTACTAGTCTCAATACTTAATTGCATTTTTGTGATAAATTTTTAGGGCCTCCCGTAACCCCCTTTTTTCTTTATTTCTAATTCTTCAAATTTATGTTCCTAGATCACAACTCGATTCGGTTCCATCTATATGTATCTTAGTTGAATTTAATAGGTAAAAAATAGGATTTACAGAAGAATAAAATCATTAAATTTGGATGTCTCCTAATCAAGCCGAGACCATAGAGGACAAATTTTGAGGGCAACAGCCGTCAGCTCGTCACCAATTGCCCGCACATTTAGTACATTTCGACTAAAAAATTCGAACATATTAATATCATGAAAAATCTCAAATTGAGATGACAAATTTATTCTAAACTAATTATTGAGCCATTGAAAATCTCGAATTGGTAAGCCCGTGACAAATTTGTCTCAAACTTAATGTAGATTTTCAAGTTGACTTAACTCAATAATAATACAATAAAATTTGACAAAAGCTGATGGAGTTAAATATATAATTAATATATCAATTTGGGATTTTTTAGTGATTAAAATTAGTTTATGATGAATTTATCACAAGTATATCAGTTTGGAGTTTTTGGTGACGGAAAAATTAATTTGATGTAACCACCGCCCGCGGTGGCGCAGTTGGCTTCGGGCTCCCTCCCCTCACACGGGGAGGAGTTCGAATCCCAGAGGCGTCGCGTTTGCACGACTCAAACTCAGCTGGGTATGTGGTGGTGGCTCAATTCGCCCCGGATTTACGTCTAGACTGCCGGCCGACGGCGGTTCCCGGGTCATAAAAAAAATAAATTAATTTGATGTAAATTTATCATAAGTAGGCATTTCGTTGTATGAACCATTTCAAATAAGCTACTTCGGTAACTTTTATCTAGAAAGGCACGTATGAATCTTTTCAATATTCTACTGCATAAAAAATTCAATTTTCTCAATATCATAATGGTAACAATACGTAAACTATAGTTCTAGCTTTTTTTTTTTTTCCCTAAAAAACAACAAAATTATTGTGAAAATTTTGTAAGATCACCGCTAACTATTCTAAAATCTTAACCTATTAGATGAATGTGTAATATAATATTTTAATTATTCTGCCAACTTTTCTTAAAACTAGTCTTTTTGACCAGTACTAAGTGTTAACATATTTAATTGGGGAGACATATAAGGTTTTGAAAGATTCGAACTCATAACATCCATCTCTGATACCATATGAGAATTTTATAAGACCACTACCAACTATTCAAAAAGTTTAAGTTATTATATGAATGGTGTGATATAATATTTAACTATCCCAACAATTATGATGGTGGTGATCATTATACTATCGATGTTTCATGGGTGGACGATGCATTGACTAGTTGCTCTGCAGAGGTTGGGCGGTGCAGTTTTTTGTCGATAAGTGTGTTCGATACGTTCGATGTAGTGGCACGGGTCGATCAAAAGGGATTCAGGGGGCGAGAAGGTACGAACCCAGCACAGGCAGCAGACCCGTGGTGATGAAAAAGCCATCAAATGAGAACACAAAAATCGTTCTTACTAGAATAAAGATGAATTAAAGTTTCAAGGGTTTGTCTCTTGCTTACACATACAACTCACATTAATACCACATGTACCTGCGATGCAGATTGAAGTGGACTGGTGATGAACTCAGGGGACCATCCGGGTCCTACTGCTGATCCAAGACTCTTAATTTGACCACAAAAACGTGAGATCAATTTGCTAGCAATGTCGGGTTCCTGAGCCGGTCCAATCGCCATCGTTCAACTTCAGTGTCTTTCTCTGCCTTTTTAGAGAGGCAAAGGCGATCCAAGATGTTGCGAATTATATGCTCGCCTTCTAATGTGGGGATCTTTATCATGTGCCCCGCCGGTTAAAAATTTGTTTTTGCATTCATTGTCGGATAATTGACATGTGAGAAGATATGATCACGCATTTCATATTTAATGCGCAGGCCACTTATCCGAAGACGAGTGAAAAAAATGGTTTCAACTTTGCGATAGTCCTGCAGTGAATAATGCTTTTCATGGCATAGGTATTCAACTGCTTCAAGTTATGGACCAAGTTGGCTTTTAAAAAAAAGGGCTAAAATATGGGTCATAGGTGACTCATCTATGAGTTGTATTTTTGGCTTTGGAAAAATAATGGCATGCATGATAATTATTCTATTTCCATTTCAGAATTATTTTTTCTTTCATAAATAATTTTGGAACAAATGTTCTATTTAGAACTAAGTTTAGAATAGAAATGAGAAGTAAAATTTGTTTACTTCATTATTTTTAAAATAGAAATATGAAATAATAATTTTTCTCATCACTTATCTTCTCTACTAGCCGGCCATCCACCCATCACTGCCTGCTACTACTACCCATTGTTCGGCTACCGATAGCGGACGGTGGCTGGTGATCAATGGCAAACAACAAATGGTGGATAGTGGTCGTCTGAAAGGGAAAAATTTTGTGTTGTTATTAAACGAATTTCATTCCATGAACAGAAAATTTGTGTCTTTATCAAACGCGTATTTTTATTTGGAAACTCATTTAGGAATAGAATATAGAACATTCTATTTTTATTTCAAAAATCAATTTCTGACAAGAACGGTTATCAATTGCGCCCTGAGTTATCTATATCAAATTGGGTTTGTTGGCAGCCCTAATTCTCACCGCGCTATCATTTTGGCGTGCCCAACACATTTTCAGACAAGCTTTTTTGGGAGGATAGTGAACATTTGGATAATAATTTCAGTATCTTGGCTAAATTCATATTTAAGTTGAAGTCGAATGACGTGACTTAACGTGCAAAGTGGAAGCATTCGAAGTATAGTATGCAAAAAATGGGTGAAACTTGAGCAGGGTATTTTAAATTTTGCTTTTAGTTTATCTTATTTGAGTGTTGACTCACGAACTTTGTGAATATTATCCAGTCTTCCTAGAGTGAGGGGCTAAAATTATTCAAGTCAAGTATATCATTAAAAGAAAAAAAAATAAACAAGTAATACTCACGTAACAAGTTTTGAAACAATTTCTTATATCTCTGTTATTAAGGAATAAATACACAAAAAGTCTTTGAAAATTTTAAAAAATGTTCAATTAGGTCCTTGACTTTTTTTCCCTTTTTGGTATAATTGTATCTCCAAGCTATGCATTGTTTTTGTTTAAATTGGTCATTTCAACAAAATTACGGACAAAAAATGTTGATGTGACCGTTAAATGACCATTGAATACTGATATTACACCCCTAAAGCATTTGAAGAATAACAAAATAGATAAAAATAAATAAAGAATTCAAAAAATAGGATCAAAATTTTGAGAAAAAATGAAAATAAAAGAGAAGAGAGATAAAGAAGGGGGTAAAGTGTTGCTAGGGTTTGCCTAACTATCAAATGGTTAGATGAAAGTAGCATAATTTATTATTTAAATATTTAAATACTCTCTCTCATACTTAGTCTGGTTTTGCTAGGTTTGTCTAGTATTAAGCGTGAAAATTTAATTGGAGAGGCAAATAGGGTCTAGAAAGATTCGAATTCAGAATTTCTAACTCTGATACTATGTGAAATTTTATGGAACTGCTACAGATGTTTTAAAAGTTTAAGTTGTTAGATAAAAGCGCGATTTATTATTTAAATATTCTATCGGCACAACCCCGCTGTTGCCTAATTGGGACGACGATGGCCGGCAAAGGGATTGGCTACTTTTCTTTTTTTCCGACTTAAAAAAAAAAAAAAGGAACTTTGCAAAGTGGGAAAAATTCACAATTATTAAAACATATGCATAGTGTCGTGTACAAAAGCTGTAATAAGCCCAATCAAATCGGCCCAAATGCTTGCTCCACACAAACAAAGCCCACCACCGACTAAGCGCGAAGATTCGACCCAAAACAAAAAAAAAAGGACGAAGATATTTTTCTCACTCGAACGCAGCCCCCTCCTCCCTCCCTCTCCCAAAAAATCTACCAAGCCGCCCGAAAGCGAGGCGAACCGATTCGCGTTCTTCCCCGAACGATTCCCTCCGCCGATCGATCGCGTTGAACATCAGGTTCGAGAATCTTTTTCAGTTCTCCCTCCCCGTGCCTCGTCCGTTCGTGTCGATTCATCACGATTTCCGCAAATCGAAATGGCGTCGCGGTTTGGTTCTTCGAAGGTTTAGATCGATTTGTGGGGCGCCCGAGCCGTTTGCTCAGGGAGGGCGAGAGATGCCTCGGGGATGTCCGTGTCGCCCTGTTCTCTCGTCGCCGCCGTCGTCGTCGTCGAATTAGTTTGCTTTTCGATAGAATCGGCAGAGCTCGGGCTAGGTTAAAGGTTTTCTGGTCTCCTGAATTCGGAAATGGGTTTGTTTATTTTTCTTTATGTCGGACGATCGAGCCGCGTTTCGGGTGACGTTTCTTAGTTGATTGGTGTTCGGTTGGCTGGCGAAATGCGCGAAGGCGGAATTTTGAGTTATTTACGTTGATGGGTATGATGAGAGTTTGGAATTCTGGTGGGACTGAAGTACGTGCATCGGTTCGTGTCCGGTGGCATTACACATGGCATGCTTTGTTTCCTTCTTTCACGTGATTATGTTGAGAAAGATGACCGTTTTGGCAGGTGCTGCTGTTGATCATGGACGCCAAAGATCAGTCTTCGCCGCCAGATAATGCTGATGTGAAGGCCGCATTCCACAAGCCTTCGAATGACGCGTCTAATAGGAACTATCGGCGTCATTCTCCGGCTAGCAACTCATCTTCATCCGACGGTCTGTTCCTTTTCCATCTTTCTATGGGTGGCTTGTGGTGTTGTGAGGTCTTGTTATATATGTTAATTCTTGAACTGCTCAATATTGATCATTTTGACATTAGTGGACAATGGTCCGTGCTGTGGTTACAATGAAATTTTAGTTTGATTGAATCTTCACTGCTCTATATCACCTTTGTTAGTTCAGTGCGGCACTTTCCGAAGAGTTTAGGTCTCAGATGTCTCTAACTGATTAGGTTGTATTGCTTGAGCTGTATTGTTGCTTACGTAATGTGTGAAATTCATTGGCACAACTATGGCTGCTCGACATTTTATCTTTCATGGCTCATGCATGCAATTTATTTTCAGCAATATTAGGATGTTATCTAATATGTTGCCCCAAGAGGCATAAGTAGGAAAAAAATGGTGAGGTTTGCATAAAAATGTACTGCCAAGGACAGTGTCTACATTTGGCAAATTAGAGGAAAGGCTTGAGAGGAATTATAGTTAAAAAAATTGGTGGATATATGTCTCTCAATATTTGCATAGTCACTATAAAATTTAAAGAAAAATCTGCTTTTAGAATCATTCGTGCGCGCGTTGGCTACTAGATGTGTCGGTACTGAATTCTTTTTTTGGTCGATTATTCTGTATCATTATTACCTAAGTGAGGTATTATACTGAAAAAGCGCTTCTCTTGCTAAAGACAATTTGTTACAAAGCAATTCTGCCTAATAAGTAATATGTGTTTTGCAATATTTTGTCAGTAATTGCCGTTAGATACATGTCTCTTCATGTTCTTCAGGGAGTCCAGAGCATGACCGGGCATCTAGCCCAAAGTATGCAAGGGATGATGCATCTAAGCCGCCTGAATATCGAGAAAGAAGGAAGGCTGATGAGAAGGATTTATACAAGGATTCTGGACGGAGCCACTACGGCAGGGGCGGTGATTCATATAAGTATGCTGATCGTCATGCCTCCAGGGGTTCTCGTGGTTACTCTAGAATTGATGAGCAGACCAGACATCGCATGGATGAAGAAGAGAGGGATCATCACAGGTCCACTCATGGGGGTCGAGAATCAAGAAGGGGCTCCCATTCTGATAGTACAAGGCGAGAAAATGATTATAGCAGATCCAAGGACTTTACGCAGGATGGGGACAGATCTTCCCGAGATAAGTATGATGACTTAGGTCACAGAAGTAAAGATAGGGAGAAAGAATCTGGGAGGAGAAGCAATAATTTTGAAGAGACAGAGAGGGATCGACGTAAGCGGGACGTAGATGATCGAAGTGAGAGAAGGGATTATCACAGGAGTTCAGGAGATCGGCGAATTGATAGGACTCTTTCTAGAGAAGAATCCAAGGGGTACCATAGTTCTTCTACAGCTAGAAAGGATACTGATGGACAGCAATCTAAAGAAGGTTATAGAAATGATCTGAAGGGTAGGGACAATCAAAAGTTTGCCAAAGAAAAGAAGAGTACCGATGATTGCGACATTATGAAGGACAAGGATCTGCAGAAAAGAGGAGCAGAGAAGCATTTAGATGATGCAACTGCCTTTAAGAGTGACAAGAGTTCCCCAACCAAAAGACCAAGGCTTTTCAGCTCTGAAAGGGATTCTATCTTCACCAAGGATGGTAATATATTTTTGTCAGTTAACTGTACATTATTGACCACTCTTTTCACTCAAGATGGTCTGGTATTAGTAGTTTTGGTAAATGTGGTTTTTCCTATTTCTTTTTCCTTATATTGCCTTGTTGATTTTATTATTTGTTATGGTAGATGATGCGAAGCACTCACTGGATCTGAAGGAATCTCAGGAGACCAGTGTCAAAGCAAATGAAGCACATCCCCATGCCAGTGGAACTGAGGCTGCTAATGATCTGAGTGCTGCAAAATCTGCTGCTATGAGGGCTGCTGAAATGGGTATGTTCAATTCACCATTTTTGTTTAAGCTCTAACTTCATTATGTGCGGATGGATCTCTTTGCCTTATTATGATTTGATGCATTGCACTTTGGTTAGCTAGGATGCTCCTGTATTTTGCATGTTGCATTTCTAACTTTTCCTGGTTGTGACTTATCTTGCTGGAGAATGGTTATAAAAAGGTGGCATTGATTTATTACGCGCATGTTGGCCTCTTATAAACAACATTAATTTCCTACTGGAAATATCCTCTTAGTATTAATTACATCTCCTTGAGGCAAGCTTCAGTTATTCCTCTTACAATTTAAATGATAACTTTTCTCTTTCTCTATATTCACGAGGGGATGGTTTTTGGTATGATATGTCTCATTGATATTGATATGTTTTTGAGGCAAAAAAATGCTTCAGTTCATTTTGTCTTATATTTACAATAGAATTTTTCTCCTCTATTCTCTCTGGGGCATGGCTTTGGATGTCTTTTGGTTGTTATCAATTAACTGATAGATTCTTTTTCAAATTTGGTTTGCGATGCCTGCCATATGCTTCGACAAGGAATGTAGTAAATGTGATGATGAGTTCAATAATATAAGCTCTATTATTTGTTCAGCTGTTTGATTAGTAAAATTGATTTTTCTCATTTATGTTTCATTTTAGTAACATTTTTTACTCCAGTTTGTGGTAATATTGCATTGATTTGTTTTGATTGCTTGGTCTTTGACCTTTGCCTAGACTGTCATCTCTTAATTCTATCGTTCCCTCATCAGAGCTTTCTCTTGATGCTTTTTATTGTTATGTATTTTCTCACCTTGTCAATAATATAGAATTCGACTCGTTTATGAGCCTTTTTAGGTTTTTTCAAAGGCAAGGTTATTCTGGGGCATTATAATTAAAGTTGCTTTTTCCTGATACAGTAATATCTTTTCCTTTACAGTTTCCATGAACTGGGTAAATAGTTAAACAAGAAACCTCATACAAAGCTTGTGAAACCTGATTCATTTGTCATACCCTCCTGGAAGCAGGAGTGGTTTATCAATCAAATAATTTAGGAGAACTGTCAGAATCAGGGGAAAGTGATCATCCAGCCCCCTCTTGTGGCAGCACACCTTTTTTACAAAGATATGGACGAGTTGATTTCTTTTGTTAATTGATTTTAAGGATGTTATCTAATGAGAAGTTCTCATCTGCTATCCTCCATCGCATTAGTGGAATTTTCTGTATTTGGAGATCAATGTTTCTTGAGGTGAAATTGGGATGACATATGCAGTGCTCCTTTCCAAGTTGAGGTGTTATTATGATGTTTTGATCTCTGTAACTATAATTGCTTCTGCGGTGATCGTATTGTCTCGTTTAATTCAGTAAATAAGAATCTTGCGGGTGGGTTTGGACCAACTGGCTACTTATCTACTGAACAAAAGAAGAAGCTGCTTTGGGGGAACAAGAAAAATACAGCTACTGTAGAGGTATTGTGATATTCTCTTGTGCTTAGATCTTGCCCATTGGATGAAACTTTCTACACCTGCTTTTGTTGCTTTCGTAGAATCTATACTCATGCCTCTCAATCTTTGCAGCCTGGTCACCATTGGGATGTGTCAATGATTGCTGAGCCTGAACGGCAAGAAAAATTTAGCAAGCTCATGGTAAACCCCATTCCCCTTTTTTAATGTACGTTGTTTTGTAAATTTTCAGTAAGGACTGTCAAGAATCTCTTGTTGCTTAGCCTTAGTAAGTAAATCCTCTTTCATAGAGTTCACTTACTAACACTTTTTTAGAGTCTGAGGTTGCCTTGGTACCTATGGCCAATTGTAGGGTGTGAAGGGCGAGCTCAAGGCGGAGCCGATAGCAAACAGCCAAGATGGGAGCAGCCTTCTGCGAGCCGAAAAACAGAAGGAGCTGCAATTGGATTTGGAGAAACAATACACTGCCGGACTTCGAAGGAGGGATGGTCGAACGGTTGGTCTGGGACTCTAAGGACTTTCAGATTTACGCTGTTTGACTTTTTGCTGCGATGTTTTGTAAAAACTATGCTTCTAGTACATTTAGGCTGTGGTATGACTAAGAAAGATGCTGACTTGCATCCCAGAATTTCAGTTTTTTTGCTGGGAAAATTTTATGTGCAGCTTTGCCGCGATAACTTGGTATGCCTTGCACAATTTCTGAGCGCTTTAGCACATCGAGCATCTACGATCCTTGGCCAACTAATTTATTGCTTGGTTCACAGTCACATAATGACTGCTAACGAGAAGCAGGCTTATCCAACAGGTTGATTCGAGATTTCTTCAGTCATATAGAAAATCGTATGGTGCTCAGCTACCAATGATCTGAGCGTTGGGGAGTGTCCTTGTTAAAAGAGGGGGTGACGCGAATAGGAGACAGTAGCGAGGCAAATGAAATGCCTATTTAAGTGTTTTTGTTTTTTTTTTTTCTCAGTATTTTCTTATAGGATGTAGTATCTTCATCTGGAGGAGAGAATGCTTATTATTATAACGTCTCTCTACTGACTTCTCTCTTCTTCGAAGGTTAATCATTATCCATGTAGGCTGAATCAATTTATATCGCCTATAAAAATTAGTTGTAGTTTTTAGCTAGAGTCATCGTTCTAGCTATTGGATGCATGATTGTATTGCTCAACTCCTGGTTAAGAAGAAATATCGGGAGTGACTGCTGGATCGGATAAACAAACCATCGAGTACAATTCCTTTCCTGACAGGGCAAAAAGCCACTAACGATTTAAACGCAAAATTTCGGTCGTGGCTCAATTCGTCTGCCCGATTAGAGCTTTCTACTCTCAAGGGATCTCGTCTCATCCTTCTTCTTTTCATTTTGAAGTTTCACTAAAGATTTAATGATAACTTATTTGAGAAATAGCCTCTTAACAAAATTAGTGACGCACCAGCTTGGGTTCGGCTAAGTCGCGACTCTCTCCATGAGGCAGTGTTGGACGGGCCTTCTCGTCAAATCCATCTCGTGAGCACGGGCACCGCCGCGTTAATCATGCTTGGTAGTGGGATTTCCAACGCTGTGGCCCCTTTTGAATAGTAATGTGGTCCGCATCGGAGCGCGACGTTCCGTTGTAGATTGGTACGTTGCGAAGTCCGGCGGCAGGAACGTCGTAACTAGTAAGCAGGCATTACGTCGAACACGACAGAGCTCAAGGTCGGGGACGCGCGCTTCCTCAGTCCCAGAGCCACTCGCGGTGCCATTCTTGGAGAGGGACTCCTCCGCGCGCGCGCCCGTCCTCCTTCGCTCGACGCTCTCATGGCGTTCCCCTCCGTCCGAGGGACGAGGGCCTCCCCGTCCTCCTCGCCGCCATCGCCCGCTCGTGCCGTGGCCGCCGCCGCCGCTTCCTGTCCACCGCTTGCAAAGCGACCTCCTTCGCTCTCCCTCGACAGCCCCCTCCCGTCCCAAAGCGCATCCCTTTCGCCGTGTCTGCCCACGGCCGGACGTGGCAAGACCCCTTCCACTGGATGTCCGACGTCGACGACCCCGAGTTCGTCCAGCACCTCGGCCAAGAGAACTCCTACGCTCAAGCTTTCATGGCCGACACCAGCGAGCTTCAGGCCCAGCTGGTTTCCGAAATGAGGAGTCGAGTCCCCGCCGAGATTCGTACTCCGCCGGAGCGATGGGGTCCCTGGTCCGTTCTTTGTCTTTTACTCGGTTTTTTTTTTTTTTTTTTGATTTAAGATATTGATTACTTGGTCATGATTCCGGACTGGTTTTGATCTTTTTGGTTTTCTTGTTTTTCCATCTGGTGCTACCGATGTTTTGAAGCGGGACTTTAAGCCTTTGAGCGACCAAGGAGTGTTCTTTATCATGGGCTCGTACTTTTGTCTGCTTCGTTTGGGTGTCTTGGTTGATTAGTTGCTTGATGCTACGCGAGCTCATGGACTAATGTTGCTTCTTGTTTCCCATGGCATGAATAAGAACTGGGAGGCTTGCTTTGAAAAGTCTGTTTGTGCTTGCTCCCAAGTCCCGCCATATGGTTTAGTGAAAAAAATAAAAATAAAAAATAACAGCTTTCCAGGAGATGATTCAAATTCATTGGTGTACTGTGTAGTATTTTGATCGCCTGAGGTGCCAGGTACATGCTTTTCCAGATTTCACTGCCCTGTCTGCCGCAAGCTTCAAAATTGCCTGTTTTCTACACATTGTCATGAGTTGATTGACATTCTCCTCCTCAACGCAGTCGTTTCTGAACGTGCCTTTTGACAGTATTATTTCGATTGTCTGGGTGTTTCCTGGTGTTGTTGAAATTGGAAGCTACACTGCTGAATAAGTGAACTCTACTTACATCATTATTATGATTAAACAGGCTATATTACCAATACATACCTGAAGGAAAGGAGTTTCCAGTGTTATGTAGGAGGTTTGAAGCTGAAAAAGGTTGGGCAGAAGCAATTCTTAGCTATGTGAGAGGACAACAGGGAACAGAGCAGGTCCTACTTGACTGGAATGAAATAGCAGAGCAACATGGCGAGTTTTCTTTATGCTCATTGACAGCTTATAGGAAAAGAGCAGCGACTTAGTCTGTCTTACTTCGCTTGATGCAAATTTTTGATAAATAGAATGTTAGTCCTTTGAGATATCTCCTTTTTGTTATCAACTTGTTTAGAGCCTGCTTCTTTTCTTCTTTCAATGAGTAACTCCTGTTTGGGGGGAGTAGGCTATTCGCTGTAGTCTTTTGACTTATGGCTTTCTGCATTTGGTTTTTAACTTTTGGGTAACTTTTAGTAGTGGCAGTGTTTTGAAGGTGTAACATTGGAAGTTAATCTCTTTTGACTTGTTCAAAAGATAATAATATTGTCAATCAAAATATTTTGTAACATTAGATTTCTCACTGTAATGCTATTTTTGGGAGATTGGGGAAAATGGGGGTTATGCAAATCTGAGTGGAATATTATTATTTTTTGGATGAAAAAAGGGAAAATTTAAAATTGTGAGTATTTTCCTCCCAATTTCTTCGCCTAGTAGCTCCCAAACAGAGCATAAAAGTCATTTTTGGCGGTTATTTAAAGTTAACAGAAAAGCCAAAAAAAATTAGCCAAAAGATGGGGGTGCAGTTGTGGCTCGTCTTTTACCAGCTGGCTCGTTAAATTGATTTTGATGCCAAATGGCTGGGGCAAACGCCGAGTATATATGGATGGCAAAGAGGACACATGGTATATCTTAACAAATGTAGTGACTCTTGTGAAATCCTTTCTTACTTTGACTCGGTGTTGGGTGATATCTTCCCATCGATGCATTAAATAATACGATTCATATGAGTTCTGAGTTTCGGTTGGTAGATGTCTGAGACCAACTTCTGGAGTAAATGAAACATAGTTGTGGATATGATTACTTGAGTTGGAATTCACCATGTTTTTTCTCACTAAAAAAGTATGTTCTTTTCCCACATATCATTTCTTTTAGAATTGAAATGACTTTTTAATTCATCTTTAGGTTATGTCCATGTGGGTATGTGTCGAGTTTCCCCGGACCATAGCTTTCTCGCTTATACCGTTGACATTAATGCAAGTGAGTGGTTTAAGCTTCAAGTCAAGGACCTTAATAAGGGATGTATACTTCCGAATATCCAAGTTGAAGGGGTTGTTAGTGTGGCATGGGCTAAGGATGGCTCCACTCTCTTCTATACTCTATCTGACGAGCATCAACGGCCTTATAGGTAGTTATATTGATTGCTGAAGTTGATCAAATTTCTGTGGTTTCCTACAATTTTATTATCAGTTTTTGCCTCCAGGGTCCTTTGCACAAATTTAAGATCAAGTAATCTGGAGAACGCAGTGGTTTTCACAGAAAGAGATTCTAAATACTGTGTGGACATCACAGGAACAAAAGATGGCAAGTTTATAACTCTTAATTCAAGCTCAAGGAATTCGTCTGAGGAAGGACCTTACCCATTCCATTTTCATTCAATAAGCTATTGCTATGATTTCATAGAGATGTTAGTATGTCTTTGGTCGTCAACGGTGGTTGTCGTTGCTTTCTACAGGTTTATGTGATAGATGCTGACAACCCTCTTGGTGGCTTGAGAAGAATGTGTGAACGTGTATCTGATGTGAGGTTCTTCGTGGAGCATCACCATGGTTCTTTCTATATTCTCACAAATGCCCCTCTATATGGAAGTGTGGAATGGAATGGTCATGGTTATTACTTGGCTAGATCCATGGTTGAGGACCCAGAGTTGGGCAAGTTTCAGGTGACTATTTTGTGATGTGCTACAAGTTTGATTTTGGATATTATAATTTAATTTTTTCTCTTGTAAATTAGTATCATATTACATTATTTCTTTTCTCCTTTCTGTTGCCTGCACATTTTTTATCTTTTGCTTTTGATTCCTGGCAGAATGTCATCCTTCCTGGCGAAAGTATCACTATAGAAGACATGGACGTTTTCAATGGACATCTGGTGCTTTCCATTGATAAGCAGGGTGTACCTATGTTATGCTCCATCAATTTGCCCATCAATGTTAATTCTGAGGTCCGTCACATTTTTTCACTGCATCTATACTTTTTTCCAAATAGAAAACATCTCTATATATTAAACTTATTAACTTAAATCAGGAATGTCTCGAACTTTTTTACAATGTCTCAATTATTAGAAATTTTTGTTCAAAAATAAAGAAAATGATTGCGCTCAATGTATATTTCCACATCTCACTTATACATACAAGGAATACATTTTAATTATAGATTGTCGCAAAATATCAAACATTTTCAGACAAACAATAGAGATATAAATATATTACATATCTATTATCTTCTCGTTTCCAAATGTTTATTACAATATTGTTCATAGTACAACTTTTAATCATAGTAAAAATTTGGCTGAAATAATTGTATGTGGTATTATTCTCATTGTGCCGTAGGCACAAGTTCATCACTAGTGTATCCATGATCTTGTGTAGGCTTTCTCTTACGTTCACCTTAATCTGCAAAGATACCTTTGATAGAGATACAGAACTGGTTTATTTTAATATAATCACTAGAGCTTATTTGGTGCATCTTTTCTCTTTGTGGCCTTTTGCCTTGATTGAATTCTTTTGGCAATTGTTTGTCTTTCTTTGTTTTGACGAGCTGGCTTTTACTTCAGAGTTGCATCTTTTCATTTGATGCCATCGCCTTGCTTCTTGACTTTTTTTTTTTTTTTTTCCAACTTATTTCTTGACTTGCAAAATCTGCCTGCTTTTTACTTAATTTAGGTTTTGCTCTATGCCAAAAAGCCTCATAGCTTCTAGAAATGTTCTCTCATAATAAAATATGGTGGTCAAGTACCCTAAAAGTGGGGATGCTATTGATATGAGATAACATCTTTTAGACTTACTGGTGAATTGTTAGCAAAACTAAGGCTATGTCTCGCTTTTAGGTGAAGGTAAGTATCAGCATTTTGTCAATACAAGCTCATTTAATGATTATGTAACTCATTAGAATATTTAGATAATAAGCCACGCTTTTATCTAATAACTTAAGTTTTTAGAACAGTTAACAATAGTCCCGCCAAATCTCAAATAGTAGTAGAGTTGGAAGTCATGAGTTCGAATCTTTCCAGATCTATTTGCCTCCTTAGTTAAATTTCCATGCTTAGTACTAGGCAAAAAGACCAGACTAAATGTGAGGGGGAGTGTTAGAATATGTAAATAATAAATCACGCTTTCATCTAATAGCTTAAGCTTTTAGAATAATTGGTAGTGGTTCCACGAAATCTCACATACCTAATGCCTAGGAATCTGCAGGACCTTTGTCTTATGTCTGGGTGGATTCTTGTAGTCAGGATCTTTAGTGCATTACCAATGAAAAATAATCATGAAGCTATTTCTAGTTAAAGCATTCCTGCAATTAGTTGATTTAGTTCTCTAGGTCTCATTTAGCAAATTCTTTGACTTTGAGTCACTAGTGCGTGTGAGCACTTTTTGCATGCAATTGCATCAAACAAGAGTGGAAAAACAAGTATTATTACTGCATTTCTCATGTATCATACTGCTTACATGCATTACTTATCGGAAAATTCAGGGTTTTTATACATGTCTAGCATTAGCTATTGTGGGGTATAGCAAATGATAATAATGACGACAACAGTGGCAGCATAATAATAATGGAAAAAGCCACAAAAAACTCCAAACTTTGTCCATTGTGACATATTTACTCTAAACTATTTTTTGTGACACAAAAACCCTAGACTTGTTCCCGTGTGACACGTTTATCCCAAACTTTTTTTCTATGACACCAGAAAGGCCAAACTTATACATGTTCGACACGTTTACCCAAACTAAAAACCCTATACTTTTCTCAGTGAGACCAAATTTTTGGGGTAAATGTGTCACGCGGATGTAGGCTTGGAGTTTTTGATGTCACAAAAAGAAGTTTGGGACAAATGTGTCACACTATACAAATTTGGGATTTTTGGTGCCATGATAAAAAGTTTGGGTTAAATGTCTTGTGGTAGGCATAGTTTAGGATTTTTGGTGGAATAATGATGATGATGATCATGTTATTTACATAGCCATTAGATAACTAGCTCAGTGTCCATCATTGAGATGGATGGTGCTTGTCATGCAGAACATGGATAGATATAGCGACTTCTATTATTAGCTTCTCATTTGTCCCGATTGTCACAATTTTTGTACTAATATTCAGATCATTCCCTGTTGTTTTGCAGTATGCAGTGACCCTTGAGCATCTATACCCATGGTTTTTTCCTGTCCCTTCAAATTTCTGCAGCATTCTTCCTGGTTCCAACCATGACTTTATGAGCCAAGCATACCGCGTCGTGCTATCTTCTCCTGTGGTATATTGTCTTATCTCAAGAGGAAACTTGCATATTCAGTATGGATTCTTAACTAGGAATGTTGGTTTTGTATCGACATCTTTTATGCTCATCAAGTTTATTTTCTTATCCATTCCTACCTACTCTTAAACCACTTCGTGTCTGCTTTCCTCTGGATGTTGCGATGTAGTTGGACTGTTGTATGATTTAACTTCCTAAGTAGCTAGGCATCTTTGGATTTAAGCACATTCTTTATGTTATGCCTTGTTAGTTGAACTTGAATCACAGTGTGTTCCTCAGCCTGTACTCGAACCTTTCCTGGAATGCAGTTGCAGACTGATAATGTTATAATGATTAACTGTTTGCTGCAGCAATTGGCTGAAAGAGATTTAGTTGCAAGTGTGGATTCTTGACTGTTGAGCAATTTTAATTGATAATTACCAACAAGTTGTTGGCTTAGTTGGCAGGGGGAGTTTGTTATATCTCCTTATAATCTTGGGTTCAAGTCCTGTTGAGTGCACTCCGGAAGTTAAATTCTGAATGCACCAGGCCGATGTGGGGAGCCCTTAAAATCACTTGTGGGGGTGGATGTGAAAGCTAAGCCATACACAACCTAATTGCTAAGTTCAAAAGAAGTCAATAATTTGAAATACACTTTATCATAGTAATTTGTGCGCATTTGAAGATCCTTTACCCCTATAAAAAAGGGAATTGGAAAGAATTTCTGAGTGGCTGTATTTTTCCTGCATAAAATAAGCATTCATTAATCTTTTTAACATAATGCGAGAGCAAAAGCAATGACGACATTTCTCATCTAACAAAGAGCTTTTAATTCTCTTCCACTCAAGATAGTTTTTTTGTCAATCTTTTGGTATCACTGAGTGCCTTAAACTTGCAATTGTAGTGTCAAAACAAAGGCTTAAGTTTTCAAAGGTATGTTGGCTTCATTCAATATGATAATTGTCCTGTTTGAAGTGCAGATGCCTGATGTAGTTGTTGAGTATGATATGTCAAGACGTACTTTCTCCACCATCCAACAGGAGGAAGTGAGGTGTGTTTCAGCTGACATTGGATTGTCCACCACAGACTACGTCAAAAACTTTGTCAGCCCGATAAATGTAGAGAACATTGAGGAGGGTTGGAAGGACTTTTCGGATCTGTACTGCTGTGAAAGGAAAGATGTTATTTCCCATGATGGTGTCAGGATACCCCTGACAATTATTTACTCTAAAACATTGTGGCAGAAGGGAAAGTGTCCAGGCCTTTTGCATGGATATGGAGCATATGGTGAAGTTCTAGACATAAGCTGGTGTTCAAATCGTCTTAGTCTACTCAACCGTGGTTGGGTTGTAGCTTTTGCTGATGTCAGGTTGGTTCAACCAGATTTTGTTCATCGATTGTCTTTTTTTATACATATCCAATAGGAGCAACAGCTCGTGTCAGGATTTTCAACGTGGCTAGTCTAATTGATTTTGAAATTTTGCATTTTCTCCCTGGCATGATCATTATGGCTGGTCTGTTGATTATATCAGATGTGCTAATCTATCCCAATCAGAGTACTAGACAAAGCACAGTGACTAGCTGTCCTGAAAACTATGAATGAGAATATTTTTTCCTATGATAGATACTGGAAGGAAAATTGAAAAATTTAAAGGAATAAGAACTCCTTCAAAGCTTGTTACTGCTTTGTTATCTGCCGAAACCGCATTTTGGATTAGGGATAAAAACTGTTGTCTGCACGTTCTGTTTATAGTCTGTTGTAGTCCAGGCTCTGGTTTTCAGTTATTTAGCTGGCGCCTGAATGGTCCACTTAATTAATTATGTTTTGTCGCATATTGTATTTTAATGTATCATTTTCTATGTAGCAGAGGTGGGGGTGGTGTTAATTCCTTGTGGCATACTTCTGGCCGTGGGGCATACAAGCAGAACTCCATCCATGACTTTGCCTCATGTGCTAAATACCTTGTTCATGAGGGTTATGTTCGTGCTGATCAGCTTTGTTCTATAGGACATAGCGCGGGCTGTCTTCTTGTAGGGGCTGCTATAAATATGTATCCAGATCTCTTTCATGCCGCCATCATGAAGGTAAGCACTTTCCAGTGCGGTTCACCTGTATCTAGTCTTTATTGTTGTCTACAGAGGTTTATCCACATTGTTTATGGTTTCAAAGTTCCTTGTTTAGAATTCCATGAGATAGACCTCAGACAGCTCTACCAATATTTTATCTTTTCGTTGCTTGCGAAGCATCAGTTTCCCCTGATAAATATAGTTACTTCAAATAATGGCGGCAAAGGTTTAACATCATTATGGGTGATTCATAATCCTGTCACTTGCTGCAGCAGCTTCACAAATTTACATATTCTTTTAAAGTAATCGTCTATTGATCTGGTTCAAACTGAATTACCAAAGTGTAATCAAATTCTGCTGTATGCTGCTCATTATTGCCAGTTTGAGTAATCAGATCATGCCAAACCTTTGCTTTTGACTATTTCCGAGTGATGACACCAAGATAATGTGCCCCAGGTACCTTTTCTAGATATATGCAATACATTGTTGGATCCTAATATGCCGCTTTCCTTATTGGACCATGAAGAGTTTGGAGATCCTCGAATCTTGCCGCAATTTGAGTCCATCATGAGTTATGCACCTTATGATAACATTCGCGAAGGGGGATGTCATCCGTCAACCCTTGTTTCAGCGTCATTTCTTGACTCAAGGTAGCATGTCTTCATTATTGTAGACATGCATATGTTTGTGATTCAACTCATAGGCTTGATGTGGCTTTCTCTGATTTTGTTGATCCAGGGTTGGAGTGTGGGAAGCTGCAAAGTGGGTGGCTAAAGTGAGAGAAGTTGGGTGCTCCCACTGTTCACATTTGGTAATTTTGAGAACAAATATGAGTGCAGGACATTTTGGTGAAGGTGGACACTATGGACATCTTGAGGAAATGGCTTTTGACTATGCATTTCTGATGAAAGTTACTGGGGCTTTCAGCATGTGATTTTGTAAGGCTTGAAAAGTCAATCCTATCGTTGAAAAAAAGAATGTGATGAGGTTTGCGCTCAACTAACTAGTTCCTGCTACACGCTCATCCTTTGTTTATCACTGGCGTCAAGGGACTGCTGCATGCTGTTATGGGGATTTGGCACTAGCGTAAGCTATCCTCTCCTAGTTAGTTCTTGTTTCATTATTTCTATTCGATTGTTCCATTCATGTGAATTATTTTCCTTTTAGGAAAAGTTTTCACCTGAGTATATTGTTCCTGGAAAAACTTCTCTGGCTAACTTGTTTTGATGTTCAGTGCATGCATGAAACGTCCTTCATTTTAACAAGTTCTATCAGGTGGTAGTTTGCAGTCTTATGGAACGATGGTAGGGAGTCCAAGTGAAGTGAACTCATGAAAATGTCGTGTTTGCTTTCGAGATTTGAATATATACCTTTGCTTGACCTGGGAAACTTGTCTTCTTGTTTATATATTTTCCTGCAGCTACTTTAGTGCAGAATAGGAAGCCCTAAATTCCTTGTTAATTGAAGCCTATTCATTCAATTAGTTGATTGTTACAATGCAGATGTTTCTATATGTGAGACACCTGGGAATTCCAGTCCCTTTCCCAAGCTTCAGTATGTAGGGCCGCTTGATATGCATTCACCTGCACACCTTATGAGCAGTTGCCTGCCCTTAGTGTACTGGGAGTCTGGGCGTAGGATTGCCATCTATGAACGCTTATCTAAGTTTCAAAGCCTGTTGCTGTAAATTTTAATTTCTATGCAAGATTACAGGCCTCATATATCAGACCCATTCTTGATCTGAACATTGTTCTGAGTCTGTTACATAATTTACACCATTACATGCTAGTCCTACATGTACCATGCATCCATCAACTTTTGGCCGGGGGAACGTTTGCAATCCTCAAGGCTGATTTTCCCTTGCACCATGTCACTTTGAATTGCACTTGGTTACACAGGCTATGACTGAAATTTACAGGGACGGTTGATTTTCATTTGCTAAATGGACTTGGTATCATTTTTGCAGCGAGCAAGTTTTAGTAACAGGCAAGTTAAACACTCAAAATGTCCTCTCTATTTGTGATTCCTGTCCTCACTCCTTGCTGGACTGGTGGTGGCTAATATGTTTTCTTGTTCGTCCCCTCGAACTAGAGCTGCATTTAGCATACCTATCTCGTCAAAGAAAAAAGGCCTCAAGAAGCTGGATCATGGATGTGCCTTCTGCAACAAGTAATGGCTGTGTCTTCAAGCGTTTCTTGCTAGATTGTGTTCCTGTTGCCGGAATTTATCAGCATTGACGCAAGTGGGGAATCATCATGGATAAGTACATGGCACCTCACCTAGTGAACTCATCGCTAATCAACTTAAGCCGTGTTTCAGTTATCATAAATGCAAATCTGAGTTATTAAGCAGGAACGCATATCTGAGTTTGCAAATGTTATATTTGTTTTCAGAAGGCATTCGACCCAGGACCTATGGTAAATAAACTGATACCAACCCCCCAAACCCTCTGCTACCAGGCTGATATCGGCCGCTGTTTACTGCAAATTTTAGTTACTCTTTGTACAAACGGAGTCGATTGGATTAATTTCAACAACTTTGGTAGTCCTCAAAACTCCCATAGCCGCAGCAGGGAATCTCCTGTTCATATGTTTATTTGTTAATAAAAGCAGAGTCCATTTGTACAAATATCTTTCATCCACAAGTGATTAGTCTCGACAACAAAATTTCATCAGCACAGGCGAGGTTCGAAATCATGTACGTCCTCTGTAATGAGGAGAAGCAAAACGGGTCTAAGAGTACTTCAGCTTCTTTTTGTCCCACATCGGCTGGGATTGAGAGTGAGGGGCCAAGAGGGGAGAAATTAGGGAATAACAATGAAAAAGAGACGCCGTCTAGGGCCGCTTCTTTTCTGGTCTTTCCTTCGAGGTCAGCTGTTATGGGTAGGTCGAAAATGTCAAAAATGAATTTGATATAGATAGATTTTTTTATTTTCATATGAATTTATATAATACAAATTAATGAATTTTTTCATTAGAATTTATAATTTCGATATGATTTTAGCAATTTATATTAAATTTATTTTAATTTGGTGACAATTAAGTGAATGATTTTAAGCACTGGCTAAAGGTTAATTGGTATTATAAGTAAGTTTTTTTTTTCTTTTTTTCTTGTGAATATGAATCAGTTGATTAGCCTATCCATTGAGCGAAAAGATGAATGGCGAAGCGAATCGGCACAATACCTCAAATTAGTGTGGCTCCTGGGGACGAGTGGGTTTCATAATTCCTTCTTCCTTGACATCAATTATTGCAAAAAAGAAAAAAAAATGTTCCTTTCAAGCCCTAATTGAAGTGAGAAGAAAGTCATTGCAGAAGATACTGACGTGTGAGCAACTAATATTTGTCGTCCAGATGCAACATATAAAGCGATCAACCACGTCTCTAGAGTTTGATGAATTAGTTTGATTAGACTACGGAATGAATTTTGTTCTAATAACTCGAAGCGTTTTAGTCTCCAAGGTCGACGTGACTCTGAAGTCAGGGTGACTTCAATCTCGTACGTGATTGTCAATATCAATCATAATTCAGCAGAATTTATGAGAACCTTACGTTATTACGTGCTAATGCTTGCTTCGGTGAGAAATGCACAATATGTATTAGTTTGCATGCAATTTCTCTTCTTTTCTGGGAGCGACCTTGATGATATTTTTAAAAAGTGGGTTTGAGTCAAAACTCATTTGAACTTACTTTTAGATGGAGTCTATTTTTTATTAATCATTTCAACCAATTTGAAATCCAATCCCGAGTGAAGAAAAAGGGCTAATGGACCTATTTTCCTCTACACTAGAGCCAGGCCTGGGTATAAGTTTGGATGCATTATCATCATTATTATTAATGCCATCATATCCGGTAAAGATTGTGGATCGATGAAGGAGCAATTTGCCATCTTTATTGTTCTATAAAAATAACAAAGTGAGTGATTTCGAGTGCCCAGCAAATCAGTTGTCTCGAGTTCCTTTTCTCAACATTATGCCCCAATCAGTCATCAAAATCGACTTTGGTTTAAGAACGACCGTCATCACTTTATACGCTCTCATCACTCGTTTGCCATTAGTTCGCTGTCCATTTTTAGTGGATATGCTCTGCAGAATGTGTCTGACAGCTACTAATCAACCGAATGTAAGCTAATTCATACAGGCCCCTCGGCGACTGTTGTTTATCAGTATAGGGAACCGCATTCAATGAAGAACATCCATATGTAGCACACCACACATCATGGAATCTCTGAACCATTAGCCACATCAAACAGTGAGGATTCGATACCATATCAGATCATAAATATCCACAAGAGATGACAAGACGGTATCCTCTCCCCCAAAAGAAAGAAAGAAAGAAAGAAAGGGGAAAAAAACAAGAGCCTGAGGAGAGAGAGAGAGACAGAGAGAGAGAGAAGAGGTCAAATGGAAACAAAGTAAAGAAGTAGTGAAAATGGAGATTTCGAAGGAACGTCTAACTTTTCACGTCTTCTGGCGCTTCTGCAGCTGATCCAAACCTTCTTCACCTCTCGCATCTGTAACATGGGCCATTGTTGAATTGCCAGGATTAGGACTGCCATGATCCTGAAGAGCAACAAGAAAATGTTGGAACAAAAAGCAGAACCAGAAGAAAGGACAGAGAAGACAGAGAGAGAGTGAGATCACTAAGGTAAGTGAAGGTAACAAGACAAGCATAACCACCAGTGTGAAAGGAAAAGAACCAAGTATATTGCGCACATCATACCATGGGAATGGACGTTCCAGTCGCAAGCCCTCCTCTATTCGCCCGCTTTCCAAGGTCAATCTGGACTGAGATTCTGGCCTGTGATAGATCCACACCGGCGGTTTGTAATGCATTCGTCAGTGAATTTAATAACCTGTGGAGTGCATTATAGAATTTGAAATTAAATTTTCAACCTATTAATGTAAATCCAAGAAGATGATGCTATTACAATATGCCGAAGAATCAGACTCAACTCAGCTGACAATGGCATGATTAGAACATTCAGCTGCTATGAAGTAAGAATACCACATTAGTTGAGTGAGCAGAGAGGTAAGTTTTGGTAGTCTAATTGACATACAATTAAGTGAATAGACAGAACACCAAATAAGAAGGATCAATGGTTTAGCAAAGTAAAATACAATATTGGAATTGTATGGCTCAAGAGTACTGCTGTAATAATCAACAAATGACATGCAAATTCAGATAATCCTCCCTCCAAGTTCAAGTCAGCGCAGTTGCAAGCTCATAATGAATAAAGCACGAATTTGATACCTAAAAAAGAAGTTGGAAGCAATTGCATAGTAGCATTTGAAATGAACCAGGACATGGAATAGTGCACATCCTCCAAACCAGATGGCTGACAATTTAAAATACAAAGCAGCCGCCCCCATCCAATATTGCAGCATTATATAAGTTTAGTGGATAAAATAGTAACTGCCATATCAAAGCTTATACCAAGTGCAGCCTATATAAGTTTCTCACAACATAAAATACAAAGCGACTGCCCCATGTCCAATATTGCAGCTTACATAAGTTTAGTGGACAAAATAGTAACTGCGATCTTAAAGCTAATATAAGTTTCATATATAGAAATTTAAAACCAATAACGAATCACACAAAATGGCAGTCGTCATAAACCTAAATTTCCAAGAGGTGTCTTTGATAAAATCTCAACATCAACAACATGGGGTAATTAGAGAATTGGAAGAACAAATCATAGAAGATTTCTTTTATGCAGGTTGCTGGTTAGATACAAAGAGGGGAAACTGATCATGAGAACAAAAAACCTGCCACCATGGACATCACTATGCTAAGAAAAGAGATGTACTGATATAGCAGGAAGATAATGCCCATCTTTGATAACTAAAACATATAGATAGAAGACACAGATCCATGCTCACCCTTGAGAGTAAACACTTGAAATGCTGATTGTCCCCCCTTCAATAGTCAGATCTTCCTGCTGATCAGATGCAGTGTCTGCAGTGCACTCCATCGGTTGAGCATCTGGAAATGGTCTCTGAAGATGATTCGAAATCACATCATCACTTCGGACTGAGACAGGTACAGGAACAGCAACGTGCATTGCCTGTTTAGCTACCTCTGATTGCTGAACCATGAATTTGCTTGAGAGATCTCTTCCAGGATCTATTTCTGACGTATTCTGTGAGCTGGCAAGCATGTTTGGGGTTGTGCCAGTGCTATTATCCTCCAACTTTCCTGGATATGATGACGTGGGACCAGAACCATTTTTCATGGCTTGAGGTGGGCTGACAACACTTTGAACGCGCCAATGGCTATTTCTCTGCTTTGAGGAAGAACCAAAAGTTACCGAGAGGAGTCTACTCAGTACATGTGTTCATAATAGAAAATAAATTTCATATATGTTGATGTGCTGCTTTTTCACACAATAGTGTGAAAAGAATAATTACTAGATATTCAACACATAGTTCAGGAAATAATTTCCACATGTCATTCTGCTTCTGGAGTAGCACACTTCCAGTAACTTTTCTCGTTGCATTGTGTGGCAATGAGCAAAATGAAGAGCAGTCCCTCTAATTTAATGAAATGTATTCATCAAGAAACTATATCTGAAGCTGCCCAGCAGAAATTCAACAAATGATGCAGTGAATGGAGACAACTCACTTATGGGCATGAAACCCCAACAATTAAACTTAGCCATAAGAACAATAGTGACTTTGATTCAAAGAGAAAACTTTCATATAAAGAAAAACTCTCAGAATAAGGTACATCAACAGATGCACCCCAAGTTTGTGTTTTAGAAACATAAGGCCCAGAACCAACTGTCGACAGAAATTGGGTGCAGGAACCTTACTGTGGTAGTGAATAAATACACGTCTAACAAAGAAATAACAGAAAACAGAAGAGTGAACAGACAGAAGGCATATCCAAATAATAATATATATCAAAACAGAACACTGTGATGAAGCACACTCAAGCAAACCCACATTAGCCCACATATAATACATTGATCAACTATTTGGTTAAATACAAGAACCAGCACGATAACTGACCCACGGCATCAACTTGGTTGGTTCTGAACTCCAACCCTGGTAGGAGTCTTCATATTTATGTACCTTTTCCTGTAAATACCGGACATACTCAATTACCTGCAGGCAGTGAGAGTCAACCAATTAGGCAAACCATCTTCAGGAACCACAGGAAATGGGATTCCTTCAAGAACTCAATTTACCTCTAACAAAAAAGATGCTGTATCTCTCTTTTGGTCACTATGCGGTATGAGATCTCTCAATATCTGAAATCTGAAACCAAAGTTCCTTCATGAAAATATAGCTCCCTATCGATCCAAAAGTAATCATTCATGGTAAGCTACTTGTATGTTATGGGATAGCAGATGAGCTGACAATGAATCCTGATGGACTAAAAAGAAAGAAAGAAATTTAAATGTCACATAATAGGAGGACCAAGACTGCATTCACCCTGTTTCTGTGCATTAACACAGCACAACTTTAATTGCCATCACCAATTGAACACAGTGCATCATGGTCAAGCTGTTGAGAAGACCACGACGCTCTCACAGAATTCACCATGGGAGGTTGATCACACACAACATAATCAAATCGGGCACTCTGATAAGGATGCGAAGGGACACACCTCTCGTTGATTTTGCTCCTCCTCCGTTGCTCCGTGACCGAATGCTTCGATCTTAAGGCATGTGCTTTATCACTGTTCTTATCTGCAGTTCAAATTGCAAATCCCCACAACTCAGAGAGGACCAACACCGCTTACTTAAAACTACAATTCAGCACCGAACCAAACTCAACACGTCAAAAAGAAAAAGAGCCTACTTTCAGCAAATGAACTGAAAAACGAAACGCATACCGCCAAAAGGCCCAAAATTTAGCAATTTCCGGATGGTCAGTCAATACCAACACACGCAATTCAACAACGCATGCGGAGTCACCGGTCCAAAACCGGCGGAACCAAGCAAGCGTCCACCAGCACGCACGGCGAGCAAGAAATCACCGCCCCCCCGGGAAAAAAAATGTATTCAATTGGGCAAGCGAGAATCCCCAAAGAAGGAAGCGACAGGATCGGGGGGAAAGCCCGTACCTTTGGGATTCGCACTGTTGCTACTGTTGGAAACGTTCGAGGACGGGCCATCTCTCTTGGAATTGAGATCCTCCTCCTCGAAATCCTCGTACTCCTGGCTCCCTTTCCCCGATCTCATCCTCCGGGCGAGCTCGAATTCGCGCGCGCAGGAAGGAACGGGAAGGAGGAGGAGGAGGAGGAGGAGACAGAATTCCGCCGCCGCCGCCGCCGGCCGAGAGTCCGATGGGGAATCGGCGTGTCGGCGAAGACCCGGAGAGAGAAGGAGACGCGGCGCTCGATGGGTACGAAAAATTGGGGGGCGGAGGGGGACTCTTGGACAGCAACTGCTCAGCACGAAAAATGCGTTGTTGTTGCAGGAACCATGACTGTCTTGTTTTTTTTTTTTTGTTTTTTTTTTCCCGTCTATGGAGTGCGGGGGTATTGAGGGAGAAAGAGGGAGGGAGAGGGAGAAGGAAGGTGGTGGGAAGGCGATACGGTGCGGGCGAGCTCACGTGGCGCCCGTGAGCTCACGGAGGTTCGGGGCGGAAAAGGTTGTCCTTTTTTTTTTTTTTTTTTTTTTGAGTTTTCTGACGAGTGCTCTGCGCACACATGCTGGACAATCAATCGACGAGAATTTACGAAAAACGCCTCTTTTCTTTTTTTTTTTTTTTTTTAACCTTTCCTGGGAAGCCAATCCAAACCCGATTTGATTCATCCATTTTGTTGGCCTCATGCGTTGGGAGGCTATCCTAAGGTGATGGGACTTCGATTTCATATCGAAATTATGTGTATGTCAAACGATACTCACGCTAGGCACCATTTGTCAGGTACTTCTTAGGGGGAGAAGCCCCTTGGATCATGCCATGGAAGGTGGCTCTCTCCGATCCTATAATGCTGTGTTATCTGTTTAGATATTAGTCCTAACCAACTCGATAATTTTTCAATTGAAAAATAGTCAAAATGACATATCGTATGAATTTTATATTGTAGAATATATTATGTAATGTTCATGGAGTTTTGTGCTAATATATTATGACGATCATACATGTTATTTATCATTCATTACACGAATAATTAAAAAAGAGGCTCTCCTAAATTGAAATGGTAAATGGATTTGGCAGCTAAGAGCATGATACATTCACTCCAACAGAATTTCCATTTGACATTTTTCATTAAAGATGTTTTCTCTTGTTAGTAATATTCATAATTAAGATGTAATTTCAAGTATTTTGTTACGTAATTGAGTCAGAAAAAAATTTGACAAATTTATATTCTGGCGACATGAAAGTGATACTCAGAATATTGAAAAATTTCTTTTAACACTCGTTAAATTGACATCAATTGCATCGCACGATCCACTAGCTTATTCGAAGACACTGACGTTTCATTAATTGAACTTTGCACTTCCATTCGAGCAACAAAAAAGAGAGAGAGAGAGAGAGAGTGGTCTATGCTGTCGGGTCCTGTTGCCGGCACGAAAGGATGGGCCATGTGCGCTGCGCATTCACGAAAGGAGCCCCCCTTTGTTCAGTTTCCCAATTGCTGTAAAGAACCAAACCAGGCGCACCAAATTGGAAAAAAGACAAGAGTCACTGATAAAAAAAAGTGTACATAGACAGAGACACGAAGGTCATATAACGTATTTCAGTTTCAGATAGTCGCTTACTATCTACACATTAGTTGGGCTAATTCTTGAAATCAGGTGCTTTGCCTTTGTATGGGGAAGAAGGAAAACGGTGAACCTCTCGGCCGAGGAGGTTCATATATGCCGCCATGGCCGTTCGGCTAAGTTTATGCATTCGTTGTATCGGTAGCAGTCCACGAGATGGTCGATCGTCAAGCCCGCGGCTTGCATGAAGGAGTACACGATCACAGGGCCGACGAGACGGAACCCTCGCTTCTGCAGGTCTTTGCTTAGGATCTCGGCTTTGGGAGTCCTGAGAGGGACGTTCCTCGGGTACTTGAACCGGTTGATCGTCGGCTTGTGGTTCACGTAGCTCCACATGTAGTTGCCGAACGATCCGAACTCGCTCACGACCTGCATCAATTAATTCCAGTCACATGTCCGGCTAATTAATCGATAATCTGTATATCGTGAACCTGCAAAAAGTATGCGACCAAATGTATAGGTTCTTCAACGCTTGCCTTCAAAATGCATTTGGCATTGTCTATAATGCACCTTACTCTGCTCTCTGCTAACATCATTGCCTTGTTGGAGGAAATTTCTTCTACCTCATCATCTCCCATTTTGGCAACAATGTTAGGATCAAATTCAGCAAAAGCTTCTCTGCATCAGTAACACAATGATTTTGGCCAACTACTTATGTCGAGACGAATGAAATTTCAGTCAAATAAATAGAAATAAGCCCGATAACGAGCTAATACTCGATGATCGTTACCTATATAATTGCTTTCTTTTCAAAATTTCTGTCCAATTGTAGTCCATCAGCATGCCTGACATGGCAAGTAGCTCGAACAGCTGACTGCGCAGCGCAGCATACCACGATAAGCAACGCAACAAAAAAAAGGTTAGCCGGCAATGTAATCGAGAATTGGAGACAGTCTCGCATACCGATCATCATAAACCGGGACTCCCCAGCACTCATCATGAAACGACACGTAAACTTCATCTGTAACCAAAGCATGATTGTCATTTAATAATTTAATTGCGTCCGAATTGAATTTAGCATACTCTCTCTTATCTCTGAGACGGATGCATATATTTAAGACCGCAAAGTAGGTGGAAGAGAATATATAAGAACGATCCATCAGTGTTTGGTATCTTGTCTAGATTGGAGACTAATTATTATGAATCATTGACAAATTTAAGATGCTACATGGTTGGTGCAGTGACGTTGCGATATTCTTGTCGAGATGAGGGAACAAGACAACAGCTAGAACGAGGTTCCTTCGTTAGGAATAAGGTGAGCCTGGTGAATCATCGAGTGCTTGGTAAAGAAGGCTTGAAAACACTAAATTTGGGGCAAGTTGTCTGATTTTATTATGAGGTTGACCATCGCTTTCCGCTGTCTAGCTGATTACTCATCTCTAACGACCGCAGCTGCTCTTTCTTTGAATCATTTGGGAACCATGCAAAGTCAAGAAAAAAAAGAAAAAAAAAAACGTGGAAACGTTGCCTGACGACTCTCTGCAGTTTAGTAAAATTATAGAGGCATATCATCTATGGCAAAAGCGTAGACTTTGCCTGGAGGAATGGTGCTTTGTCGTCTTATTTTGTGTGTTCTTCTTAAGGCAGGTTCGGCTCACGTGTATAACGAAGAGGTTTATGCTACTTAATCGATAATGAGTAGTTAGCAGACTAAATCTACGTCTTGGAAGTACAAAAGCCAGAAAACAGGGTAATAAACACCGATTGATGGGGCAAAGAAAAGGTCTTTGAACTAAGATATCGTCGATGGGATGAACTCATCGAAAACAACGTATTGCAATAACAAGATTTTCATTAAATAAATGGTGATAATGCGTATCGAGTTAGGCATGCAAAGCTGATCTCTTCTCATGCGTTATCTTCACTAAAAACAGGAGACTGTGTCAACACGTAATATGAGCAATGTCAATGTTTCAGCAAGTAAAAAGCTTAAACAATTCACGGGTCATCTGGTGCGTTCTCATGAACAATGTGACACAAAAACATACCGCTGTTCTTTGTAATCCAGTTGCATCTCCTCACCTCCCCACCATCACTTGGAGTCGGACTTCCGGGCTGAACGTTTAGATTCTGTGCTGACCGAACAGTCCTAGGGAACGGCGTAGTGACTCCTGATCTTCTCTCCGGTGGGCGGATGAGGCGTAGCGCCAATGATATCTTGTGATCCAGTGGGGAAGAGGGCTCCGTAAGGGACGAGTCGTTGGAGTTCTGGGACAACGACAGGGAGAGGGAAGAGAGCGAGAGGGATGAGTTGCTTCGGTTGAGGCCGATCGGGTATATCTTCTTCAGGTGCCTGGACAAGAAACTTTGGCTTGACTTATCCTTCTCATTGAGATATTTGTTCGTCTCCAGAACATTTTTCCTAACACTAGCTCTAGACATTGTTTGGGTGGGATAAGGAAAACATCTGGGGTGGTTATCAATGGGGACTTATAAAGGGCTTTGGGGGATTTTAAATGAGAAAAAGAAAGGTGGGTTGATGAAATCAGACCAGCAGCAGGTTGGTGAAGGGTATGTTTCCTTGCGTATGAACAATTTCTGCTACTGAATTTTCAATCAAAAATTAACATAGGTTGCATTCGAGATCCATTTAGCAAAAAAGATGCCTGTGAACCTGCGTTTATATGATGAAGCTGAGAACGTATATGTAGATCGAATCGAGAATTGCCAGCCATCGTTGAAGATCCTAAAGTTTAATAAAGAAAATGCAGAAAAGAATGCATGACATATGATCTCTTAAGTAAGAATGATGTCATGTCATCGATGGGATAATAGTACTACTAATACGTATTTGAAGGGTCACTTTCTTTCCTTGCTACAGTTCATCAGCTCTGCACCTGCAGTGATTGAAAATCGAACTACAACTACGGTTTAAACTTCAGGGGTCAACCTTTTGATTGCATGATCTCATCCATTTTGCATACTAGCTTGCTTAATGTAACACTTCATCGATTTAGCACATCGTGAAGTGCCTTATGGCTAAAATTTGTGGTTCCTCGCGAAACAATGCATTGTTCGCCTGAGTGATCTATTTTCGTTTTTGGGTTTGAATTGGTGGCTAATTGTTGTCCAAATTGAGAGGGAGTAATAGTTTAAGAGGGTGAAGAAGATAATGAAACTAAAGGTGAAAGAGGCAGGGGGTGGGAGCTGCAGAATTTAGTTGCAGTGTTAACTGCAGTTCCATTGTTCTATAGGACAGGTGAAGTTTAGTAATTAAGTAAACGAGAGATTTTTAGTTGCCTTGTTTGTCTCAATGCGAGCGAACTGGGTCCATTTTGGAATTCTTAACCCCTACTCATAAATTCCAAGTTCCACAAAGGATTGAGGCGTGCCTTCTGCCTGCACAGATAAAGATATCTCATCCTTCAGAATTGTTTCGTAGATTCCCTTCACTGTGAACCATTTGACCGTGACAGGTTTCAGAGACAAATGGTCTGTGAAGTCTCGTTTTCAGGCCGGAGCCATAACTCCAAAGGCGGCGTGTGCGTGAATTTGTTGGTTCGCTTGCGCAGCAGAATTCGTCACGACCATGAGTGCATGACCATTTCTACACATGGTACAATTGGACTTAGGAGAAGGCAATGACTGCTGAAAAGGAGAACCCTGGCAAATTGTTCGTTCAGAAAAATACGTGGGCGGCCGAGGCTTGTCTGTTGGGCTAAAAGCCAGTTCTTTATCGACATTGATGCTCTGCCCACTTAGAGATTTTTGGTGTTGATGATTCATAGTGCAACGGGGCAAAGACGACCCAATCGGGCCTCGTCAAAGTGATGTGTAGCCCTCTTTTTGGCCAAGCAAACTGTCAAAACCAAATTATCATGGTTTGGCTAAACTAGTAAATGTCGATTGAGATGGATTATGACAAAAAAGAAAGAAAGTGACAACTGTTGCAGCTCAACCTTCCTCAAACGAATTCGTTGTTTGATTGGCTTGGCTCTCTCCACTCAACACACAACACACGTAAGAAAGTCCTCTAGGCATGGATTTTGGACCCTTCGATAATCAAGTCAGTTTGAGCTTCAGAGAATGAAATTGACGGAGTCAGGGTTAATGTTTATTAGAAGTCTCTCACGTCGAATGATTGATTCTAGGTTATTTATTCTTATTTTGATAGACCGGGATTCCCAGTTTACGAGATCTGAAATAGTGGAGTGGTCTTTCTTAAATGTGGGAGTATCTGTTGGTTTTCTGTCCACGTTTTGCCCACCTTTGCTGAATATACGGACGAACAGCTGTTTTGGATTCTAGACCGATTGGTTCGGACGCCTTTTTGGCTCCCCTGCCGTATCAAACTAGGCCTTTGGTTTAGGCACCAGCCTTCCTCACCTCAGGACCTTAAATGAGCCACACGTTGATGGGCTTTTGGTTGACTGTTATTGGGTCTTGTGCAAAGCCGTTGTATCACATGGCCATGAGAGTAAGATGAAACTCCAGCCGAAGCATGGAGTGGATGGAAGCCATCAGCAAAGCATCTATAAATGCTCGGCTGCATGTGGTATGTCCACATCCTTGATCAAAGAGAAGCAAGCTCGACCAGAAGATTGAAAGAGAAATATTCCTTAGATACAGAGACCAATCAAATGACTATTGGGCCTACAGCCTAAGAATGAAAAAGCGAATAATTAGTCAAGACATCGAGTTTGGCAAGAATGGTATCTGGAACAAGGAGGAAGAGAAGATTGAGAAGAAGTATGTCACCTTATACACCATTGGTATGTGAGGGTCAACAACACGAGGAGAAGATGAAACATAAGATTTCGCCACTCACGATGTAACACCACCATCCTCTCCTATTGCAACGCAAGAAGAATCCACTCTAGAATCTCCTATTATAACTTTATCACCTTAGAAAAGTTTATCAAACATGTAACTTTATCACCTTAGAACTAAAAAGCTACGAAGTGGCATCCAAAGAAGAGTAAAAGCATTAGAGGAAGAGACCTAGATGAAGAAAAATGAAACATGGGAGCTTGTCAATCGCCCCGAAGACAAAGGGATTGTTAGTGTCAAGTGGGTCTATTAGACAAAGCTCTATGTAGATGGATCACTCCATAAACATTAAACAAGGCTTGTAGGGGAAAGGATATTTGCAACAACTAGGTATTGATTGTCCCGAAACTTTCACTCCCATCGCTCGCCTTGATATTATTTGGGCACTCATAGCCCTAGTAGAATAAAAAGAATGAAAGATCCATTAACTAGATGTGAAGTTAGTATTCCTAAATAGATATCTTCAAGAAGAAATACATGAGGACCAACCACAAGTTTTATTGTCAAAGGCCAAGAAGAAAAAGTTTCAAAGCTCAAGAAGGCCCTCCATGGATAAAGTAAGCACCATACGCTTAGTATAGCAGAATTGACAAATGCTTCACCAAATAAGGATTCAAGAGGAGAATGAGCAAGCCAAACATTTTATATCAAGACTCAAGGTAATCCTAACACTCTTATTGTCTCTATGTATGTAGATGATCTCATATGTATAAGGAACATTGAGAAGATGATTCAAGAATTCAAAAAAGAGTGATGATGACATTTGAGATGATAGACTTGTGTTTGATGCACTACTTCCTTGGCATCTAAGTAGACCAAAATGAAGGAATTTTCATCCCATAGAAAAATATGTCAAGTACCTCATGAAGAAATTCAAGATTGTAAAAATGTTTCTACACGGCTTGTGACAAATGAAAAACTACTAAAAGAAGATGGAGCAGAAAAAGCTAGCGTTACTTTTTACAAAACTCTGATTAGTAGTATGCTATATCTCATTGCTACACGATTGAAATCATGTACACAATAAGTCTATTATCACGGTTTATGCAAAGTCTGAGTCAAATTCATTTTGGAGCTACCAAAAGAATTCTAAAATACTCACGAGGAACTAAAAATTACAACACTTGGTATCACCCAAGTGCAATAGCTAAGGTCATTGGCTACATCGATGATGATTATATAGGTTCAGTTGACAATAAAATGAGCACTATCGGTTATGCATTTACTCTAGATTCTGGAATATTCTCATGGGCATCCAAAAAACAAGACTCAATAGCACAGTCTACTATAGAAATTGAATACGTCGTGGCTGCTATGAGCACCGGTCAAACACTATGTCTTTGCAGAATTTTATAAGACATTGGAGAAGCATAGACAGACCGATTCCAATATGATGCTACAATAACTCCACAATTGCTATATAAAAGAATTTATCTTTCATGAAATAACTAAACGTATCGACATTAAATATCAATTGATGCAAGAAGTACAAAATAATGAAGAGATCAAGCTCAACTATTGCAAGACCGAAGAACAAGTTGCAAGCATATTTAGTAAGGCATTATTACAAGCAAAATTCCAGAAATTACAAAGTATGTTCGGAGAATCGCGAAAATGGATCAAGGATGAGTGTTAAATATTAATACATTTCCTGAACTTTCTGGATCACTAATTCAATTATAGCATGACTTGCATAAATTAGGAGTGGCAGAAAAACACTCCGAGAGGCAGGTGAAAACTGTGGCGTCTAGATTGATTAGTGGCAGGTAGAAATAGTGGCCAATGAATGGCTAGCATGCAATGTTCAGATTTATTTGATGATGAATCAGCCAAAGACGGCCTATAAATAGGCTTTAGTGGTGTTTGTTCACGATAATTAGGAGTAGATCCACTATAAGAAAGCTCCTCCACTCGCAATAAATTATCCACCAAAGTTTCTCATCTTGCGCCCTTTTTTCCGTTTGCTGTCCCATTGTCATCATTTTTGCTATCGCTCTGCCCTGAAGTGCCGAGCTTTGTCCTTTCCCCGCATGTAAACCCCAAACACGCACATCACACACTTGGCTTCCGCAATCCAACAATCTTCCTTCGTCAGATGAAGAAAAGGAACTTTTCAAGTCCATGGTAAAGTTCGACCATAATCTCTTTCAGGGTTAACAGATCTGAGAAAGTCATGTTGTGTCATCAAAGCTGAATGGGGCCGCGAGTCCCCTATACGATTCTATGCCACCGTGGGAACTCGCAGGTCTTCTACCAGATCATCGCAAAACAATGTTTCAGCACCATTCAGCCACTGCCGTCCCGTGAACATTCGGAAGCTCGCGCAAGCACCATGAGACCAATCTCCAGCTAGTAAGGTCACTCGTTCTTTTAAAATTTTGTGACAAGCAAATTAGGGATAAACACATCAGAATTCTGAAAACTTGTTGTAAAAGTGCAATTTGGTCATTAAATTTTCAAAATATGCAATCAACTCGTACAATCAAGTATTACTAAACGGTCAGTTCGTTTCACGGAAAATATCACGTTTCCGGAAAATATTTTCTAGGAAGTCATTTTCTAAGAAAATGACTATATTTTATGGTATTCGGCCAAACCTGAAATTTGAGTGGAAAATATTTTCAATTATTTGTTATCTAATTTGATTTTTTGGAGAAAAATTACCAAAAAAATTAAATTTTAATATTTTTAATTAACCAAAGAAATTAATTTATATATATTTAAATTGAATTTTTAATTATTTTATTTTTAAAAATCGAATTTTATTATTTTTATTATTTTAATTTTTCTTTTTTCCTTCTTCCTTCTCCTCCTTCCTCCGCTGCAGCATGCCTCGACGTGGCCAGCTGCTCGGTGACCAACCAAAACACAATTGCTAGATTCGGCGAGCTCAAGGCTCAGTCGATCCAAGGGAGCCCGAGCTACGCCGAGGCTGGCAAGCTCACGGCTTGCCCAATCCAGCGAGCTCAAGCCTCACCCTTGCCGGATCCGGCCTTAGGCGAGGTTGGAGTTGCCCCGTGGCCGTCCGGCCACCATTGTGGCGGGCGATCGGCCAAGGAAGAAGAAGAAAAAGAATTAAAAACTCAATTTGAAAAAAGAAAAAAAAAAGAAAAAGAAAACATAAAATAAAGAAGAAGGGGGAAAACAAAGAATACAAAATATAATTTCGAATTAAAAAAAAAAAAAAAAAAGGAGGAGGAGGAAGTGAGGGCTTATAGGGGTGTGAGATAAGAAAGACTAAGTGAGGAAAATATTTTCCACTTTTCAAAAGTGAAAAACATTTTCCTTTAATTTATAAGACTTTTTTCCCTTCATGAAAAATGTTTTTCCCAAGTAATTCATTTTCCATGAGACGAACGCCAGAAAATTTGAAAAATGTTTTCTCGGAAGTTATTTTCCGTGAAACGAACATGACCTAATAATCCTGTTCAATTTGATTAATGAAAAATGCCAATGTGACTTGTTTTACTATTTTCTCAAGATATGTAGCAGTGACGTGGCATTTTTTTTTATCATCTTCTGGAAAGGAAGGTGCTGATGTGGCATACTCTTTCTTGAGCTTAGCACCTTCTTCTTCCTTGCTCGATACCACCATAGCCATCTCCGTCATTCTCGTCCCTTCTCGCTCAACATCTCTGGAATCATTTCAGACTCCAAATCTCTGCTTGGACGGACTGAAAGATAGCAACCCCGATTTGTATGTTGAAGGCTTAATGGAATGAAAGGATCTTCTTATGCAAAATAGCCCTCAGTCAAACACATTGTTCCTTCCCCACAGAATGGACTCTACATTACATTTTAAAACACGAAAACCTTGTTTTTTTCAAGAATGACGATAACTTGGGGAAGATATGCCAGAGCTCTTTCCACACAATCCTTCAGCAATCAAAGATTGCGAAAGTGGATAACTTCATTGAAACCATGAACATTTGTGCCTTCTCATGAATTCGCCCTATTTCCATCGGGTGGTCGTTGCCAGTGCACGCTACAGCAAGTTTGTCGAGCGGCCATAGCCGTGAGCATGAAGATAACTATACTTCGACCTCCCCCGTCTCCAATCCTCCCATCGCTACACATCTGCAGCCCGACCGTGTTCCTTTAGGTTTTCTCTGGGCAGAGCGACGTGCTCCAGTGCACCAGCAACGCTTCCTAATGACGCCATTGATACTGTACCAACCAATCCTATCCGCTCCTGTCGACGGTCTCTCTCTATTTCTCTTCACAGAGCTCGTTGGTCTCCTCCGTTGACGAAGAATATAAAATCTCGTTGCCTTACGGCCGAGCTTTTTCTATCTCGATCAAGTTCTGGCGATGAGGTCATCGGTAGATGTAACTCCACCACGGTCGACTCGACAAAGGTGTCAAATCTGGTTCCGCGGCCTTCAATCAAGGCAGATTTGGCTCCACCATATCTGAGTTCACTGTGGCCCAACTTCGTGCAGAGGAGCGTTGATGACGATGAAAGGCAAGGATTACCTTCTCCGCGTCAGGAGAAGACATTACCACCACGTATTTTTAGAAAGGAGTAACAAAAACTGCCTTAACTTTTTCTGTTTACCACAGTAGACAGAATTAACGGAGTTCAATTATATTTTCATAACAAGTTCTTTTATTACACTTATCACTCCACCGATAATGTTTAAGCCAAACTCAGAGATCAGATTGGTGTGATTAGACAACATTATGACCATAGTAGACACTTTTAATCTCGATAGGAGAATACTAACCCGTGCGAAAAGACATTTTGTATTCTTTCTCGTAAGACCGACATTGGCGCCACTGTGGATAATAATTCAAGTTTTTGCTCGATTCTGAAACGCATACCAGCTAGGAATTGGCATAGATCATCCCAGACTATGATCATACCGGGGTCCATCATGAGTTGCTTGTGTCCAAAAATAATGAGGCTGGCCATAAAACGTGAAATGCTCCCTCGACAGATCTACTAACCATTGGTGGTCCAAGTCCAACGTAAAAAGTTATAATGCAAGAGAAGGCAATCGAAAGGAAATGGTCAGGCCAGGCACGTTGAGTGACTTGAACGGCAAATTGCTATACTCAACAGTCAACACTGACATGTTATTTTATGATTGCTTAGGTTGAAAGGGAGTTTTTTCTTTTACACTTTCCAACCAACCTATACTTCCGTTGGCAACAAACAAAAAAAATGTATAATTGCTTTTTTTCCCTTCATCAGGAATACTTAACTTTCAATTCCAAATGTTGCTAAGCGATTTCTTGAAATCAAAAATTAATTTCCAATTAAACTGTCTGCAATTTGGATTAGTAAATATAAGAATTCGCAATTTTCAATCCATGAATCACTACTTGGTAAAAAACTTCACCTAGATAACGATATTTTGATGGAAATCTTCTCTCAAAATACTGAGTGATTATACTACTTATTAAGTATCACTTTCACCATATTCGTAGCTTTATATAAAAGGTAAGTGTGTTTTAGTAACTAATAATTTTTGCATGTGATTACCAAATAGTAGTAGCTTTTCACTAGTATTCAATATTTTAGGAAGTAAGTTATAATAGCTAGGGGTTATCACTTCCCAAGTGGGCCAATCCTCGGCTTGGCATGAGAATCAACCCTATGGCTCTCACCTCCTGGTTCCAGAATTAGGGCTAGACCAGCGGTTTTAGAACTGACCAATCCGATTCTCGAGAGCCGAGACTAAACATAGTTGTCCACCTTTTGTCCTTTAAATAAGTTTAAAGTTATAAAAAAGGTAGCATGTCTTGACGCCTTATTAGGATAAAAAAATGTGAAAAAGAAAAACAAAATAGTGTCCGAGTGTGAGATGCCACATCAATTTGCAAGGAAGGAGACATGCTGTCTTTTTACTTCGTAAGACAAAAAATTAAGATGTTGAATAGTGTCCTGGAATCGATTTGAATATTGCTAGTTCAAAGAAATTGGAATTGGGAACCATTTGAAACCAGTCGGTTTTGGAGTGGAATCGGGCTGATGCTCACCCTAGTTACAGCAATCAATTTTCGCCATGATCATCAACCTTTTAATATCACCTAAGTATTTATGTGCCTAATAATAGTTAGCAATTACTCTATTTTTTTTTTTTTTTTTTGTAACTTTTCATTAGGAATGATAAATGGAATAATAACCTTGTCGTAAAATGGTAAGCTCGACTTTAAAACAATTAGAAAAATCTTTTAGGATGTCAATGGTAAAGTAAGCGGGCAATTGGTTTATGTTAACATGAACCGTTTGCTACATTGTCTTCTCTATTGATCTATAAGTAGAGATAACTGGAATTTTTTTATTAGAAAAAAGCAAAAAAAAAATTTGAGCGTGGATTTTTATTTCTGAAGTAATTGATTTTTATCCACGGCCATCAAAAAGCTTTATTTACATGGAAAAACTATTCTATAATCTTAAGAATTAGATAATTTATGCAAACATAACCGGACCACATCTCCGTCAGCCATTTCTAATGACCCTGCAAAATGTCGATGCTAGCAAGTAATGTTAGCCACAAGGTTTCGTCAGTTTTTGAGGCGATGATGCGACAGGATTAAACAAGTCATTGATATAGAATCCAATGAAAAATGGAAATGAGAAAAAAAAAAAAAGGAAAGAGGTCATTGATATAGAAAATAAGGAATAAGAGGACATTCCTACTTTGTCTTGGTGGGCCGGCAAGGACCACATTCGTTCTTTGATTAAATAATTCGTGGGTTTCATGGGGAACACTGGACCCATCAACTCATCCGTTTTAACGGCACCAAAAGTCTTTCTCTCTCTCCGACCGACGTTTGTTCCTTAGATTTCCAGAACCATGTCGTGGTCAAATCGTCATGTCTTTATGCCAAAAAATCTGTTCATACGCCCTAATTTATTCATCCATCCGAACGAATTCAGGCTGTGTATTATTTGCATTATGCACTTGTCTTTATCCATTCGAACTGATTATCGCACGTTAAGTATCTATGAACTTCTTTTTCTCTTTGGACCGACTAAAGTTTATATTTAATTGATAGGGTTTGATTAGATGAAAGTGACATGCTCTTAATGGATGTATGTTACCGGCCACTTAGAGCACATCGGAAATGGCAAACATCACTCCGATAATTTGGCTAATAAGTTAGTTCCTGGGAGATAAATAAAAGGAATTGCCAAAATCCATCTCTCACAAACTTATGATTGATGTCAGATTAGATTTTAATAAGCAGCAAAAGGGCAATGCTTGGAATTGGCACCAGTGATGAGTCGAAGAAAAAAAATCATTTTCATGAGGGTATTGCGCTTTATCCCGTCTTAATCCTCAAAGTTCACAAATTATGAGATTTACAATCAATTTTCTTGAATGGATGTGATATACTACGTGATCATTTTTAGTATTAGGATGAGATTGATATAATGGATGGGACACGATGAAAGAATAAACCAGCAATAAATGAAGTATCTACGAAAGGATAGCTCTAGCATATTCAGTTATCTGTAAAATCACTGAATGATTATTCCGTCATCTAGATCCACTAGCTTTTGATATTAGAAAGAGCATACCAATAATATTATAATTTTCAAATTTGTGGGAAAAAAAGAAAGGAAGAAATAGGATGATGAAGTGTTGGCCAATTGCTGAGCTGGAAAATGGGGGGAGGAGGGGGGCTCATTCCCTCTCCAGCTCCGAAACAATTATTATGCCGGAAATCACTCCCTCCTCACTCCGACAAATATTCTCTCTCTCTTCCTCTCCCTCTCTCTCTCTCTCTCTCTGCACCAAAAAGTCCTCGTTTTTCCTCTTCTGCTCGCTCCACTGCCCTCTGCCTTTCGGATTGAAACTCGCACACGCACACACACACACGCAGCAGAATTTGCAGGACGTCAGTCATGCTCCGTCGTCTTCTCCGTCCATCCACTTTTCCAATCCAGCCCAACTAAGAAGACGCCCCCACGGAAACTCGCTCTCTCTCCCTGGGTTTTCCTTGTCTTGTTTCTAAAAAATAATGGGTTCTGCAACGTCGTCCATGGCGGCGAAGTTCGCCTTCTTCCCCCCGACGCCGCCGTCGTACGGCGTCCACGCGGACGAGTCGACGGGGAGGCTGAGGATGAGCGACGTGAGCCAGAGGGACGACGTGGACGTGATGAGGCTGAGGACCAAGAGAGGGAACGAGATCGTCGCCGTGTACGTGAAGCACCCGTCGGCCTCCATGACCCTCCTCTATTCCCACGGGAACGCGGCCGATATCGGACAGATGTATCACATCTTCGTGGAGCTCAGCCTCCATCTGGGCGTCAATCTTCTTGGGTACGTCGAAAAGATTTGATCTTTTATCGAGAGAGAGAGAGAGAGAGAGAGCAGTGAGCAAAAATTTCGTGGGAAGTGATGAGTTTCTTGTGCTGAATTCAGGTATGACTATTCAGGGTATGGACAATCTTCGGGAAAGGTACGATTTTTTTTTGTCTTTTCTATAAGTTCAGTGTAGAGTGCATGGTGATGTGATGGAATTATCTGTTTTTCCAAGAGCGAAATAGTAGTCTTCCAAGTACGTCAAGCCTTCTGATTTGTCCGTTGTAAAACGAGAGACAAGGGACTCTGACTTCACAATTCTTCTATGATGAACTATTCATCCGTTGCAACAATTGGCATTTTAGTGGACGGATTTTCCAGCATTCCATTTTTTTTTTTTTGTTTTGGTCAGATCCAGCATTCCATTTCCATGGCCATTTTAAATTACTCTTCTGCGGAAAGAATAGGTTGACACGAATATTGTGGTCTGCTAGTGTGATGCTTGAGTCGTAACGTGATTTCTCTTTGTTTTGCTGAGATTTATCTAGATCTGAATGCCAGTTGAGCTGATTCAGTTTAGTATCTGTTGAATTAGCCGAGCGAGCAGGACACGTATGCTGACATAGAGGCGGCTTACAAGTGCCTTCAAGAAACATACGGAGCGAAGGAGGAAGACGTAATATTGTACGGTCAGTCGGTCGGAAGTGGACCTACTCTAGAGCTTGCCATACGGTTGCCTTGTTTGAGGGCTGTAATTCTTCACAGTCCAATCTTGTCTGGTCTTCGAGTCATGTATCCCGTGAAGAGAACATTCTGGTTTGACATATATAAGGTTTCCTTTGTTGTGATATGATTTCTTTTCTCGATTACTTGTGATGAATTGTTTCAACTTGCCAAAATAGATCCCCTCATCTATTTGAGAGCTACTAATTTTACTCTGTTGCAGAATATTGACAAAATTCCTCTGGTTAACTGCCCCGTTCTGGTCATTCATGTGAGTTTACACATCTCTTTCATTTTGTGAATGCACTCCACGATACACCATGCAGTGGCTCCAAATTTGTGAAACAATTTACTTATTCTGATATTCATATCTTCTCTCTTAGATAAGTGCTCACCAGTTTCATGAATTTTTTCTGTCGTTGAATGTCAAAATCATCTGAACCTTGTCTGGAAATAAAAAGGTGCGACATAGACAATGAGGATTTACTTGAAAATGGAAGCCACAAATAATTAGCCACTGCATGATTATCAGTGGGCATAAATCACATCCACGAGGAGCATTTTCTGTGTCTCCTTTCTTGAGATGCACCATGGCACTGAAAGCAAACATGATTTCACATGAATATCTTGCTGAAGCTTTATTATTAATTTGCATCTTGTTTTATCTGTAGGGAACTGAAGATGATGTAGTAGATTGCTCCCACGGCAAGCAGTTGTGGGAGCAGTGCAAAGAAAAGTATGAACCATTATGGCTTAAAGGAGGGAGCCACTGTAACTTGGAGCTCTTCCCCGAGTACTTGAAGCATCTCAGGAAGTTCATATCCGCCATTGAGAAACTACCTCGTGTTCGCGATGTATCTGAACAAAGTACAGATAATTCTGAACTTCCTCTGATTGCCACTGAAGCGAGTAGAGATAAGTCCAGGCTAAGTGCGGATAATAGGGAGAAATCAAGGCTGAGCACTGGGCAACAGGATAAGGCAAGGCTAAGTACGGACAGCAGAGACAAGTCAAGATCCAGCACTGACAAGAGAGAAAAATCAAGAAAGAGTGTGGATCGGCTCATGAAATCAAGAAACAGCACAGATCAGCCGGAGAAAGCTAGGAACAGCTTTGACCGGTTAGTTTGATTTATTTATTTTTTTTGTTTATTGTGAAATTGCAGGCCATGCAGTTAATGACTACTGTTAATACTTCATTACTGATCTTATAGTTTTCGCATTCTGAAATATATGATGCAGGTTGGGAGATATGGTGAGGTCAGTCGGGTTGTGCAATGTCGATTGCTTGAAGTCAACAGCTTTAGAAGCCTGAGCCTGAGGAAAGTGCCGATGCTTGTGACAACTTGTGTACAGATACTCCCTTTTGCCGATCGAGTTTATTTACCAGATTCCATTTGATATTCAGATATCTTCATGGCGCTCCAGTGCAAATGAATAAAGAGTGGAAGGATTAGATGATCATGCACTGTGTTGTTGCTATGGTGATTGAAATTTCATTTTAAGAACGGGATCCAGAGATCAGGTGATCTCTAGATTCTCTAGTCATTTAAGTCCTAGTTTATACACGTACTCGGCATCTTGTGTTTATACACCTAGTCGGCATCTTTTACGGTTTTCCAGTTCTTTCTGCATCTGCTAGCTGGAAGTTCTGTCATGGAAGGTTGTATTGAAGAACATCGCTTTGTATCATTAAACTGTACAAGGTAGCTGCTTGATTACCTGATCAAAATCAGCGGAAAGAATGTCTGGAGGTCTAAAAAGCGAGAAAACCCATCCCTTTGTACCCCTACGGGCACTTGGTCCTCTTCACTGGAACTGTAGAATCTGCCCAAGTGTCCACATGCCACTGAGTTGCAATTGTCATGCACAAGAAGCCGTGAAGAAGATGAGCCATGTGCACACCCACTGTCAAAAGCTCTGTGCAACCTACTTTGGAAACAGAAGAAAAGCAAACAAAGAAGAGCTTAGTGCAACCTAGTCTGGAAACAGAAGAAAAACAAACAAAGAAGAGCTTTGTCCAAGCTTCGTCGCTCGTTCTCTCTTTCGGCCATTCTTTTCAAAGCGCTAGCTTTTTTGGTCTTTCGGCCGAGACCAACTATAATGAATCTCATGAGCTGATTTATCTGTTGGGCAAACACAAGATGTTGATAGATCCTGTCATTTACCAAATTGAGAAAAAAAAAATTCCAAATGAACTTTTTTAGCGCAAGGATGCTAGTAAATCCTAGGATGTAGCAAATCTTGCATAAACGGAAAAAAAGCCAAAAAAATTAAAAAGTAAACGACATAATAAAAAAAAATCTTATATGCAATTTTTTAGGGTGCGTTTGGTAACGATTACATTGCTCCCTAACAAATTTCGATCGAAATGATTATTTTCTATTATGTTAGGGAATTGATTCGAGTAAAAGAACGCGTTTGGTGCAGAATCGTACAAAATTTCGATTCCGGAATAATCATTGCGTTTGGCACGTGTTCATTGATTCTGTTCCAAATTAATTTATTTTAATTTTTAAATAATTTTTTCCTTTTTTTTATTTTTTTTTCTTCTTCTCCTATTCTTCTTCTTCTTCTTCTTTTTTATTCTTTTTTTCTTCTTCTTCTCCTATTATTCTTCTTCTTCTTCTTTTCTTTTTTTTTTTTTTCTTCTCCTATTCTTCTTCTTCCTCTTTTTTTTTTCTTTTCTTTTTTCTCCTTTTTTTTTTTTTCAGGTCGGATGAGAGCCTCCGCGAGCTCGCCGGACCGCATACCGACGGCGGCGGACGGCGACCAGTGGCGGGCGGCGGTCGCGGGATGGCGATTGATGAAAAAGAAGAAAAGAGAAGAAGAAGAGTTTTGATACTCAATTTTGTTAAACAAAGAATCAACTTTTTATTTATTCTTGATTCTCTTCCCAATCTGTTCTCGGGAACAAATTTGGTCTCGGGAACAAAAAATTTACTAAACGCGATTCTCGTCCCAAACTAATTCTGGGAACAAAAAATCAGAATCAGGCATTATTTGGATGGTTATCAAACAGTGCCTTAGTGCAAGGATGCTAGTAAATCCTAGGATGCAGCAAACCTTGCACTTACAAAAAAAATGCCAAAAAAATTTAAAAGTAAACGACATAATTTTAAGAGAAATTCTTATATGTAATCCAAATATGTGAGCATGTTTCATTTCAAACATACTATAATATGAATTTTAGGTAAAATTGACATGATTTGATTGTTGTTGAAATTGGCTTGCGTGCATTGATTACTCTAAGTACAGGAGCTTGTTTTTGCCCTCTCGATAAGACATGGAGAGGAGCCAAATAATTTTCTATTTAACCAAAATGAAGAAGAAAGGAAAATTATTTCAAGAGGATATTGTTATTGCTGAAATGGCAGCATCAGGGCCTTACAATTTCCCACATACTGCCAAGCAGAGAGACTCCCTCTCCAGTGTCTCCAACTTCTAGAACCCTCCTCTTAAACCCTCTCTCAACCCTCCTCCCTATTTCTTCACCCCATTTCTCTCTCCCTCTCTACAACTCCCGTTTCAAAAGATAAGAGCTTTGCAAATTCCCAAAACCATCTAGGGTTTCCGAGGCCCAAATGGCTCCAGCGCTCAGCAGAGGCTTGGCCGGCGCTCCTCTGGCTTCGCTCCCGTCGTCTTCGTCTTCGTTTTCGCTGAAGAAGGGCAATAAAGTCTTGAGCTTGAGGAGCGCTTTTTTACCCCCAAATGGGCTCAGAACGGGGTTCTCGTGCGGCGGGTTGAAGTGGAAGCTCGAGAAGAGGGACAATCGGGTTTCAATCCGTTGCGAGTCCGCGGTCGCTGAGAAGGAGGCTGGCGAGACTTCCGGCGAGCAGTTTGAGTATCAAGCTGAGGTGGGTTTCGCCTTGTTTTTTTGATTGATCACGCGGGAGTCCGAGTTCTTGCAGTTGTTTGGTGTGAAGTGAGTGAGAATTGAGGTTTAATGTCACTGTCGATATGTCCGGTGTTTCGGACATTGAGAGCATAATTGATGGCTAAAAATGAAAGCTTGATTACTTTTCAAAAGTGATTGTTGCTGAACGTTGTGAATTATTGAAGGAGATTGGCATGTAGAACATTTTAAAATGACATGAGGAGTACACAAGGATTTACTCTGGTAGTATGATTGGTTGATTGTTATGGAGAACTCGTGATCTCAATGTGAATTGTAGATTGTATTCCGATCGTATAGCACTGCATCCTCCGCTTCTGCGCTGATAAATTTAAACTTTGCATTGTTTTTGCAGGTCAGTCGTCTATTGGATTTGATTGTCCATAGTTTATACAGCCACAAAGAAGTGTTTCTTCGAGAGCTTGTCAGGTGAGTATTTCACTCGCGCTTTTATCTTCATTTCTTTGTGGAACAACTTCTAAATTCTCGGTAAAGATTTTAAGTTTTGCCTTTATTTGTGATTTATGGCTGAAATTAGTTTTCCCTTTTCCCCCTCTATCAGCAATGCTAGTGATGCTCTTGATAAGTTGAGGTTCTTGAGTGTTACTGAGCCTGCTCTTCTTGGAGATGCCGGTGATTTGGAGATAAGAATCAGAACAGATCCTGACAATGGAACCATCACGATAACGTAAGTCTGTTGTAGTTTATAGATGAATATGGTTTTATTTTGTAATTACTGAGAAATTCATGGGATGTGGATGGTGATATTTGAGATTTCAGAGATACTGGTATTGGAATGACGAAGGAGGAGCTCATTGACTGTCTTGGAACTATTGCTCAGAGTGGTACCTCAAAATTCTTGAAGGCTCTGAAGGTTCTTGTTTTGCTTTCCATCTCCCTGAACTCCATCATATGATAGTTTGGTTGGTGTACAATTGATATCAAGAATTTTGAAACTCTTTAATCTTATACTTTCAGGAAAATAAGGATCTTGGCACGGACAATGGATTGATCGGTCAATTTGGTGTTGGCTTCTATTCTGCTTTTTTAGTGGCTGAGAAGGTGTTCTTTAGCTAACCATTAATGAACCTTTGTCTATTTGTAATTCTTTTACATTGGCATGGTGATTTACACTTTTCATAGTGATTATTTTCCTGAGGCAATGCTCATCTTCCTGACTAGTAGGTTGTTGTTTCGACAAAAAGCCCAAGATCAGATAAGCAGTATGTGTGGGAATCAGTAGCTGATAGCAGTTCGTATACGATCAGAGAGGAGACAGATCCTGAGAAGCATCTTCGTCGTGGAACACAAATTACTCTTTACTTGCGGGTATTGTGATAGTTGATTGCACACTTTGGTGACTTATTGGCCATAAAAATTGATGTATCCACCTTAATTAGTTTCCATTAATTTTTAGGCTTGTAGTATTTGCTGCAATTATCGCTTATAGTTTTATGAAGAGTGACGTTTTGAGTCTAATATGTGTCGACAAATCATACTAAAGCCTAAGGAGTTTACATAAGAGGTTATCATACTCAATAGTCAAGAGTCAACGTGTATCTTATGCAAGTAAAACAACTTATTCTCTCTGACTTTTTTGTGCAAATTAATTTCTTGGAGTTGGTGCACTGACACCCACTTGCCCTTTTAGAATCTGGTTTGAACTTTTATACTTGTAAGTAGGAGAATTACTTTAGTGAGCCATATGCTTGTGGTTTGAAGTTGCAATACATCCTACCTTTATACCAGATATTCGATCTCTGGCTGTCTTTGAGAAAGACCTTGATGATAGATAGCATGTGATGGCATTGGTTCTGCTTTATCTTAATTCAGTTAGTGATAGAGTTTCCTGTCTATTATTTCATGCCCCTTGGGAACAATATGGTGCTCCCTTTTGATAATTTTAACAATCAGCTTTCTTGCTTTTGAAAGCATTTGTTCAGTTTCTGCCGATTGCAATGGTAGTTTAACAGTCCTATCAATTTTTTTGGTGCAGGAGGATGACAAATATGAGTTTTCAGAGCCAACGAAGATACAGAATCTGGTGAAAAATTATTCGCAGTTTGTTTCCTTCCCCATCTATACATGGCAAGAAAAATCGAGGACAATTGAGGTGGGTCCCTTTGTATGCAATGTGTAATTTTCTTTCTGAGATTTTGCTAGGGTTGAAGTCAGTGAATAAATGGTCTCTATGTTTTTAAGAGTTGTTTGGAAATTGAAAGCCAGAATCATGAATAGCCACTCAATTCTCTGTTTTTTTCCTTATTTGATGTATAACGCCTGGAATTTTCGGGTATCAATTTCCTCTTGAACTGATTCGTTTGCCTAGATTATTATAGGTGTATACTATCAACAATGCGTTCATTTGTACTGCGAAGTGGACTGTCCAGTATTATCCAATTGGGCAATTTTCAGGTTGACGTTGGTGACTAAAAATTGAACCTACGCTGACTAATTTATGCAGAGGTTTTGTCATAGAGATAACGTAGGATGTCTATTTGCTATTGTGCTAAAAGGGGCTTTGTCACTATAGTACTTTCATGCGAGTTCTATTTTCTCATTGATTAAAATGGTGGCAGTTATTAGTGTACTGATGTCAACGTCTAAATTTGGCCAGGTTGAAGAGGAGGAGCCACCAAAGGAGGGAGAAGAAGCAAAGCCAGATGTAATTTATGAAGCATTCACACATGTTAACGGTGTCATTTTCTCTACTGTGACATTTAAGTGGGTTTGTTTCTTTGATGCAGGAGGAGAAAAAGAAGAAGAAGACAACTAAAACTGAGAAGTACTGGGACTGGGAATTGGCCAATGAGACAAAACCAATATGGGTAAGTAGTAGTCTTTAGTTGTTTGTTCTTTATTTACTTATTTTCATGAACACATTTCCATGCTATTGAAATTATTCTTTTCTGCTGATAGTTTCTTTGAGTGAGGTATTGTTGCTTGCTCTTGTGCCATGTCAACGTGTGCTTGCAAACATTATCCTGCTGAACTTATAGTCCTTTGCATGGTGTAGATGCGGAGCCCCAAAGAAGTTGAGAAACAAGACTATCAAGAATTCTACAAGAAGACTTTCAATGAATTTCTTGATCCACTTGCGTACACTCATTTCACTACTGAGGTACTGCATAATCTTCTTCCTTCATCTAGCATAATACTCTCCTCCATATGGAGCTTGACTCAAATAAAGTGCAGGGTGAGGTGGAGTTCAGGAGTGTCTTATATATTCCAGGAATGGGACCTCTCAACAATGAAGACGTAATAAACCCCAAAACGAAGAACATACGCTTGTATGTGAAGCGCGTGTTCATTTCTGATGATTTTGATGGTGAACTGGTAAGTCTTAATGTAGCTTCAAACCGAATAGAGGAACTGATTCTTCTTCTTCTTCTTCTTCTTCTTCTTCTACAGGTTTGTGTTGGGTTTTTGATAAGTTTGGCAATGGCGTGTTAATTCTTAAACTCTTGAACATTCTTGCTATTTTTCATGATTCCAGTAGTTTCAGCATGTGGCTTCTTAGACGCACTTACAAACGCCCACTACTTTATACCTTCCTGTATGTCTGTCCGGTGTTTTAAATTAATGAGCTGATGGGTCTTAGGTTTACTATGTTGAAATATGGTGTTTATTAAGGACTGTTTATGCATTGTCTAATAAGTAGCAGAGATTAAACTTATTATGCCTCAATTTAGATTAACCAAACCATCCTGTATGCTGGACATAAAGCCCCATATTTTCAACATACGGCTTAATAGTTTATAACCACTTAAAAAAATTATTCTGGTTCTTTGTTCTGATGATGTGCTTTCCATATGATTGCCTGTCTGATGTGCCTGATGGGTTTAAATATTCTGTTTGGGAGAAAAGTATTATACTTAAATAATTGATATCCGGCGTTTGCAGTTTCCACGCTACTTGAGCTTTGTAAAGGGTGTGTTGGACTCAGACGACCTTCCACTCAATGTTTCCCGAGAGATTCTTCAAGAAAGCCGAATCGTAAGTTTTAAGTTGTCAATTCTTTTGGTTCTGCGAAATGTTGTGTTACATATGGATTTGTCAGTTCTCACTTACTCAATAGATTTTTACATCCGCATGTCATTTGGTTAGTTGTGCTGACAGCTGGCTCCTACCTATTCAGTACAATGTTGTGCTTGCATATTATTTTGTCACCTACCTGTTAAAACAAACGAGCATTATATTCTCGAGACTGGTTCAGTTTCAACCTCTATAAGTTGCTACCTTTCTCTTTCACTGTGTTTGCAGGTAAGAATAATGAGGAAGAGACTTGTAAGAAAAACATTTGACATGATTCAAGAGCTTTCAGAAAGTGAAAATAAGGAGGTGGGAAGCATTTAGAGATTTCTCTTGTGTCTATATGTTGGATTTGCTTGCTGCAATTTGAAAACTTTGATTCGTGTGCTTCAGGACTACAAAAAATTTTGGGAAAACTTTGGGAGATTTTTGAAGTTGGGATGCATTGAGGATTCAGGGAATCATAAACGTATAACACCATTGTTGCGATTCCACACTTCCAAAAGTGAGGAGGAGTTGACGAGCTTGGACAATTATGTTGAAAACATGGGTGAAAAACAAAATGCCATTTATTATTTGGCAACTGACAGCTTGAAGAGTGCAAAGAGTGCTCCGTTCTTGGAGAAATTGGTTCAAAGGGATATTGAGGTATGTACCTGGTCTTTGCTTGCAGTGTCATTGAGCCTTATCTAGTGATTTGTTTGTTCTGATACAGCGGACTTGATAAAAGAAATGTCACTTTATAAATTAATAAATAAGGGGGGTGGGGAGGGTTTAGTCTGGGCTTCATCTCTGGTTGACTAACTTTAACACGTATTAGAATAGGAAGATGGAGTATTTTGTTTCCTTCTGAAAATTTCACTTTTCTGCCCCGTACATTTTTTCTTTTTGGAAATGCGAAAGTGTTGATTTAAGCAATATCGCTTGATAAGTTCGGGAACTTAATGAATTGAATTGCAGTGATTTCTGGTCTTGGACTGCCATAGTGGTAGTGGAGATTACACGTTAAGAGTCATGGACCTGTGGTAATACTTAGAGTGAGAAAATCTAATGGTCAAGAAATGCATAGCTACTATGAGCAGGGTCTTTTCTTCCTATTTCATTGTTCCATCATCGTCGTCGTCCTCCTCCTCCTAGGCCCTTCCTCACTTATTTTGTATCGTTTTCTGAATCTCTATTTCTCTGTTTCCTTCAGTTTGTTCCATGTTCCATCTCCTTTTAGAGATTGCTTATGCTACTTTTGCTGCAGGTTCTTTACCTGATTGAGCCTATCGATGAAGTTGCAATCCAGAATCTGCAGACCTACAAAGAGAAGAAGTTTGTTGACATTAGCAAGGAAGATTTGGAGCTTGGTTAGTGCTTGCTCTTTTAATGCGTTTAAACCTTTTTTGGTGCATATTCTTTCATGGCTTCTCTTTATTAGGATTAGGATTAGGATTCTTTGGTATCATATCGACTCCTACTCATGATAGGTGATGAGGATGAAGTTAAGGAGAGGGAGACCAAACAAGAGTATAATCTGCTGTGCGATTGGATAAAGCAACAACTTGGGGATAAAGTAGCTAAAGTAGAAGTGTCGAAGCGGTTGAGCTCATCTCCTTGTGTTCTTGTCTCTGGAAAGTTTGGATGGTCGGCTAATATGGAAAGGTTGGTGTATCATCTGAAAAAATGTCAATTTTCAATATCATTGTATGTGAGGGGGTGGACTGATTCTCTGTTCGCAGGTTGATGAAAGCTCAGGCTCTTGGGGACACTTCAAGTTTGGAATTCATGAGGGGCAGAAGAATATTGGAGATCAACCCCGATCACCCCATTGTTAAAGACCTAAATGTAAGACTGATCTTTTATTAAATGCTCATACATTCTGATGACCAATTAAGTTAATCCAGAGAATCCATCTCTCTTGCTAAGAACTATGAAGATCAAGTTTACTGTCAAACATACTGATTCTATTTGTTATGACAAGAAGGAAGAGTAACCGTTCTTTTTATCTATCTTGTTTGTGGGACTAGTCTTTATGTATGAAGACCTGAAATTTGACTCTGGTAATCTTGATTGCAGGCTGCCTGCAAGAATGCGCCAGACAGCGCAGATGCCAAGAGAGCAGTTGACCTCCTATACGATACTGCACTAATCTCCAGTGGATTTACCGTAAGCTCATATTCCGCCTTCCTCCTTCCTCTTAAATTATGTTCTAGACGACATATTTATGAACTCATGACAAAAAAGAGTCATTTGGGCATCCTGCGATCTCTTAACCTTCTCCATCCTCTTTGCCCGGTCGAACAGCCTGACAGCCCAGCCGAGTTGGGGAACAAGATATATGAGATGATGGCGATGGCTCTTGGTGGGAGATGGGGGAGACTGGAAGAAGGAGAAGGAGAAGAAGCCGTGGAGTCGTCAGAGGATGGTTCTACTGACGCTGCAGAACCTGTGGTTGCCGAGGCGGAGGCCGAGGTAGTAGAGCCCTCAGAAATAAGGGCTGAGAGTGATCCTTGGAATGACTAAGTGAGGATCTCTAGATTGAAGAAATTTTTGGAAATACAACATCTTAGGCAAAATTGTGCCAATTTGGACCAAAATGACGTGGGATTGGAGAGGCAAATAAGAGATTTATGGAATGTATGGGTGGGCAAATACTAGTGAAATTCCGTCAGCCTCCTCTTGTTCTCCCACCGATTAGGTGATTGAATGGCCTATGAAATTTTGTTATTGGTAATGTGTGTTTGGGGAACTTTATGTATCTTCTGAAGGTACTTATTGGCAATTGAAAAATTAAATTTCCATGGTGTTTACACCAATGATCTAGATGTGATTATTGATGGTTCATCTTAAGTACAATATGGTTGGGTGCACTTCGCAAATTATTATTACTTCCCCTATTCCTAATTTAATTGAAAATTGTATCTTATTGACCAACTTCACCACACGTAGTTCACTTTTCATGTTGACTTACTTTATGAAAAGAAAGCATTTTACCCTTGATTATATAGATAATATAGACAGAGAAAGTAACTGATTTTTCACTAAAATTAAAGCCAGCGAATAGGAAATTGGTCGTTGATGGGAATTTGTAAAAGATTTTTCAACAATTATCCTTATTTTGCAATTTAATAGGAAAATGATTTTGGAATATGGAAGGGAAAGTATCTCCTTAAAAGTAAAAGAAAATGCTATTTAATGTTTGATTATCTGAATTTTTTAGCAGGATAGGATTTTGAAGAGATTTTGTTATATTTTATTTATTATTTGTTAATTACATCATATATCAATAATGAATCACTTTTACAAACGGAAATAGTAGAAATTTCTCTTGATGCTCTTGTTTAATTTATTTTTATTTTCTTTTTTATTTTATTTTCCTTTTTTAATTAATTAATTATTTTATTTCTTTCATTTAAAACACCTAAAATATGTAATAAATATATATCTATATAGTGAATTTATATTATAAGATAAAATTAAATTCCAAATATATGAATAATAATATGATTAAATTAAAAAACTAAATTTTAATTTTTTTGTTATTGTGAATATATTATATTGGACTTTAAATATTATTTATTTTGAAATATAATTTTAAAATTTGTTAATTTAAGAATTTTTTTATTTAAGAAAAATAATTTTCCTATTATAAATATTTAAAATTCTTTTCTCTCTTATTTCATCTCCTTCATAGGATAATTTTATATAACCCATGTTCCTTTTATATATGATTTTATCTTATCTTAAGAAGATATCAAACGCAGAATAAGATAAATTGTAGCCCCTCTTGAATTTTATCTTAACTGTCAAATAAAATCTTATATTCGTAAATTCCAGGTTAATCTTCATTCATATTTAACGTAAGAAACTTCATGAGAAGTAGAGATTTCCTTTGAAAATTAGAATCTTCTACTCTTGTTGTATAATCGACTATCCAAAATGGACACACATATGCGTTTGCTAGAAATGAAAAAAAAAAAAAAAAAAGCCGTAACAATAAAAAAAGAAAAATTAAAAAATTAAAGTTATTTTAAAAATCAGATTTATATTCTTATAAAAAAAAAGGAAAATCAATTTAAATCTAGAATTTCATAAGAGATTTACGTGAAACGACGTCGCATGGGCGTACATTTTTTCTTGCAACGTTGTTTCTTTGAGCATAGGTTTATGCAGGGTTTTAGCGAGAGGCGGCGTTGCAGCCTCCCCTCCTCCTTCCTCCTCCTCCTCCTTCTCCTCTCGTTTCTGCGACCATTTTCCCTCTTTGATTTCGATTCCATCTCATCTTCTCTCTCCATTTCCATCACCATTTCTTCTTCTTCTTCTTCTTCTTCTTCTTCCTCGAGCTGCTTTCGATTGCAATCCATTCCACCAGAGGAGCCCGGGGGAGAATCAGAATGTGGAGGCACTTGGCCAGGCGAGCTCCTTCCCGGAAATTCAACTCCGCTCCTGCCTCCGCTTCACTGTCAGCTCCCAAAAGCTCCAATTTCTCCAGTAAATTCGCGCCGGAGGCTCCGAAGGGCCTGAATTCGTGGCTTCCGTCGTCGTTGTCGTCGTCCCCGTTCCTTCGGCGGACGGCCCGGTCCACGCCTCTGCGGAGGGACGATTTCGCGGCGCCCGAGCATTTCAGTTTCCGGAGGAGCTACGCCGGCGCTGCGGAGGCGATCGCCTCGAACACGGAGGAGGAGCTCTCGGGATCCGAGGAAATCCAGGAGCTGATGGAGGAGATGAAGAAGCACATCGAGGTCCCTCCCGATCTTGAGCGGTGGCTTATGCCTCAGCCGCCGCCGCAGCAGCAGAAGAAGATCGCCGGGATGGGGATGTCCAAGTACCACATGCTCAAGAAGAGGCAGGTCAAGATGGAGACCGAGGCGTGGGAGGAGGCGGCGAGGGAGTACCAAGAGCTCCTGGCGGACATGTGCGAGCATAAGCTGGCGCCCAACCTGCCGTACGTGAAGTCGCTGTTCCTCGGTTGGTTCGAGCCCTTGAGGGATGCGATAGTGGCGGACCAGGAGCTTTGCAGAACGAAGAAGTCAAAGCCGTCTCATGCTCCGTTTATCGATCAGTTGCCGGCGGATATGATGGCTGTGATCACGATGCACAAGCTTATGGGACTCTTGCTGTCTTCCAATGGAGGGAATGGCAGCTGCAGGGTTGTTCAAGCTGCTTGCCAGATTGGCGAAGCCATTGAAAATGAGGTGTGTGTGAAATAAGGTTGTGCGACTTTGTTAGTGCTGAAGCAGGGGAAAAGAGAAAATTAGGTACAAACAATACGAGATTAAAGTTAACTCTGGCCAAAAAATGAAATAGGCGATGGTTCTCCAGGAAGTTGCTATCATTCTTATATACACATTTTCTCACTGGTGTAAGGTTTCTGCATTCAAAATCTATTGCATGAGACTAATTGATGTTGGGATATGTTCAAATGTTGAAAGGCAAAGCTTTGGTGTTGACAAGCCTTTGGAAGAGTGTCATCACTTGGCAGACTCTAATTCTTCAATTTTTTTCTGGATGTCGCGATTAGTAATTTAGCATGCATCGCAATTATTAGATTCGTGTACTGAACCAGTCAAGGAGGAAAGGCCCTTTTTTCCCCTCCATTTTGCTGACATTTCATCGTTTGTTATCATTAAATCATGTCTAGCTGTCAGAATGCAAAAGACAAGTCATATTCCTTTTAGTTTGTTGGAACTCAATTCTGATACCCAGGTGCCCATACGGTAGTTGGATTTGACTTTGATCATCCTTGTGTGGACAGGCTATGCTACAAAAGTTTTTGGAGAAGACAAAGAAAAAGACAACAAAAAGTACGGATCCTGAAGGTGAATCTGATCTTCAGACATCTGAAGGTCAGCCTAACGAAGAACAGGAAAAGCTAAGAAAAAGGGTTTCTTCTCTGATGAAAAAGCAGAAGGTGTTGCAAGTAAGGGGGTTAGTGAAGGCACAGGATGAGTCTAAGCCTTGGGGTCAGGAAAACCAAGTCAAGGTCTGTGTAGTTTCATCCAAAGTCTCTTATGTTTAAGTACTAAGTGTGAAGGTCCTTTTCCTTGCTAATAAATGCTAGTTATTGCACTTTCCAGATTGGCTGTCGTCTGATTCAGTTATTGATGGAAACTGCTTATATACAACCACCAATAAATCAATTAGTAGATGGGCCACCTGATGTTCGTCCTGCATTCACACATGTCCTTAAGACGCTAACAAAAGATGCTCAGTAAGAAAGCTTCCAAAAGTCACCGCCACTCCTCCCTTCTCTCTCTCTCTCTCTCTCTCTCTCTCTCTCTCTCTCTATATATATATATATATATATATATATATATATAATATGTTGCACTTGCTTGTACTAATACTTTGGAGGTGCTTTTTCTAGGAAAGGTAGCAGGAGATACGGAGTTATTGAATGTGACCCGCTGGTTCGTAAAGGTCTTGAGAGAAGTGTAAGAACAACACTACCTCTAGAATTTTTCACATTGAAGCTTGAAGTGTCTTTAGGAATTGAAATTAGTGATGCCTAATTTTTTATGACAGGCGAGGCATATGGTGATTCCTTATATGCCAATGTTGGTGCCGCCAGTAAAATGGACAGGGTAAGATTCTATAATTGGATCAGTCCAAGTTACAAAGTCAATACACTGTCATTTTTCCCTTTCTATAGTAGATCTCTCCTTGCCCTTTCTTAGTAAAGACAAGCCTAATTAAGACGTAATTGTTTATGCAGTAAATTTATTTGCAAGGATATCATTGTTGAGAGTTCCATGCCGATTGTTGCTTGTTAATTGTTCTCTTAATGCCAATGTTTCTCCAGCTATGATAAAGGAGCATATTTCTTTTTACCATCCTATGTTATGCGTACGCATGGGGCGAGACAACAACGTGAAACTATCAAGAGGACACCAACAGATCAGTTACAATGCGTTTTTGAGGTAGGTAATTAAAAGACTTAACATATAGTCTCTTTCAGGAATATTCTCTCAACACAAGCCAAGCCTGGTATCTTTCATCTGAGAACTTTGAATGCTTCTTCTTCTGTTTTGATTTGCAAATACCAATCTTTCACTAAATACCTTTATCATCCCCTTTGCAGAGAGACTGCTACTCTTTGAACAAAGTATTAATCTGTTGAGATCTCTCTTTAGTTATTGTTTCCTGTTTTAATCCTGTGAATCAGGCCCTGGATACTCTTGGAAACACCAAATGGAGGGTAAACAAAAGAGTACTTGCTGTGATTGACAGGATTTGGGCTAGTGGAGGTCATCTGGGAGGCCTAGTTGACCGTGAAGATGTGTGTTACGCTTGTTCACCTTTTCTGTCTACCTTTTTATGAGCACAATTATATTTAGATATTAATCTTCCCTTTTCATTTCCTTGGTGAAGGTTCCCTTGCCAGAGAAACCTGACACAGATGATGAATCAGTATTACGAAAGTGGAAATGGAAAGTAAAAACCGTGAAAAAGGAAAATACCGAGAGACATTCACAGCGCTGTGATATCGAACTTAAATTGGCGGTAAGAATCTCACCTGCAAATTGAGTTCTTGACTCATCATTGATTATCCAGACATCTGGCATACAGTTTCTCATTTTGCTTTTGGTGGGAGAAGGTGGCACGGAAAATGAAGGATGAAGAGGGATTCTTTTACCCGCACAGCCTCGATTTCCGTGGTCGTGCATACCCAATGCATCCATATTTAAACCATCTTGGCTCTGATCTGTGTCGAGGCACTCTTGAGTTTGCTGAGGGACGCCCTTTAGGAAAGTCTGGCTTACGCTGGCTAAAGATACAATTGGCAAATCTCTATGCTGCTGGTGTCGACAAGCAGTCCTATGAGGATCGAATTGCATTTACTGAAAAGCATTTAGATGAGATATTCGATTCTGCAGATAGGCCTCTTGAAGGAAGACGTTGGTGGTTGAAAGCAGAGGACCCTTTTCAATGCTTGGCAGTGTGTTTTAATCTTACAGAAGCATTACGAAGCTCCTCTCCCGAGGCATATCTTTCACATATGCCCATTCACCAGGTATTTGCTTTAATGAGTATTGAGGTACAAGACTTCGTAATTTTTTATGCATCTAGGTAATTATGTGGGTAATGGGTTGTTGAGTCATGATCAGCATAATTTGTCCATGCAAAAGATTCTATAGCTGTGCACTGAGTTGAGTGATTTTTTTTTTTCTCTGGTCATAAGTTTAGTGAACTATTCGTCATGTCAAAATTAGAAGTTTTAAGGAAAATTATTTGTTTGTCAGTGGGAATGAGGTTTTTCTGCAACTAAAAGTACTGCTAACTTTTAGATCCAGCCTCTCTGTTGATGCCAGTTCACTTCAACAGACAGCTGGATTTGATGGCATATGCATCTGTGATTTGTGTAGTATCTAGCATTCACTGAAGTGTTTCGTTCTGGAATGTTGGAGTATAAGTAAAATAAAATATATCATTGAGATGGAGGAATAGTTACACTTGATTCCAAAATCTCGCAGTTGACGATAGATCTTATTCAAATTGTCATGACACATGCCAAATAATAATTTTTTCAGTATAGTAGATCTTCATGTGAATTAGATGCTAACATATCTTGGTAAATTCTATTTCTAGTCGTTTTCTTGATACTTACCAATGAAAAAGATCCCCAAGGCACTTGATTTGATTGGAGAAACTTTTCTAGTAGTGTAGGACTTGTCCATGTTGAGGCATAAATCTTTAGGGTTAAACCCAAAGCTTCCCAAGCATCACACCTAGGATTTCTTAAGCATCACACTTAAAGAATTGCATCACTCCATCCTGAAGCAAATTCTTGCAAAGTTTAACTTTTGTACAACTTCTCTATTGAACTGAAGGATTATTTAGACTCTCTAACGTTCTACTCCTTGTAGAAATAGAGAATCTATAAACAAGAAACATAATTGAAATAGGAAACTTAATGTCCTACTAAAACTGAAATCGGAAACTTAAACTCCTAATTTATAAAGGAAAAGACTTCTGGTCGATTATCTAATCAATCTTTCCTAATTTGACACTCCTTCCAAAGGTCTTCAAACCTTTGATTAAGCATTCTGCATCAATTTTCTCGGGTTTGGAGAAACTTAACCCTGTATTCAATGGACTGGGTGATTAATTGAGATTTCAAGCAGACTTGAGAAAAAATTCGTTGCATGTTGCTAAATTGACATATAATAAGGAGTGGTAGTTCAGTAGTGGTTGTAGCTATTGCCATCAGTGGCCTTTTTGTTCACAATGAAATAGCAGTCAATTTGATATCACAAGGCCATGGCATCATTATAATGCATCAAGCTGTTTACTGCATAAGCCACCCAGAAACCCTTACCATAGAGTCACATCTCCCTATCTTGCTTAAGCATCTTGAGATCTGAGTTGCCTTTGACTGAAAATCCTTTTTTCTTAACTCGGTGCTGGCGTTGTCTGTTAATTCTTAGTGTGGCTACCTTTATTCATATTAATATCTATTCTTATCTATCGAGAGTGGAAAATATTCGCAGCTTGACCATACTGAGTGTATTGACGTCTGGATGCATATACTGCAATTTTGTGAGGAAATTTCTTGCAGTTCTATAGTATTCTTCCTAAGCTTAAGTGGCATTCACTAGTCTGTTTGTGGCATCATTCGTTACATTCACATTCTTGTCCATCTGTGTACAAATCAATATATTGTCAGTTTGTCTGCTGAAGTTGAAAGTTGATCTGATTACATGGTATAGTATATACTTTCGTGTTTGGTTACATATACAGTCCCATATTAACCTGGGATGTTGTTGGTACAAGGATGGTTCATGCAATGGCTTGCAACATTATGCTGCACTAGGGAGGGACAAGGTAAGAAGATCTTTTAACGTTCTTCACTCAAAGACTACAGTATTTTTCATGCCATACTTCCATATTGTCCTTGCCGGATATGCACTAGTGGTCATGCGTTTTCGTTATCATGGCTGGCACTAACTGTATCTCCTTTAAAGTGAATTTTGTATGAGGTTCTAACTTGAATTGTTTGTTTGAGGCATTGTGTTGTATATCACAAACTGTAACATGTATGCTTCTGTGCAATTTATACTTTTCAATTTTGAAGTTATCTAGAGTTTGCAGTTGGATTTATCATATGTAGGCACCTTATGCAGCAAATGAAGAGGATTTCCTAAGTAGAAGCATGCTCACTGCGCTTCCCATGATAGTTCCTACTGCTATTTATTATATTATGCATCTATTTGTCCATTACAATCAGCTTCAGATTGATTCAGAAATGCCTTTCTCTTAATTATGTAATGCTCTTATTGAATTTGGAGTACCACATAACCTTGTCTTAGTCCAATCTTCTCTCCCTAAAGTATGTAGTACCTGTCATATTAAAGGAGCTCATTTTTGCAGAATTGTACTTATTCTTTACCAAATTTGGATAAATAGCCAATGAGCGTGATATGGAAAGTGCTTTTATTGTGCTCTATGTAATCTACATAATATGTTATTTGGCCCTGTTTAACTGGATGTGTTTCCATGAAGATATACTTTTTATATTGTAGTTGGGAGCTGCTGCAGTGAACCTGGTCACTGGAGACAAACCTGCAGATGTTTACTCAGAAATTGCTTCCAGGTTCTCTCTCTCTCTCTCTCAACGATGAGGTCGACGAGTACTGTAGAGATAGACCAAGTTAAATGAGTAAGGATGATGTTTCAAATTTTCATCAATGATTAAATGAGTTGGAGGTGCTATTTCAGGAGCCCCTGAACTTGGCAATCTTATAGATAGGACAAGCAAAACCCTTTTAAAAGCATGATCTTGTGAGTATAGCAAGAACCACACCTACAACGAGAGTTATCTCAGATGGCAATATAAAGATCTTAAATGAAATTCCTTTTGCCAACAGTGGTGACATTGGGAAAAGCTATGCATTCGGGTTTACTAAGATATCTTTGATGCTTTGTCATTCTGTAGGTGTGGCTATAAAAAGGGTTTAGCAGATGATATATCGAAATGCAATAGTTATAGAAATTTCTTTCATAGTGATCGGCTTGTAAGGCAATTGTGGAGTGGGAAATTGCAAAACCACCCCCAAATTGTTTCTTTAAAATTAGCTTCATTATTTTAGCTACCAACTGCTCTTGCTTTAGAGAGTTTATAGATACTGTACTGGGAGCTGTTCCATCTCTTGAGAATCCTCAGAAGCACTCCCAAACATCACTGAAAATGCCTATATTGATGTTGGTGTTGCTTTTTTTCCTTTTTTTTTTCCCTTTTCTGGTTCACCCAAATATCTGCACTTTGTGTGGCTGCTGCTAAGTATTTTTCAATATAAATATGTTATATTCGGAACAAAATTTTAATGTGGCCAATACCAATGTTAGGCCAATCTTACATCCTATTTTTTTCATGTCTCAGGGTTGTTGATATCATGAAGAGGGATGCGGAGAAAGACCCTGCAACAAATCCAAATGCCCGTTATGCTAGAAGATTAATCAATCAGGTATCATGGGTTCATGATTCTGAAATGGCTTGAATAAGGTTTGAGCTGGGAACACTAGTTGAAGCAATGCACTTGGACGAACTAGAAGTTAGATAACTAAAATCACGGTCTGGTCTCTTTGATGGATGTGTGGCAATTTGTATCGCCCAAAAAATCTCAATCTTCTAATTTCATCTGGTAGGCCTTTTGTTCATGTTTTACAATAGGTGGCAATGCAAACAGTTGCATGCGTAGTTGAAAGAAACCATAATCCTACAACAACAGTTTCTTATGGAAAGCTAGGTACCAGATGTCAGCCGTTCCATGAATAACTAGGCCAATGGACTCATTACAAACCAATGGAATGTTTAAGGACTCCGTCACAATCTAAGCCACTGAGCTGTCAAGAGGTGGGAAAGAGACTGGGGAGTCTGGGGACAGACTGATGTGAAGTCAAGGGTTCAAAATCCAACCTAACAAACATTTAACTTAGTGGAAAATGAGAAGAAAATAATTAATTGTGTATATTGCTTTATGATTCTGCGAAGGAATTCCCTGGGAGACCTTTATGAGACTTGCGAGACTGGATGCCTCTCTAGGTCTCGCCTGTTTAAGTAATTACCTGAAATGATTGTTCAATGATGTTTAAGAAGGCTATGAAGTAGCATTCTCGTTTTCTAAATTTCTTGGTGTCATTCTGCTAAATGACAAGACTAACGGTTTTTCACCATGACTTGAATTATTTCAGGTAGACCGAAAATTGGTAAAGCAGACTGTGATGACTTCAGTCTATGGAGTCACCTATGTTGGTGCTCGTGACCAAATCAAGAGGAGGTTGAAAGAACGCGATGCTATTGTAGAAGATGATGAGCTGTTCGCTGCATCTTGCTATGTTGCAAAAGTAAGTGAATCTCACACTTTAAGGGTTGTCTTTTCAATGAATCTTTAATTTCACTGAGATTTTATGCATGGGCAGACCACACTGACTGCCTTGGGAGAGATGTTTGAAGCTGCAAGAGGCATTATGGGCTGGTTGGGGGAATGTGCTAAGGTGCGTGCTGCATGCAGATTTCATAGCTTTCATTGCCATTTAATGTCTGCTTGAAGTCCGATGGAGATTAAAATGCAAAGTAGATGAATTCATGAGCCAAGATGAGATTGATGTAAAATAATTTGGTTGGCGGATTATAGACTTCTTCTCTTTCTTTGTTTTATCTATGTTGAATGAATTTTCATTAGTGTTCTTATGTTGAACTGATATATCGGTCACCAATGCATCAATTACAGCAATCAATTTAGTCAGCTGTTAAAAGCACTAGGAAGAACAATAAAAAAAATAACGACAGTCCATCTATTACAAGCAAGTTGTAAATCATATTAGATCTCTCTCTCTCTCTCTCTCTCTCTCTCTCTCTCTCTCTCTCTCTCTCTCTCTCTCTAAATGCTCTTTTTTATTATTCATGTTGAACTGATATATCGGTCACCAATGCATCAATTACAGCAATCAATTTAGTCAGCTGTTAAAAGCACTAGGAAGAACAATAAAAAAAATAACGACATTCCATCAATTACAAGCAAGTTGTAAATCATATTAGATCTCTCTCTCTCTCTCTCTCTCTCTCTCTCTCTCTAAATGCTCTATTTTATTATTCATGTTGCGTTTCTTAATGAAGACTTTTTCTTGCTTTCAGTACTTATATGTTTTTGTTAGTTTGTGTGATATGTTTTTTTAGTGCTGATGGTGAAATCCAATTTCAACAGGTAATAGCCTCGGAAAATAAGCCAGTGAGGTGGACCACTCCTCTGGGACTGCCTGTTGTACAACCCTATAGACAGCTGGGAAGGCACCTGGTAATCTTATGCAGGAATGTTTTATTACAGACAGTTCCACATATATTATATCAGTTACGAATAATCGAACTATTCTTGAATTGCATGCAGATTAAAACTTCTCTCCAGGTGTTGACGCTACAAAGAGAAACTGATAAGGTAATTGGGGCATAGTGTTTCCTTTTTCTTTTCAATTAATAGTGCTTTGAATTAAATGGCTCGTCACCAGTAAATGTACATGAGCTGCTTTTTACATCTGGCACCATTGTGAGCGTTGACCTCACATGTCAAGCATGCTATTGTAACGAACCTCTTAAATTGCCTGGCCATGCAATAGGTTGTTGCAAGAACTCCTTTTGAACTGTGATTTAATTTTAAAAAGCAGTCGTATGAAACAAGCTATAGTGATATGTAACATTCTTTTATGTAATTTTCCCCAGGTCATGGTAAAGCGGCAGAGGACGGCTTTTCCTCCGAACTTTGTCCACTCCCTTGATGGTTCACACATGATGATGACTGCTGTTGCATGCAAAAATGCTGGCTTAAACTTTGCAGGTCTTATATATTTACTTTTTTTTTGTGGATTTCTGAACCTCTGAGAATTATTCTTATACTTCTCTGGAAATCTGGTGACAGGAGTCCATGATTCTTACTGGACGCACGCATGTGATGTTGATGAAATGAACAAGATTCTGAGGGAGAAGTTTGTTGAACTGTATGAGGCACCTATACTTGAGAATGTAAGCACCTTTTCCATTTTCAACAAGCCCGAAATGCTATCTTGGCATTTCTTCCTTTCTGTTTTTTGCAGTATTCTCTATGTTGTATGGATAAATAGTGATAAACAAGATCATGCCACTGACTACTTAAATGGGCTGAGTACCCTGGCACAACATTGATTGCTTCTAAATTGTTCACAAAATTATACATATAACTTCCAGTAGTAAAGAAAAAGAAATAAGTGAAAAATGTCAAAGGATCAGATTTCTGTTGATCCAGGTTGGGTAAAGCTCACTATGCCATGTTATATTTGCCCTATGACGGGGTTCCAAACAATTTTAGCACTTAGTTATGGCACAGTGAATCAGTGGTTGATTTGAGAGCTGATGGAGCAGTTGATTTAAACATATGTTCTACCAATTGAAGAGCCCATCCATCGGTCCTGTTTTTCCAACTTTGGGCAAACAATGCTTACTACATGTAAGTGCTTGTTTGCTGATTAAAAATAAAAAAGGTAAGTGCATGTTCGTTTTTAAGCATTCATATCTGTCAATCTCTCTGGACTTATCAGCTATGCTGAAATCAGTTAGCTCAGTTATGGAATTTGAGAAAGTCAATAGTTAAGTAACATACAGCACATTGGTAGAAGTATATGTAAATTTTATAGGAAAGTTGGATATGTAGCTATTGGTTATCAGATCGCAAGACAATTTAAATGGAACATTTGGATTGAAAGTTTATAGTTAAGTACAACAGTGTCATGTAAATTTTTCAGGAAAGAGGGACATCTAGCTACGATTATCAGATCGAAAGACAACTTAGATGGACAATTGGATAAGATTGCAAAAGTATTCTTCCTCGGCATCTTTTGATACCATGATCTGACTATACTTTCTTTTCCTTTTTTGGTTGGGATTAACTCACATCCGAATATACTTAATTGACTGACATTGTTGTATTTAGTTGAAATACTATTGCAGGTCCTTTTACAACTAGAACGTGCTTTTTATCTGTTTCATTTAACACGATAATTGTTTTAGTATTTCTCATTTAGATCTTCTGAAGGTTTAGTGTTTCAGTCTTCTAGTTTTCTGAATGGGAAATGCAACCCCAATTTGTGGGTGCATTCCTTCTGGTAGAGTTAAAGAGAATATTAGATGCATGACCACCATTGTGTTCTCTATCATGATTCTCTTTTTATTCTTTGGGTTTGTGGCTGCAGTTGTTAGAGAGTTTTCAGAAATCTTTTCCCCAATCACGTTTTCCTCCATTACCTGAGAGAGGAGACTTTGATCTAAAAGAGGTCCTGAAGTCCCCTTATTTCTTCAACTAAAGCAAGGCACGTGTGCTGGTATCACTTGTTCTTGGCAACTGTGTCATTCAAGCGAAGGTGACAGCAGTTTGGATTTGGTTGAAGGCCTGTGCTGCAATTTCTTTGCACATAGTTGAGAAGGTAGAGAGGAAAGGAGGCCACAGTGTGGGCTTATGAAGAATGTACATGATGACATCCTTGTATATATCTCCAGGAAGATACAGATACTGCACACGAAGGATCTTCAAGTTTGCAGCTTGAATTTTGAAGTTCTCATCTATCTCTGTTGGACCTAAGGTTCTCGGAGGTTCAAGGGATGCAAGACAATGCATACCACAGGGGACTATCGGTGAAGAGCTCCAGTGCCACTTCGACATGCTTGTCCTGCAATCAGAATTCAACGAAATCAAACATGAGCAACTTCAAAGAAAGCTCATACTTATCGAAGATAGTTGTGGTGTTGCAAATGATAAAGGATTCGAACCAGATGGACTCAAATGAAGGATCCTACTGGTATGTAAAGATTGATAACTGCTGTGGACGGTCCTACACTTGTTTCCTGCAGATGATGGCGGAAAAGAACAGATGGATTTCTCACTAAGTTTTAGGTGTTTTTATTGATGTACCATTCTTTTTTATGGAACACTAGCGTACCAACTTTTGATAGGTACCTATAATTTATATTCTTTGCGAACGTTCTATTGCCTCTAGATTTTGATATGAGGCCATGCTCAGAGCATACGAGAATGTTGTATGCCGTAGGCCATTTCGATTTGTTTCCACTATGATATGAGAATTGATTAGTCTTCAGATTTTGCTTCAGCATTATATATAAAGCTTTCTCCAACTACCTTACATGCGGTGCTAATTGAATTGGCTATCCCACTGCGATTCTTGCACTCCGGATTTTAGCCATGGATTGCTCTTGTACAAAAGTAATAAGTCCCCGTCTCACTTCAATATATTTAACCTTTGCACTTCAAAATCTTTCAGTTTCATGAGTGTGGAAGGAACGATAACCCAAAGTCCATGAACTTCCTTTATTGTTGTCCATGAACTTCAATTAATAGAATACTTATATTATTCTTGTTCTTCCTTCACAAATCGCTGGGTGATCTAAGAAACAAATTTTATGAACCCAAAAAAGAACATCAGCTTGTTGCTCGTCCACGTTATGTGCTATATACTTTCGAGATAATGACTATAGAAGTACTAAAACTTGTTTTGATCTTTCACTTTAATCTTGAAACTTTTTTTTCTTTTTTGGTCATCATTTTTCAATACGGTGTAACTGTTAAAGTGATGACAAAGCTTGTACTGGCACATTAAAAAAAAAAACTCGAATGACAGCCCATTCGACTAATCACTAAGCTTCAAGTCTTTTCAAGATTTTTACTTTCTTTTATTGAGCAAAATAATGGAATTTATAGGAATTAGTTGGATAGCAATGCTCCTGAAGTACCTAAAAATCTCTTGAGAAATGAAGTCCAACTTGGCAAATGGCTTATGTGAGTAATATTATCTATGATATCAAACGATTGGCCCATGACTAATGATATCAGAGCAAGTTGAGAAAAGCCATTTCAAGAGATCAAGGAGAGAACGTCGAGTCAAGAAGCTATTATGGACGGAAAGGCATCCAAGAGAAGGTTGCCCAAGTGAAGTAGACTCACGGTTGAGTCAAAAGAGGGATGTCTTGCTGGACGTCTTGTCCGCTCTTAATGAAAAGCTCACAATGATGAGGAGTGCCATGGCAAATTTCATGGAGGGACTTGACGAAGTGAAGGATTGCATCAACGAGGTCGAAGACACGCTTTATTTCGAGTTCCCAAACTCCTGAATGAAACCACGGGCCCTTTGCACAAGAAGGACAAAGCCCTAGAAGTGTTGATCGATGCTTTGAAGATAGAGGTCCTCAAGCTCAAAGAGGACACCCCCAAAGCCAAGGTCGAAGCATTGAATGCAGAGATCCAAGAGCTCAAGACTGAGCTCGCCTTCTGTAAACTTAGCATCACAAACTCAAGTGGCGCACAAGTTAAATGTGCTGAAGCTAGGGAATTCAAGGGCAACCAATCCGCCAAAGAGGTGGACAATTTTGTATGGAGCAAAGTGCAATACTTTGGCAACATCAACATCCAAGACGAGATATTCAAGATAAGAATCACCTCAGTGTTCCTAATCAATAATGCAATGCTTTGGTTGCGCAATAGGTGCAACGAGACCAGGCGAGGTGCCGATCCTATTAACACGTGGGATAGTTTTGTCCAGTAATTTCGAGATTACTTCCTCCTCGAGTTCACTTAGAAGCCCGTAGCAAGCTCTATGCCTGCATGGTCCGAGAGTCCGTAAAGAAATTGATTGAGCTCAAACTCCAAATTCCCAACCTTGGAGAGGAGGAGGCTCTTGAGTCGTTCATGGATGGATTAAAGTCGTGAGCCCAACTCAAGCTCAGGGACGTTCGGAGTATAGTGCTCAATGTGGCCGAGTCGCTCGCGGACTTCACCAAAGTCAAATCCTCTAATCTAAATTGAATGGGTGGAGAATGGATCGCCAGCACGAAGATGAGGAAGGAGACACTTCCCGTGGCCAAAGAGTCCATAGTAGTCGAGAGAAATCATGGGGATAAGGGTTTCCAAGCAGTCCTTTTAAAGAAATCAGACTCCTAGGAGACTTCAAAAAAAACAAGTTTGAGAAGCCACCCATCCCCATGCTTCATTTGTCAAGGTCCTCATTGGACCCAAAAATGCCCCAGGAAGAACAAGATCAAAGACCTTCTCGCCATAGGAGAGAAGGAGCCAAAGCAAGAGAAAAGGCAAGTACGGCTAGAACCCGTGAAGGTTCTCAACTCCGTTAGGCCCAAACACCACTCCAAGCAACCGATAGCTGAAACAACAAAAGAGTCCTGAAGTGGAAGCTGGACCGGAAGGTGAAGGAAATAAAATTCCATATTCCAACACACAAGAAACATACTTAGGACATCCTTCAATTACTGATCGAACTGAGTATATTACGCTTCAAAACACACCTTATTTCCATAGATTAAATGCTTTGATTGTAGCCTCGCGAGAAAGAGTTCTTTTTGTTTTCGTTAGAGAGAGAAGTCATATTTGTTGAGAGGAAGCGTTCTTTTTCTTTCTTAATCCCCTCTAAATTATTCATGAAAATGTCTACAAGCCAAAGGCAATTACATTATCTATAAAAACATTACATTTGCAAGTTATGAGCCTGACTATAAAACCCTTCATCTCCCACTCGCCCAGGATGGGCTAAAAATAAGTTTTTCTTCTCTACAAAGTTCATATCAACAAATAATTTGTACGATTAGTATACTTTGAGAGCTCGTTGCCTTACATCTAATAGGAGTATATAAGAGCTCCAATTGGACATAATAACTTAGAGTAGATCTAGCATGCAATACCCTAGATCAATCAATCACATTTATATCTCTCTCGATCTCTTTTTAAGTATTATATATATTGTTTTCACAATTATAATTAAACTCAAAATAATCATAATTGGTCGATCTATGAATACAATAATAGAATATGACACCAAAAGCAAATTGATCTTCCTCTTCCCTTAAATAGCTCAATTTCAATTCAATTCATTTTTCTAGAATTGTCCAATTTGATTGAATCATCCATAATTATTGACAACATTCTAGGCAGAAGTACAGCCCAAGTGTCAAAAGTTTGGAAAGTGACACTTCCGTACCAAAATAAGAGCAAAATGGATCACTTAAGTGCCACTCCGGCTAAAATCCGGCGAAAATGCCGACATGACGATTTTCCGGCGAAGGAAGTGCAAAATAATGCCGTTTTGCATGCCGACGTGACTAGAAAATATAAAAACGACGTCGTTTTGGTGTTGACGTGGTAAAAAAATTAATCTAAAAATTAATCAAATTAAATTTAAATTTAAATTTATTTAAAACATTTAAAAATAAAATAAAAATATTTAAAAAACTAATTTAAAAAAAAAAAAAAAGGGGGGGGACAGGCGGTTGAGGGTTGAGCCCTCACCGCCGCCGCCGGAAGGGCCGGCGATGGAGGGGGAGGGTCGGTCGGGGGCCGTGGCTCGACGACATCGGCCGACCGGCGGCGAGGGACCGCGAGCCCTAGCCCCAAAGGGCGGCGGCCCTTAGCCCGGCCAAGCGAGGGCTTGCGAGCCTTGGGTCGGTCGGCCGGGGTCATCGGGCCCCAGCTAGGGGCCGGCGACCCCGATGGGGAGGTGGCGCGGCAAAGGCTCGCCCTAGCAGCCTCCCCCACCCCCCTCCCCTTTTATTTTTTTTTTTTTTAAATTTTTAGTTTTTTAAATATTTTTATTTTATTTTTAAAAATTTTAAATAAATTTAGTTTTAAATTTAATTTTATTAATTTTTATATTAATTTTTTTAACACGTCAGCACAAAACGGTGTCGTTTTGCACTTCCTTCGCCGAAAAATCACCATGTTGGGTTTTTGGCCGAAGTAACACTTAAATGATCCATTTACTTCCGATTTTGGCACTTAAGTGTCCTCCCATGCCAAGTTTTGGCACTCCAGGTGTTCGTACCTCCAACATTCTAAAATAGCAAACATGAATTAAAAAATTTGAGAATAAGCATAAGACATGAGGGCACATAATTGAAGAACTCTTATTTTCAAAAGTTTCACATGGCTTAAAAGTTAGGAATAAAACTTTTGCCAACTCTTATTGGTTATTTCATGCTACATAGGATGAAATACGTATTATGATATTCTCTCATTTTCCATAAAGCATATGTCTTTACATTTAATATAATAGAGATGATAGTTTAAACATTCCCAATATCTAACTATTGAATATTCATGACTAAATATCCCATAAATAATGCATAAGTCTAACAAGAAAGAAAAATATCAACAAAGAAACATCCATGAATGACAACAAATCCTAAAGAAGTAACGTCAATATTTCTTAATCTTCACAAGAATGGGGATAGACCCATGAAATTCCAAAGGAAATCTTATTTTTGAATTTGGTAGACAAGGGAGGACCATTGCAAGTCTCTTAAAGTTGAGGTCTTCGTTGCCCCAATCTTTATATATTGTCTTAGAAAAGCTTCTACAAGAATATCATCTTGTGGACACTCGTCAAATTCCCAAAGATCATCGATAGTTGTTTTCCATTCTTTAGGAAGGGTATTTCTCGAGATATCGACTTTGTTGGCATTTTCCATAAGGGAACATTACCAAGTTATATGTCATATTATTTAGTTGACCTTGTTAACATGCCCTAACATGTCAACATTACTATCCCATCGATAAACGATCAATTCTTAACCTTAAAAGGTTCCATTTCTGTGCCCCCGTCATCCGTATCTTGGCAGAGTGAATGGTTTAAACCATTATTTCTTATTTAGTTCATCATGATTGAGTGAGGAAAGAAGGGTTTTATGCATGGGCCACCCATGTTGGGCTAACCTAGCCAATAAGGACGCGTTTGGTAACTTGCAAAATAGTAATTGATTACATTCTTTTGTTTTTAGGAATAGATTTAGAACATAAATCCGTTTGATAAATTTTTGATTCCCGAGAATAAATTTATTCATGGGAATAGATTTAAAATAAAATCAAGGAGTTAAAAAAAATTGGTTCTTTGTTGCCGAAAACAATTCCAGAATCTTCTTTTCTTCTTGTTCTTCTTCCTTCTATCTTCTTCTTCCATCCCCACTGGCGTTGGCCATCGTCGCCGTCCAATCACAATTAGGATGGAACAATTGAGTGACAATAGGCGAGAGTTGTCATTACTTGTTCAACGTATCAACCGCAACAACCCATCTTCGGCTGATCTTCTAGAACGAATGGAGCTGGTTGAAACATCTGTTTGTGTGCTAACTCAAGATATTCACCAATTCGAAGACACCATAGTGGCCCTTGCTCATGACTCAGGATATGAACAAAAACATCCGAGCTCAAGCCTTCCGAAAGACACGGCATCATGCAGAGAACTTGGTGGTAGAATGGCGGCTTAGAAACTTTGTTCTTGCCTTATATTAACAATTCGATTTCTAATTGTTCCCCCTCGCACTTAAGCTAGTTTTGTAAATACACTTCCTTTTGTATGGAATGTACTTATCTTTCCATGTGTTGTGTTAATCCTGTAATATTTAAGCATTGGGTGACCTTGTCCTTCGGTAAGAACTACTTATCTATCTTTGAACTCTTCTAGGATAACTTCTTGAATTGATTTATTCTCCCAATCTTTATGTGATGACGATCCTTTTATAATTTTCAAATCATCCCCAGATAATTAATTGACAGCCTAATTCCTCGGGCCTAATGGATTTGATTTGACACTCAATCTTGATTAACTACAGCCACACCAATATCTTCCAGTACAGTCTTTTCTAATCAATAAAGTCAAGATATCTTCTTGCAAAGGTGAATCATGCCAAAGCCGTGATCTTCCTCATTGATTGACCTTCCCGGGGTATGAACCACTCATTAAAGGCCACATAAATCGTTCAAATTAGTCTTTTTTCATTTGATGAGCTCATAAACCATAATTACCCTCCTAACTCTTTGACTTCTCCTGCGATTCCCGAGACTTCAATAACTTCCCTCTATTGTGCATTAATGCACCACCTTCCAATCCCCCCCTATTAATCAGATTGTGCTCTTTTCCACTATAGACGATCTCTTCAATCGTCGTGTACTTCGGCTTTAAATAGCTCTACCCCTTGAGCTCATTCATCCTCACAAACTGTCCCCTTCTTTACTTCCAAAGATAGCCGCACCTTTAGTAGTCCCTCTTGTTCATATTTTCTTAGTCGAAGCAGTTGAGAAGTGGAAGCAACTTTATAAATTGCTCTTTAGAGATTTGGCTTTCATAGCCAAAGACGAAGAGAAGGAAGTTGCTGTGAGGAGGCTTTTCCCAGATATGGATGTCGCTTCAGTTAGCGGTTTTGAGCTCTATTGTCAGTATGACACCTTATCTCTCCTCTTCTCAAATGGCTTGAAAGCTCACGAGCTTAACCTTGCCAAATCGAGGAGAAGGACATCCTAAAGGAAAGGGTCATATCTCTTGACTAACATGCTGACCATGTTGCTCGCACCATGAACGGGTACCGCAAGGTGATAGCTTTGGCAGAGAAGAAGGCATCTCGCTTTCGAGACAAACAAACTCAATTGAGGCGCAAGCTTGCTAAGGAGGAAGATAGAATTACTGCTGGGAGATCCCTTGTTGATAATAAACGTATCGTTGGGCTGAACAAGAGGCTATCTATTGTAGGTCTAGAAATGTCAATCTTCAGTGAGTTCCTTACCGAAGTGAAGGGTTGCCTGTATGTGCAGGATGTGAAAATCAAGACCTCGGAGAAGGAGCATTTCTTTAAGAAAAAATGCACCCGCTAGCAGCCCAGAGTGAGCAGGCCAACTCCCATATAGAGAGGCATGTGAAGGACTTCTTGATAGCGACCAAAGGATAGCTTGCGGTCATTCTCATTACCAATCCATAGCCCTTACTGCATCTCAACTATTTCCATAGGACGTAGATGTGTGCCCGTGTGGGGCTGTCAATGTTTTTCTTTTCTGCACCTTGGTTATAAGCATGTGTTGCTGACAGTCTTTTAGAATGAAGAAGTAGCTTGAACTTATATTTCCTCTTTCCACTCCCTTATTTCCCACATCGTAGGATGATACAACTTCAAATATTTTTCATTGATGAAACGCGACAACTCTGCCCCCTCTAGGCTCATCAATCGATAAGCGTTGCCGCTTAACACATTAGTAACTTAACGTAGTCCTTCTTATGTGGGAGACCACTTACCGAATGTTTCGGTTTTCGTGTGAAACAAGAGAACTGTCTTCCAAACCAAATCCTCTGCGGGAAAGGACTTAACTTTAACATGCTTATTATAGGTCCCAGCTACACGCTTTTTTTAGCAATCACATGGTCTAGAGCTGCCGACTTACCTCATCTAATTTGTCCAACTGCATGTACATCGCTTCATTATATTCCTCTGGCAAAATCTCGCTTTGAAGCCTAACCTTTAATGAGTGCACTATGATTTTTAACGGCAAGATCGCTTCCTGGCCATAGGTCAACAAATACGGGCTCGTCCTTATTGTTGATCTCTTCGACGTGCGGTATGCCCATAGCACCGTCAACAAAGTCACGTCACCGTCAACAAAGTCACGTCCCATTCTCTTGACTTTCTTCAAGATGCTTCTTTATCAAATTAATGATGACTTTGTTTGACACCTTGGCTTGCCCGTTGGCTTACGAAGTCGAGAACTTCGGTACCCATGAAGATAGTCCTTTGGTCTGTCATTATGGTTTCGGAAATGATGAAATGATGTCAATATACTCCTCAATAAACTCTCTCACGGTTTTCTGGGTTATGTTCTTGTATTATATTGCTTCCACCCACTTGGTAAAGTAATCGGTAGCCATAAGTATGTAAGGATGTATCTAATGATGTTTCTTGCTTGATGGCAGGTTTATCTTCCCGATGATATTTATCACCCATCCTCTGAAAGGCCATGGTTTCATTATGGGCTTCAGTAAGGTGGCTGGGACATGTTGGATCGGGCTGTGTATTTGGCAAAGTTTACACCCTTTTGCGTAGTTTATATAGGGCCCATTTGGTTCGGCTTTTGGGGAATACATTTGCCAAAATACAAATACCTTTGGGTGAAGGGGATTTTCCGAAATGCAAATATCGTTTAGTAAAATTTGCATTGAGATACAACTTTGGCCAAAATACCGTTTGGTAAAATTTGCATTTGTAAATAACTTTTATTAAATTAAAAAAACAAAAAAATTCTATTTTCTTTTTTGAAGTCCGGCGGCCGAATGGCCAGATCTCGCCGCCCGGGTCGCGCGACCTCAAGCGACGGTTGCCGGGGTCGCGCTAGCGGCCGGATGGCCAGATCTAGCCGCCTGGGCAACGTGACCTCAGGCAGCCGTCGCCTAGGGTCGCGCGACCCGGGCGACGGCCACACGCGACCCAGTGATGGTCATGGTCGCGCACCTCGGGTTGCGCAACCTTACCCGGCGGCCGTCGCTGGGTGCGCGACCCCGGTGACCGTCGCCTGGTGGGTCGCGCGATCCAGTGACCGACGACCCGGGTCACGAGATCCGGGCATCGCTTGAGGTCCGGCGACGGTCGCCGAGGTTGGGCGACCCTCAGGCGGCGGTCGCCTGAGGTCCGACGACGGTTGCCGGGGTCAGGCGACCCTCAAGCGGCGATCGCCGGCGCACGCCATCCCTTCGCCGGTGGTCGTCGACCTCTGATTTTCAGCTTGGAGAGGTTGGAGAAGATGAACAGTAATCGAGCTACTTGCATTCCCAAAATACAACTTCTCAAAGCACCTCAACCCTTGCATTCAGCTAAAGTTCCTTAGAGCCACTTGGAGATGCAATTGCATCTCGCCAAAGTCGCCCAAAAAACGAACCAAACGCGTTTGCATTTGGCCAATGGACTTTAGAGTCCCAAAGGGCTTTTTAAATGCCCAACCAAACAGGGCCATAGTCGTGGGTCATTGTAGGCTAGAAATAACTGTGACGTCTCATCAACCATTTTATTATAATACCCACTTGACCTTGGTCATTGCCAACACTGCTTCCACTTTATCCAAACACCTCAACAATACTTCATTTATGGTATGCCGATAAAACTCTTACCCCAAGAGTATATATTTTATTGCTTGTTTTCTCAATCTCTTGTCTCAAGATTAGGGATTCTTCAGCAGCCATAACCCTTGAGACATAGGCAGCAATGTCTTTATTCTATTTATTAAAGTGTAAGCCAGCTCCTTTACGATGCGATAGTCAGAAGTCATCTGGCAAGCTCATTGGCTTCCGCATTATGATATCGCAGTATGTGAACCAGCTTTGAATCAAGGAATCTGGTCGTTAATTCTTTTGCTTTATAATGGTGCTCTACGATATTTTCACTAAGATATTGATACTCCATTTTCAACTGTTTTATCACTAATTGTGAATCACTCATCACTTTGATTGATTGCACATTCATGTCAGCCAATAAATAGAGGCTGATTATAAGTGCTTCATATTCAAGCCTGAACTAGAATTTCGTTTTATGCCCTCTTGGTGACACAATCAAAATCTCTATTTCTGATGTAGTGGACGTGAACAAACTATCAAATTACAATAATCAGGGGCCCAATTGTGTGTAATTTTCACTTCCAAAGTCTTCAGCTTGAACCTATGGATACTCGGTAAGAAAATCAGCTACAGCTTGTCCCTTCACCACCTTACGTGTGTGTGATCGTTATGAGAACCCATCACGAGCGTTTACGCCGGATGATGCTCCTTCGGGAATGCCGCATGTCAACGAATGCCGATCGCAGTGGAGGCTGGGCCGATGCTCCTTCGGGAATGCCGTTTAGATGTAAACGTTGCCGTGCCCGATGAAGCGGGACGACGCCCGGTTATGCCGGATGACCACCGACTGTTGAGTTGGCCATGGCGTTGGGTCGTAACTAATTGGAACACGCTTGGGTGATTGATATAACCGCGCCTGATTATGGGATGAAATTGTGTGGCATGGAATGGGACGTGTCATAACGATTTGGCCTTATAATCGGGACTCCTGTGATTGATTGACATATGAGTTGAAGTGTTCTAATTACTGAGTGCATTCACTGTATGCATATGTTATATGAGCTAGACTGACGTGCAGGGAGGTGCTGAGGTGAGGTAAGTCTTATATGATGAGTGTTTAGGCTGCCTCTAGGTGAATTATCTTCCTAATCGGGTTTAGGGTGTAGACTTGCTGAGACATTGTTTCACCCTGTCGTGGTTTAAAATTTTCAGGTTCTTAGATGGAGATGCGTCATGTACGTTATGGGGTCCCGTAGGTGATGGACTTTCAGCATTCCTATTTCCCAATTCCCGGGACTAGTCTAACCCGTGGTTGGTTGAGTCCATTGTATGGGTAGAGGAGGGCCAACCTCGGTTGGTACCTCATCGCTTCATAGCGTGATTCATTCACTTTCCTCAAGGGGGTCGGGAGGGTCTCCCACAGGGTTTTGACGGACCTCCCGTTGGGACCGGGGAGTGGGAAGTAAGACATTCTATGGATATCAACACCCCGATGATGTCGTGGTGGACCCGGAGCCCATGACTGAAGAGGCCGGAGTTTAGACGGCTTAGTAGTTCTTTTTAGATAGACCTCCTGTGTATAAACTGTATATAAATTGGGTTGTTTATAAAGTATGTTTTGTATTGATTGGTTGTCCTGCTTTTCTATTACATGTTTGTTTGCTGTCTAGAGATTGTTTAATTCATTTCTGCATGTGTAATAAAATGAATGGATCGGCGATGCATCCTAGGAACTGTCGCAATTTGATCGGCCACAAGGGATATGCGCGCGCTCGAGGATCGGGGCATGACAATGTAAGACTTGACAATTATAAGGCATTTGTAAGAAAGACAAATAAAAGTTGGTAAACGTAAACATAAATTCATAACATGAAAAAAAACAATCAATCAAACATTGGACTCAAATGAGAGCTAGTAATCCAAGACTAGTTTGTAATCTAATCAGAAATAATTGATGAGTCACTTAAATTAAAATTGATGAAATCATATAGAAATTGAAAGGTTAAAAGAATTAGCAAGATAGGCAAATAAAATTTAGTTAAATATAAGAAATGTTGATGATTTGAGAAAAGCGTCATAAATTACCAACAAGTTATTAGGGAAATTACGTGACCAGTGACCGCCAACAGTTTTTTGGACACTTGACAACTCTTTCGTATACTGACCAGGTCGGGAAAGAATTGTTTTATTGGGAACGAAACAATGAAATCGTCCTTCTTCTAAACTCTGAGTTGTACGTGTTGTCAAGTAATGTCTTCTCTTGCGTGCAGATCAGCATGATCATGAACGAAGCGCTCCGATTATATCCTCCTGCGATTGGTTTACTCGAAAAGTCAACCAGGAGCTCAGGTTAGGCCTCCTAACGTTCAAGTTTACGTAGCTAACCTCAAGCTTCACCACGATCCCGAAATCTGGGGAGAAGATGTGCACCTCTTCAGACCGGACCGATTCTCGGAAGGCGTCCTTAAAGCTACCAACAACAACCCAGTTGTGTTCCTTCCCTTTGGTTTCGGGCCTCGAATGTGCGTGCGAATGAACTTCGCGATGAACGAGAAATTTTCCTTTCGATGATTCTGCAGCGCTACGCTTTCAAACTGTCTCCTGGGTACATCCACAGTCTAGCTGAAATCGTCACGACTCGCCCCCTAAACTGACTTCAAGTTGTATTCCATCCCCGATAGCTTGTTAATCAGCATATATGGCCCAGTTAATCCTGAGATAACAACGTACAGAGACTCCTTTTAATGCCTTTATACGGGCGTGTTGATGAAGCAACGGAAACAGAAGGCCAAATTTGTTTTTGGATCTGCCATTAAAGATTGTGCGGTATAGGACTTTTCGAACTAAGCAAGAAAAAGATGAAAGCGAGTGATAGATGGTCTTGGTGTTTCCTCGTCACGTCCGATGTCATCCCCGTGCTCACGATGGTGTCCTTTATACGCTGGCCCTTGAATTTTTCATCAATCTATGTCGCGTCTTGCAAGCGAGATTATTTGCTAAGAAACAGTTCCGGTGTCGAGAAGACGACCAAGACAGCTTGTGTCTCTAATTGAAAAGTTTGATGAATTCTCTATTCATCGAATTCTCAGTAAGGTTTGGCTTTGAAAAGGGCTTTCCGACATATTGCTGCACGTTTTTGTGCAGTTCCAAAAGAGGTTCTTATTTAGCTTGTACTTGACAGTTTTTTTAGTACGAATGAAGTTCAATGTTCTGTTTCATTCCTTCTCTCTCGACGTAACTATTAGTTGAATATATCAGCCATAACAGGCATCCGGATCACCCAAGAGTGAGCTCGTCAAGTGCTCTTCCTTTTCTGGGTTGAATTTAATAATTCCAGATCGGCAAGGAGGTCACGGATGACGTTAATCAGTTCGTCCCTATCCAACTTGTTCGACAGATTGCGCACATTCGAGACGCCAACCTGTCGTGGGCTTGGAGGAGTACCGGGCGCATGCACAACTTGTTCATCACCATTACCGCTGGTTGTTGGTCTCCTTGGAAATCACGCGATTCATATGGCTTCAGTGAATTGGATACGCTGGCATCCGGATCAGCCAAGAGTGAGCTCGTCAAGTGCTCTTTTTTTGCTGGGTTGAATTTAATAATTCTAGATCGGCAAGGAGGTCACGGATGACGTTAATCAGTTCGCCCCTATTCGCTGGTTGTTTCGTCCGGCTCATAGAATACTCCGATAGACACAATAAATACCTAAATCAATCGAACTTTTTCATTTCATAAGAGAAACCCAGTATCATAACTTCACTGTTTTCATTTCCTTTATCGTTTGATCCCCTAATTGAACCATGCATTTGGTCATCTTCCTGAGCTCTCTGTTTCTGTTTCTTCTCTGGACTATTGCCAAGCTCTTGCACAAGTTATGGTGGAACCCGCTCTGGATACAGAGGATGATGGCCCAGCAAGGGATCTCTGGCCCTCCTTACAGGTTCCTCCATGGAAGCACCAAGGAAACAATCAAGATGAAGATGGAAGTCAGGAACACGCCCATGAACAATCTCTCTCATGACATATTCCCTAAGATTCACCCTCAAGTCAACACATGGATAGACACATACGGTAATTACACTAAACTTAAGTTTCATTAGTGTCGTGATGCTCTGATATCGAACTTTTGTGCAACTTTGTAGGGAGGAATTACCTGAATTGGCACGGACCTCAAGCTCAACTGGTCATCACAGAGCCAGAGCTTATTAAGGAGGTGCTGCTTGACAGAGAGAAAACATACCCAAAAACAGGAGCTAAGGACTTTGGCAAGAAGCTTATAGGAGATGGGCTCGTGAGTACAGTCGATGACAAGAAATGGGCGAACCAGCGTAAACTCGCCAATCATGCTTTCCATGGGGAAAGTTTGAAGGTAGTTGAACTCAATTGAAAAAGAGAATTGTCTGATTTGAGGTTTTACTAATTATTTTGGGGGGATTGAAATTGCAGAATATGGCACCGGCAATGGTGGAGAGTGTTCACACAATGCTAGAAAAATGGAAGAATCAAGAAGGGAAAGAGATCGAGGTGTTCGGAGAGTTTAAGTTATTGACATCTGAAGTGATTTCAAGGACTGCGTTCGGGAGCAGCTATGTTGAGGGGAAGAACATTTTTCAGATGTTGACAGGATTGCATACGTTAACATCCAAAAATGCTTTCAATATAAGATTACCAGGAATAAGGTATCGCGCATTTTTTCTAGGAAAATTTTGTTTTGACCATTTTTATGATGAAGAAGCTAGAACGTACAGTGATTATCACTTTTAGAACTAACTTTAGACATCTGAACTTGATTATTCTGACGAGTTTTCCAGGTTAGTAAATGCATTCGAAGGAGGTACACTGTTTTTTGATAACCATTCTTATCACTAAAATTACTGATGTGAGATCACACTTAACAAGCTGCAAATTTCTGATGATGGTCAGGCAACAGTTTTGTTCATTGTGCAAATGCAAACTTCAAGCCTCAAAAGACGTAGGACATTTCAATCTCAGAATCAGAGTTTTAGTTAGGCCTAACTAATTATGGAATTTGTTCTGAATCCTGCTGGCAGTAAGCTTTGGAAGACAGCGGATGAGGTCGAAGCGGAGAAACTTGAGAAAGGCATACGCAATTCCATCTTACAGATGATCAAGAGAAGAGAGAAGAAGGTGATGGTCGGTGAAGAAGATGGCTTTGGGGATGATTTCCTAGGACAACTTGTGAAGGCTTTGCACGATATGGACAAGAGCAAAAAATTCACGGTAGATAATCTGGTGGATGAGTGCAAGACATTCTACCTCGCCGGACAAGTAACTTCCAACTCAATGATCGCATGGATGTTATTCCTCCTAGCGATTAATCCAGAATGGCAAGAGGAAGCAAGAAGGGAGGTTCTCAATGTATTTGGGAATAAAGACCCCGATTTCGATGGACTAGGAAAGCTTAAGAAGGTATAGAAAACAACTCAAGTCTTGGTCCCGGTCAACCTTTTTCGATTCACTCGAATTGTAGGTTAGACATGATGACTAACTAAACATTTTTCCCTTTTCATGTGCAGATTAGCATGATCATGAATGAAACTCTGCGTTTGTACCCCCCTGCAGTCGGGTTGACTCGAAAAGTTGGCAAGAAACTGAGGCTAGGGAAGCTCCTTCTTCCTGCTAATAGTCAGATCTTTATACCGACCCTTAAGCTTCACCATGACCCTGAAATCTGGGGGGAAGATGCGCATGAATTCAAGCCGGAGCGATTCTCAGAAGGCATAGCTAAGGCTACCAACAACAATGCGGTTGTGTTCATCCCCTTCGGCTTCGGACCTCGATCTTGCGTTGGGATGAGCTTCGTGGCGGCAGAAGCGAAAATCACTTTTTCGATGATCCTCCAGCGCTACACCTTCGAGCTGTCCCCAGCGTATATCCACTGCCCAGGTCAGCTCCCGACAGTTCGCCCACAACATGGACTTCAAATCAGGTTTCATCCTCTACAGCAGTAGTTCATCACCGCATGATGTTCAGTCGCCAATGTGCATGGATGCCTCCATGGATCCATGCAACAATGGCCTGTGAATTCTTGGTTCCAGAGGCGTGTGATATTTGTAGGTATCAAGTTGTCTTTCTTTTAATTTCAGAAGCACTATTCCTATTGTGCAGTGTATTTGATTTGCCAAGACTCTTCACGGTGTACAATCGTGTTCTGGTTCTCGTAAGTAGTTATTTTTATTTTTTAGGCACGTACCTCACGTGTGCATGGTCATCTCTAATGGAACTTAATAATGATTTACCATATTTCTTACCGAATAAATGCAACATTCTGGAAGTACAGCTAATGCGTATACTGGACTAAGGCAAAGAATGAATGTCTAATGACCGATGTTTGGATGACAAGAATTATCAAATTCAGTCGACTTATTTGACCTAATCTACAAATCATATAAACCAAGTTCATTTCAAGTTTCAACTGTTGATCACTTTGGGCTTGATGATGAAACCGCGTAATTAATGGTTAAGATGAGATTGATATACCTGGTCTATAGACTATGACAGCGTTTGCAGCTAGTCCCTCGTTCACCTCCATCGTCTCTGGTCCCGAGCTCCATCCATTCGCTGCACGACCATTCATTGAAATGCTTGGAGGTTTCTACTCTTTCCGGGCGAAACGAGCATCCATTGGCTGTACCCACCATCAACCTCAGGTTTCCTAGTATTTGAAACTTGTTTCCCGTTGGGGCTCTGTCCTGTCTGACACCTCTCAATGGTTGAATTTCCACCAGCAGCACCGTGGTCGGAGGTGCATCAGGTCGAATCATAAGCTCCGGCCAATGATCCTTCCTTCGTCCCACAACCCCACAATTGAACGGGGACTCAACACCTTCACAAGGCTGCTGAAAACTCTGCACAGGTCATCTTTACTTCTAAAACGAACCTCAAAAGGAATGCCCAAAATCGATGCGCACTCCATTAATCGACAGCAGCTTCTGGGTTTGTGAAGTCTTTTCAAATGAATTGCCATTCGATCCTTCGTGTCAAGCATTTCCACGGCTTCTCTAGGCGGCGGATCCTTTAAATAAGGAAAATCGCTAATTGTTTGGGATAGTATTATATCTCTTTGTCCAAAAGCACAAAAAATTCGAACTTTTTATGAACCCACAATGCAATTTTCAAGAAATGTTGAATAATAAACATCTTAAGATTATATCTATATTAAATCATTCGCTGCCGTGGTGCCATGAACAAATTCTAGGTTGAACTCACTGATTAAAGCTAGGTGTGTTTGGGAACACTTCCCCAATGCCCCTTGGGCCCCCAAAGCCTGTTGGATAAATGAAAGAACCGTATTTGTATTTCCAAAGGCCTCAGCCTAAGGCAGGTCCGAATGTACTATGGAGTTTTGGCATTCTCAAAATACATATCTTGAATTTAATAATTATTTTATTCCGCTTTTGGACAGTTCAATTTTCCCCACGGTTTGCACAGAGGGGTTAGATGGAGATGGGTAAACTCCATGTTTAAATATGTCTCGAATTTAAATTCTACGCAAAAAGCTGAATTTCAGAAATAATGATATTAATAATGAAAAAAGACTTCTTGCTAACAAGAAAAGCCGAAAAAGGAAGGTACACACAAATCTAAGTTTCCTGTTCAGCGTTGAAGTCAAACATGATATTAGACTTTGATCGTGAAAAAAGAGGACGAAGAAGTTAATATTGGAGTCGGAATTGCAGGAGGAAACAAATATTCTTTCCTGATCCACGTGGGAGGCACTTTCAAGATTTGAAAAGTCCACTGTGGACTTAAGACCATATATTCGACCATGCCTGGAGAAGAAGGCACGCTGTTGTTAGAGATTTCTTGAAGCACCGTTGCTTTTGTGTGAGTGCTTGTTGCGGTTGTTGATGTATAGAGGACTTCATCGTCGGGTTTCAAAATTCAGATAATTACATCCGGATGCTAGTGTTGAAGCCAACTAAATTCTTGTGGTAAAAATTTGTATATAATTCCTTCATAAGATTGAGAAATTATTTATCAAGAAATTGTGGGGCTAAACACCGCTTGAATTATTGGGTGTAATTAGGGCTTGGAAATACTGAGAATGTTTGAGTTATTTGAGTATGATTGTAATCTTTATTGTACCGCTCGAGCTATAGTGAAATTAATTACTACTCTTCACGTAAATCATGTATCGAATCTTCTTTTTTTTTTATCTATTTTATTGTTCGATCGCTTGCTTTTGCAATAATTGGTATCAAAGTTAGGATTCTTTGAGTTGAAGCGAATCGATAATGACGGAAGAAGGAAAAGTGAGAATCTACAAATTTGATGAGAAGGATTTTGATTTCTAGAAGATACATATTGAGGATTATCTCTACCAACTAAAATTGCACTTGTCCCTATTGGGGGAGAAGCTAGAGACAATGAAGCAAATTGATAAGGAATTGCTAGATAAACGAGCTTTGGGCATTATTTGGATGACATTGGCTTGTAACGTTGCATTCAACACCATGAAAGAGAATACCATCACGAGTTTAATGAAAGCCTTGTCAGATATGTATGAAAAGCCATTTTTGATCAATAAGGTCTATTTGATACAATGTCTATCTAACTTGAATATGAGCGAAGGTGCGTAATTGCAAATCATATCAGTGAATTCAATGTGATTATTAGTTAATTCAGTTTAGTTAATATCGACTTTGAAAATGAGGTATGTGTTTTGATTCTATTATCCTCACTGCTTGATAGTTGGAATATCATTGTCACTGCTATTTGTAATTCTTCTAGATCAACAAGCTTAGCGTTTCATGAGGTTCGAGATTAAATTTTAAGTGAGGACGTCTGTAGAAAAGAATCTGGCGAACTTGTATCTACTGTTTTAGTAGGTGAAAATAGAGGAAGAACCAATTCACATGTTAGCAGGAGTAGTATAAACATGAACAGACGTAATCAGTCTAGGACTGAAAGTGCTATCTGTTAGAGTTGTGGTAAGAGGGGACATCTTAAAAGGAGTTGCTTTAAGCTGAAAAATGAAAAGGATAAGGAAATTATAATTGAGTCTACAGATAATTTTGGAGTTGTAACTAATGGTAATTCGGATAATAGCGATTATGTCTTGTCCATCACTAATGATTCGTTGTTTGATTAATATATTATGGATTCTGGTTGTTCTTTTCATGCTATGTCAAATAGAAACTTGTGTACTAATTATCAATGCATGGATAATAGTAAAGTTCAATTAGAGAACAACTGAAAGTCAATATTATAGGTGTTGATGATGTTAACATCATAATGCATGATGGTATGTGAGGACATTGACTTGATGAGGCATATTCTAAACTTGAAGAAAAACCTAATTTCATTTAATGTCTTGGATTCAATTGGATATCAGTATACTTTGAAAAATGGAGTTCTAAAAGTTATTTGAGATGCTTTAATAATAATGAGATGAATCAAATAGAGTGGCCTATATGAACTTTGAGGTGAGACAGTGACAGATTTCGTTGCTGAAACGTTGAAAGCATTTGTCTAAAAGTCTAAATTGTGCCATAGGTATTTGGGGCACATCGACGAGAGAAGTTTGAAGATTTTAAGGGAAAGAAATCCGTTATATGGTTATGTTGCTAATGAATTGAATGTATGCAAGTGCTATGATATAGATCAACGACAGAAAGTGTAGTTCAGTAGGGCTATCAAAGAAACCACAAAAATTGTAAAGTCAATTCATTTAAATATTTGCAAATTGTCACAGTTTCCTTCAAGAGAAAATGCCAATGCTAACAGTTGTTAATGACTTAAAGACCTTGGTGTTTGTGTTTAGGCATAAGTTTGATACTGTTGTCAAGATTAGGTGATTGATAGCTTTAATCAAAAAGGTAACTAGTAAGACGATCAAACATGTGTAGACTAACAGTAGCATGGAGTTTTGTTCGAAATTGTTAAAGAATTTTGTATGAAAAAAAGCATAATAAAACACCACACTAGTGCTAGTAAACCACGACATGCTGCAGAATTGATGAGTAGAACAATACTAGAGATAACCCATAAAATGCTCTCTAGTGCTGGTATGATTAAGAGATTCCTAATAGATGTACTTAGTACGGCGAGCTACTTGATGAATAGATCCCACCAACTGTAATTGGATGTCCGACTGCCAAAGAAGTGTGGTTAGGTAATGTCGTCAATTATTCTATTTTTAAAATATTTGGTTGCCTATGTTATGTTCTAGTGAGTGATGGTACGCTCGATGGGAGGATAAGAAAGTGCATGTTCTTAGATTACGCACAAGGTGAGCGAGGCTATCGGTTTTGGTGTCCCTAATTAGATTCTCCTGTTATCAGTAGAGAAGTTACATTTGACGAGTGTCCAATAATTCTTACTAGGACTGATTATAATAGTTTTTATACGGACTTGAGGTGGAGTTGCAACCAAAAACTCCTAAGGTAGTGGATACTAGCGAAATAATCAATACAAATGGTGTTTATAGTGAGGTGGAGCATATAGAGCCAATGGTTGTTATAACTACTAATATTAGCAAGGTGTGTATTCGATCTCCTAATAAAATAAGGAGGCAATAATGTTTTGCTTTACAAAAAAAAAAAAAAAAAAAGTGTTCGAGAAACTCACGAGAATCAGCCTTAAAGAGCTCGCCCACCCCTGCACACTGTCACTCAGCCGCCTCACCTTCGCTGCCGCCGAGTTGCCGCCGAGCACGGCCCCATCGCCGAGCCCGACCACAATTCCAATCCCCCCTCTCTCTGTGGGGCCCGACGATGGGGCTTCCCGTCACTGACGATCGGCCATATAGAAGAAGAAGAAGAGGAAGAGGAAAAGGAAGAAGAGGGGAACGAGGGGGAGAGATGAAGCGACCAGGCGTGAAGAGTTCCAACAGGCATTTTCAGCCTCGCCGTCGCCGTGATTCCGAATTTGCCCCTCTTCAAAACAGGAAAGTGAGTTACCAGCCGGAGGTCGGAACGGTAAATTGTCTAAAGTCAACGCGTTTGTTGTTCCAAATTTGCCCCCCCCCCCCTTCGAAATAGGAAAGTGCATAACGCGTCGGAGGTTGAATGGTAATTTGGCAACGGCTACGCTGCATAGCATTCGGTGCGGCCGGTGTTCCAAATTTGCCCCTCTTCGAAATAGGAAAGTGAGTTGCACGTAGTAGGTTGGAATTGTAAATTGCCAACGGCTAGCCCCGCGATATTCAATGCGGCTGTGGATTTTCTTTATTTGACTTTATTTGATTTTGTGGCGGTTAAATAAAGTATTTGTTAAAACAGTAATTTGAAGGATGTTTAAGGAAGTTTACTGAAGTAGGAATTGTAAATTATACACTTAATTGAGGAAATTAATTATGAATAGGGTTCACTGATTACGGATTTAAAAACAAACAATCATTTAGGTAATTTGTGAAGAATGGGAAAAAAAAAAAAGATAATTACAATAATATTTATAGTTAATATCACGAAAAACTCCAAATTGGAACATTTGTGATAAATTTAACTTAAACTAATTTTTAGGTCACCAAAAACTCCATAATAGTATACTCATGGCAAATCTATTCTAAACAAATTTTTTATCATCAAAAATCCCAAATCAATCATATGTGAGAATTTTTAGATTTTCACGTGGACTTATTATGTCAATTGAACTATTGTTGTGTATTATTTAACTTAGTAATTTCACAATATAATTTGACAGAAATTAAGGGAGGATAAATGTGTCATAAGTGTACCGGTTTATGGTGTTTTATAACTCAAAAATTAGTTTAGAGTAAATTTGTCATAAGTATATCATATTAAGGTTTTTGATGACCCAAAATTAATTTTGAAATAAATTCATTACAGGAGTTCCAGTTTAGAGTTTTTAGTGATATTAACTCGATATTTAAGTGGATTACTATTTCTCAAGAGAAGTTACAATCATGAAGACCTTTGAGCATATGATAACTTGAGCTCATTTACAAACTTTGAAGATAATTACTAACTACCATTTAGATGGACTTAAAGGTATGTTATGATTATTGAGGTCAATTATTGATAATAAATAAAATTTCATGTACCTTACCATTCCATTAGTTAATTACTAAGTGATGGAAATTTCTTATTATTGCAATATAGCTTAACTACTACGCAATAAAGCAAAGTACTATCAATAGGTGCAATTGAAATCGCAATAATTTTAGGCAAATTAAAATTGTTGGAGGTATAATTACTAAGGACATGAACTACAAGTTATGATATGTTGAGGAAAATAACACTATAGAAGAACACTTACTTAGTAATATCATCATTGAGTTACAAAGAATAAAGAGAAGTTAGTATTAACAATGGCAAATTACTAACCCTAACAGAACTACTAATAACGATTAATTGAAGAAAATTATTATATTATTGAATAATTACTGATAACAACATGCTCAACTTACAAAGTGTAAAGAATGTTACTATTTTTGACAAAATTGTACACACAATAACTGCAATCAACTTATGAGGAGCCGAAAAATAGCTTAAGTTGATTAGCGATGAGTTCATTAGCTGGAGGGATATATACTTATTAATAATGATTCACTCCTGAAAACGCACAAAAAGAGGGTGATGAGACTAATAGGCGGTGGAATCTGCCATCGGATGACTGCCTATTTCACATTTGTTTACACCGATAAATACCATCCACGAGAACACAATCTAACAAGGGTGGTCGAGGACACAGGACAAGCAGACGCAGAAGGCACGTCCAGCTTCTAGGGGCCTTTTTTTCTTTCACCATATTCAGCCAGCGAACAAGCACAAGCACGAAGCCACCAGTCCAACAAGGAGTGGGGCAACGGAATCGCATATGGAGAGGACATTTGAGTGTTTAACTGGCCTGTTACTAAAACTTGCTTGCTTGCCACAAAAATGATACCTAGTTGATTTAGCAATCGAAAATAAACTGTTGCTGTAATTGCAGTCACGGCTTGGATAACAAAGTGCAAAATTAAAGTGAGAAGGCGTAACAACAAAACAGCCTTACGGGTTGCAAATGCTCCCCAGGCCAAAAGTTGACGGGTGCATAGTACATGTAGGACTCAGCGTGTAACTGTGTAAATTTTGTAACAGACTCGGAACAGAGTTCAGATCAAGAACGGGTCCAAGATTTGAGGCCTGTAATCTCGCATAGAAATTAAAACTTAAAGACAACAGGCTTTGAAACTTCGATAAGTGTTCATAGATGGCAATCCTACTCCCAGTACACAAAGGGCAGGCAACTGCTTATGAGTTCCAGGTGACTGCATATCAAGCAGCCCTTCATACTGAAGCTCAGGAAAGGGACTAGAATTCCCGGGCATCTTCACATATAGAACCATCTGCGTTGTAACAATCAATTAATCGAATGAATAGACTTCAATTAACAAGGAATTAAGGGCTTCCTAGCTAAAGTAACTGCAGGAAAATAGATGAACAAGTGACCAGTTTCCCAGATCAACAAAAGATAAATTTTCAAATCTGGAAAATGAGCACATCGTTTTTGCGAACTCATTTCACTTGGAGTCACTACCACAGTCTCATAGGATTACAGACTACTGCACAATAAAACTTGTTAGAATAAAAGATTTTTCATGCATACACAGAACATCAAAACGTGTTAGCTAGAGAAGTTATACCAGTAAGAACATACTCAGGTGAAAGCTTTTCCTAAAAGAGAAATAAATCACACAAATGAAACAATCAAATACAAGTAAAAGAAATAAGAGCTGACTAGGAGAGGATAGCTTACACTAGTACCAAAAACCCATTACAGCATGCAGCTGTCCCTTGACGCCAGTGATAAACAGGGGAAGAGAGTGTAGCAGGATCTTGTTAGTTGAGAGCAATCCTCAACACATTCTATTTTTCACCAACATGATTGACATTTCGAGCCTTAAAATATCACTTGTTGACAGCCCCAGTATCTTTCATCAGAAATGTGTAGTCAAAAGCCATCGTTCCCTCAAGATGCCTACACCAATATATCCTGCACTCATATTTGTTCTCAAAAATACTGAATGTGACAGTGGGAGCACCCAACATCTCTCACTTTAGCCACCCACTTTGCAGCTTCCCAAACTCCAACCCTGGATCAACAAAATCAAAGGAAGCCACATAAAGCCTACAAGTTGAACCGCAAAAATTGCATGTCTACAATAATGAAGACATGCTACCTTGAGTCAAGAAATGATGCTAAAACGAGGGTTGACGGAGGACATCCCCCTTCACAAATGTCATCATAAGGCGCATAACTCATGATGGACTAAAATTGTGGCAGAGGATCTCCAAACTCTTCATGGTTCAATATGGAAAGTGGCAAATTAGGATCCAACAATGTATTGCATATGCCGAGAAAAGGCACGTGGGGTACATTATCTTGGTGTCATCGCTTCAAAATATTGCAGTATGATGGTATTTGTGAAAAACTTATCCAATCTGAATTACTATATTGGGCAAATGTTTTTCTGCCAGTCGATTTTCCTACTATGGTCGTAGTAACTTATTGGTGTTTGTGGGAGCATTGGAACCAGATCATTCAAAATCACACCCCCTCCAACATCCCATTGTGACTCCAATGAATTATCAGCTCCTTCCAAGAATTTGGGGCGGCAAGATCTCAACGGATTCGGCAAGAGCAGCATTCATGGGAGGCCACCACCGCAAGCCTTGATAAAAACCAATTCAGATGAAGCTGTGTTTAGACAGACAAGTCAGCTGCAGCGTCAGTGTATTAATCCATCTCCAGACTAAGCAATGCAAACCATGTTCCAACTCACAGAAAGTGAATGTAAGTGCACCATAGAGTGAAACTAACATATCCAACTGGTAATCTGCAAGGGAGTTTAGCGATACTGATAATCTACCATGTTCGATACAATAGAACAGCAAGCACAAGTTATCACTGGTCAAGAAAGTCAACGCCACATTTTATTTCTTGTTGTTCACTTTTATTCATCTATATCACGTGTGCCGCTCAATTGTGCTTGTTCCATAAACAAATAAAGAACTTAACCAGGACTCTCTCGGAACTCAATAATGAGACAAACCGCTGGCCTATGGTGTCGCCTTTGCTTGGTGCGCTAGAAGAAGAGTTACCCAAAATTGTGGTAGTTGTGATATTAATAGGTGATCATCTTTGCAGGAGTTACTGTGTATTTCTGCTGTACATTCCTCTCACATGGAAGCGGTAACCTGCCTCAATGTCTTACTGTTATTGTCTCTGCAATCATTCTAATCCTTGGACAAAGAAGAGAAACCCCAAAACGCGAAGACTTCTAACCAAACATTCCCCACTTCTCTGGCTTAAGTGTTTTCAGTGACATGGAAATAAATCGCCACAGATAAAGCAGATATCGTTTCAAACTGATGTCTAGGTCAGCTTTTAACATCCTTAAGGAGTTTGAGGCACATCTGGGTCCATGTTGTATATCCATATTCTGACAAAGAACAATAATCGTCATTCTAGCTGTACAGCCAATGAGTTCAAAAGAAAATGCAAGTAATTACGATGTGAAACTAATAACCTCTTTCCTTAATACCTCCATGTCCTGAGAGAGCAAGAACTAGCCAAAAACTCTGATTGAAGAGGACATTTCTTTCCTCTTTCTCAGCACACCTCCTGATAAAACAAAGAGCTTTCTATAATTTATGCACTTCCTCACCAAATAAAGATTAATGAGCATTATCAGGGTTTCCTTTCCCACAAAAGGTCACCTCGGTTTACTGGGAACAAGTACTTCGCAAGGATCTTGCAGAAAAACCCAACTTTGGCATGGAAGCCCTGAAAATTTTCTCAGGAAATACTCGCTGCCCTTGGTGGGATAACTTTTAAAAGCTACGAAGATGATGCTGAAGAAGCTAAATGCTTTAGTAACCTTTTTATCCATATCAAACAAAATCTCTGTCACTTATGGTAACCTGAAAGGTAGTCTCATCCCCTTGAAAAAATATCATACCGAGAAGATATCACCAAAAATCACCGCAGGAACATGTTCCATCTCTAAAAATATGGAAACGGACCGCATCTCTCACAATTATTTCTCTCCGAGTGACTTTAGATATGTATTTTGTTGCATTGTGGCAATCTCCACAAACCCTAAGATTCTTAAAAATCCGTATTGGGAGGCCCGAAGGAATATATATTAATCCAAAAGCAATTGCAAGCCTTTCACTATGGCGATTTAGCATCTTCAGTTTCTTTGACTCCTCCACATCATGGAGAACTGGGCTCATGTCTGGCACATATCCCTCTTCTATGATTCTAGCAGTCAACTTGTCCAGCTCAGCACTTATAAGTTCTGAATGAGGACTTGATTGATCATCAGCTGAAAAGATATGTACTCTGTTCTTGTACTTGATCCAACTACATCCTGGTTCCTTTTTTATTGATCTATCTCTCATATCCCGCCTTAGTTGGGCCACAAAGTCCCACTTCCCTCTTGCTGCATAGATATTTGTGAGCAAAACATAGCTTGCTGGGTTCTGTGGCTCCAATTCTAACAGTGAATCAGCTGCCCATTTCCCAATTTCCATATTACCATGAAGTCTACATGAGCTCAGCAGCTGCGCCCAACCAATTGCATCAGGAGGGAAGGGCATGTTGTGTATAAAATTTTTGGCTTCTTCTAACCTTCCTGATCGGCTAAAAAGATCAATCATGCAAGTATAGTGATCAGCGATTGGGGTAATTCTGTAATCTTTGACCATCGATTCAAAATATATTTGTCCTTTCTCAACTAATCCTGCTCTACTGCACGCTGAAAGAACGCCAATGAAAGTGACAGCATCTGGTTTCAATCCCTGGGCCAACATCTTCTCGAACAAATCTATGGTCTCCTTAGCTTTGCCAAACTGAGCATAACATGACACAAGTGCTGTCCAGGAAACCTCATCCCTAATTCTCATCTCATTGAACAGCCGACCAGAGTCCTCTATGCTTCCACATTTACCGTACAAGGTGATGAGAGCATTTGAAACTGTCAAAAATGAAATAAAGCCAGAAACCAAGGCTCTACAATGAAACTGTGCACCCTCTTCTACGCTTGCTAGGTTTGCACACGAGCTAATCACACTCCCGAGTGTGAACTCATCGGGTTCAATGCCATTTTTCTGCATATCACAGAAAACCTTGACAGCATCCTCACTCAGCCCATTCTGACCATACCCCACAAGCATTGCTGTCCATGATATAACGTTCTTAATGGTCATTTTTCTAAATACCTTTTCAGCATATGTGATCTTTTTACACTTGCAGTACATGTCAACAAGAGCACTACCTACAAAGACAATGTCGGTGTGATCAGTCCTGATTGCATATGCGTGGATTTGCCTCCCTTCTTCCAAAGCCACCAGACTCCCACAGGCAGTTAGCACACTCCCAAAAGTAAACTGATCAATTGCCAAGCCTTCAAAACTCATCTTTCTGAACCATTCGATTGCTTCTCTTTCTAAACCATTCTGAATATATCCTGTAATCATTGTCGTCCATGAGATCGAATCTCTTTCCTTCATTCCACAAAATATGCGTTCAGACTCCCCAACCATCCCACATCTCAAAAGCCCTGTCATCACTGTATTATACATTACTATATTCTTCTCAGGAATGCCATCAAAAACCCTCTTTGCATCGTGAATCAATCCCGCTTTCGAGTACATGTCCACCAAAGGGCTACCCACGAAAACATACGACCAAAATCCGAACTTTATCACATGGCAGTGTATCTGCCGACCCAAATCCACACGATTTTTACTTGAAGACAATATGAGCATCGTTGAGAGCGTGATCCTGTTCAAGTTCGCGCCCCCATCTCTCAACATCTCATTATAGGCCTTCACCGACTCAATCACCAACCCTCTGTTCGCATACCCCGAAATGAGACAGTTCCACGACACTCCATCCCTGTTCGGCATCGATTCAAATATCTCTCGCGCCCCGGTGATGTCCCCCGCTTTCGCATACGCAGAAAGGAGGGTGTTCCAGGAGAAGAGGTTCGGCTGCGGAATATGGTCGAACACGTGGCGCGCGTGCTTTAGACTGCCGAGTTTAGCGTAGGCGTCGACGAGGGTGTTGTACAGGATGGTCTCGGGATGGGTCAAGGTCTTGATGATGAGACAATGAAGCCTCTTCGCTTGCTTCACATTGCGGGCGTCGAAGCAGAGCTTCAGTAAGGAACAGTAGCGGTTGGAGCTTGCGGACATTTCCTTCGTCCGTTGGGAGTCGGGGCCAGCCGTCTAATGCATGCTGAGACGGGGAAAACAATAATGCTTAGGCCGCGTCACGAAAGCACGCGTCGGCGTCGGTTCGCGTCGTTGCTCGGCCTCTCTGTGGCCCGACGCTGGGGCGAGAGACGATGCGACTGTCTCTGAGGATTTCTCTTCTTAGTTTTGGCCGCGGAGGAAGAGAGCGCGCGGCAGGGTTCTAAAACTGCCAACGGGTACTGTCGCTGTTGTTCCAAATTCGCCCCCTCTTCGAAATGGGAAAGTGGGGAGTGTGTTTACTCCCACTTGGGAAACGGGCTTTTGGTGTGATGTTAAAGTTTGAAAGCCAAAGCCCATGTTTGGTAAAAATTGCCTTGCAAAGCAATTCTAGGTTTAAGTAGTGTTTGGTAAAAAATATTTACAAAGGACTGTGGCTATAATTTTTCTATTTTTTTTTAGGGTTAATATCCTGAAAAATCTCAAATCAGTACACATATGATAAATTTATCCTGAATTAATTTTTTGACTATTAAAAATCCCAAACAGGTACATATTTGACAAATCTATCACACACTAGTACACTTGTGATAAATTTACCATATATTAATTTTTCGTTAAATTTTATTATTAAATTGCTAAGTTTGACAACACATAACAATTTACTAGTGTACTAATTTGGGATTTTACTTTTCATATGTCACAGTTGTATAATTTTTGTGATTTTTTGTAGCATTAATCCAATTTAATTGAGGATATATTTGTCACAAATGTAGCATTTTTGGATTTTTAGCGGTCGGACAAATTATTTTAGGGTAAATTTATCACAAGTATACTAGATTGGGGTATTTCCATGATCAAAAAATTAATTTGGAATAAATTTATCATATGTGTACCGGTTTAGAATTTTTAAGGATATTAACCCTTTTTTTTAATTTGAAAAATCAAACTGTTTAATGCTGAGCTAAATTTAGCGTCAATGACCTCAGCAACACCGCGCAACCTCAAGTAACGAGGCCAAGGATGGCGTGACCCAGCTGATGAGGCCTGGGGTCACCAACAAGGCCAGGTGGCACCGCTGGTGTCATGCGTCACTAGTGCTGGCAACTATCCACAAATCCTAATAATAATGAGGGAGGAAAAATGTTTAGAATTAGCATTCTACCTAAAGCCGATGCTTACTTGCCTCAGGCTTTCAGTTTTCCCAAGATCAGTATTTGGCCAAGAGCCACTTCGAAAGGCTTACTAAACACCTTAATATTTTCTTAAGAGGTTTTGGAGACCCAAAGCCGTTTGGGAAAACTAAACCAAATGCAGCATAAATGAAACTTTAGAGGTTGAAATGGTAAATTACCAATGGCTACCCTGCATGATATCCATCACCTATTTAATATAACTTGTTGGATTTAATGTCAAGAGTAATATCACTTTGGATCATTTTGAATCCTCTTTCGGCCCTAATTTTTAAATGAGTAAAAGAATCATGTTTTTGTTATTTTAGTTCAGAGATGTTTAATACTCAGCCAGAACATATCATTCAGACATACTTCTTGCTTTTGTTCACAAGGTGATTTAATATGAAATATGGCTATCACGTACTGTATCATATTCCTTCGAAAATTGCGGACCGTATAATGATGTAAAATACTTTTAGAATCCATAAATAATAATGAAAAGATGGGAAAAACCGGAAAAAAAAAATGTACATTAAAAGGGTCTAATAAGGAGAAAATTGAAGACGGTATAAAGTGAGTGCAGCATTCGAAACCTTTGAAACAAGGTCTAATGTAGACCTTTTTAAAGAAAACGCTCTCATCTCAGGTCCTTAATTGGAATTATTCCAAAATAAGGATATACTTGAATCGGGAAAATTTTGTTCAAGTCGGTGGCTAGCAGCGTATACAAATACTTTCAGGCACAATCTCTCTCCTCCACTACCTTGTTTCCCATAAAAGATGGCTTTCTTGCACCTTCATTGTGCCTCAGAAGGTTTATGCTAGCTTTAAGAGCTAATTTTTTTCGTACTTTTTACAGTTGCAATCATATGATAGCCTCCAAAACTCTAAAGCTTCACCATGAGATTGAATCTGTATACTCGCGAAAAATTACCTAGGACATGAACAAGAATCTGAGAACATTTCAAAATGCAACGGTCAATATCATCTTTGCAAACATGGTTTGAGTCCAAGTATTCAAGGGATGCTCTTTCAGAGAAGCTAATTTATACACATTCTCCACAAACCATACCAAAAGATCTGGCCTCACTGCAGTGTCGTGAGCAGTCATGTAAAAAGCAATCAATCAACTCAATCAGAATGCATCTCTCATTTCATATATATCATCATTTAAAAATTGCCAAGATGGGCATGGTTTGCATAGCAATCTCGTAGAATTTGCCACAGCTCACTAAATTTAACGTCATTACCAAGGAGAAGAGAAGCTGCCCCGTGCTCAAAAGTCCCGATTCTCCCAACGGCATTAGAAGATCAAATGATAACGTCTCTGGCTCCCGATTCTCCCAACGGCATTAGAAGATCAAACGATATCGTCTCTGGCTCCCGATGGCAAATCTCATTGCATCAAATGTAGGACCACCCAATGTTACAGACAATCAAAAACTTGATGCACTTTGTGGGGCTAAGTATCGAAAACCACTTCGCTGACAATCTGCTAGAGGCTGTACGCTTGAACTGCATGGTGATTTGCCATTGCTTTGCGTGAGGCGACTTAAAAAGCTTGATCCTCCAATATGGGACTATATAATGGTGAAGCCCACATAAATGGGAGGCCTAGCAAACTCATCCACCTCCTGTGGTTGCTGTTGAGTGTAAGATAAGCTGTACAGGATGTTACATGGCATAAAATTTAGATACGATCACATCACAGTTCAACTTTCGTGTGACTCGGTGGTGGGACAGACCCTGCAAAATGAAGATTGGAAACTTCATAATTTGCTCAAAAGAGGTGAGAGTAATTAAGTTTAGCTGAGATGAAGTCATAAGGATACCCTCTGCATCTTGACCACTTGGGGCAGCACCAGAACCACCACCACCACCACCACCCACAAAGCCCATCTGTACAACATTGTTCAGCTCATCCTCCCATGTGTGTGGCAGCTGCAATAAAAATGTTGTGGAGTAAGAATAACCAAATTGTGATCATGGAGACTTTGGCAACAACAAGTACATTTTAGAAGCGACCTGAGTGGTTCTAACTAACAAGACTCTTAAAAATGGAAATTGCTTTTTTCTATGTAAAAATCTAGAAAGAAAGATCTCAATGAAATGGGGGGCACGAATTTATCTGAGTACTCAAGTAGATGAAAGATGATTAAGCTTAGCAGGTGATTTCTCATTGGCGGTTGAGGCCCTCTTACAACAGATGGACAGATATTGTTATCGACTCAAGCTACAAGTTTGTTCCAAATCTGCTTATGAACTTAAAACTACAGTATAGGACACCTAGCTCTCTTCAAATAGACAAAAACAATAAGATTCGAGTGCAGAAAATGTAGTTGGGCATCTTCTGGTAGGAGATTAAAATTTTCAAGCCTCTTCTACACAAGACGAACAATATGAAAACAGCAGCAATATCAAAGCCTTTCCCACGAATGAAGGGCCAACTTCAGGGATAATCTTCCCAGATCATTGTCCTCATTATACTCTATAGTCCATAGTTAGCACTCATATTTGCCAAGAAAATAGATCACATGAAATTGAAGCAACGAAATCATGGAACTTCCAGAGAGAGTTAGTACCTGAGAAGGCTCCTTAAAACCCCCAGCCAATGGTATCATCTGGTTCTGCATGGGTCTCCGCAATGGATCAACAGGTCTCCCGATACCAGTAGGGCCCCCTTGCATAAGTCCTGGCGGTGGTAAATGCATTGGAGGAAAGGACATAGGCATGTCATGCGGAAGTCCCAAAGTAGATGAAGGACCAGCTCTTGAATGAAGAAGCTGTATGGAAATTAATATTCGGATAAAAGGAAAGAAGGTTATTGAAGAGAATTGAGTAGATCCATGAATCACAGTAACAGTAAAGTAGCATCTGATATAGCATCACTTACATCTTTAGCCAGCAGTCCTTCAATGTTAAAGTCCAGCCTTGGATTCACCGTGGCAAGTTTCATGGACAAAAACTGCAAAACAGGAGACAACCAAACCAAGTATGAAATATAAAACCATAAAATTTCAGACACCCGTTTCATCTAAATGACATTCATTAATCACCAATCATTTGTAGTAGCTCAAAAAGTATTAACTCCCATCCTAAGAGCAAGCCACTTAATGTCAATGATTCTAAATACATAGACAGATTAATTCCCTAAGAAATATAAGAAAAGTAGTTGTCAAAGAGACGACTGTAAACAATATTGTGTAATGCAAAAGAAAACTTATGTCAACATGTCCTCTTCCAGTACCTCAACCTGTCGCTGAAGTGATTGTACATAGTTGATTATTTCATCCAGCATCACTGCCTTGCCAGTGACCTGAAAAAATCACATAGTCCTTTTGTTACAAGCCAGAATGGCAACATAAGAATGTAGTGGCATTCTTTGAGTTAATAACTGTTGAAGCGATTCCCATGAAAAAGATTTACCTTACTACATCCAGGTACCAGATCTTGGAGAAACTTCATCCTTTCACTGATCTTTTCCCTTCTCACCTTCAATTGCCACAAACACTAATCAGTCCAACCAAGTTTCAGAAAAAAGTGAGCTTTGATGAATTTACTTCAGTGTTGGAACCTTACCCTTTCAGCAAGACTATGGCTATTAGTTGCCTGGCCTCTTCGGGCCCTGACATGAATATATTCTTCCTTTTGGGGATCTGAACCCTGAGTTCCCGGTTTATTATTCTTTGCAGTGGCCTTGCTGGTGTTGGAGCTGGGGTTATTTTCTAGTTTCTGTTGAGCTCTACTGTCATCTTTTGGGGATTCAGCAAGTTGAGGGGCCCCTTTTGCTTTATCAAGTTCGGCATCCTATTCGCAGATCAATTAAAACATGCAGGTGAGATGACTTTCACATGAAACAAATGATAAGTATCAGTGGCAAAAATTACCTCTCCACTTCTTTTCCTCTTTTTACAGTCAAAACCCTTAGCAGAACCTTCTCCACCAGAACCCTCTAACATAGAAGGATTATCTTGACCACCGCCTCCGCCGCCACTGAACTCAGCTTCATCAGACTCATTACTGGACCCAGCAGTGGCACCTTGTTTTGCTTCACCACGAGATCTAGCCAAGCTTTCACTTTCACCCTCATTTTTTAGGGGGCTCCCCTGAGGAGTTCCCTGAGTAGCAGCCAAATGAACATCTCTACAAGCTTCAACGTTCATCTCATTCCTCTCAATTTGTGCACCAGGCAATGGCTTTGGGCAGCTAGCTGGGAAGACATCCCGTGGCCCAGGCACCAAACCCCCAGCAATTTGGTAAAGACCAGCATTTTCAGCAATTCCAAAAGGGTTCATCACACTACCGAAATTTCCTCCACTAAAACACGAGAAACGAGCTGCACGCTCTATAAATCCAGAGTCGGCAGGAAAATGAGGTAAGCCCTCCGGGATTGGGAGTGTTCCGAGTGCACTTGGCACAAACAAGCCTCCTTTGAGCATTGAGCTCGGTGGATTCCATCCTAAATCGCCTCTAACAGATTCAGGACCAACTTTTCGAATTCCCAGAAGATGTGAAGTGCTTAAATTGTTTTGGGCACTAATATTAACAAAACCCAAATTTTCCATGGTGGAGGGGTGGTCCCATAAGGCTGGCCCAAATGACTCTGCCATTGGAGCAGAGGAACAAGAAGAGGAACCAATCAGATCTTCCCTACAAACAGCCATTGAATTGCCCGGTCTAACCAAATTCATTGGTGCGCTTGAAAGATTTGCACTGCAGAATTGCCAGTCTGAGGAAATGCTAGCTGAATTGAAGTTCATAGGGTCCTCATTCTGTTTAGCCGGCTCAAACTTATCCTTGTCATCTGAGTCCATCACTGTAGGGCGATCAGAAGAGCAGCAGCTGGCACGAGGTCTCCGTCCCTCCGAAGCTTTTCTGGTTAAGCAACCCGGAGTCTATCTCTTATCTCTCTACCACCGAAGTTTCTCTTGTTGAGAGAAAACCCGGAATCTATTTCTTATCTTTAGGCTTCTAGCAGAACATATAGTGAACCTGGAAATTAGACCAACACCCAGTTAACCAACGAAACGCACAAAATAAAAAAAAAAAAAAAAAAGATGTGAAATTTTGGAAACAAGACATTGTAAGAACAACAAATTAGACTTCAACCAGAAAACGGAGCAACAAGAAATTGAGGAAAAGAAGAAAGATGAAACTGGAAAAGTGGGATGGACAATATTCCTCAGATACAGAGCATATCCAGAACATAGAATAGACAATAAAATGGAACCAGATGAAGCTAACCAAAGGGACAAGGGTTGGGGAAGGCATATGCATCAAAGTCACAAAAGAAACACGACTGACTTGTGTAAAGAGATCACAGACTCGTCGCGAACTTTTGAGGGCAAACATTTTTGAAAAGCTACGTACCGAAACATTGAAGTACCAAACGACATAAATGAAGCCCTCACCACGAAAAAGATAGACGAAACTCAGAGAGAAAGACGATGAACACAGAGACACAGAGCCTGAGGGGAACACAGAAGAAAAGTCCAAGGAAGCAGTCAATCGATGAAAAAACAACAGAAAGCCACACATTGATTTCAGTACAATAAATGCAGCATTCAAAACCCTAGTCAGAATTTTAACAGAACCCTTAAAGCAGAGAGCCCCGAGAACCTTTTTTTTTTTTTTTTTTTATAAAGAAAACCAGGCCAAAAGCAGCTAGAGAGAGATACCCATTTCAGATTCTGCTCTGCTTTTGTTGATCTCCCCTCCATTTCCAAAAATCTTTTCGCGGAACCCCTCCATCGAATTCGAGCTTTTCGCCACTCAAGAACCCCGCTCTCCCCTGTTTCTTTCTAGCTCAGAGGGAAGGGAAAAAGAGAAAAATCTGCCACAGGCACTGTCAACGCCAAAAAGAAAGTGAGAGAAAGTGAAGGAAGAGAGGTGGAGAGAGAGAGAGAGAGAAGGAAAGAGAAGTAAGCAAGAGCAAAACTCCCTGCATTTATACCCACGCTTGCATCAAAAAGAGAGCTCTTGATGATTAACCACCGCCACTGCTACCGTAAATTAATAAATCTCATCGATTAAACTAATGAAACAATTTCACTAAAGCCTTCTTCACCACTCTTTACTTTTTGTGTCTTGGCTTTTTCCTTTGAGGGTGGTCCTTTCATTTTTATTTTATTTTTCCAACTTTACTCAGCACACAATAATAATAATAATAATGAGGAATTCTGTTTTTTAAACATGTGAATAGTAAGAATGCCAGTTCGAGCTGGAGAAGCGACTGACATTGCCAACTCTGCCCATTAGGGGCTTTTCCCTTGTTCATCTTTCTCTTTCACATTGGCCTGCAATTTTTATTTTTTTTTAAAAAATTGCCTCGGGAGATGTGCAGAACAAAGTTGCAGTTCGGCCTTTTTAAATTCGGGGGGAGTGTCTTTTGCTTTGCTCAGCTGGTCAAGAAGAGGAGCCGAAGATCTAGCCCGCCCTCCGTTGGCTTTATTCAATTGAAAAGCCCCGGTTGCAGATTAATTAAAGTTTGTAGGAGAAGACCAGGTTGCCATACGGGTCACGCAGAGTATCTGTACCTGCATACTCCGTGGGGGCAGAGAGAGAGATCTTAGCGGTATCTCTAGGCGTGATGATAACTTGACCGTCTTATCTGTCCTCATTCCTGCCGTTTGACCGCAGGAGATCGCGTTTTGTCAGCGTGATTACTGTCCTGCGAGCTGCTGCTTGGGATGCATTTGTTTTTCCCAGGTTCGCAGAGTATTTTCCCTGCGCTTTTAGGTTGCTCCACGCCTTTAAAGGCGTGCTTAATAGGCCTCCATAAGAGATCGGATGAGTCGAGATTACAACGGGGTTTATTGAGTTCATTAAGGAAGATTTCGGAAAACAATTAATTTTGTTACCACAATCAGTGATCCCGCCATTGTCACTACTAAATACAAACATAGAATCTACCATTGTGGGATGATCATCATCGCATTAGGAAATATATTTCTCTCTCGTTCGCAGTACTTGCCACCACCTTATATTAGGGCTTTAATTATCTTTCTTAGGTGTATTTTGCAATATTTGACTTTGCTCGATATTTTATTTATGCTAAATCTCGTCCTTGGTCTATAAAAACTTCAACTGAATACACGTATTCCCACACTTATACTCGCCTTATCCCATTCAATTCTATTTCTTGATTTGCTGAAGTGAGTAAGCAAAGCATCTTCTAAAAACCCTTAGCATCATGCCCCAGTGTAATCTCCTCCAGGATGTGCAAGGAAACACGTGAAAACTAGTGGAACCTTTGGAATTAGCACTACTAAATAGATATGAGGATGTGCACCAGAGATCGTAAGATAGTTCCATACTCTAAAATTCTAAAATCGGTGAGCACAAGTAAGCTTTGGGGTTTGGAATTGGCCTACTATGTACCTTATAGGAAGATACATGGTATCGTGTAAAATATTTAGGTAAATGCTAATTTATCGTATTTTTTATGGCATTCTTTTTTATTTACAAATCCTTTATAAAACTTATGAAATGATAAGAAACATATTCATTTTTTATTTTCAATGTTATTATATCTTAGAATTAAGTTACCATAGATATTAATATGTACTTTTTGATAAGTTAAATGGTGGGAAGAGGCGAGCAGGATTAATCCCTTTGGATATTAAGATCCAAGTCCTGCACCCAATATGAAATGCATCCATACAACCTTCACGAATAATATTATATTTTGTAAAAGTCGACTGAGCAAAAGGGCATCTAACCATGAAAGTTAGAACAGTTGGAGGATTTCGATATAGGGAGTACATGTTGCAATTTGAAAACATCAATAAATGATGCCCAGAGAAATTAGGTGCTTGTTGCATGATTCTTTTTTCCTTTATAGATTATAAATCATATTCTCACTGTCATTGTCAGGTTTAAATAAACCTCTGCAGTAGATATGTAGGTCTGATTAAACTTGGATTAAATTAAAGTCCACTCATATATGAGTCAAATGTAATTTTTATAGTACTTCTGGTGAACTGAACATGCCAACTCTACGCAGGTTGTTTTAATCTTTTTTTTTTTTTTAAAGGGTAAACCCCGCTAAATTTGACCTGCCCATGTTAGGAAAAATTTGCATTTCTCGCACCAAAATGGACACATCTGATGCTGGGACAGGAGCTTGACTTGCAACTCTCAGGCTTGACCATAATAATAATTCCTGTTTATTTAATATAATTTTTTGGTTCTTTAAACTAAGCTTTTTCGTGAAGGATCATTCCTCTCCAAATTTGCATGCATTTTACATCTCATGCCACTGAAGGACTTGTCCGTTACCCCCCCCCTTTCTCTCATGTCATTATTAGTTGGCATAGGGACTTGCAATCACAGAGACCTAAGCTTTTTAAAATAATGGATCTCTCTCTCTCTCTCTCTCTCTCTCTCTCTCTCAAAACCCTAACTTGTATTTGAACCCACACACCCTTTATAAAACTGACTAAGTAAGGACCCAAAATGATTTGTATTGATTGGGTTAGCTTCACTAGGAGTATTAACAAAGAAATGGGGAATAAAGAAAGCTAGGTAAAGATTATTTTTGATTACACAAACCCATGCATGCAGTCTCATATCATTACAATTCTGCGCATTGTACAAGAAACCATGAACAAGGATCTTTGAGGAGAGAAGAGTCCAAGGAAGAAGACAATAATGATATAAGAGACTCCTCAGCCCCTATTAAAGAAAAGAGGATCAGATTCCTTTTGTACCAATTTCTCCAATTAGATTATGAGGAAGCCAAGAGCTTGGCCAGTGAAGTGTTGCCACGTGTGGTGGTGTGCCCTTTCATGGGAGAGGGGCCTATTGATTGATGTCCTATAGGTAAACGATGAAAGATAACAGAATTCTTTAGTGTTTGTTTAAGCAAGTTTTGTGCATAATTAAATTGGTGAGAGAGTTGGTTCATGGTTGGCATTTGGCTCTGCTTTTGGAGAAAAAAAAAAGGCTATACAAATACTCCGAGCTAAAACCAAATCACATCACCAAAGCAAACATGGGATGGAGTTGGGGATTCGAGATCTCTCGACAAGAGCTTAGTGTTTCTTTAATCTAACTCCTTGATCATTACTCTCTCTCTCTCTGCCCGCAATGAAAATTTAGGTTTCTTTGGTCATAATCAGCTTTTTAATCAAATGAAAAAGATGCACGTTTTCTGCTTTCGTTTATTTCAATCTACCTAGTATTACCATTGCCAAAAATCGTCCATTCATTCACATTTCTTTTTTTGTTTAAAGCAGCTGTAATTCTCTATGGCATGTCCATGACAAGGTTGCGCAACCGAAGAATTGAAACCAAGATCGTTAAAAAGCTTTTGCAAATCGCGCCATAACATGATCATATATGATGTCGAAAACCAAATCAATAATTTGGACGAGTAATAATCTATACGGGTTTGCCTAATCTCAAGTTTGAAAAGTTGTAATCGAAGCCGCCGAAACCATAAACAAAAAGAAGACCTTACACTTAAACAAAGTGAATCTAACATAACTTAGATTAAGCTAAGAAAGGTAGCTAGACTATCATTTCCAGGGACAATTGTGTACCGCCACTGTGATTGTGGAGATGACGCGGTCAACCCCTATGTTTTTGATTTCTTTTCTCCCTATTTTGCCCAAAACTTTACTATAGAGAATACTGCATATAGATATTCTAAGAGTTCTTTCCGCTTTTTTGTTTTCTCACCAAGCAAAAGGGTATATGAAAGTTTGGCTAGCTCCCAATTATTTCTTAGTCATGATAGGCCTACATTTTCAAGCTCGAAAACATCTTATCCTAAGTTAGCTACATGTGCGTTTCAAGGGCTTGCTTATTCCAACATAATTATATATATTCTTTATGACCTCTTTCCTTCTACGGATAGCAAAAGAAGAGTCTACTTTCGATGTTCCTAATATATCAATGTAAGATTGTAAAGACCTATCGAATTGAATGGTAGGGGGGTGGAATGTCCGTTGGATATTACAGAGATCGTATACCAAATTGCAATGATATCATCTTCCTTTTTGCATGAATTTCATGCAAGCATCATTGCGGATCATGAGAAGATTTTGGAGAATGATTAATGTCTTGCAAGCTTTTGCAGTCTCTTTTTATTTTTATTTTTTTTCCCTATTTTTCACTAGCTAGCTTTTTCTTCATCTACCATATAAGATATTCTTTTCCTTATTGAAGAAATGATGTTGCCAACAAATGTAGAAAGATCGTCCACTTTTTGCTTAGAAACCTAATCCTTTTTCTATCTCCCATTTTATGGTGGCCAGCATGAGGTAAGAGAATAATGGGAGATCGCTTTAGTCTCGTTGAGGTAACATAGAATTAAGGAATCTTTAGCAAGAGGATTGCTAGGTCTTAGCACATGCTTTGAATTAGTGATCTCTTTTAAGAAGAGGCACGCAGTTTGGGGGTAGAGATGGACTTATTACCCACTCCCAATAGGTCAAATTCAGCCGCTTGCAACTTTAAAATTTGACTAAACCGTTGGTTCATACATGAATTCAAGTCGAGATGGAGTATTTACAGTCGTAATAATCCAAATTCCTGATTGAATATGACATACCAATGAAGTAATTATGAGTAAAACTCATCTTCAAATGATTGACATCTCTTTGGGAGGGCTTAAATCATATGCAGCATGCTAGATCGTTGTACCTACACTCGAGTCTATTAGTCTATCGATCATGATATTATTGCTTGTACTAAGCAGAATGATGGCAAAACCAAACACTAGGTCCTCCATTAATAAGAACCCACAGTACATGTTTTGGATTCCAAATATAGAGTTATTGGGAAAGTTAATGTCATGCAAAATTCGTTGCCACGTATTTGTCCTCCTCCTGATCTTCATCCTAGGGATTGCCTCATCAAAATTTTCCTTTTTCTCTGTCCTTTCTTCGGGGCCAAAATTTGCCTAATCGATTAAGGACAAGCCCTATCTCTACATCATCCCCTGCAGAGCTAACCAGATGAAAACGAAACACATGGGCGGGTAAATGTCACTTGTCTAATGAATTTTTGCTTTTTATTCTCAATCATTTCCCATCGATGTGGCCATCATTGTTAGGCACCCATTTATGTCCATGACATAACTAAAATTAAGGAAAATAAAGGCAACTTAAAGTCAGCCTTTTTTTTATTTTTATTTTGCTTCTTTTACAGCTCCAATCCATGCCCTTCATGTGCCCATCACATTGATTATTGACATTGGGTAGGGTTTGCTTTATATAGAGGGCCTTATATGCTTGCCATCTATATATTTGAGTGCAAAATGACTGATTTTGCAATTTAGATTTTCCTTGATCAACAAAACAGGAAAAAAAAAAGGAACCGGATAACCTTAATTAGGTCGCTTGTAACATCACATGTGGCCTTAGTTCTTATGAGGCAGCATAAATCTTAGAAGATAAGGCCATCTTAAAAGCTAATGTCTTTGGGGCACTTATATGGTAGCCCAATTATAAAGTATAATCATATGTCACGCCGTTGTAATTAAGTATAACCATTGTAACAGATAGAATCAACTTATGGCATTATGAAGGGTTCTTTTAGTCAAATATAAAAGTGCTATGAAAAATGAGGTTGCATGTAAGACTATTGAATTTTAGAAATTTCTCATGTCTTTGATTATATACTAACGAGCTTTCCAACATTGGGGGTATTAATGGCCTTTTTTAGAAGTTTGGAAGAAAAAAGATATTGCCTATCCTATCCTTTGGTTTATTTGCTTATAAAATTTACTGCAGAAATTGTGCATTAAATGTGAAAAAACTGTTGACAAAGATGTCTTATAATAATAAGTTTATCAAGTCCATCACTAGAGGAGATACACAATCCCAATTTTTCGGATTGATTATATTCTTGCAATTAGGATGTATCTTATTGCCTTTCATATACTAAATTAAATTGCTATGTACTTCTTTTGTATTCTTTTCAGCAATGAGTATAATTTTCTTTCAATAAAAACAGAAGAAGAAAACTTTCTAGCGAAACTTTTGGTGTTTGGGAAGACTTACCAAAAACAGCCTTTCCAAAATCCAAAATTCAAGGACCCACTGATCTTGAGCTCACAACATTTTCAAAATGTTGGTCAAGGGACTTTTCATCTTCCTCCTTTGCCCTCACTGTGCTATCATACTACCATTTTTTCCTTCAGTATACCTAAACCCATGCAACAATTGTCAGGAGCGAAGCTCAATGGGCAATCGGTTGAAACATTGACGGAGATGTTGCTGCTTCCCCTACAATCGCTTGCGTAGGATCACATGCCTTGTATGACATTTGCTGTTGCCGCCCTTGAATTGATTAGATCGAGGTGTAAGAACATGCACGCGCACGCGCGTGGAGAGGGAGGGAGGTGGCGGTGATCATCTCGTCTAATAGAGGCAAGTTGCTCGACCTAGTGTCGCCTCGCTATGATCCCTTGCATCTCTAAACCAGTTAGATCTCGCTGGGTTCATGTGGCCCCTCTATCCTTGCGGCTTTGGTCATGCTGCAATGTACCCCTTGCGCCGCTATGAATGCTTCTCTAGCTCTCTTCACTTCTATATCTCTTTCTGATCAGTTTCAATTTTCATGTTGAAGTTGCGTCAAATTAAGTATCTGAAAATACCAATTATCAAACAACTTTTCCACAAAAGCACTTTGAATCAACGTTCCTTTTGCTAATAGCAAAGTACAAATTCATAGCCTTCTTGAACTCAAATTAAATTCGTCTCTTTAGTTTGCTTAAAAGGCAAACCATCCATGCCAAAATCAGAATCTCATAGGTAAGTACTTTCTTGTGATCCGACCTCATAGAGTCGTGCCTTAGGAGTTCCCCCCATCTATTCCAATGTAAGCCCAAACAAAACTAAGTTCATGGACATACAAGCATTAACTTTTAAGATAGATTTAACCATCCAGCGGGACCCAATATGAAATTTGGACATGCCTAAATTTCTCTAGAGTCTAGATTTAGCGACAAGGATGAAGTCCTTTTCTTTGAGCACGAAGCGCTTTTAGCCCATTTAGCCATGACAGGTGGGGGGATTGAAGTTAGCTACCCATCCACTCGAAGATTTCCTTTGGCGATGCATTTGAATATGGAGAAACCTCGGGCGTCCACTTCTGTCACATTGCATAGATCACGTCCCATATTAAGTAAGGCCTCGGCCCTTTTCTTTTCGAGTTATTTTTTAGGCCGGTTCCCTTTTATTTTTCAGTGGATAACCGAGGGTCAATCATGGTAAGGACAAAGGTCCTTCATTTGGCACGTTTTTCTCATTTAGAAAAACCTTTCTCTGCCCACATCGGCAAATACCAAACCAGTCTCTACCGTGGTCCAATTGTCCTGTCTCGATGATCCGGCATCCCCCGGATGTGGGAGAGGACTTTTTTGGGAGGCCTCCAAATGGCATTTCCGTGGATCGAATGAAGGGAAAGATATCTCAATTATTGCTCCTCTAAATGTGCAAAAGAGGGTTGGTTACAAGTCAATCATCGTGAAAGTACGTGGGGGAATTTGCAACGATTTGGAGGAAAACATGGCTTTGAAAGTTGCAGGCAGTGTTGTATTTTTCCGCACATTTAAAGGCAATTCGTAATAATGCATTTTTCTTTTCTAAATTAGTCAACATTCAATTTGGAAGAGAATCACACAAATTCCTATTATAGCACTAAATTTCGTCCATCATTAGCTCCCCAATTCTTCAAGGCTTGACTTGATAAGTTAACGGATAGATATAGGCGTATGGGAGAATTTGGTTCTCATGGGTGTACAAATTCAATGTTAATCAAAATTAAGCATACAAAGTCCTATGCTTGGTGGAAATATATGAATTTTGAATTCTATAGAGGCGGACTCGCCAAAAATAAATAAATTTATTACTCCCTTAATTCTCCAAAAAACCATTTAACTAAGATTTAATCTCTTTTTACAATTACGTTATGTAAAAGTTGACTGATGAGAGAGTTTCAATGCCACTTCAATGAGGGTATGATAGACTCGACAGAGTTCGTGTCTACATTTGATAGAGTATCTAAACATTATCAATCATACTACAAATGGTTTGAAAAATCCACTCTTCCCCTCTTCAGATCCGTGAGATCGTCTTTGGCATATGAAGCCTAAAAAGAATACCTCAATCTTTCTTTTCCAATCTGTTCAGGAGCCAGTCAGGCGTTGCTGCGTCGAAACAAGTTATCGTTTACAGCGGACATTCGTTACTATGACCCCTTCATAAATAACATGACATGATCATCCAAAAGGCAAAAACCTTGATATTCCGCCTACTTTCTGCTGATATGAAATTTTAGCAGCTAATCAATAAAATGACGCAGACCCCGACCCAAAATCAATCCATAATGAGACTGTACGTGAAAGTTACGCAGTTTGACATGCTTGACTCTGGAAAATCCCACTCTCTCTACATGGAAAATGTACATGTACAAGGGGATCACCGACATTGCACTTGCGGTGGACCTGATGACTGTACGCGCCTGTTAAAGAATTTCCATGATGATTCGAGGAAACATTTATGCTTAAGCAAAGGTGATCATTCTTCAACCAAAAAAAAAAAACAGAGCGCTTATTGTCCTTAAAATGCTAGTCATGCTGTCTTAACGTCAACACACATGTTTGGTGCGGTAGAGTATTGGACTAAGCATTCGCCACAAAATCATGTTCTTATCATTTTTTATGATGAATTTGTTGGAGAAATCAATGTGTAGACATTGTGCGGTGTACCCTCCACTTTTTCAGTCCCTCTCCCCATGTTTGTGAATTTTTGACGACTTAGCAATGAAATTTACTGTTGACATCAAAGTTTGGCCCGAAAACACATCCAATGATAGAAGGAGCAGCATCTTACCCAGCAGGTAGAAGAGAGCAAAAAACAAAAAAAAAAAAAATCAAACAAAGAAAAGTTAGAATTGTCCCACTGCTGTGGGCAGAAAGGCTTCCCCCACAGGGCATTGTAAATATCACCTAGTACCCACATATATGAACAAAGCATAGCAGCATGCATGTTTGAAAGCGAAAATATGACAAAAGATGTGTTCTTCCCAGTTCTTGCTGCATCTGTCAGCTGATCGAGTGAGCAAAACTGAACAAGGGAGAATATTTACTCTTGCACGATGCTCGTATAGCCTGTGAGATAAGTGCATCACAGACTATGAATAATGGTGCCTTGTTTTCCATCAGAAACAAGCATGTATACAAATACCAAAAACACATTCTTGAGCAAATAAAAGCTCTTTAGTAAGAAAATCAGTGAGCTTGAACAGATGCGTATTACCCAGTGGTGAAAAGAAACAGATGGGAATTACGTAAATTATAAGGAAGCAACCATTTGACTGAATTTCAACACAGTAATGACAGATGAATCTCATCAGACATTCAACCAGAATTTCAGGGACTTGATCAGGATTCCGCCCAATATTACCAACAATTACAGGACACTCAAACCTCAATCAGTACATACCACCAAGAAATGCGACAGAGTCACCCCAGTGGCACCAGACATGCAAATATGTACTAGTTCTTACAGAAGCATGAGCCATGAGGAGAGAAGATAAATAAAGCATCAGAGAACTTTGAAGACCATATGATGTTGATTTCCACATGAAATTCAGTTTCATAAGCTCATCATTTGCTTTCATTCAAGAGAGACAAGGTCTTGTGAAGAAAAAAGTAACAAATATAGCTTCTAGAATGTAGCCGAGAAAGACTTGTTAGCTTAGTAAGAGATAGTCAATCGACAGCAGCAACAAAAGACTCTGGATATAGCAACTGTACATTGAACTCTGATTTGGACCGAAGAGGACACTAGTATTACTAGGGAAGAATTGTTCATCTCCAACTCGATCTACTCCCTATTTTCATTCAGGAAACTGTGAGAGGAACACAAGGGAAAAACACTTAGATAGTGGGAAACTACCATGACGAGTAACCTGCGTCAACAGTGTGATAAATGAACTGAAGCCTCATCATAAGTGCCATTCCATATGGAAAACCACAAAAAAGAAAGCAAGACTAAAAATCCCGCACATATCGTATAAAAGCTTGTACAATCAACCTCCATATAAGAAGGTTATAATCATTTTTGAAAAGAACAACATGCAGCAAATAATTTAAGCATGTCAAAAACATTGCTACCAGAACAAATCTACACACGGACTGACTGCGCTATTTTTTATCCCCGTTACCCCATGAATGCAGGAACTGTTCAGACGAAGTAGCATATGACACTCTGAACTCAGCAGGAACTGTTCAGACGAAGTAGCATATGACACTCTGAACTCAGCAAAGGCACATGTAATCAAGGTAATATACACTCGGAGAATTCGAAAGGGGATAAAAAGAACTTCGAAATATCAAACCGACCCAACAGGCAACCACAGGCCGTAGACCAATATAAATACTTTAGGCACAACCATATATTCACACAAACGCACAAAATCAAATGATTAGTGGGAAATTTCAGCATTTATCATTAGCTTCTGACATATGAAGAAGCAATCAGAGAACTTTGAAGACCTATGTGATATGGAAATCCACACCATTTTCAGATACAAGAAACTCATCATTTTGCCTCAACCGCATCCGGTGCAATGAAAAGCACAGGCACGAAACCAAACAGCTAGCCAAATTAGGCGACACCCCAGCTTTAAAAAAACCACTACGACAATAACACGCGACCGACCATCATCTCAAAAGCTTGACACCAAAACAAAAGCGAAACTTTTGTCACAAATCCTCGATCAGATAAGTACGGAAAAGCAAATAAAAAACACACCGCCACATCAAACGATAGGATGCGCGGTGGGCAAATGAAAACTACCAAGATCAAGAAAACAGTGGACACTTTTTTAAATCAAGGACAGACATTTAGGCGAGCAAGGTTGAATGAAGGGGAACCCAGAAAAAGGGGGGCACGGGCTTAAAGCGAGGGACTTTGATCTGTTGGCAGAAAGCAGAGTTCGTGCAAGAGATACCCTCTTAATCCAATGCAAAGCAGCACAATGCTCTGTTTCTGCCAATCCTTAAATTTTGCACCTTTGATACCACCTTCTCTCGAATTTTTCCTTGAATCCAGACATTAGAGGAAACAAGGGGCTTGTCGGTGCATCAAACTAGGACATAAATCGAGATACAAGAACGCTCGAATCGGCAAATTTGAAGCCAATTGAGGCAGTGACTGCGGGTGAGTGAGACTCAAAAAGAGAGAGAGAGAGAGAAAGAGAGAGGCAGATGTATCTTTTATATCCGCCGCCTGGGCTGAGCCTTGCGAGAGAGGAAGTTTTATGTCCAACTAGGGCTGACGTGTCGACGTTAATTTCTTTTCTGCCTTTTCTTTTGCTATTTATGTTTTCGTCTGTAATTGTAAATTTTTTTTTTTTCGATTAGTCATACTCTACTTCTACTCTAATTTTTACTCTCATACTTTTATTTTGCCTTGTTGTAAGACGCGTAGCTTCAAAACTCATACTTAAAACTAAATCGTTCCACCTCCAACCCCAATCCCTAAGAAGGTAGAAATTCAAATCCATCACCTCCCTCTTCCATATTGGAAGGATGGCTATTGAGGCAAATCCTAGTGGTTTACCATTTCCCATCTAAATTATTTTCTTTTTTTCTCATTTTATTTGAAACTAGTCGCATGCGCACTTGAACTTTTTTAATCGAAAGCACTAAAAATTTTCACGATATACTAATGTTGATATGTAGATTCGTATACAGTTTTTTTGTAATATTTCAAAAGTTTGATAAAATTGAAATTTTACTGAGAAAATAAAGAAGTATTACTTACTCAAGTTAAATTAAAGAATAAACAAGCCCCAAAGTTTCAACCAAGACCCTAAAAGTTAATAGCTTATAAGTCTTTGATTTTGATTAGTAGGAGTTGGTCATTGCTCATTAGAGTTGATAATTCATCCCATTCCTTTGTATTTGATTTATCTTGATAACTCAATATCGTGCTATTGAAATTATATGATCATATTATATCAAAAGTTATCATCATTATAATATGATGTCCTGATGATCTCTTTAGAATTTGGTTAGTCTTTCCCTCACTCCTTAAATATTTAATTTTACCAAATTTCTAGACCCTTTCATTTTTTGCTTTCTCTCCTTTTCCAAGTGCAAATTTTGGATTGAGTATTTGTATCATGTCAACAATTACCATCCCTGAAATTTGAGCTCGCTATGCTTTGTTTGGCAAATAAAAAACTACCTAATCTGATTTTTTTGTCTTTTCTGTTTTTTCTTTTTTCCAAAATAGGGCTCAGCAGCCCGTGGTGCTCAACCAAGAGCGGCTGGTCGGAGGTCGGCACGGGCGGCTCTGGTGAAGAGAAGGCAGCAGGCACAGCTGGTCGCGGAGGTGATGGGTCGCCGGTGTTCGGAGCTCCGGAGAAAACGAACCGGCAGGCGGGCGGAAGCTCGGGTTGCAGCGGATCCGGATTCACCCAGAGAGGAGCTGCAGAGGGCGTCGGACCTCGGCGATTTTCGATCCTGGGTCGCGGGAAGAGGAAGCGGCGTCGGGCCGTGAGGGACAGAGGCGCGGCTGCGGTGGTCAGTTGGAACGGGAGCAGTGGCGATCAGCGGATCCGGACTTCAATCGACGGCGAGAGCAAGGGGTCCAGATCTGGCGGTGAGGCGGAGAAGCAGGCAGATGGCTTGGCCAGCGCGGCAGCAAGCTTGGGGAGATGATGAACAGCAGGGTCAACCACCCCTTTCTTCTGCCTTTACGCTTCTCCCTTTTTTGATTTCCCAAAACCCTAAAAACGAAGTCCCTTTTTGTCTTCAATTTTCAACCTAGAAAACCCGAGAGAAAAACCCCATTGATGCGCTCAGCATTCACACGCGCCTCCCCCTAAAATCCTACACTTAATAATCTATTTATGTCTCATACTGTGATTTTAATTTTTCCAAATCTATATCCTGGGAAGAAGGGACGAAGAAAATTGGGATAAGCTCAAAACTTTTTCTTCGCTGCTTCTTACAACATAAGATTTGATTTTTACTATTTTAACGATGTTTTCATTTGCTCCTTTCCAAACCAATGGGAAACAATTTCAATTTTCATAAGATTTTCCCTGGCTTCGATTTTTCCTCCCATTATGCTCTGAGATCATTTAATTAAGCGAGTAAGCTCAATCTCCTTGAACTTTTGTATTTATATATGTCGTCCTCTGACTATATTTGTTTGTTTAGATTCATCTTTATTATGTAAACTGGATAAAATCGCTTCAGTGGATCTTTGGCTCTTATGTGGCTATTTAAAATTCTAAACATGATTTTCCTAGCGGCGTGACGGAACACAGTTGCGAAAATCCCATCATGAAATATCAACTAGAAACTTACCAATAAGCCACCAATCATTCTTTTACCATCAATTTTCGAACCTTATCAATATTAACTGGAATTTATCCGTGCAGAACATTCTTCCCTTTTCTTGGGCATTAATCATTTCAATTTTGTCACCTTAATGATCAGATTTTTGTCCACCGCAAAAGTGAAGATGCAAGCGTTCGCCCTTTAGCACTCTTCCTCGATTTTCACTTGTTTGTAAAAGCAAATGTTTTTCACATAACTTAAAAGTTGTCCTGGACATACTGCTTTAGCAAATGAATAGAATATTAGCTTTAGTCGCCCAAGTGGCGCGTTCAACGTCCATGAACTTTAGCTCGTGACATTTTTTCCGACAAGTTTCTCGGAAATTGCTAGAAGGAAAACAAGTCCACGACCAATAAAACCATATTTAGTTACCACTTAGCAAGACAAGCTATAAAAGGAAAATAATATAAATGGTCATGATTTTTAATTGAATATGTAATGCGATCCCTGGAGTTTTAATTTGTTTTAATACGAACCTTGTACTATTGGAAAATGTTAAATGTAGTCCTTCCATTACTTTATTAGATGACGTAAATTATTGTATGCTGAATCAGATTTTTAAAATGATAAGTTAACTCATCCATCTTTCCATCCATCTACTTTAGAAAAAGAAGAAGAAAATTAAGACATCAGTATGTTCATCATTTTTTTTATGATGTAGACTATATATCTCAATTCGGAATGAATATCTTACTTAAATAATCTACGTGTAACTTTTTATTTTATTTTTTAGTTGTCCTCCATTTAAACTTAATGGATTAAAAGCCACTTCAATAGATTGCATTAACTTGAATTCATGGAATGATGGCATTGGACATTATCATGTATTTCATGGACTAGATTGTCCATTCAACAATAATTTATAAATTATATTGAATAAATTAAAAATCTAGGGACGACATTGCACAATAGACCCAAATTCATAGATGATTTATAACAATTTTCCAGCAATAAATTTCTGGAAAAATATAGGTTAAGTTAATCACACTAATATTAAACATGCGATCGCTTGATATCTCTTCTATGAAATTGAGTGCAGATATAACATGTTGGTGATGTGTTAGAATGTTTAAAAATTTCTTGATAAATGGACGATATCGTACGAGAAGTGTGAGGTGCCAACAAACCAGTAAATTAAAATGATTTAAGGAATTAGAAAATCATAAAAGCCGTCAACCTACTTACGTCATATATCCTCTAGCTTCTATATGATATTCAAATTAAAATCACATGATTGTACGCCCTTAAATTTCAAAAAACTACATAGATTATGCTACAGAAGATGATGGTCCACAGATGCCAATTGACAATGCAGTTAGACATGGATGGAAGAAGCAGAAACTGATTGCAGAGTCGAGGACTGCCAAGGAAGCCAGGGATGAGATATTTTCAGGCGCGACGTGCACTCGTGTTGATACCAAAAAAATTACCGGCTCTTGACATCGACTAGTAGCAAGTTCAGTTGATAAGAGCAAAGCCTGGTCAAAGCAGAGAAGTCTTCAATGAAGACAAAAGGGTCCGCAACTTGAACGGGAGCTGACAACTCATCAATAGAATTATCCGTTGGAGCTCGAATATAAAGAAGATGGATCCACACAATTGTAAATCTGCTGGGTGGTTATGCCTATAGTCTCGGTATTTGTAACTCTCTATAAACAATCATTACTAAAAACTAGAGATCGTATGTGGGTTTTGAATCCCATGCCCTATAAAAATATAGGGTAACAGTTTGAAAGTGAGAGTTAGATTAAGAGTAGAGTATGATCAACAAAAAAATAAAAAAATTAGAAATTGTGTGTTTAGGTTGTAATCTCTTATAAGATCTTGAGTTATTGGCGCATTTGAAATCAATAACTACTCCTAAGTAATCGTGATTGTGGGATATTAATACCTACTTTGTATTCTCTATAAAATGTTATCTAATCTGTTAAAATATATTTCGAGTTTGAGCCTAACGAAAATCTGAATTTCAGAAATTAATAAATTCAAAAAAGGAAAAATGGGCACATAAATTTCTTGGGTAATGGAGTTGCCAAGGTGAAATAAATAGGAAAGTTGATCATGGACATTATTGACCGAATCTAAGAAGGATGCCGTGTGAGGATTTCTTTTTGCGTGGAATTCCTTTGTTTTGGTCAGACTTATATTTGGTTTCCTTCTTCAAATATATTATATAGATACATGCTTGTGGAAAGTCTTTAAGCGCTTCTATTGATTTAGCCTTGAAGCGCTGTGAGTGCTTGGTCCGCAAAGAACTTCATCATGGGGATTTAAAGTTCGGATAATTACGTTCGGGTGCTAGTGTTCGAAACCGAGATTAAATTCTTATGAGAAGAATTTGTGTACAATTTTTTTTGTGAGATTGAGAGATTATTTAGGGAGAAATAGTTGGGCTAAACACTGCATGAGTTATTAGGTGCTTTTGAGATTTGGAAAATACTGAAAAGTGTTTAAATGACTCGAGTGTGATGGTAATTTCCATTGTATTGCTTGATCTAGAGTGGAATTTGTTGCCGCTCTTTCCACGGACGCAAATCACTATAACTGAGCCACGTAAACTTGATGTCTAGTGTATTTCCTTATTTTGTCTAATTTATTATTTGATCACTTACTTTCATAACGTAATCTATCGTATAACTCACGCTCTTATGAATTTATATTTATCTTAAATTTCCAGTACATTTTCCTTTCCTATATTTTAATATCCATTAATTAGCTTTCTTGTTCAGAATCAATAAACAGCCATTTCACGGTCATTGTCAATTCAATTACAACAATTTATAAGATATATCGCTTTTTTGGCAAACCAACTTGGCTCGTGTTATAATATACTATGTTGTCATATTTCGACTTTCAAGTAAGCAATAATAAGATTCTAAAGTGAAAAAAAAATTGTGAAAACATTTCGCTGTAACACGTCTGAAAATCCACCCTAAAACAACATAAAGCAATAGTCCCGATAGCTATGTTTTTCTGCAAAAAAAGGCCACCCAAGACGACAAGAGGTAGCCGAAGGCGACCGGATTTCGTATCTTTAGAGTTTGCAAAGGCGACAAAAGTTTGTTGCCTTAGACGGACCAAAGGATATAAAAAATTACAAACATTTTTATAGCCTTAAGCAAAGATGATGGAGCAAACGGATAGGCGATGGTATGGACCTAAGGCGAGCAAAATTTCTGTTGCTTCTGGTCAATTTTTAAATGGGTCATATATGATTACTTCAATTTTGGAGAGCTTTCCTTAAATGGGTTAAAAGATTTTTCGAGGACCAGTGATCATATATAAACTAGAAATTATCAAATTCGATTAAAACATGTATATTTTAAACTCACGACTCTTTTATTTGTACCCCTTTTCTAGTAATAGCAAACATGCATATTTTAAACTGGACTCTTTTAGTTTTTCCTCTTTTCCAATAATATCAGTTCGATTATAACTTGCATATTTTAGATCCATTAATTCGATTCGTACAGGATTGGCATTTTCCTTTCAAAACCCGTTTAACTTGTTTACTTGAACCTTCCTTGTCCATATCAAACCTAATTTCATAGTAAATTCAAGTGAAATATGTCAAGAACTCCATTTGCCACCGGACCATATATGAATTATGCTCCCATGCAAATTCAAACGAAGGTGGGTGATGACTTAATTTGTAAGCATCAACGAAAGGTACTTTAGGAGTTTGTATCCATCCTTTCATCGCCCCCTTCATGTAAACTACTCTGCCATTTCCACGCCTTCTCCAAATCCTTGCACACGCCTTTCTTCCGTGCCGACCATAGATAGACTCTTCAATGCGTCTTACTGCACTCGACAACGTCAATTTCTTGGAAAGTTCAGCAAAGAGAGAATACAACTCCTAAGACACGGTAGATTGAGATTTCCTTTGGCCCACCGTAAGCTCTAACGTACAAAACAGATGCGATAAATTGCTTGGAAAGTTCAAAGAAAAGCGAATGCAATTCCTATGTGCCGGTGGACTGAGACTCGCTTGACCAACTTTTTAATTCCCCAGATAAAAGAGACCGCTCAATCGGAAGGTGAACACAATGCGATTTTTGCACACCCCTCCCAGCATTGTTCCTCTGTTCCGCGCACCTTATCATGTCGCATGACCCATCAACCACTCATCAAACCATCAGGATCACCATCTTGCAGTGCATCATCTGGGTGTCCTTCACGGCCGCCACGGCCCTCATACAGCTGCCGTGGGAGTTCGTCGACGGCAACCTGATCCCGGCCTTGTTCCTCAAGGGTGGCCGGTCCTCCTCGACCTTCCAAGGTTTCGTCCTCTCCCTCATGGCCGCCTTCGGAGGGGCTTATTCCTCCCTCATGGTTCACCACATACCCCGGATCGCTAGTGCTTGCTGCTACTTGTCAGTGATTTCCATGGCGTCCGCGGCCCTGTTCTTCTCCGTCTTGGCTGTGTCCCAGGTCCACTCCCCGGGGGCCGATGGTGTTGAAGGAATTAATGTAGCTAAGCAATGATTGTTTATATTTCAAGCCTACGAGACTCGCGTTGGCATTACGCTTATTACAATTTGTTGCAAATTGTACCAATTTTATAGATAAATGTTATCATATCTAGTACTGTTTTTTTTTTTTTTTTGGTTTTAATTTGCAGCGCATGATGCATAAACTCGGCCAAAAGGATCTATCTAAAATTTGGGAACACGCTTCTTGTTTTTTCTTCTTTTTTTTTTTGGACAACCCACAGCGTATGATGCATCAACTGGGCCACCCAAAGACCAATATACGGAACGCTCCTCAAACCCATGAACATGTTAAGTTTAGGTCTTCGAGTTGAAGACAACCCTGATTCAAAGTAATTTATATGTAATTGATGAGATTAGAATGGATACCCTTTAAAGCCCGAGCTACATATTTTTATGTCAAATTTGCAAAGTCTACATATGATACATTCAAACATCTCTTTGCTCGAAGAAAGATGTGCAACCGTCCAATTAGAAAGTTCCATCATTGATGGTTATCCACTAAACTTCTCCTGTTGCTTTCCGCCAACATTTTTTTTTTTTTTGAAAGAAATATGCCATTCATATATTAGAAAAATACTCGAGAGGTACATGAATAGCTTTCAAGTCTACTAAATTTCAAATAACTGCAGAACAAATCAAAAGCCGGAAAGTAAATAATGTTGCACAGCTTGCAGCTAAAAGGCACATTTTCGACCCTCAAGAGCATATCTGAAACTGCAAATGATCAGCTGATCGCTTGATTCAGAGCACATGCCGAGATCTTCCACTCCGTTTGCAACAGTTTGTGATGGTGTCTAGGTTCAATGTCCTCATGATCATCGCCATGTAGGGACGTCAATATGAAAATGTTGAAAAAACATGGATCAAATATCTGTGAGAAGCTCTCGAATCTATATCTAAGATTTAGTTCAAGAGAATAAAACTCCTGAAATTTGACATAAATCTAAATCAGGAAAGGGGAGTGGCCTCAGGAGAGGATGTTTGTAAAAAGTGGCCTCGCCAACTAGTTGAAAGTATGGTTTCAAGCTTCGTTTCATTTGTAAGGAGATTTAATTTCTATCGAGACTAGAAGTCGACCTAGTTAATGTCGTATACCTAGGATCAGCCTGCCTTTCTCATCTTCAAGAAGACTAAAATAAAAGCCACAAAGGTTACAACACCACAAACCCATCCAATGCCTACAGACAATTTGCCCAAGAACATGCTCATCATGAGGAAAAACCCTAAGGCGGCGGAAGCGGACCCCGCTTTCTCAGCAACCATTGCCATCTCCGTAGACAATAGTTCGCGCATCAAAACCCCGACCAAGGAAGCAGCGAACCCTACCACCACCGTGACCTCGGAGAAGTTCAAGAGAAAGGAAAGAAGCTTCGAGTGGCGTAATATATCCATGTCGGCGGAGGACGAGAAGTGGAAGACCATGAAAGCCCCCATTGCTTGGTAAGTCAGTCCAAGGAACACCTTCCCTAGACTCACCGGCGGAAGCCTCCTCCTTTCTGCCTCGTCATCATCGGCTGCTTGAATGAACTCAATGTCAACGGTGTGATAGTCGAGTAGGGTTTCCGAAGGTGGAGTCATGCAGAGCCTCATGCGGCGGATGCGGATAACGTGGGGTTGCGGAGGAGGGATCTGATCGAAACCTGGGATAGCGTTGCTATCAGAGAGAGGAGATGGGACTGCATTTCGATCAGAGGGGGGCAACGGGACTGCATCACGATCAGAGAGAGCCGATCGCTTGTCTTTCTCGGTCTCAGCCTGGGGCGCTGGTGCAGGATCAGCATCGTCCACCTGAGAAGAAGAGGCATCAGCTGGCTGCTCAACGGCCGCCAAGATGACAAGAAGAGCGAGGATATGTAAATTTGGGAACATTTGTTTTGGGAGCATGTGAGACCGGCGTGCTGAAGCGGTAGTGGGGCTTCGATTCTTATAGAAGAAGTTCATTCGTGTTATAGATATTTAGATACTTCTAACATTTCACATGAATTTCCAAGGAAAGGAGGTTGAAATGTGATCTGGGTTGGTTCCGAGAATGTTGAGTGAGCTTTCCTAATTCGACGTACGAAGAAAGAACAATAACGAAAAAGAGGGATCTTATTTAGGCGCTCTTCTGTTTGGCAATCTTATCTGAATAGTGCATTTACTTAGCCTCCTTATCAAAAGAAAGTGCATTTCAATCTAGATTAAGCGCTTATCTCAAAACAAGACACAAACTTTCCTTAGTACATTTTTATTTATTTTTCAAATTCCCTGAAGAAAGTATTTTTTTCACGACTCCATAGGTTTTCAATGATCTTTCTTTTTCGAGGTGTTAGGCGAAATAAGTCCTACATTGGGGGGATGTTGTGTAATATGGACTAAGTTGGGTGAGTCCACATGAATAACCTAATGGTGCACAAACAATAAACTCTGGCTTTCTCTTGGTTTCTGTCGTGAGAACATGGGGAAAGAGGAGGCAAATACAGGAGAACTTCATGGAACGTGAAGGGAGTCGCCATTGATCTTTTGTGTGGTAGTCTTTTGGTTCTGCATTAGGGCACGCGGTTCTTTTTTGCTTGGCTGAAGGGTCCGTAATAACTCCGTCTCCCTCCCTCCCTCCCTTTCGTCGTCGAGAAGCCCCTGGGAAGCTCTCCCAGAAGCATCGTTGCAGTTTTCACTGGTTGGTTTGCTTTCAAATGGGTCTGGCTATATATGTATATATATATTTTTTATTTTCCCTTCGTATTTAATTTCTTAGTTGTATTCTCTCTCTCTCCCCGCGTTGAGACACAAGCAAAGGCACATAACACCAAAAACTACGCGTTGCTTTTCTGTAGTGAAGGCCCGAATTTGCAGATTGAGATAGATGAGCCACGAACTTTCCGGGTACTTTAAATACGAATTTGCAGATTGATCCTTTTTTTTTGTAAGATATCTACGCGTTTACTTAATCATAAAACCGTTCAAAGTCTTCTAGATTTTATGCGACATTATTGTACAATAGATTATGGAGAAAAGTACCAAAAAACTCATAAACTTGTTGCATTGGTACCAATTCAGTTATAAACATTTCAATTAGAACAATTCAATCCTAAATATTTTCACGTTGGTACCAATTTAGTCCATTCGGCTAATTTTGGCCGGCCAGTGCTGATGTGGACGTCGACCATCTGGCCAACACTGACATGGCAATTTTTTAATAATTTTTATTCTACCCCTCTTTTTTTTTTTTTTTTGCTTTTCTTCCTTCTTGGATCCTTGCAGTAGTTGGTGAGGCCTGGAGACCACAACCGAGGTGGCTTCACCTAGATTTGGGCGAGGCTAGCCTCGCCATGGCCTTGCCTTAGGTGAAGGCAGCCTCGCCCATATCTGGGCGAAGCCACCTTGTCCGCGGCCCTAGGTGAGGTTGAGCGAGGGTGCCGACAAGGGTTTCGCAACCCTCATCAAAGCCTCACTGGCCACTGTAAGTAGAAGAAGCCCAAGGAGGAAGAAGAAAAAAAGAAAATGAAAAAGGAAAAGGAAAATCATATGGCCGATGTGCCGGCCGACCAAAATTGGCCGGAAGGACTAAATTGGTATTAATATAAAAATGTTTAGGACTAAATTGGTCAAATCAAAAAACTTATGACTGAATAGGTGCCAATGCCATAGACTTTTTTTTGGGTACTTTTCCAATATATTATGGCATATCATGGCAGTAAAAGTTGGGGAATAAAAAAAGTGTTCATAAAACAAGAATTTTGTTGAAAACAAAAACATGTCTGGAGTTAAATCCAGAGTTAAATCCAAAAATGAGATTTTCCTAATTTAAATAGGTTTCCTAAAAAGAGGTTTCTTATTTTAAATCCAATTATTCTAAATAAGAAGTGGGTTTTCTTTATGCAGAAAATCCAAGAGGTGACTTCTTGTGAATTACACCTTGAAGTAATCCAAAAGTGTTTGAAACAATAAATTGTGCGGGTCACATTTTGTGTAATTCTCTTTATGAGAATGAGGAGTCTTTTTGTGAAGATTAAGTGCTAAATACCATGAACTATTGGGTGTAATTAGGGGCTAGTAAACACTAAAAGTGTTTGAATAGTTGGAATGTGGTTGTAATATCTGTTGTGTCGCTTTATCTATAGTGAAATTCAGTTATGCTCTCCATGTGAATATAGATCACATCAACCAAACCACATAAATTTCTTGTCAGAGTCATTTTCCTCCTTTACTTATATTATTGTCGATTATTTGTTGCCGCAACAATTGATATCAGAGCCATACTTGCTTGAGTTTAAGCTAATGATGGCAATAGAAGAAGGAAAAGTAAAAATCGATAGATTTGATGAAAAATAATTGGTTCTTAGAAAATATATGTACTAGAGAAATCTATACTTGCCATTGTCTAGGAGGAAGCCAAAGGCAATGAAGCATGCTAATTGGAATTTGATAGATAAACAAGCATTGGTATTATTTGGCTGATGTTGGCTTGTAATGTTTTGCTTCACATTATGGAAGAGAAGATAAACAAGCATATTAATGAATTTAATGTGATTGTTAGTTAAATGAGTTCAATTGATATAAACTTTGATGATGAGATATGTGCATTGATTATGTTATCCTCGTTACTTTATAGTTGGAATATTACATTTACTGCTATTAGTCATTCTTCTAGGTTAAGAAGCTTGATGTTCGATAATATTTGCAATTCGACTCTAAGTGAGGACATCTGAAAAGAGAATCATGTGAATTTGTGCATGCTCATTTAGTAGGTGAAGAAAGATGAAGCATTAGCACTCGTGTTAGCAAAAGTAATTCAAGTCTAAATAAAGGCAGTCAATCTAGGATTGGTTGTGTTTTATGTTGAAATTGTGGTAAGAAGCATTTTAAAAGGGATTGCCTTAAGTTGACAAAAGATAAGGGTAGGGAATTAAAGTGGTATCTGCTAATGATGTTATAGCTATAATTGATTGTAATTTGAATAATGCTTATTATGTCATGTCATGCCCCGAACCTCGAGCACGCGCACATCCCTCGGTGGTCGATAGAATTTTGCGACGTTCCTAGGACTCGTCGCCGACCCTTTTCATTTTATTGCACATGCGGAAGCGAATTCACTAATCCCCTGACAACAACAAACATGGAATAGAAAAGCGGGACAACCAATTTCAAATCAAATACACTTTTATAAACACTTCAAGCTTATACGAAGGTCTATGTCATAAAGAACTACCGAGCCACCTATGCTCCTGACCCTTCCGCTTCAAGCTCTTGGCTCTTCACACTAGGGACCTGAAAATGGTTATTCAATAACCAGTGAGATATAAATCTCAGCAAGTTCCACCCCTAAGCCCCAGTTAATACACCAACTCAACCCAGGGTATCTATCCAGAACTACCCCACCACAAGCAACAACCAACAATCGATTCGCATACAACCTTACCCGGTATGCCATACCTTGCACGTTATAACTTAGCACAATACAAGCAATGCACATGGCCATTAGATGATGCGGTTCATCAATCACACACGAGTCGCGTCACAAGCGATCTCACTCGGCCATTGCCACACTCGCACGTTATCGATTCATGCGTATATGCCATAAACGATGTGATTCACTCACGCATATAATTAATGCATATAACAATTTCACACATCAATGCATCAATTTAGATCCAGCTATCGATCAATCGACTCAGTCGATTACATGTCAATCCGACCATTCCCGGTCGTCTCACTTATTCAGTCTTAAATCTTACTCACGGCTCCACGAGCACAGTCTACCAAATTCCTTGGCTACAAATTACGGTCCAAAGGACATGACCTAACTTTAGGTGGCAAATTACGGCCCAATGGGCGCAACCTTCAATAGGTGGCAGATTACGGCCTTATCAAGCGCGACCTTTGTCAGGTGGCAATTTACGGCCCAACGGGCGCGACCGCTCCAAATTCGGTGGCAAATCTTGGGCCCGGCATGACCATACTTTGGCGGCTTTCGAGGATCAACTCACAACCTCTCACAGTCATATTCTAAATGAATACCGACACTGATCAATTTTGGGATAGATCCCCACATACTCATCAACTCACTCAATCCAATCAATCAATCGATTCAAACTGGTCTTATAAACCAAATATGGTGCCAAAAGCCGACACCGGGTATTTTCAAGTTAAATACCAAAACTTCTTCAATTTCACTTAGTTCCACACTCATCACTCAATTCATGTGGATGTTTATGCAATAACACATCCAATCACTTCATAGGATTAAACACACATGAAATTAGACACTTTTCATTCTCGGGTGAACAGTGTTTTGTGAACAGTAAATCGTGAACAGTATATCGTGAACAGTAAACCGTGAATAGTGTCGCATGAACAGTAAAATTCCAGAATTTAATAAACTATAAATTAAATTCAGAAATCATTAAAAGCATTAATTAAAGCAACCATCAATTAATTAAAGCCAAACATACTTAATTAACCACATAAACCACATTAAGCAAGTAAAGCAAGATTAAGCTAGACTAATCTAATCCATCCATCTAACCACCTATCTTAGGGCTAATACAACTTAATTAAATCACTTAAACTAGAATTAAATCTAACTAAACCAACCCTAAGCAAGTTTAGGCACTAAACGAAGGATTAGGAGCTAAACTCACCCGTTAAGCGGGTCGGAGGCACCGACGCGGCGGCGACAACGGTGGCTATGCACCGGGACCTCTACAACGATGATCCAATGCGGTCCCAAGCTCAACACAGCAACCACGGCTCGGACTCCCACCGAAAACATCGAAAAACGGCCCTGGGAGGAGAAACCGAGTTGAACGGCTTGGCCGGAGCTCCGACGAGGGGTTGGTCGACAACCGGAGGCTCCTGGGGGTCTTGGGAATCTTGTGGGTGGTTGGGATGGGCAAAGGAAGGGCTGGAATGGGAGAAAACGGGCTGCAAAGTCGAAACAGGCGAAGCAGGGCGGAACCAGGCGGTCCGGCGACCGGTGGTTTGTCGCTCGATTTCGGGACAGTCGGAGGCTCCTTTCGGAGAGTGGTTAGGCTCGTTGGAACGGGCTGGATCTCCTCGTCACGGTGATGGGTGGAGCGTTCTCTGATTCAACCGGGAGGACCACTTTCAACTCCGGTCTTTGGAGAGAGGTCGGCTGGAGCAGAAACTGGAAGAGAGGGAAAACGAGGAGAGAGAAAGCTCCGTTCGAGATGAGGACCGAATGAGGGAGAGAGAGGGTGATGGGAGAGCTGTTGCACTCCTCATTAAAGCCATTAAATGGCCACTTCAATTCCCCATGCAAGATGACATCACATTCTCTCTCTTCTCTAGCCTTTTTCTCCCTACAACTAGGGGTATTTTGGTCATTTCACATTGCACAATTACCATTCTGTCCTTGGGCTGAAATTGGTGGATGGACCTAGGAATTGGGCTTGGCCATGAATAGGAATGGGCTTGGAAATTGGTTGGGCTTGAAAAGGCTAAGAATTGGCCCATGGGCTTAGAAGATGAATAGTTGGTTTGGCCCAATGGGCTCATTTGCTTGACCGAGGCCCATTTGGTGGCTGTCCCAACTTGGGCCTAAGGCCCAAACTGGCTTGGCCGGCCCACGTCCTCACGGGCTTGCTTCCTCGGTCCCAAAGTCCCTTTTTCAATTGCTCGGCTTAGCGGTTCGTCGATTTGTTTGATGTAGCTTCATCCAAAGTCCGTCTCGGACATTCCTGACAATTCGAAGTGCAATCCTAAGTTCTCTTGCCATGTCAATTTCGCCCTAATGCCATTTTGGTTACAACTCAGACTGACGGGCGGCTCCGAGGATTCACGCGTAACCGACTCATGCCAAACCACGTTCAAGACATCTCGACGCATGGACGTCCTTGGCGCATGAAATTATGGAGGATAGATTCTTATTTCAAATGTACACGATCACTGAGGATCGACATAGGGTCGTTCGCGGGTTCGATAACGATAAACGGAATCACCCGTCGTTCCATTATGTTCTGTCCGCGAATCGACTTCTAGTCATCCTTAGAATCGGCCTGCCTATCTACAGGATCATCCTCACACAAGTCTCACGGTCAAGTCATTTTCCCAGGTCGAGTTCTTTAGTCGTATGGGTTCTGTCCTCATTAGCCTTTCCCTTCAAGGTCAGTATCTCAGGAGTGATCAATTCCGAGTGAGATCAACCAACAATGCATTGACGAAATTCACTTTCACTCGTCATTCAGAGGGCTCGAATTTCAGGATGTCACAACTCTTCCCTAGCACAGATGATTCATCATTTGACTGATGGATTATGGATTCCACTTATTCATTTCATGCTATATCAATTAGGAACTGACTTATTACTTATTAGTGCACTAATAGCAGTGAAGTGCAGTTAATGAATAAGACTAAGTTAGAAGTTGTAGATATTGGCAAAGTTGGAATCAAAATACTTGATGGCATCATGAAGACATTGATTGGAGTAAGACATTTTTCATAATTGAAGAAAACCTGATTTTCTTAAGTAACTAAATTCAGTGGGTGATATGCTTTAAAATGTGTAGTTATGAAGGTTGTTTGAGGTGCTTTGATGATAATGAGAGGAATCATGCATTGTGGCTTGTATGAACGTCAAAATAAGACAGTAATGAATTTCACCATGGAGATGTCGAATGATTTGTTCTTGAGTCTAAATTGTGGCATATGCGTTTGGAACATATTAACGATAGAATCCTAAAGTATCTATACGAAATGAATTTGTTGTGTGGTTATGTGGCTGATAAACTGAATATATATATGGATAACAATAAAAAAAAGTGCAGTTAAGTATGACTCTCCAAAAAATCACGGAGATTGCAAAGTTGATTTACTTATAAATTCGTGAGCTGTCATGATTTCCTTAAAAGAAGAATGCTAGATTTATGCTAATAGTTGCTAATGATTACTTGAGGAAAGCTAGAGTTTTTGTGTCGTGGCACAAATTTACCGTTGTTATCAAGATCAGGTAATTTAGAGTTGATAAAAAAAAGAGACTTGTAAGACCATTAAGCATGTGCAAATTGATAGTAGTATGGAGTTTTGCTAAGAGCTGTTAAACAAATTATGTATGACAGAAGGCATAATAAGACACCACAATAATGTCGGTGAACCATAATAGATTTCAAAGTTGAAGAGCAGAATTTTAATGGAGATGACCCATAAAATGCCATCTAATGTTGGTATGGCTAGGACATTTCTTGTGGATACATTTAGTGTGGTGAGCTATCTGATTAATAGGTTTACGTCAACTGCGATTCGATGTTGAACTACCGAGGAAGTATGTTCACATGACATTATTGAAAAAACTTTTTTTAGAATATATGATTGTCTGTGTTATGTTCTGTGAATGATGGTAAGATTATTACGAGGGTAGGAAAGTATATATTTTTTAGGCTATGCACAAGGTGAACAGGGTTACGGGTGGTGGTGTTCGAAATTAAATTCACCTATAATCAACAAAGAAGTTGTGTTTGACGAGTCTCCAATACTTCTAGATAGGAGTGCTTGTGGTAGAGTTCATATGGATTTAAACAATATTTGTCTCAAGATGAAGTTCCAACCAGAAACTCCTAAGGTGGTAAGTATTAACAAAGTAACCGACATGAATGGTACTTACAATGAAGTGGAGCGTCTAAAGCCAATGGTTGTTGTAACTGTTAAGTTTGACAATATGCATGTTCGACCTCTTAACATAGATGAATGCAACAATAGTATTGTTTTATCAATGTGGTTGAGAAGATTGTGTCGAAAATTTCTTTTGAAGTAGCTAAAGTATAGATCGAATTATTTAATGATGAGGTCCAAAATTATAGTGAAGTTCAAGTGAGCTTTGAAGATCTCTGTAGTGGTTGAGTCCCTGAGGGACCATGGGAGAATAGCAGCAAAGCAAAGTGACCATGACTTGGCTCAACTATTGAGCCAGGGTGAAAATTATTGAGAATATTTCTCAAGTTTAAGCTAAAAAAGAAAGCTTTCCTAATTCAACTAGGTTTTCTAATTTGAGTTGGTTTATACTTTAAGTGGTTTCCCGGTTTGAATAAGTTCCCTAGTCTAAGGTCTCCACTTTTAAATAACTTATAAGTGTAATTGTAATCTTCGTTGTATTTTTTAATTTATGATGAACATCAATACTGCTCACCTTGATGTCTATTACTTAGATTGAGCCATGTAAATTTAGTGTCTAATTCATTTCTTTGTTCGGTTTACTATATTGTGCGATTGCCTGCTTTTCATAATACAACTGATATTATCATTTTCAACTTTTCAATAAGGAAAATAAGTTCATTATTCTTAAGACAATCACACCCTATTGCTTTTTATTTTGATAAATAGATTCAATGTAGCAATATCTATAGCAATTGGAATACAAATTAAAAATTATTATTCAAATTATCTAATATAGAAATATTATTTCAGTAAATAATAAGATATTTAATAGTACATTTAAAACTAAGAATATAATTAGTGAAGTGTGAAATTAGAAAAGAATCAAAACAATTAAATAAATCCTCTTCTTCACTTTCTAAGTCCACTTAGATTAATATATTCTTTAATATTTTTCCAAAGATAATAGCTATTTTTGTGAATAAAAAAATCATTATTATAAACTCCTCGAGAAATCACATCACCAATTTACTATTTACCTCCCTTTCATCTTAATATATAGAATGTGACAATTTGACAACGTGATAAATATAGTGTGGAAAAACATGTGCATTACAATGAAGTTGTATGGGAATAGAAAAACAATAGCAACAACAACAATAATAATGATGATTTACAAAACTTATCATCATACTACTACTCAAATTTTGACCATGTTCCAAACTTATCACTGACAATAATTTAAGGATAAAATTCAATTTTTCGTTCAAAAAAAGAAAAAAAGAATATGCATCACTAGTAAATCGACACGTTCTGCCTACGTGTGTAAGTTTCTAACATAATACATTTTTGGTGCTAGTACTTGGCGAGTCATATAAGGTTATGTGTGGTGATTTAATGGTGAGAATGGAAGGAGTTTATATCGTTTTTGTCCTGCGAGTGAACGGTTGAATTTCTTTTGGAAGTTTGAAGCATTGTGTTTTTCTTGCCCAAGGTGCAAAAGGTTGGGTTTTTTTTTATTGGGTAACGTTTAAAAGTTTACATAATTTTTATCTTAGGTGTTAAAGGTTATATAAATTCTTTTGCTCCCTTTTTTCATAAACATAAGTTACACTTTATTGTTCCGAATAATGAGATTTTGCAAACTCAACAAATCTCCTCAGCACGAAAGACAATGATCAATTCTCTCTCTCTTTCTCTAGCTTTTACTTAACCTCTTTTTAATGTTTGAGCATGAACAATCCTTTTTTATTTTGTCCCGATCTTATTAGATACGATTTTAACTTATAAAAGCTTTGTTTGTTATAATATATTATATTGTCATATATAAACTTAAAAAAAGCAACAATAAGATTATAAAGTGATTTTTTTTTTTTTTTGAAAACTACTCGCTGTAACATGACTGAAAAATAACCCTAAGATAACATAAAGTGGACCGATGATGACAAGAATTTTAGTCGTGGTAGCTTTTCTTTTTTCTGCAAAAGAATAATAATAATAATAATAATAATAATAAAACTTAAGGCCATCGCACGACGACGAGAGGTGGCCAAAGGCGATAAGATTTCATCACTTTAGAGTTTGCAAAGGCAACAAAAGTTTAAGGCGCGAATGATAACATTCTAGTCAGAAATTAATTTCTAGAAAAGAAATATATTTTTCTTTTTCTTTTTCTATTTTTAGATGAGTTTTTAAGTAAAAATTCATGTTTGTTGACAACGCAAAATTTCTATTCTGATAAAGACACAAAATTTCTCCCTCTTGAGGGGTGACGGATGGCGGAGACCGGCGTGCCGTGGACGGCAACGACAACTGGCGATTGGCGGCAATGAATGTGGCCTATGGTTAGGGGTGGGCTATGTAGCACCAATACGGACACGCGACACGCGACACGACACGCCGACACGTTATTTCTCAAAAAATAGAGAATTTCGATACGTTTCGACACGTTATATATATACAAAAATAACTAAATAATAATGAAAAGAGCATAGAATTAATTTATACTAAAAATATTAATCCAACATTTGTTAATATCATTTATTATTTTAATTTGACAGAGATTGAATGAGAAATTAAAAAATTGCAAACACAAAAGAGTAAATTTGAAAGAACATGTCCTATTTTCTTACATTTATCGGAAATTAATGAGATTTATTATAGTCCCAGACCGAGTTTGGAGTTTATGATATAGATTGGCTTGAGTTCCTCTGCAAAACAAGGTTCGAGAAAAATGAAAATGCAGGACAAGAACTCTCAAAGTACGACCAAAAGAAAAGGAAATAACTAAATTCGCCATAGAAAATGTGACCAAAAGAGATAACTTGTAAGCGATGCCTGCGAGAGGTGGAAAGAAGTAAAAAAAAAAAATCACAACTTTAACTCTGCGGGGGTAGCGGAGCGACGCCGGCGAGAAGAGGGGCGTTCCATCGTCATTCACGGGAATGTCAAAACTTATAAGTGAGAAGCTTGAGAGTGAAAATTTTCTTTTTTCCCCTTTATTTTTGTTATTTTCATTATTTTTTCATATATTTATATTTTGACCCCTCAAGTATTGAAAATTTTTAAAATTGACCTTGTGCGTGTCGGAGTCGCATGTCGAAATTTCGGACTCGCGTGTCGAGAAGAGTTGACCACGTGTTAGATTTTGCGACACTCATTGACCGCGTGTCAGAACTTGTCGAAGCATGTCAGACACGTGTCGGAGTGTCGGACACTACACGAAGGTTTCCGGAGAGTGTTGGTACTTCTTAGGGGGTGGGTGGTCGACTAATAGAGAAAACGAGTAATGAAAAGAGTTTTTATTTCTCATTTTTATCCTAGAAAAAGAGAAGTAAAAAAAAGTAAAAAATTTTTACTTCTTAATTCTATTTTAAACCTATTTTTAGATTAAAAATTTGTTTCAAAAATAGGAAAATGAAATTACGTCACTAAACGGATTTTATGTTCTCGAAACAAGTTTGTTCTGAAACAGAAATAGATTGGTTGTCATGTACGTCATTAGTTACTTTAGAGTTACCAAAAGATACGAAAATTACAAAAGAATTTAAATCCTATTTGGTAACTATCTTTTTTTTTTTTTTTTTTTCGAGAATAGAAAAAGTGGCTATGAAATAGATTTGGAACGTAAACAAATGCAAAAAAAAAAAAAATGTACTTCTTTATTATCCAAAATAAAAATAATAAAAATTATTTTTGAATGGAAATTATTTTCAAGAACAAAAATCTCATCTAACGTATCATTGTAGGCTTGTAGTAGCAAAGGCGATAAAGCAAACGGAAAGGCGACTGAATATGGACCTATGGCGACAAAAATTTCTGTCGCTTTTGGTCAATTTTTGTGCTGAAATTGTCTAGTGCGCTCTCTCCCTCTCCCTCTCTCTCTACGCGAGAGACGTGTTGACGTGGCCATCGTCGTCTTTCCTACACCAGCTTTCTTAAACTCAGATTTTTTTTTAATTTTTATTTTTTCCCCTTTCCAGCAATACCATTTCGATTATAAATAACATCCATACGGGATTGGACTTCTCCTTTCTAGACCCGTTTTAACCTGTTTAGTCGAAGCTTCCTTATCCGAATGACCAACCTAATTTCGCAGTAAATTCGAGCGAAATATGACGAAACTCCATTTGCCACCGGACCAATCATATGAACTATGCTCACATGCAAATTCAAACAAAGGTGAGTGATGACTTTATTTTTAAACATCAACGAAAGTTACCGTAGGAGTTTATGTGCATCCCTTTCGTCTCGCCCTTCATGTAAACTCCTCTGTCTTTTCCACGCCTTTTCCAAACCCTAGCACACGTCTTCCTTCTGTTCCGACCCATACGTCTTATCGCACTCGACAACGTCAATTGCTTGGAAAGTTCAAATAAGAGAGAATGCGACTCCCAAGACACGATCGATTGAGATTTCCTTTGGCCAACCTTGAGCCATCACGGACAACAGAGATGCGATCAATTACTTGGAAAGTTCAAGCAAGAGAGAATGCAACTCCTTAGACACGGTCGATTGAGAAGAGAATATAAGAGACACGATCGATTGGAAGGTGAACGCACTGCAATTTTTACACACCCCACCCAGCACTGTTCCTCTAATCCGCGTACGTTATCATGTCGCGCGACCCATCAAACACTCATCAAACGACCAGGATCACCATCTTGCAATGCATCATATGGGTGTCCTTCACGGCCGCCACGGCCCTCGTACAGCTGCCATGCGAGTTCGTCGACGGCAACCCAATCCCCACCTTGTTCCTCAAGGGCGGCCCATCCCCCTCGACCTTCCAAGGCTTTGTCCTCTCCCTCATGGCCGCCTTCGCCGGGGCTTACTCCTCCCTCATGGTCAACCACATACCACAGATCGCTAGCGCTTGCTGCTACTTATCGGTGATTTCCATGACATCCGCAGTAGCGTTCTTGTCCGTCTTGGCCGTGTCCCAGGTCCGCTCCCCAGGAGCTGTTGGTCTTGTAGGATTTAATGTAGCTGAGCAATGATTATTTATGTCTCAAGCATATACATTCGTGTATGATGGGATCTCGTGATTTTGTTTGGTTTTGGGTGTGTCTAACTACTAAGGTACTGAGTATATGATCACACTGTTTTCCTCACAAGGAATAAGAATTTCAAGGTTATATGCATAAATATGCGTGTTTAAGTTATGCGCCGCACAAAATAACACGTATTAAGCGGGATAAATCGCTTCTTATAAAGTTGGCACCAAAAACATACCCTCCAGCTCGAGGAGTCAACGAATATCTGGTAAGCTATCATCAAAAGAGGAAGAGAATTTGGAGATCTTTGAATGGAAACACTTACTACGGTTTGTCCCAAAATATACCAATTTTATTGATCAAACTTATTATATATCTAGTACTTTTTAAGAAGGGACAAAAAAGATTTTGGACTCAAAAAAGAAAGAGATTGTCAACCGCGCAGCATGCAGGCCATGCAGAACCACCTATTATAACCATCCACGATAATAGCCAAAAGGATCTATTTAAAATCTGGGGACATGTTTTTATTTTTTTAATAACTTACAGCATGCACGATGCATACACCTAAATATCCATATATGGAACACTCCACAAAACCCTATGAAAAAGTGAAGTTCATGCTTTCGAGCTATAAAGGCGACCTTGAATCTAAGTAATTTATATGCAGCTTGTGAGATCTGAGCGGATATCCTTCGGAGCCCGAGTTGGAAATTTTTATTCCAAATTTGCATACTCTACATACTATACATTTATATATCTCATTGCTTAATTCCCATCGAGACTGAAGATCGACCTAATTAATGTCGTATAATTGGGATCAGCCTGCCTTTCTCATCTTCATGAAGAGTAAGACAAAAGCCAGAAAGGATACAACAGCACAAACCCATCCAATGCCTATACACAATTTGCTCAAGAACATGCTCATCATTAGGAAAAACCCTAACGCGGCAGAAGCGGACCCCGCTCTCTCAGCGACCATTGCCATCTCCGTGTACACTAGTTCGCGCATCAAAACCCCGACCATGCAAGCCGTGAACCCTACCACCACCGCGACCTCAGAGAAATTGAGGAGAAATGAAAGAATCATTGAGTGGTGTAAATTATCTATGTCGACCTGGAAGACCATGAACGCCACCATTGCCTGGTAGGTCAGTCCGAGGAACACCTTCCCCAGATTCATTGGCGGAAGCCTCCTCCTTTTCGCCTCATCATCACCGGTCGTTTGGATAAGCTCGATGTCGATGGTGTGATGGTGGAGTAGGGTTTCCGGAGGTGCATTTATATGCAACCGCGCGTGCCGAAACCGGAGAACTTGGTGTTGCGAAGGAGTGATGATATCCAGACTGTGGATTGCGTCACTATCAGAGGGAGGAGACGGGATCACCTCATGACTAGAAAGCGGCAACGGGACTTCGTTACCATCAGAGAGAGCCGGTGGCATGTCTTTCTCAGTCTCAGCCTGGGCCACCAATGAAGGTCCAGCGCTGCCCCCCTGAGAAGGCGCAGCAGCAGCAGCAGCTGGCTGCCTGAAGTCCGCCATGATGCCAAGAAGAGCAAGGGTGTGTGAATCTGGGAGCGGAGCAAAGTGTTTCAGGAAAGTGAAAGGGCTGTGTCGAAGTAATGAGGGGGGAGTTGACCGTTTTATATACAGTTTATCAGAATTTCCCAGAAAAGGAGGAGGTTGAAATTACATCTTGGGGGATGGTTCCGAGAATGTTGAGCGGGCTTTCCTAACTTGATATGGAAAGAAAGTACAACAACAAAGAGAAGGGACCTTATTTAGGTTCTGCACTTTCTTGCAATTTTGTTTGGATCAGGCATTTACTCAACCTTGTTATCAACAGTGGATTTCAATCTTGATTAAGCACTCATCTCAAAATAGAGCACGCATTATCCCTCGTTCCTCACTGTAAGATCCCTCTTGCTGTTCTCTTTTCCTCTTCAAATATCCTTAAAGAAAGTATTTGTTCTCGACTTTGTATTGGCTTTCCATGATCTTTCTTATCTGAGGTGCGCGCGTGGTTGAGCCAAAAAGAATGGAGGGAGAGGAGGCAAATACGCGAGAACTTCAAGGAACGTGAAGGGGGTCACAATTGATCTTTTGATGCAATAACTTGGTAGTCTTTGGTTCTGCATCAGGGCACGCGGTTTGCCTTCTTACTTCTCGTTTTGCCGTGCCTAAAGCGTTCTCTCTCTCTCTCTCTCTCTCTCTCTCTCTCTCTCTCTCTCTCAGAAGCTCTCACAGAAGCATCGTAGCAATTTTCACTATTTCTCAATTTGTGGTTAGTTTTCCATTTAGCGGGTCTGGCTACAATTTTTTATTTTATCCCCCCCTCCCCTCTCTTCCTTCGCTGTATTTTCTCTTTCCGCGTTGGGACGAAAGCGGGGACACATAACACGGATTCGTGAATTTCACATTCATACATGAAAGCGATATATATCATCTAGACAGGAAGCAATTTCTGCGTTCTTGAGATAAACGAGGTATACCGATGACAATGGGGCATATGATATGATGACTATTAATTATCTAATTAAAAGAATCGAATGATTGATGAATCATTTCATTCTTTTAAAGAAATGTCCAATTTTGATTATTATCAACGTGTGATAGACTTAATCGATGAGAGTTTGATCCTTTATAGATAAAATCATCGACAACTTGAAGGTTCGACAACACTATGAATCGAAAATTTGAAGGAATCGACGAAAAGTGGATCAACGATCTCTGATGTAACTGTCAAAAAAGTAACCATCAACGTGGTGGAATAAATCAACTGTCAAGATAATGGAGTCGACAAAACCATCAACATAGTGGAATCAATGTAACCGTTGATGTAAATGTTTGATAACCGTTTGTAACCTCTATTTGTAACTTCCCTTTGTAACCTTCATTGATAACTTTGTGATTGTAGGCTTTAAATATGACGCAGAGGAGGTAATGCTTGGAAAGTATTCCAAAAGATAGTGTTTATTTTGAATAAAGAAGTGCAGATTACAATATCTTAGACGCCTATTTATAGGGAGGTCGCCATCTAGAGAATAACCAAATAACTGAAATCAAATAACAAAATTAAGGAAAAGATATTAATAAAGGGGAAACTAATCAAAACACAACTAGAAAATCTACAAACCGCGTCTGAAACCTGTGAGATCTCGGAAATCAACGGAAACGCGTGAATCAAATATTGTAACCCATTTGTAATCTCGAAGATGACGCAATCCTCTTTGATTTGTGGAACCGCCTGCTCTTATGAAGCTCCAATTTTTCCATAAAGGCATGCCAACTGCTTGTTAGGAGACTATTGCTCGCTCCGCGAAGAGAAGATACGCAGCAGAATAGTCTTTTTCGTGCCCGTTGTACTGTCAACGGCAAAGTTTGCAATGTCATCATCGACAGCGGAAGTTGTGAGAACATAGTGTCCATGGCTTTGGTGGACAATTTACAACTAAAGACAGAGTTACATCCCTACCCTTATACAATCGAATGGATTCGTAAATGGGCTGAATTCAAGGTGACATAGGTATATCATTTACCTATTTCAATTGGAAAGTCCTATAAGGACACCATAATTTGTGATGTAGTGGAGATGGATGCATGCCATGTCCTATTGGGATGACCATGGCAATACGACATTGATATCACACACAAGGCTCGAGAGAACACCTATTCTTCAAGATTATAAATGGGTTACAATATTTGATACACGAGTTTTCGTTGATTTCCGAGATCTCACAGATTTAGACGCAGTTTGCAGATTTTCTAGTTGTGTTTTGAGTAGTTTCCCTTTTATCAATATCTTTTCCTTAATTTTGTTATTTGATTTCAGTTATTTGGTTATTCTCTAGATGGCGACATTCCTATAAATAGGCGCATAAGATATTGTAATCTGCACTTCTTTATTCAAAATAAACACTATCTTTTAGAATCATTTCCCAGCATTACTTCCTCTGCATCATTTGGTATCAGAGCAGGTTTCTCCTATGACGATGGCTAATAACGTTAATGACAATCTCCCCATAGCTGAAGGCCACAAAAACAAGCCTATTACATTGGGAGTTCAACCAATTTGCGAAGCAAATCGAACGGACGTTTCAAGAATTACTTGTCGCCATCCGACGTTTGTCTACCAACCCCATACCTAGTAATCTTCTGGCTGAACTTGCTTAGGTAGCTCGAGACTCGGAAGTAGCTATGGAATGTGGGGCAAATCCCCGATAGGGACGACAAGCCTATGTCGAGGACTTTGAAGGAGAAGAAGAGTTCCTGGATCGGCCTGTTCGTGGAGGCCACCAGAACAAGGGATATCAACGAGACCCCGAGCAATATCAACTTAAGGTTGACCTTCCGACCTTTAATGGCAATTTGAATATTGAAGACTTTTTGGATTGGCTTTGGGAAGTTGAGAAATTCTTCAATGCCATGGAGATTGAAGAGGGTCGCCGAGTAAAATTGGTGGCATACAATTTGAAGGGCAACGCCTCAGCATGGTGGGAGCAAACACAACTAACCTGACGTCGACAAGGAAAAACTCCCATCCGAACATGGAATTGGATGGAGGAAATGTTGAAGGTTCGGTTCCTCCCGACCAATTATGAACAATTATTATTTCAACAATTTCAAAATTGTAAGCAGCTAAGCCGATCAGTCCAAGCTTACACGGAGGAGTTTCTCCAACTTTCCGCTCGTAACAACCTGGCTGAGTCGGAGGCACAACAGACCGCCACGTACATTAATGGTTTGCGACTTAATATTCAAGACCGTATTTCACTACATCGTTTGTTCTTCGTTAAGGATGCTCAAGAGATGGCCCGAAAGGTCGAGATGCAATTAGAGAGAACTAGCCCCATTAATCGGGCTAACAATTATTCCGCTCAAGGATCATCTAGAATGGGGAGATAACTAGATGTTCCAGAATCCTCCAACCAGCAAACCAACACTATGAACCGAACTCCAGGAAGTATTACTGGGATGCGCAAGGTGTCACGCCCCGAACCTCGAGCGTGCCAACATCCCACCATGGTCATTCAAATATGCGATGTTTCCAGGCATTCGTCGCCGACCCATTCATTTTATTTGCACATGTGGAAGCGTATTATAAAACCCCTGACAATAAAGTACGGGATAGGAAAGTAGGAAACAATTTCTCAACCAGTCACTTACAAAAACCAACGGAGTTTACAAATAGAGGTCTACAACTAAAAGTCTACAACAAGTCGAACACAATCTCCAATCCAACAGACTTCACCTCTGAAACTCCACAAGGCCAACCAACACGATCTGGCCGCTCCGTCCACTAGGGACCTGAAAATGTAAGCCCACAACCCGGGTGAGACATTGTCTCAGCAAGTTCAACCCCCTAAACCCCTATTAGAAAGAAAATATGCCCAAGGGTGGCCTAGCCACACCACAAAGAGAACTTACCTCGCCTCAGTTCCTTCCTGCAGGTTAGCACAATTCAAATCACTCAATCACAGATAGTAATAGAAATTTAAACAACTGGAACGCCAACAATTTCATTTCAAACGACCACAAGAGTCCGGATTATAAGACCGAACCGTTATGACACGTCTCATATCATGTCACACAATTCCGTCCCGTAATCCGACCCGTCAATAACACTCAGCATGCGATCTAATTGTTATTCACTGCCACACAAGGGCATAGCCTACTCGCAGTTCGGCTATCTACTGACATTAATGCCAGGTATCGCCTCCCCCCTTGGAGCGTGGCTTCGTCACTATGTTGACGGCATTCCCAAAGGAGCATAGGTCCAGTCGGCCTAGCCTCTACTGCGACCCGCATCCGTTGTAAGGGGCAACCCATATAGAGGCAAGTCTGGCTCAACAGCCCAAGACGATTCCTCTTAATTATCACACAATCAAATCATACTCGGCCCTGGACACTTTGCATTTCACTCAATGCCTCCACTTAAAATAGTGATCCCGACCATTTTTCTTCATATTAAAAATATTTTAGAAATTACTCACGTGTGTGGGGGCACGTTAATTTCGAATCAGAAAGCCAATATCTCATTTTTTTTCCAACTCCACTATTTAATATAATCATTAAAATCCAATTTTGGTATCAAAACCAGACATCTAGGGTTTTCTGAGTGAAATCCATATTTTTCACAATCAATACTCAATTTGCAATATCCATTCATCAAATTAAAAATCTAAGCACACAGCAGCGATCAGCGCGAATTCTGAGAATTTAGGGTCCCGACAAAATTTTCGGAATTTAATAAATAATTAAATTTATTCCGAAAATAATTAAATAATAATATTTTAATAATTTCGAATAATAATATATTATTAAATTATTTAATAATTTCGAAATATTTAAATAAATCAAAAGTAAATTCCTTTATGTACAATCAAGGCTTATTCTAAATAAACCTACTTACCCTTAATTAAACACACTTTAAATTAAAACACCACCTTAATCTAATCTACTCTTAAATAACTTAAACTAACCACCTAATAATACTTAACATAAACTAAACCTCCCTAAGCATAATTAACACTCTAAGCGAGGTTTAGTGAGCTAAACTCACCCAATTAGCGAGCCGAGCGAACCAAAACGACGGGATCGACGCGAGGATCAACTTTCCTTAAGGCGGGCCGAGCATTCGGGGTCGGGAAGCTCGCCAAAACGGGCCAAAACCAAGCTGCCATACCCATTTTCTTGGCTGTTGTTTGAGGTCGACGGAGGGCGGATCCGAGGTCGGTTGGGGCAAGCAAGGGTCGAGATGGGCTGAGGGAGTCCCGGCGGGCTGAGGCGGGGGTGCACGGCGGCTCACGGGGCGGAGACGAGCTCCAATGGCCCCTGGAACGCACGGACAGAGCAGACGGAGATGGCTGGGCGTTGGCCAAGCGCGGGCAAGCGTGGGCAGTGGCGGAGCGCGAGACGGCAGGCGGCGGTGGCATGCGGTCCTGCGGCGTGCGACGGCGACGGTCCAGCGGCGGACGGCAGCGTGAGGAGGCGACGAGCTGAGTTGCGGCTTCCGCCGGGTTTCGAACGGCACAAAGAAGAAGAAGAAGTCAACGGCTAAAGGAGGAAAGAGAGGAAGACGGAGGCATGAGGGGTGAGGCGCGCGGGCGTGACGGCGTGCGGCGGCGGATCGGCTCCGGCGGTGGCTGCGACGGTTGCTGGTTTCACTCGTCTTCGGCTTCAGGGGCGTCGCACAGCCAGGAGGAAGATGGAGGGGAAGCTCAACGGAAGAGAGAGAGAGAGAGAGGGAGGAGAGAGAGGGAAGATGGGACCACTTCTTTTTGTTTTTCTTTTTCTTTAATCCAACAAAAATGGCCCACCATGACCTTATGTGACATCACTTCCCACTCACCCAAATCTTCCACCACAATCTTCCCAATAGGTCCAATTTCAATTTCCGCCGTGGTATACCAATTTTTAAACTTTGTACATCACATTCTTCAATTCCATTCAATCCACTTCCAATTGAGCCAAATTGAAGTCTGTAAAAATTAATCCAATGTCACCATAATTCAATTCACATATTTACTTGACCATAGAACCATCTTGAGTCCCAAAAACACGACCAAAGGCGGGCCTACTAATTTCTCGAGCCAAATCAACCATACCTTGATTAATTTGCTGAAAAACTCAGTTTGCATGAAAAATCCTCCGAGGATGAGTCAATGATCCTAAAATGAGTTATGACACATCAGGACTTCCAATTTCTGAATTCGATCTCAATTCACGGTTAATTTCACTCTGGCACGTTATTAGCGCGTCCTGATCTACCGGGTAGCTTTTAGAAATTTTCGTGCATTTGACCTGTGGTTGATCAATTCAAGCCACAATGTACATCTTTGACACATTGGCGACTCTCGGTTGTCGGGATAATCTCAAGGTTTCAAACACGGACACGGGGTACCCAAACGACAGAAAAGCCGGTCTAGTGCCGATCGACAAGAATTGTGCGATCTGGTGGAATCACCCACACTCGATCACATGCCTCTGTCGAGTCGACCTATCTCCGGTCTCTAATCGATTTTTAACTGTGCCGTAATGACCCTTGCAGATTAACTCGGTCGAAAGGTCGTTTTCTGGTCAAATTCTCGAGCCCGATGCATTAGAATTTCTTAACAGCTTCACCTGATAGACTAGTTATCCCATGAGTGATCAGTTCAGGGAAAAGAACTATATGCGTGTAGATGAAATGCCCATTTCAATTTACTGAAAATAGAAGTGGAAAATCGGGATGTCACACAAGGAACCAGTCATTCCAAACAACCATAACGCCAATCAAAATGCCCAGAACCGCACGCTAAGCCACCACTAATCAAATGCTACAAGTGTAACGAACTGGGACATCGTTCGAGTGATTGTCCACGGCGGAAGATGGCCAATGTTGTCGAGCACGATGATGACATATACGAAGATGACTGGGTTGATGAGGAAGAAGTGGAGGATGAAGAGGGCGAGCATGTCAACTGCGTTGTTAGGAGACTATTGCTCGCTCCGCGAAGAGAAGACACGCAGCGGAATAGTCTTTTTTGTGCCCGTTGTACCGTCAATGGCAAAGTTTACGATGTCATCATTGATAGCGGAAGTTGTGAGAACGTAGTGTCCAAGGCTTTGGTGGACCATTTACAACTAAAGAAGGAGTTACATCCCTCCCCTTATACAATCGGATGGATTCGTAAAGAGGCCGAACTCAAGGTGACACAGGTATGTCATTTACCTTTTTCAATTGGAAAGTCCTATAAGAACACCATAATTTGTGATGCAGTGGAGATGGATGCATGCCATGTCCTATTGGGACGACCATGGCAATACGACATTGATATCACTCACAGGGCTCGAGAAAACACCTATTCTTTTGTGTGGAAAAAGACGAAGATTTTTTTGAAGCCGATGAGTAACACTCCCCAGGCCCCAAAGAAGCAAAGTGCAGGGATTATGCTAAATGTTCGTAAACGTGAGGGCATGTATATGATTGTGGAGAAAGGCAATCAAGAAGCCATTTTTCCCATTCCGGCGGCTCTTCAGCCCTTATTGAAAGCATTCAGCGTTGTTATCCCGGAGGATCTACCTGTTGGATTACCCCTCTTGAGAGATATCCAACATGAGATTGATTTTATTCCAAGAGCTAACCTCCTTAATTTGCCGCACTACCGGATGAATCCGAAGGAGAACCATATTTTGCAAGACCAAGTAGGAGAGCTTTTTCGAAAAGGCTTCTTGCGCGAAAGCATGAGCCCTTGTGCAGTACTCGCACTCCTCACTCCGAAGAAAGACGGAAGCATGCGTATGTGCGTTGATAGCTGGGGAATTAATCGGATTACTGTCAAGTACCGATTCCCAATCCCTCGCTTGGATGACATGCTCAACTGGCTTACGGGATCAAAGTCTTTACAAAGATTAATCTACGTAGCGGATATCACCAAGTACGCATCTGCATTGGCGATGAATGGAAAACAGCCTTTAAAACAAGTGAAGGTTTGTACGAATGGCTTGTCATACCGTTTGGCCCTCACGAATGTGCCTAGCACCTTCATGCGTTTGATGACTCAGGTTCTCAAACCTTTTATTGGCAAGTTTGTGGTGGTCTACTTCGATGACATTCTCATATATAGTCTAGATGACCAACGGGATATGGAGCATATAAGGGACGTCTTATCGGCCTTGCAGACAAACCAATTGTATATTAATTTGAAGAAATGTAGCTTCATGACTGATCGACTCCGTTTCTTGGGGTATATTGTCGGAGCAGAAGGCCTTCAAGTTAATGCAGAAAAGGTAGTTGCCATCTGCGACTGGCCGACTTCCCAGACCGTTGGGGAGGCGCGTAGCTTCCACGGGTTTGCGACATTCTACCGACGCTTTATCCGAAATTTCAATTCTATTATGGCTCCAATCACTGAATGCTTGAAGAAAGGAAAATTTCATTGGGGTGACGAAGCAGAAGCTAGCTTTGCTCTCATAAAAGAAAAACTTTCCAGGGCACCAATACTGATGCTCCCGTATTTTGAAAAGGTATTCAAACTAGACTGTGATGCTTCTAGTGTAGGAATTGGTGCTGTTCTCTCCCAGGAAGGTAGGCCTATTGTTTATTTTTTAGCGAGAAACTTAATGATGTTCGCAAGCGATGGTCTACCTATGAGCAGGAGTACTTTGCTATGGTACGAGTTATCAAGCATTGGCAGCCCTATCTTTATCAACATGAATTTGTCCTTAACGCTGACCATTAGGCACTCAAGTATGTAAAGAGCCAAAGACATCTAAATTGAATGCATGGACGTTGGGTCTCCTTTTTGGAGCAATTTAATTTCGTGCTTCGACACAAGGTGGGCCACTTGAACAAAGTCGCTGATCCACTTAGCTGTCGTGCTGCAACACTCGTCACCATGCGGACCGACGTTGTGGGCTTTGACCACCTCTGTGCTCTTTATGCGGATGATGAAGATTTTCAGGATGTTTGGAAGAAATGTTCTATGACAGGTTCTCACAGCGACGTGATCGTTCAGGATAAATTTTTATTCTTTGGCAATAGGTTGTGCATTCCTCGCAGCTCTTTGCGGGAACAACTTATTCGAGAGCTGCATGGTGGCTCCCTTGGAGGACATTGTGGGCGAGATAAAACTGTTGCCTTAGTTGAAGAGCGGTATTATTGGCCTCAATTGAAACGGGATGTTGGACGATTAGTGAAAAAAGTGCTACATTTGTCAAACTGCGAAAGGCCATTATTAGAACACTGGACTTTACACCCCTCTACCTATTCCTTTTGGACCTTGGATAGACATTTCAATGGATTTCGTGTTAGGGCTTCCCCGAACCCAACGAGGTATGGATTCTGTTTTTGTGGTAGTGGACAGGTTTACAAAGATGACACACTTTATCCCTTGCGAGAAGACTTCTGATGCTTCCCATGTAGCGAGTTTATTTTTTCGAGAAGTCGTTCGTTTGCATGGTGTTCCGAAAACTATCACCTCCGATCGTGACACCAAATTTCTTAGTCATTTTTGGAGGACCCTAGCGTTTATTTGGGACGGATTTGCAGTATAGCAGCTCTTTTTATCCTCAGACTGATTGTCAAACTGAAGTCGTCAATCGTACTATGGCGGATATTATTCGGTGTCTTTGTAGTGACATGCCAAAGCAATGTGACCAGTATCTTACTCCTGCTGAGTTCGCTTTTAACAATACTGTCAACCGCTCCATAGGCAAGTCTCCGTTTGAGGGTATCAAAGGGTGAACGCCATAACATACACTGGATCTCGTGCATTTGCCCAAAGTCCCACGATATAGTGTTGCGCCTGAAAACTTAGCAACAAAATTACAGGAAATACAAGAGGGTGTGAAGCAGCAGCTAGAAGTTTCCACTATTGTTTACAAAGCTGTTACAGATAAACATTGTCGCCTCAAGGTATTTGCTGAGGGTGACAAAGTGATGGTCTACCTCCGCAAGGAACGTTTTCCTGTTGGTACATATAACAAGCTGAAGCACAAGAAAGTTGGTCCTTATCGAATCGTGAAGAAAATCAATGACAATGCCTATGTTGTTGATCTTCTTGGTGACCTCAAATCTCCTCGACATTCAATGTAGCGGACTTATTTGAGTATCATCCTCCAAATACTCCTCTTTATCCTAACCATAACTCGGGGTTGAGTTCTTCTGAAGTGGAGGAGACCGATGTAGAACAACATGCAAATGCCTTTATGGAAACATTGGAGCATCATAAAAGCAAGCGGTCCCACAAATCAAAGAGGATTGCGTGATCTTCTAGATCACAAATGGGTTACAATATTTGATTCACGCGTTTCCGTTGATTTCCGAGATCTTATAGATTTTAGACGCGGTTTGCAGATTTTCTAGTTGTGTTTTGATTAGTTTCCCTTTTATCAATATCTTTTCCTTAATTTTGTTATTTGATTTCAGTTATTTGGTTATTCTCTAGATGGCGACCTCCCTATAAATAGGCGCCTAAGATGTTGTAATCTGCACTTCTTTATTCAAAATAAACACTATCTTTTAGAATCCTTTCCAAGCATTACTTCCTCTGCGTCAATAGCAACATCGTACCCTTTGGATGCCCTTCCGCACAAATCAAACAACATTACTATCTTTCAGTATCTTTATTTTCCTACACACTACTTTATTTTCTTAGGTGTAGCTTCCAAATTTATGTATCTTTGTCATGGGGGTTGTGTCATTGATTAAATTCCAGCATAGTATCTTTATGCTTTCGGGCTGTGTCATTGATCAAATTCCAACATAATTTGTTTACATTTGGTTACTTTACCGAGTTTATATCTTTCAAGCCTTGTCATCGATTACATTCCAGTATGGTTTGCGTTTGTACAGCCTATTATAATAAAAGTTGCTGGTTTCTAATCGCTTATAATATTTATTGTCCAGAGTTGATGCAAAACTCTGATTTTTTTAATTAAAAGTTGAAGAACGATTTTCAATGAAGGATATGTCGTTGGAGGAGAAATTCCGGCAAAAACACTAGCCAATTGCAAGTTCGCTTTGTAAGGCACTAGGAATCGAAGAGAAGACAACATCGAAAACTTTTTGATGAGCAAACCAAACCTTAATAACCAAACAAGCGCAACGGGACGAAGTGACGAGAGAGAAGTGGACGTTCATTTTGTCCAGAAGTATTGAAACTGATGGGGACTTGATCGGTGTGAGCACGTCCACTCGGTTTCATTGCTCATCGGCGATCTTACATAATCATCTAGCTTCATGGGACCCGTTCCACGCATGCTCAGTCGAAAGCATATAATCATTTTCTTATTTTGAAATGACCTAGTGTCCCCATAGACAAGTAAGCTTGTGAGATTAGGCTTCCAAAAGATGAAGGACAGCGATAAGAATGGAGCCGTCTAGACTTCAAACTAGCATGGCCTTCAAGCATTTACTTTGTCAAGAAAAACGATGTGAAAATATATTATTGACATGTTTCCTAACTGAGTTAAGTCACTAGAAAAGCTGGTTAGTCTGGTTTGGAGCACTGGTCAAAATTGCTGGTGGCATCAGGTTCACACAACTTGCTAACGCAAGAGTAGGAGCTATGTCCATCATCACTTGGAGTCGAGTCTCGCGTGCAAAACGGACCGACTGAGTTCCAAGCAGTTTAAATTATTAGAGGAAAAAAAATAGATAATTCAATTTTGATCGAGAGATGTTCGAGTCATTTGGTGATGTGGCTTGGCTCATGCATGTAGCTAAAGAACTCACGCACAGCCAGAGCCACAGCCACACATGCACGGGTGGTAGCAAGAGGCAAGTTTAGAAGACTAACAAGAAGACTTTTGAATGCACAAAAAGCAACTTTAACACCCACATCGTGAGTGGACGACGTCCTTTATGAACCAAAGTGAGCTTGTGCAAACATGCGTGCAACCTGAATTTGCTATAAACAAATCGAACCACCCACCTCGAATATTTAAGTGAATGATTATCTGCATTGACATAAGCCAAAAGGCTAAGGCTATCCATACCTATCCTATGATGCGACCAAACACCACACATTCCTTGCATCTCCAGGAAAAAATTATTTTCATGTAGAAGCATCAAATATTGACATGCCTGCAGTGACCACTTGATGCCAAGAGAGAGTGTAAAAAAGTAAAAAGTAACACAAGTAAGAATTTAGATGGATAGATTACTTGCCATCCATAAGAATCTACCTAAGGGATAAGAGTAAAACAAGAAATCCTTCTTGTTCTTGAGCCAAGTGCTCAAATAAGTTATGAATCAATTGAGTCTTTGTTTTTTCATTCATCATAGCATGCTTATATAATTGAGCATGGATTAGTCCTCCAAGCATGAGTAATTTCCTAAACTCATTGGAAAGACATAACATAATAAAATCTTAAGAACTAGAACTTTGACTCTTGGAATCTTCATCACTATCAAGACTCGTAAAGACCTAGGAACTAAGAAATGCAATAATCACATCTATAAGACATCGAAAATATAGGAAATACGGTTGATTGTAGGTCTTAATATTTTGACTATTTCCAAAGTTGTCAAATTTAGTGGCCTTCGAGGGATGCTTCACCATCCCTATTAACACATAAATCGCATGAAGAATTTCTTTTTTTGTGTGTTAGATTTGTTAAGTACATATCTATATAGCTACCTCAATACTATTTATCGACGTTGTGTTTTTCTAGTGACGGATGATGGGATAAATCTTTTATTATTATTATTATAATGACTAACAAATCTCATCCAAAATGCTTTTCACATCACAAATCATGATAAAAACATTGGAAAACAAAAGTGGTGGTGGTATGCCTATCCTCTTCCAGCCAACGGCTGCACGATGCGATGACATCACGGAATATGAATTCTAATAATGACTGGAGAAAAAGGAAGAAGAAAGTTGTGTATGCGTGTGGGTAGTAGCTCAGTGGGACGCATGAAGTGGAGACAACGCCCACATGGTACATACAGTTCGATGCATACCTAAGTTGGGGCTAATTCTGATCGTGGGGAAGCTGGGGAAGTGGCGTGAATGGATACGACATTTGTGGTGGTCGGGGAGCGTCATTGATTTTTAGAATGCTCGTGGCAACCTAAGACGAAAGTGAACCTGAGCAAGAACAGGGATGAAGCAAAGCTTCAATGATTTTGCAAGCTACTGTTTCGATCATTGGAAACCCAATGACTTTGACTTGTTTCAGGATGTATATATGTGTGTGTATCAGTGATCGACATCGATCCACCAACATTGTAAATGCATCGACTAGCGATAGACATGCTAGTGTGGCTTGCCATGCTTGTTTTGAGTTTTTTGCAGCCCCGAAAACATATGACATTATCCAAACCCTAAAAAATTATATATGGTTCTGTTGTGAATGTTTTCTGCCATTTTGTGAGGGTTCGAGTGTTTGAGATTCAACAAAAGTCAAACTGTAAGTGCAGTACGACTTGAAACGAAGTAAAAGATTCAAGTTAGTCTAAAGTCAATGTTATTAGCAATTGTTATTTTGGAGTGGATCGGACAACACGGCTTATGCATGACAGAGCCCTGACCTAAGCTAAGGAAAATGAGCTCCGTTTCAAATGCAATGTGCATAATTAGTGAAAGAATGTTGACTTGCTTTTGAAAGGACAAGTTGGAGTTGGTGACTGAGAGATGGATCATTCCAGCATATGCTCATCTCGTCGTAAATTGAATGTATCTATAATCAAAAGATCGATGAATGTGGCCAAAAAGACAAATACGTTGAGCAAAAAGCGTCGTCCATATGCATAAACAATATAGAAGTTCATGAGAGGTAGATTTCTGATCTGTGCTGTATCCAATCAAAACCCATATACACATCATTGTCTCGTCATGAAGGAAATACATAAATGGAGGCTCGTACAATTTTCCATTATTTGAAAGTCTGCCTTTCAAGCAATTACATCATATCATATCATGTTTCACTCCTCACGTGAGGCTGCTAAATTCAGTCTCCCTCCGTACCCAAATGTCGCCGCGCCATTTCTATCCTGCTCCTTCCCTGTCTGAGTAGAGCATGGTGGTCTTTGCATGCATTGGGGAAAAAGTGGTGGGATAGTACCCTAAAGAACAGTGTATCCCATAAAACTTTTCTCCCACGATATTGGAAATTTGATTAATTCTCGTCGAGTGTATGGATATTGTGTCGACAAATGCCGGGCGATCAATGGAAAGCAACAAACTGATGCTCTAGGAAGTGACGTCGAAAGGGCACTCGGTTAAGGGATCACTGGTAGGACAAGTTTCATGAAGACGAAGTTGATTACCAGCCAGGATATGGAATCATACCCAACCAGAAGTTTTATCGATTCCGTGTATGTTTAGTGCGACTCGCCATTAGTCAATCATGTTGCCCATTAGTGTCTAAAGTAGGATGGATATTGCAGTAGGAATCTTACAATTTTTTTTTTTCCTTATTTGGACTTTTCACTCAACTAATCTTCATACATAAGATATACTTCCGTCTTCCCCACCCTTCTCCTCCCTCCCACCTTCAACGAACTCGAACGAGCCAAATCTAGCTCATTGACATGGGCGACCTTGATCTAAAGTCGTGATCAAACGTTGGGGGGGGGTGGTGGCAGGGGCGAACAAGTCTGCAATAGAGAAACACTCAACTAATTTTGATAGGTGAAATTATGGACTTATTATACAATTGGAATATATTGCATGCTTTATGGATCTTGTAGATCAATAGCATTTTAATCATTAATTATGTGGGTCCGATCATGAAGTTTATACTTGATAAATAATTGAGATGGTTTTGATCTACGTAATTTATTCGTCATGCAATCTTGAGTCCCCGATAAAAAAAAATTATCGAAAAAAATACTACTAATTATATGACATTGAATAAGTCCAAAATCTACCCAACATCTCCCTCTTCTTTTATCAGAGTCCATGTTCATGAACTCAGATACAGTTGCTTCATGCGTGTAAGAAACGTGAGAACAGTGCATCGGGGGAGGCTGAAAATCTCTTCAACTCCTACATCTTACACTCACCTAAAAAAAAAGAATACTACTAATTATTTCCTGGCTTGTCATATCGAAATAATTCCATTGAATAGAATAGGATACCATGCTAGTGCGCACGTCTCTATGACGTTTCGTCCTCCACCCAATTATTAATTTAGTATGTTGGAAATAATAGGAATTTTCTTTTCTCGTGTCCTTTTCCTCGTATTGCATGCATATATGCATAAAATCTCATCTCATCTCAAAGAAAGACAAAAAAAAAAAAGGAATTGAATTATTTTTGCGCTTTTCGTAATCGGTTGTCGTAGCTCATCCCGATCAGATGACAAAATAGAAGAAAATAGAAAACTTGCCACACCTGGCAATTTCATAGAGGGATAAGTGGTTACATATTGTCCATTGAGAAAATATGGCTAAACCAATTAAATGTAATGTGCTAAATATCTGAGTCAATTACGAAAAAAAAAAACTCATTTGACGAATTATCTCTTTGTAAAGTCATCAATTGCCTAAATCAAACTAAACCGCAATGATTACATCATTACAACTATGTACTTAATATCTAACATAAACTATTAAAAAAAAAAAATTGGTCGTGTGTATATATCATTTTTTTAACCAAAAAAAAGTATATATCATTTTTTATTCTAGTTATAATAGTAATTTAAGTAGATTGCGCTAGACGGCGGAGGCTCAGTGGAGAGTGACCTAAACTACGGCTCTGTTAGTGCGGGACCGCTCATCGATCTCTTCATAATTAAACTTGGTGCGACACATGCGTTTGCCAGTTGCTGCGTGCCCTTCTGCGAGTTCCATGGTTGTTCAATAATTTAATTAAATCAAGAGATTAGTGACTTTAATCAACGGGGTCGCGCGATAATCATATCAAACGGGGGAAATAAGGAAGCGACACGTTTGAAATATGCATGGAAGTTAGGTACGTGATGGACGCAATTGAATATATCGAGATCAATATGCATCTTCACTTTGCCCTAGTAGTCTCAGCTGAAGTGCCCCGTGACTAGGCTTGTAGTTATAAAATCAATGATGTTACCATCAAATGCGAATTCTATATTGCAAGAGTCGCCCTTCAAGCTGACCTAGGTTCATCGAGTCGTCATCGCTCCTGCATCAAATGCTCTCTCTCTCTCTCTCTCTCTCTCTCTCTCTCTCTCTCTCAGTGGATATTATAGTTTACACAAAGCGAAACGCATGCATTAGTAACATCATATGTATGGAGAAATGGTGATGGAAGTGGCTGGGCCCAGGTAACTGCATGACCAGATTCAATTGACAAAACTATGAAAATTCTAGGGCATGACCCTTTTGTTGGTGTCATTATTTGTCCGAACCAGACTAATGCTAGGTACTAAGGTAGATATGTACAAAATTTGAAATACCTGGTTTACTAAAGTGGGGTCTTATAATTTGTTTTATAGACTTTGGTTCCATCGTATATAGCACCAAATTATTCAGAATTGTGTTCACTCTGTCATATGATACTCCTTTGTATGAATTTTACTTTGTCCATTAGAGCATAAGTCATGCCGATTACTGTTAGTGATACCCAAAACTAATATTACGTGCCACTAATTTGATGATCATTTACACAAAACCCCCCGATATAATATATATATTTTACTCTCCCCCTTCACCTTCGTTGCCCGTTATGCCTTAGTCATGCCTCCTGAATTCCAAAATTGGCACTAACGATCCCGGGTCTGGCGTCTTTTTCCATGGACGACCTTAGAGTTTGGGGTCGCACACCATGGAACCATGGGTCATGGCGTCGAGGTCAGTGACCCCTAATCTAGGGTTGGATTGTCCTGCGAGAGAGGAGGAGATGCAACGGCGAGGTGGCAGCTGGAGGAGGTGACGACGGCGGTGGTTGGAGATGGGCCGTGGTGGTGGCTCTTACTCGCAGAGAAAGGGGAAAAGGTAGAGAGATAACATAAAGAGTCCATATCCACCAGTGATACGGTCATTGAGGATACTCTTTTCTAATGCAAAAGCAAGTGATTTATCAATGGCTGTATATATTCTTATGCAATATCCTTTTTAAAGATTTGGAGTATCTATGTATCCCCATACATCACTTCGAAACGAACTTTTAGAAATCCTTTCTTATACTATACCTAGCATTATTGCTAGATTTTAATATCAGCTAACGTAAGCGCATGATGCACAGTTTCTCCATAGCCGAAACTTGTCCTTTCTCTCCACTTTGATTGCCTTCTCGTCTTCATCTTCTTCCTATAAAAAGCCTGCATTTCTCGTCCTATTCTTTCCTACACTTAACCATTCTTGATTTCGGATACCTTCTGAAACCATAAAAGAAAAGATCCACCGAAATGGTTCCACGTGAAGCAATCACCGAAATGATTCACAACCCCGATTACGCTCCTTTCCCCTCCATGCAAAACAACGCACCATCGTCAGTATCGCCCTTCAACTTCGCCAGACTCCTTGCCGACATGCCAAACCCTCAGCAGATCCTCCAACAAGTGACGCTATCTTCCAAGACGGTGGCCACGTCGTGCCTTAGCAGCACCTCTGATGAGGCTGACGACCGCCAGTTCCGGCTCATTGATGAGAGGCGCCGGCGGCGAATGATATCGAACCGGGAGTCAGCAAGGCGGTCGCGCATGCGGAAGCAGAGGCACCTGGATGAGCTGTGGTCACAGGTGTTGAGGCTCCGTGGCGAGAACCAGAGCCTCGTGGAGCAGCTGAACGAGGCCACGGAGCGCCAGGAGAGGGCCGTCCGGGAGAACGCGAGGCTCCAGGAGGAGGTTTCTGATCTGCGGCAGCTGCTGAGGGACGTGAGATTCGATAGCCCTTACAACGACGCTAGTGGTGGCATTAGAGATCTGGAAGAGGTCGTGTGCAATGACGGGAGCTAGTCCGTCGATCAAATGTGAGGGATGAATTATCCTCGAAATAAACTGATGAGTGTAACGTGTTCCTTGAGTTGCTCGACTGAGAGTCATGCATTTTGATTAACTTTTCTACGTCAAGAATGATCTTATGGGAGTGAAATTATATTGTCGGGAAAAATCGCCATGTGAAAAATAAAATTCTGGGCATTACGTACGAGAATCATCTACCTTTGATTTGTTTATGGCAAGTTTTACTTGTCCTGTTTAGCAAATGAATTTGGATGAAGTTTTCACAATGATAATCATAAAAGATGTCTAAATATCTCCGGTTATTCATATTTTTCACACCTGGACCATCTTAAATTGGTAAAATCTTAATTGCTTCAGGGCATTTCCCTGTGTTATTCATTCATATTTTAGAGCAACCCTCTTCGCATTTTAAGTGAAGAGAAGAAAATGCACAAGAAGATAAGGACATTCCGACACTAACATATTGGAGAAGTATTTAATGTTGACCTAATTATGGGCGTCCGATGGCTACGCATCCATGTTAATCATTATGAGACCCACCGGGCATATGCTCATCATAGCACATTTATATCCATATGGGGAATATACATGGATGGATGATGCAAACATCGGGACATAATCGAGATCATTCTACATTTTCTAAAAAGGGAAGTGAATGCGAATGATGAAAGCACATCATCCATGAAATGCATCCGAGGGACTAATCAATATGGCCATCATCGCCAAGTCTAACCCGAGAGAGAGAGAGAGAGAGAGAGAGAGAGAGAGAAGGTGGTGGAGGTGCTGCTGGTAGTGGCTCTGCTGGTAGTGGCTCATCAATCAATAACTTATACTGCTGCAAATTGTGTCTCTATCCACTAAAACACTCAGAGAGAGAGAGAGGGAGAGAGACTCTGTGTTGCTGTTCTTTTGGCTTTCTGCGAGAAAACGAAGGCCTGTCAAAACCTGGTCCAGCCATTGCTATTCGGAGGTGGTGTTGCTGTCACCTTGTTCGGATATTGCGCAGCACAACACACTTACGCTTCAGGTGCTGCTTGAACAGTGAATAATCTGAGGCCCCTCTCCTCTTTTCAGGAAGCATCAGCACCACATCCCCCACTTCCTTTTTCTCTCTCATGATGCAAATGCGGCCTGCAATAGCAACAGGAAACGCATGGATCCGACGTACAGTTTCCCTGTACATAGGATAATATCGGGAATCTTCAATGTCAACCAGAACTAGTTAGTTTGGAAAATTAGGTCTAGAATACATGTTTTCCAACTATGGTTAGCTCATTTTATCTAAGATAGATTATTTCTTTTCGGACAATCAAAGGTATTGTGATTTTGAGTCAAACGTTTAAGGAAATAAAGATTAGGGAAATAGCCACCAAAAGCCTTAAATTGTGCCCATTATAATATATTTACCTCAAAATTTTCTTCATGAAACAAAAAACTCCAAACATGTACCTACATGACACATTTACCCATAAATTGTTCTGGTGTAACACACATTTATCTCAAACTTTTTTTGTAATACAAAAAACCTTAAATTGATATTTGCATGACACATTTACCTCAAAATTTAGGATAAATGTGTCACATTAGTATAAGTTTTGGGTTTTTAGTGCCACAAAAAAATAATTTGAGATAAATGTATCACGTAAATATAAATTTGGAATTTTTGGTGCCACAAAAAAATATTTGGAGTAAATGTGTTATACGAGTATAAATTTGAGATTTTTGGTATCACAAAAAAAATTGAGGTAAATGCACTGTATAGTTTATGATTTTTTATGGCTTTCCCAAAAAAAACCATTAATAGCTAAATATATTTTAATTTAAAGGATGAAAGATATGTATGGGAATTAAAGATTTTAAAGGAATAAAAATTTCGAGTTTATTTATTTTTTCCTCTTAGAAACTATGGTCTAGCCATGAATTATTAATGACTATATATCAAATGAGCTAAACAAACCTGTCACTTTAGAAGCTTAATTAAGGAGGTAAGTCGAAGCATTTTAAGGGTCCGTTCATTTCGCGGAAAATATCAGATTTCCGGAAAACATTTTCCTAAAAGTCATTTTTCAGGAAAATGACACTATTTTCCGGTGTTCGGCCGAAACCTAAACTTTGAGTGAAAAATATTTTCCACCGTTTGTTAGCTAATTTAATTGTTTGGGAAAAATTATCAAAAATTAAATTTTAATATTTTTAATTGACCAAAAATTAGTTTTATTTTTTATATTTTTAAAAAATGAATTTTTAATTAAATTAAAATTTAATATTTTTAATTGACCAAAAAATTATTTTTATTTTTATATTTTTTAAAAATGATTTTTTTAATTATTTCAATTTTTAAAAAATCGAAATTTTATTATTTATTATTTTTTCTTTCTTTTTCTTTTCCTTTTTCCTTTTTCTTTTCCTTACTCCTTCCTCCTCCATCTACCTCCTCCTTCCTCCGCCGCCTCCCGCCTCCGCCGACGATTCTCAATCCACGACGATCGGTCGGCTCGCGGCGGCGTTGACGGCGGCGGCGAAGACTTCCTCGCACCGATCGGCGGCGGTCGTCGCGCGGGCGCTTTTCGTTTTCCCCCAATCGCCATCTCCCTCCCTCCCTTTCTTCCTCCATCCCTCCATCGGCCTCGGGGTTGACTCGGGGGATCGACAATCGGGTCCGTCGGCGAGACGGGCGCCCGCCGACGGGGAGTCGGTCGGTTTCTGCGTCGCGGTGGTTGATCTTCCGTCTTCTGTGGCTGCACCTACCCCTCTCTCTCTCCCTCCCTCCTCTCTGTGTCGGAGCTCACGGTTGACGGACTCGCCTGGATCGGAAGCCCAAGCTCCGCCGCCCGGATCCGACGAGCTCGCGGCTCGCCAAAGCCGGCGAACCTCTAGCGAGCTCGGGCGGGGCCCAAGCCCCGCCCGGCTCGCCGGATCTGGGCGGGCCGAGCTTCGCCCCGGGCGGCGGGGCTCTACCTCGCCCTATCGGCGAGGCCGAGCTCGGCTTCGCCGGATCGGGCTAGGCGGAGCTCGCCGCCGGGGCGAGGCTCGGCGCTCGCGGCCGATCGGCCGCCACCGTGGCCGGCGATCGGCCACCAAGGAAGAAGATGAAATGAAAAAAAAAAAAAAAAAAAAAAAGGAAAAAAAATTAAAAACTCGATTTTTTAAAAAAACAAAAAAGAAAAAGAAAGCATAAATGTGTTGGTGAAAAGAAACAGGGTGGAAGAAGATATGGAAAATGTTTTCCTCTTTTCAAAAGAGAAAATCATTTTCCACAATCTTACAAGGAGATTTTTCATTGATCGGAAAACATTTTCTTTGACCATCTATTTTCCGCCATCCGAACACCAGAAATTCCAGAAAATGTTTTCCGCGAAATTGTTTTCCGCGAAACGAAACGGGACCTAAATGAGTTTTCCAAATCATAAACTTGTTGAATACACTCTTTGCTTTCCGAAGGCTAAACCTTCTGAAAAAATAAGGTGCGCCACTCCGATTCTTCTTTCAAAGAAGTTTATAATATTTTTTGGGCCAAGTTGTTTATTATGAAATACATGAATGAATATTTATTATATTCATCTTATCTAATATACTTATTACGGTACATTTGTATCATACATTCTAAGTACATCTCCCTATACAATGAATGTTCATCTCCATATCTAATACATGTATCATTCGATATATTGATATTAATGATAACTACATTCTTGTTTTCCTATAAATAAGAACTTAGTTTTTGTTGTAGAACAAGTAATAATAAGTAATACATTGGAAATAAAATTCTCTCCTCTAACTTTCTCTACGATCTCTGGTGTTTGATTTTCTCTACTCAATATCTCTATTCTTTCTATTATATATTTGCAACGCAATATTTTACACAGTTGGTAGTATTTTCGAGTTTTGAAATTTGATAACATCATTTTAAAAGAAAAAAAAAAGATAAGATACAGGGGCTTTGTCCGGACCGTTTCGATTCGGGCCAGGCCCATATGTTCGGGTCGGTCCGGGCCCAAGATCCGCAAATCCGCCGCCACCGATCCAGCTCGATCCTCCTTCCTGCTTTCCGTTCGCGAAATTGAACCCGCCTCGTTCATCCGTCGGTCGATTTCTCGCGTAGAGATCCGGGCTTGGAAGCGTCATCGCGGGACGCCCTTTCCGAATTTCCCGACGCCGATGATGGGCGTGAGCCTGCAGTGCGCGATGGATCTGGCGGTCGCCGGGGTTTCTCTGGCGGTCGGCCTGGGATTCTTCGCGTTCGTCGCCGCCATCCTCTGCTCCGCCGCCTTCGTGAACAACGTCAAGGACGTCTCCTGACCCGATGGTCGTCCCAGGTTCGCGCGATTCCGCTCGAGGTTCATGGTGAAATTTGGCTCGAAGCATGTGCCGTATCCCGTTTTCGGTGTAGGATAATTGGGTTCTTCGCAGATGGCAGGAAATTATCCGGAAATTTTTCTCCTCTTTTCAATGAGAGATAGAGAGAGAGATGCTTTAAAGTGATGATGCTCTGTTGGGAAAGAAAAAAAGGGGCTATTTTCGGTTAGTTCATACTCTCCATGGAGCATGCTTGAAACTGGATGGATCTAATTAGCATCTAATGGATGAGAAATCTATGGTTTGGTGACCTACATTTCCTTTCATTAGCTGCATCTTGGTACTCGTTTTATGCTGCCCAATACAGCGCATCCTTTAGCACCGTGTTGCCGTCCCGTCTCGCCTTGAATTCTTTTCCGTTTCCCTTTGCACGGATTCGACGAGGCAGTTTTCTGGTTGTGTCAACATGTAGGCTCTTGAGCCGTCTGTAGATTGGTTGACCGCTCTCTAGCCAAAGACTTCATTAAAACAGCTAATTTTCCGGGTGCTGCGAACCTCGATCGAAGGAGTGTGCATACACCGGATAGTATTGTTTGCGAGATCCGAGCAGAAGAGTCCTCTAGATTCATCCTCAGATGCAAGGGGTGGCTCCGGAAGCCATCTTTCCCTTTTTTAGAGAATAAGGAGGGGGTACGAGTTTTGATGTGAAATCAAGGAACCCACTTCTATTTGGCACTATAAGTGGCATTAGCTTGAATGGAGCATATGCATCAAGATTGGAGATAGTTGGAAACTTTCAATTAGTGCTCTGTTTTCTAACTGTGATCTGCCTACCATTGCTGCATTTTTATTGCTTACCGGTAAATTATTGTGTCATCGTATGGCAAGTGGAAAGGCTATTTAGATCAATTCGACCATGCATAAACTCAACGTCTTCAATGGGACGCCATTGTATGTCTACTTTATAACAAATACAGGTGCGAGCAGCTTGAGGAAAGGATTGATTTAAGTGACACCTGAGACATGTTTTCATTGAAAAAAGAAAGAAGGCCCAGTAATTGGCTTTGACGTCATTTCTTGATGGCATATATAACTTGTGTCAAAATATTGAAGTCCCTTATCCAGTTCTTGCTTTTCTTCTGATTGGTGGCTGAATTCTTCAGCTGGGATATATTAAAATTGTATCATTCATGAGTAACTCGTTGCCTGATTTGATTATGTCTAGATATTTCAATGGAGCCATACGGCAACAAGATCCGAAGAGCATTTCTGTGCTTTCTGGGAAGTAGTAGGCTATGTTGAAATCAAGCCTTGTGTTCAGATAGCCCATGGACTATGGACGCCCTTTTCATGCATCCAACAGAGAAAACCTTGTGAGAAACCGAGTTTTGAGTTCCTGAGGAAGTCTGTTGATTATGCTGAATAATAGCCATGCCAGTAAGCCCTCTCATGTTGTATTATACCACTTGGAAAAATTCGATCGAGGTACTTAATCATCTTTTTTTCCTCAAAGAAATTGCAGAAAGCATTTCCGTTTGTTTAAATTGTGAGTTTGTTAGTTCGGAGTCCTCCGTCTTCATAGCTTAGGACTTCAAGAAGTCCAGTTATTCGCATGGTTGTGCAACTAGTCCAGGTTCTTGAGTCATCGGTTCAAGGCAGCCAAAACTTCATTAAGGGTTCGGGGATTGAATCTATTCACATGATTTGCTCTTTTAGTTTTCTTTGCTTATAACCTGCCTCGGTGATTGGCACTTGCTTATGTTGCTGGAGTGTCGAGGATTGTCAGTTACCTCTGATTCTACAATGGTCAAATTCAAGAACCACGCAAACCTGAATGAGTCCTCTTATTTTCAGAGTAGCCTCTTCTCCTGAAAATAGATCATTCGGATTCTATTTTGCTGTTCTCGCTGCTGAAGCGCAGGAGTTATACAACAGTCTTCAGCATATATAGAATACGCGGAGTTCGTGTCCTCACATATTTTTACCAGGTCATCCTATGAATTTCAGTTCAATGATCTTGTGCACTTCCCGTCCGGCGTCTTCGGGCTGGGACGAGAGAAAACAATACCTCTCGAAACAGACCGGGAAGCGAGATTGATATATCTTGAATTTCTCAGTGGCAATGCGATGAGAGGGCTCAATAAAGTTCACTTAAATTCAATTTCAAGGAATATGCTGTTTCATCATGCATGAGGACGGATGAAACTACCTCGGCACTGTCCTAAACTAAATTAAACGAAACGTATACAAAAACGAACAGTCATTCTCGAACTGTTCTACTGTGGATAGTTTTGGTATCAATGACGTTCCCTTTGATTCTGCAAAGACTACTTTTTCTTCTTCTGCTTCCGCGAGTATACCATCCCTCGAATCCCGTCCGGATCGGCCACGAAGCCCAGTGGCCGGTAGAACCCGAGCACGCGGGGCTCTGAGTACAGCGCGATGTTGTTGATCCCTCTGGCCAGCAGGTCGTCGACCAGCCTCTCCATGACGGCCTTCCCCAGCCCAATTCCCTGGAACGAGGGGTCCACCACCACGTCCCATATGATGGCGTTGAACACGCCGTCGCCGGTCGCCCTCGCGAAGGCCACTGGCTTCTCCGTCCTCCGTTGCTGCACCCACACCAGGGCGTCCGTGTGCTCCAGCGCCACCCTGATCTTCCCTGGGTCGCGCCGCGGGAACCCGACGGCCACAAACACCGCGTTGAGGCGGTCCAGGTCGAGGGACGCGGCGTCGCGGTGGAGGGCGAAGCCCCGGGACTCGAGCTCGGCGTCGGAGATGGAGAGTGGAGTGGCAGGGAAGGTGGCCGAGGAGGAGGAGGAGGAGGCGGCGGCGGAGGCGGATATGGAGAGGGAGTGGGGGTGGTGGCGGGATGCGGTGGCCGTGGGGAGGTGGAGGGAGGTGGGGAGAGGGGTGCCGGTGGTGCCACGCAGGAGCATCTTGAGAGAGAGAGAGAGAGATTGGATATGGGAAGAGGTTGGGGAGTGTAGTGATTTTTGTGAGACGTGTGTGGCTGACATTACGTCCAGTTTGAGGGACACTCGTGCGGTGTCTTTCCAATCTTTTCTGGTTTAGGAACCAACGTTTACACTGTGGAAATTGGAAACTGTATTTGAAGAGTCAATTGTAATGATGTCAAAGTGCAAATGCAAATATTAACAATGAAAATTATTTTTCAAAAAAAAGGGACAATTTGGAAAATCATTATTATCCATTACAAAAATGAGTCGATAAGAAATTATTCTGTTGTTAACAACAAGTCGTACCTAAACATTTTTCTCTTATAATGAGCATATTTTTCATCGCCTCTTTTTTCTGAGAGATATAAATGATCAAGATTAGGAAACAAATTCTCCAAATCATTGTTTTTCCATTAAATAAATAGAGCCTTAGAAATTTGAAAATTTTATGATTTTGAATGTTATATTTTATGATTTTGTAGGTTTCTAAATGGAGGTCTGCATTGCATTAATTTAGAAGAAAGGTTGTGTTACAAACTTAATATGATTATCATTTACTTAGTGTTTGGTGTTCCAATTACGAGCCAGGATTCCAATTTCATGTTAAAATTTGTAGTGGGTTACAAATCGATTTGGGGAATAACATAAAGTTAAGGGAACGGGATTGGTACGTCCCAGACCACTCTCACTTCCATTCTTAAGAAGGTGTGATATCATGATTTTACTCACTTGAGATATTGCTCATTCTTTATAAGCTTTCTTTGCCGTTGAGGCTTGTTTACATGAAAACCCATGTTTTTATCTTGTGTTGTAACTTCTCCAGAAGTCATACATCTTGATTGTACTCTTAAGTACACTCATTGGAGGCCTAGTTCTAAACTGTCTTTACAAAAAGTCGTAGTTTATGAAATTTGTCCAATTTCACATATATAATTCAAAGATACTCCCTTCATATTTGATGTGTAATCTAGTTGATTCCTATCCTTGACGTTTTATAAATCTATTAGGACTTATACCTTGTCTAACCCCTTTTCTCCCGACAATCTCTTCACAATCTCATTGGAGAATCTCGCGAACAAGCCACTAGTTTCTGTGTGGTTCATTCCCGAACCACATAGAAGGCAGTCCTACTAGAGTACTACATGTGACACCCTTTAGTCTAATTCACTTGGAATATTATGTATTGCTTTTATCAATCTTACGCTCCGTCTCATAATAAATTGCTTTTCCTAATGGATCACTCATCCCAACAATGTTTTCACTTGAACCAGCACTAAGTTCCGTCGCATCCGAGGCCTCTTCTTATGAGTCATTTCAAAACAAATATCAAATGAATCGGAATTATCTACATTGGGTCTACACTACCTTAAGTAGGGGTGTGCAAAAGAACTGGGACCCATCCGGACCGCCCGGAGCCGGACCGAAACCGCCCAAAATCGATGGTTCTTGAGGGAACCGGTCTGGTTCTCGATTCCAATTTATGGGAATCGGTGGGTATCGGTCCGGTTCCCAGTTCTATGGGCGGATCCGCCCACCCGGATCGAACCAATTATATTATAATAATATATCAATTTTTAATATTAAAATTAATTTCGAAATTACGAATTAGCAAACCTAAATTTTAGGGCTCCATCTCCTCTCATGGTTTCCATGTTTTTATAAAAATTTAATAAAGTGTGTAAGCTGCCTTTGAGCAACTCAACAATGGCTTCTTCAAAGGATACTTTTGGGATTCACATTGGACATCGTGTTAAAAAATATATGGAGTACCGGTGGAATTATTTCTACAAAAAGAATTTGGTAAAGCAAAGGTTGTAAGAAATTGAGCATTGTTAGGGGAAAAAGGAAAAGATGATCTACATATGGCAATCATCCGAATCTTGAATTTAAGGAATATTTTAGATTTCAACTGAAATGATTCATAGGAAAAAAAAAACAATTTCTTTTCTTTGGTGGTGTTTTCCAATAAAATAAAGAAAAATGGTACCCTTAATTAAGTCGGTTCAATTTAAAAAAAATATTACTCGATATGAAAAGTACTTATGGCGAGATTTGGAAAACGATATTATTATTGGTGAGACCGGTTCCATGGATCCACCCGGAACCGGACCGGATCGGCAGTCGGTTCTCGGGTGGATTCATGCAACTAACGGGTGGTTCCGGTTTCAAAAATTGGAACCGGTTCTTAACAAGCGGTTCCTTGTTTTAGGCCGGGAGTTGCCCCCCGGACCATGCACACCCTTAGCCTTAAGGGATCGAACATACATGGAACAAATCAGTAATAAGTTAGCATGTTTTGTCTACGGGTGAGCATCGCCCAGGGTCAACCCCGGACCGACCTCGGACCGGCCCAACCCTAAAGGTCCTGATCCGGTTCTCGGGAGACTAGGCCCAGGTCATCCCTGGTCCTAGGATTCTTGAACCAAAGATTGTGTGGGTTGGTCCTTGGTCCGAGAGTTCAAGATTGGTCCAATCCTAACCAACCCTAACTATAAATATATTATATCTAAATATATTATTTATAATTTTTTTTATAGAGAGAAAGCCCTAAAATAAATTGCGTCAATAACATTAAACAACTTTTTAGTGAGGAGTTCGGGTAATTTTACATTGTTATTTAATAACTTAGATTTTTAATGTCACCCTTAGCCATAATTTATGAATGAGGAAAATGTTTTTTTGAGGAGTCTTCACGGTGTCCAAAATGGATCGAACATATCTTATGGCCAAAACAAATCAGTACACTCGCCTCGCTCGCTTTGGGTCAGTTAGCATGTTTTGTCCTTAGTAATTACAAAACAGAAGTATACACATCTAACATAAAACATGAACGTCGTAACTTGTCAACCGTAGAAAAGGACAATAAAAAATATTTTTTTAAAGTAAAAGAACAATAATAGGTGTCAATGTCATAGCAGGAGTATACACATCTAACATAGAACATCCATCCGTAGAAAAGGACAATAAAAAATATTTTTTTAAAGAAAAAGAAAAAAAAAGAACATCATGAACATCAATCAAATCATAGTCTTAGTTTTCAAAATCTCATTTTGTGCGCATCTGGTTGTCAAGATAATAGTCAATCTTAGAGCAATCTTGATATGGAAAACCTAATGAAAGAATAATAAATAAGTTACCACTAATGTCTATAGGGTTAATTTCCCTTAAAAAAAACTCCAACTTTTTTTAGATATAATCTCGAACTTTTCTGTTATCTCAGAAAAATCCCCAAACAAACTTGATTTTTTTTTTAACCCCTCATCCATTAACCCCTCATCCAAAAATTGCTAATAGTTGTCCCTAATTTTCATATCCTAGAACGATTTTATTTTGGAGATAATTTTCCATATCGCCTTATTGACATGAATTTCTTATTGATGTGGAAAATGCCAAGTCAAGTTGGAACTGGACAATGGGGTAGATTTGAGAATAAATTGATAATTGATAATTTTTTAGACAAAACAAAGTTTGGGGTAAATTTGGGATTGGACCTAAAGTTATGAATTTTTTCTAAGATAAAAAAAAAAAGTTTGGGACAAAATTGATATTAGACCTAAAAGTTAGGGATTTTTTTTTTAGGGAATTAAGCCAATGTCTCTAGTAAATAATACCCCATTTCAGCCGTGAAAAATTGCCACGTGATGATGAAGAGATAGATCTCTTCATTCTTTTTCTTAATGTGAGGCACTTTAATTAGAGAAAAGATATGTGTATTGAAAAATCAATCTCAATTAGAGAAAAACATTACCCGAATCTCGCTTCAACACCCAATTGGAAAGGGACCACATCATTTATATCTAACTCTGTTCGTTCAGTTATTATAAAATATATTATACAAGCACAAACAGTTTCATATTTATACGCAACTGTGCATTTCGCTCCAATACTTAACATGAATGACTGTAAAGTGTAATAAATTGGCAACCTAAACTTTGGTCTTCCCTCTTTGGTTTTTCTCCTGATTTTAACCTTTTTCCTTTCTTTTATGGAGTTGGCCTCTCGTCAGAAGGCGCAGATTTCTCATGTCACTTCTCTCTACCAGCGAATCTATATGTTGTTGAATTTGCAAGACGCTACAAGGTACCAAATGGTCCAAAGAGAGCAATAGAAGTCGAAAACAGAGCTAGCACTTCCTCCCTTTTTTTGTTGTACATGTTACTCCTTGTTATTTTTTTTTTTTATATATAATCTCATCCATGATAATGAAAGATATGGGTTCTCTCAATTTAGGCAGCAAATAATTAACATCTTCAATTTAACCCGTTGAGCAAATGAGATCAACACCTTTAAATTCAAGACCGGACAAGTGTCATTTCTTTTTGTCAGATCCCTCTTTCTCCGTTACTTCCCTTTTTCCCCCTTGCTCCCTTTATTTTTACCCTAATCAAACTAGGCCACCTCTCACGTCAACGCATCGAAGTCGCATACATCTCAGCTCCTCTAATAGATGCCCAAAAACATAACGAACCCTTTCACATGTGTGTCTAACCGATGGCCGGAGGGCACAACTGCCATCGTTTGCCCTGAATGGATGCCTTGGTGACTCGAATAAAGATACGCGACATTTCAAATTATTTGTTTGATCAATCAGCCAAAAATAAATATTAAAATTAACGAACTAAAAATATCACATTTTTTTTTTCACGATTTTCCTTATTCTTAAAAGGGCGAGGAAGCAGAGAGACCAGTACCGGTGACCTCTTGAAGTTGTCCGAAAGAGCAGAGACCTCACGCTCGTTATAGAACGTGGGGATTAACTACTTCCCGTATCGGCGACATAAAGTCCGCAGTAAAGACTGTCCCTTTCTCTTTTCTTACGGTCCCATGCTCTCAGGAGGCGTCCTTTCCACGTGGGTACGAGCAATTATTCACTGTTGGCATGAATTATAGGGGGTTGCGTGGAGGGGCCAATGGTCAGGGTCGATACTCTCCCTTTACTCTTTCCTCTCTCTCTCTCCTCCTTTTTCATCTTCTCCATCCTCATCTTCAAAATCGCGAAGAATCTAAACCAAAAGCAGATCATTCATTCACATGTTCAACTGCTTTTGTCCGTTGACTCGAAGTCAAAGCGCACCGCCCCCTCACTTTCTCCAGCACGCTTCTCTCACCGCAGTCCTTCTTTTTCCTCCCCTTGTTCTTCTTCGTTCTTTGATTCCCAGCGACGCAGGAAAGAAAGCCAAGTAAGGAAGCTGGAGAGGCGGCGCCACCGCCGCCGCCGCCGCTTGGATTTCCTTCCCTCCTCTTCCCTCTTCCCCTTCTCTCCGCCTTCTCTCACCCCACGCTCGCACGCTTTCGTAGTTGGGATATCCCGCTCCTTCTCCAGATGGGTCTCTTCGTCGCTTGATTCGCCCACGGCCCTTTTCTTCTTCTGTTGCCTTTTCGTACCATTTCTGCGATCAAGCATAGTGAGGTTTTTCTCTTCGGGTGCTCTGTTTCTTCGCATGGACGTTCGAGGTTGCTGCGGGTGGTCGTCGCCGTCTCTTGGATATGTCTCCCAGTGCAGGTCCTGCATGCAATCCGAGCGATTCCAGAGCATTGCTAGACTCGATGAGCAACTTTGAGTCCCCGATCGACGGTCGCTGGGGACTCTAACGCTCCCGCCAATTGCTGCGGCCGGCTGAAGGCGCGGTGTGCAAATCTTCGGTCTTCTCTCGGCCTGAGCGGCGGTCCTTCCGGTTCGGGCGGAGTGCCGTAGTTGGTAAGCTTGCGGGCAACCTCTCGGATAGCACATCGACACAGTACTCCGGGATTACCTGATATTCTCTCGAACACTTCCTCCATAAATTGCGCCCATCTGTGAGACGTTAAGGATCACCAAGACAAGGAAATCAAGGAAAAAAAAAAGGCTTTCCTTTCCGTCGTGCTTTGTGTTAGAAAAAATGGGAGCTTGTGAGAAAAGCTCTTGGGCTGTGTTTTTAGGGTTCCTCTTCACTTTCAGCCTTCTTCTCTGCATGGCCAAAGGCGATGTCCACGCCTATACGCTCGTGGTGAGTAAACAATGACATCATCTGCAATATGTTGTATTTTTGACTCAGTCATTTTGCGAATCGCTCTTCTTTTGGCCTTTCCTTTGATATGACGTCGTGATCATCATCATTATAAGCATGCGCATCAACGTGATCGCCTTACTCACATGCTCGAAGTTGACATGAAATCGTGGTGCACGATGCAGCTACAAGAGACGGAGTTTGAGAGGGTGTGTGAAAAGAAAAGCATTCTAGTGGCCAATGGCAGCTTCCCGGGTCCGACACTTTGGGCGCACCAAGGAGATACTCTCGTCGTTAACGTCGTGAACAACGGAAATTACGGTGTCACAATTCACTGGTAAAATCGCCTTTCTTCTTTGCTTGTTGTTTTTTTTTTTTTTTGTTTTTTTTTAATCATGGAGGAGCTTGCGGTTTATGGGGCGTATGGGTTTTGTTTTCAAACCGAACAAAACATTGAACCACACGACACATGCAGGCACGGAGCGAGGCAGATGGGCAATCCATGGCACGATGGTCCAGAGTACGTCACACAATGTCCCATCCAACCCAAGCAAAATTTCACTCATACGGTCCTGCTTGACAAAGAAGAAGGGACGCTCTGGTGGCACGCTCATAGCGACTGGAGTAGAGCATCCGTGCATGGTGCTCTCATTATTTACCCTAAACCTGGAAATGAGCATCCGTATAAACATGATGCAGAGCAGACGATTATACTCGGTGAGGCCTGTGTATATGATTCATCGATCACTTCAAAGGTTAAGTGTGGACACAACCTAAAGGATAACGCACTTCCATGCTGGTTTTGACGATGCAGGTGAATGGTATGAAAAGAACCTAACTGAGATGGTCATTAATGCGACGAGGACCGGTGGGGACGCGAACACATCAGTTGCCTACACCATTAATGGCCAACCCGGTGACTTCTATCGGTGCTCCAAAGGTATTAATTTGTTTAGTACTGAGTTCGTTCACAAGTTTCATTCGGTACAGTTGATGATGTCTATATCATTGTCATAGAGCAATAAGAACTACAACCGCACGATATCATTTCTAATTTATCATACAAGAGAGCATATGCTGGGTTAGATCAAGAAAGTGAAGTACCAAGGATTCCATCAGATAAACTTACGCCTAGCTAACATCAATCACAATTTCAATGAATAGGTTGGACCTTACTTGACTCTTGACACAATTATGATGCAGAATCTACCTTCCGGATGGTGGTGGACCCCGGTAAGACTTACCTTCTACGGATCATCAGTGCTATTATGAATGAAGAGATGTTCTTTGGCGTAGCCAACCACACCCTTACCCTGGTTGGGATGGACGGAGCCTACCTAGAGCAAATGAACACTAGTTACATCATGATAGCTCCGGGACAAACTATGGATGTTCTAGTCACGACAGACCAAGAACCTAGTCGCTATTACATGCTCGGCAGTCCTTTTGTGGACACCCAGGCTCCAACTGATACAACTACGCCCTCGGCAATACTCCATTACAATGGAGGTAACCAACCACCTACACATCCTAATTCTATTACACTTCCAGGCTTGTCAGATAGGGATTCTGCTGAGAGCTTTATGCGGCTTTTGAAGAGTCTGGCCGATGACAAGCATCCTATTAAGGTCCCATTGAACATCACGAAACGTTTGTACCTCACGGTCTCTGTGAATAACGTGCAATGCGCCAAGGGTGACACTTGTGAAGGTCCACATGGTAACAGGCATTCGGCGAGCTTAAATAACATAAGCTGGACGGTGCCAAAAATCGACATTCTACAAGCGTACTACTGGTACTTTCTGTGTTTGAACTCAAGCACTTTGTACTCCAATAGCTTATTTAACAAAATCATCATCTCAACCATGCATCTAATTTACAGGAAGCTACCGGGGATCTACCATACAGATTTTCCCGATCGACCTCCGCGTTATTTCAACTTCACGGGAGACGTAGGTGATAATGTGATATATCCAGTGGTGGGAAGAACAGTGGTGGAGCCAATCAAATACGGTTCAGAGGTCGAAATAATTTTCCAGGGGACTAATATACCTGCAGCGGAGAACCACCCAATGCACTTACACGGTTACAGCTTTTACCTGGTCGGTTTCGGTCGCGGGAATTTCTCTCCGAACACGAGCATACCAACATACGATTTGACCCGTCCACCCAAAGTCAACACCGTCGCGGTACCGAAAAATGGATGGGCAACCATAAGATTCAAAGCCGATAATCCTGGTACTTTCACCTGTCAAAACGACTGGAGTGCATATGCAATAATCATTTGAAAGTAGTATATTATCAAGTTGAGGCTTAGAGGAACATGCACTAGTTTTTCCTATAAACTACCGGAAGCAGGAAATGACTAGTATGGACTAATATCTATGTGAAACTGGTTTCGAATATATGGAGTTGGAGTAGTATCTCTCTTTTTACCCCAGTTTTTTTGCCCAAGCTAACTTCTTGGGCACATTTCTCAGGAGTCTGGTTCATGCACTGTCATCTGGAACGCCATGCGAACTGGGGAATGGCCATGGCTTTCATCGTCTCGAATGGTCCTACTAAGGAAACGAGCATGCGAGACATGCCTCCGGACATGCCCCCTTGTCTGGGATCATAGATTGATCGGCCTCTCCCTCTTTCGACAGTCATTCATGATCGGTGCTTAGCGAGACACATATGCAGTCGATTTCAATTGAATTTGGGAGCATTATGTTAGTTGTGAGTTATGCTGTTGTAGCTTGAAGCGTGCATTTGAACCGTTCAAATGAGACCCTTGAAGTTGATGCGTCTGTGTCTTTCAATGTCCAGAATTGAGGTACCTTGTGGTGTAATTTTTTGGGGAAGAAACAGCAGTATTGTATTTTCTTCCAGTAAAAACAACACGCGCTAGTTTGAAATGCAAAATGAGGAGCTGAATTTTTTGTCATGGAAAGTAAAGACTGCTCTCAAAGTCGTTTTCAGTATTTTTAATGGCTGCGAATCACTTTGCTTCACCATTTATACTTGAGATTAAAATCATTCGGCTTGTGATGAAATAGACAGGGGAAGTTCATCGCCTCTTTTGGCATTGGTGACCATCATCGATTCAGCGGATATGGCCACTGTGGAGCTCGTCTATTCCTCAGAAAGCTATTTGTTCATTGGTGGTCGGCAGTTTTAGCAATAGCTATGGCAGACTAAGGCGCTCATGATAACCATTATGTTTCTCTATTTTTTTTGTTCCGAAAATAGGTTCAAAATAGAAATCCGTTTAGTTAATTAAGGTGTGTTTGGTAACATTTTTAATTCTGAAAATACTTTCTTTTCAAAAATAGTTTTTTTTTAAATTTCTATTCATATAAATAATTTCTTATTAAAAGAACGCATTTGATAACTGCACAAAATTTCTATTCCGGGAATAGAAAAAGAATAGGAATAAATAGAATAAGAATAGGAATGGCTTTGTTATGACTTACAAGTTTTTTTGTAAAGTAGAATTTCTTTTAATTTTTTAATTTTTTCCTTTTTTTTTTCTTTTTTTCTTTCCTTTTTTTCCTCTCTTCTTTTTCCTCCTCTAGCCGGTGGCTAGGCGGTGGGCGACCAACCGGGGGGGAAGGGGGGTGGCGGCGAGTGGTGAGCAACGGACCAGTTAGAAGAGGAAGAAGAAGAAAAGAAAAAAAGAAGTGAAAGAAAGTGACTTATTTCAAAAATTATTCTCGAGAATAAGAAATAACTTTTTTCTACTTCTTATTTCTATTCCAAATCTATTTCTTAGCTACTAGTCTATTCTCGAGGATTAGAAAAACTAACTAACATTACCAAATGGATTTTTGTTCTTTTTTATTTAGGGGAACAAAAGAATAAAAAAAAAATAATAAAATAGAAACATTACCAAACGGAGCCTCAATTTCATTTTTCTATTTTTAGAATAAATTTTTACTCTAGAAATAAGTTTGGAATAGAAATGATAAGTAAAAATTTTCTATCTTTCTAATTCTTGAACAAAGAAAAATAAAAACTCTTCTCATCACTCACTGTCTCTACTAGCCAGTTATCCACCATTCGCATGCTGCCCGCCCGCCACTGGTCACCGAACGCTCACTGCCGATTGCCGAATGTCGGACGATAGCCTATCGTTGCCAAACGTTAGACTTCGGCCACTCTTCGATCACCCATCGTCTATCTACAATCGCCTCCCACCATTAGTCGCCAAACGCTCGCCGCCCGTTGCCAAATGCTGGATGTCGGATGATGGCTACCTGTCGCCAGATGTTGATCGCCAAACGCCAGTACAGCTACTTTCAATGGCCACTCGAGAGGGAGAAATTTTGTGACATTCTCAAACAAATTTATATTCTAGAAGTAGAAATTTTGTGTGGCTATCAAACACCTATTTTTGCTCAGAAACATATCTCAGGATTGGAAATAGAAAAATCTATTTCTAACCAAAAATTGATTTTCTGAAACTGAATGATTATCATTCGCACCCTAAACAAAAAATAGAAGAAAAAGGAAAAGAAAGAAGGGAGTAAGAGGTTAGAGATAATTAGGAATTCCTCTTTGTTAAAGATAAATTGATAATTTTGTTGATTATCTGTATTTTTCAAAATTGCACGTATGTTGCACATATATCACCATTTATTTGTGCATATCTTAATTAAAATATTATTTTAGAGTAGTTATCTAATTTATCTAATAAAGTCTATATAATAGGCCAACATGTTCTTCACAAATATATACATCGAAATATGCAGAAATTTCATAATTCTTTTTTCTGCTCTATAATTCTCAACTTAGGAGAAAATAACCACAAATTTAACGAATAATGTTCCAAGTTAAGTGTACTTAATGTAAGTTAAAGATTCATTATTTCATAATTTTCTTACTTTAGTCACTTTATTTACACTAATTCTTTTTTTTTTTCAAAATGTTATAAGACAATCTATCTGGATATGTACGTGAAAAACGATGAGATCAAACATTGTTTTAAATTTTGAAAACAACCCAACCAAATACCTTTCCAAATTTTGATTTCTATTGAAAATATTTTTGTTTTCACAAAACATACACATTTTTAAGAAAATAGGATATCAAAAACAATTTTTTTTTCCTCTTCGCTTAAATGAAAATTATAAAAACTTTTTGCATACCAAACTTGCCCTCACATTTGTTGTGAAATTAAAAATGAGAAACTCCAATGATTCTTTTTTTCTTTTTTAATTCCAAAGTGGAATAGACCTTTAAGGCTACAACTAGATTTCTAATCAAGATATAATTGGATATGATAAATTATGAAATTCGGGATTTTGCTATATATTTTCCACTATTTGATGAATCGTAGTAATTATGTTGAATATATTCACATAATATCATAAATGTTTATATATATATGGTATATCAGTGTAAATGAACCCAAAAGTTCACAAACAGAGATGATAAAAATATATCGCTATACTATTCCCTAATTTATTTTTATTTTATTTTTCCTATCTTTTTTAATTATTTTTTTATTTTTCTCCTTCCATCATTCTCTAATAAAAATTTATTAAATATTAAAATATACTAGTATATTTAAAATACGAAAATACCTCAAATATGTAATAAATACAAATATATATTTATATTTATATATTGAATTTATATAATAAGATATAATTCAATTAGAATATATAAATAAAAATAAGATTAAATTTAAAAACTACATTTTTATTTTTTGTTATTTTGAATTTCGTATATTAGAATTCAAATATTATTTAAATTGAAATATAATTTCCCCATAGGATAATTTTATCTCGCATATATCCATCTTATATTCGACTTTATGATGCCTTAAGTAGGTACCAAGCGTAAGATAAGATAAATTTTATTATATTCTAAATTTTATCATGATTGTCAAACGCATTATTGAACTTCCTATTGAACTAAACTTTTGATATAGGATAAATCGATACTCAAATATCATATGGGTCGAATAATGTCGTGTTAGGTTGAGTTTGGAAAAATGGCCCGAAACATTCCCAAAAAAATACATCTTGAACTTGTATGTTACAATGAGACAAAAAAAAAAATGTATATTACAAGCCTTGTAGCTCCATCTGGATAAGAAGTCATGCCACGTCTACAAATTCCTTTTTTTTTTTTTTATTAATTTTATAAAATCTATGGGGTAAATCTGCGTTGAAATAGAAAATCCCTGCATTTTCATAAGCTTTTATTGTGAGCAACTCATTGAACGCAATATTCAACCAATGAATGAGGTTAGATCGTCAATTCATAAATGAAAGGAAGCGAGATGCATATAAAGCACAACACACAAGCCAAATTGTTGTGATCATCCTGATTGGAGTAGAAATGTCAAAATGAGTTGAAATCCATTTATTGATCCTTATATGATGATTTGGATCATAAATGAGTTATGTAAATATTACTAAATAAATTGATATGGGTATAAGTAATAACATCCAATAAAATGTGGGTTTTGAATGGGTCTAAAGTTCAATTCACCTGCAAGCCCTCTTCACTTTATCTTTGGGTTCAAGTTTGGAGTTTTTGGGTGGGATAATTTATTTTCTATTTCTATCTTCTACTCACATCTTCTTTATAGTAAGTCAGCATCTTTTTTTTTTTTATACCTAGGGAACCCTGTACAGCCGATAGCCGATGGGTAAACCCTGGAGTGACGCTAGCAGAGGACCCACCACCCCGGCGCCACACTTAATACACCAAATACCTCCACTGGGTTTTGAACTCCTCACCTTTGGGAAAGGATCAATGGAGTTCTTATCCAGCAGAGCCACCACGGCCGGTGGTGTAAGTTGGCATCTTTGTATCTACAAAAGTAGAAAGTTTTCCTAGATTGAAATGCATTATTATTTTACTTTTAAGGAAATATTGACAATCAAAAAAGGAATAAAAAAGTTTGAACTTCATATTATTGGTTCTAGTAGAATTGGATATGGCATCCTTTCCCCAGATGACCAAATTCAAATAGAAGTAGATTTTTCATTCCTAGTTGCTTAGATGGGCTAAATGGTTCTCGAAGTACTCCTTCAAAACTAGACACATTGCGGGCAAAAAAATGTGCTTGTTGCTTTTCTTTCTAGGCCAAAGGCACCGGCGGAAATCAATATGTACATTCTAAGGCATTCTTTTCTCCAACAAGAAAAATATAAGATTAAGAGAATGTAGGAATGGCCAAGTCTGGAATGCCCTAGGAGATCATTAAGCAAAATCTAGAATGACAATTTCATTGAAAATCTTAACAATCTCATGTGGTAGTGTCATACGGATTCCTTCAGATTCCATGGATGCTTAATTCTTCATCCTTTTGAATTAAACCCCAGATATCCATTCATACATTTATTAATCTGGAAGGAAGATAATTTCCTTGAAAAACTTCAATAGCTGTTATGGTACTTAACTAATAAGTATTTAATAACTATTGAATTTCCTACCAAAAAATCCATTGTTAAGTTAACCAAACTGATTGCACTTGGCTATAACAATGAGAACGAAAGTGACAAAAAACCTCATGCCTGTATTCGAATGGTTTTATCCTTTGATTTACAGGAAACGCCTTTTCCTAAAAGAACTGAGAACTGCCCAAGTAGAACCAGAAACACGTACCCTTGTGTTTTTCTGATGACCATGGACTTTTGTGTGAAATAATGGCACCTCACTAGTGCTCCAACAAGAGTAGAAACCATAACCTACAAACCTCAACCACACCTTCAAGAAGTTTGTATTTACAAGTCATTCCCTAATTGCACCAAATCTATTGAATATAACTAGATAGAACTCTAGAGAATTATATGTGAGGAAAACAGGACCATTCCTAAAGAAGTATGGGATTATTTAATAACTGTCCCATGGGACTATTTCAAACTTACACTTGGAGTCAGATAGGCACTCGAAGAATTCAATCAGACACAGAATTAGGTAAGGACAACTCAATCACAAGAACAAGAGATTACAGATATAAATGATCTTGCACAATCTTCTCAAGACTCTTATGCTCATTGGGGAGACCTTTCTCTCAAGACCTTTATGATCATGAACCTTATCCTTATCTTTTGGATCAGACCCCAACACTGTCTCTTATTATGTCCAAACATTGAACTGGCCTCAACCAATCATGCCTGAAAGAAGAATTCTACCAGCATGCATGCTCATTGATGCCCCTCCATACGGAATGCCTAACACTTCTACTTGGTCCCAACCAAATTTCCCAAATGCTAAAGACATTAATGCACTCGGTCCTAGTATCTATCGGGCATCTAATGTCCCAGGCTTTATCAATGAGAGAGCAAAAGTCACTCCAGGCAATTTTGAAAACGTCCTTTCTGCTTTAGAAAGGAAGAGAGCCAGAAAAAGAAAGATTCTCTCAAGAACATAATGCGGAAGACTTCACTTCATCAAAAAACGAGTCCTTGTCCCTCGAAGATGATTAGCCTTCACAATATACTATAGCAGTACGATAGCAACAGGCTAGGAAAATCACTATTCATATCACCTAAAATAATTATCAACTAGGATTCCCGCAGCTTATGTTTGTTTCAAGACTCATGAGCATGGTCTTTGTTTTATGAGACCTATTGGATCCTATAAAAGGGACAGAAGATGTAATGATTTGAGCGGAATCCCTTGAAATAAAGTGTGTGCTTGTGAAAATTCTCTCAATTCTCTTTAAACACCTCATTTTCTCCAGCTTAGTAGGATTATCTAAGACATACAACTTAGCTAATTAGAAATGTTATTATCCTAGCATTTTTTAGCACTTTTATATTTTGAACTAAATCTTTGAGTAGTTTGTAGCTAAAAGGCAATTTTTGAAAGGCTTGAACATGAGGTTCACCTACTGTGAGATATCATACCTACTGCAATTGATCTAATTTTCCCTAATTTTCAGCATAGATAAGACTTTTGAAAATCGTGAAAATTAGCATTTGATTTTACGTGTCAATAGTTATTATCTTACTAAATTTAAGAGATGTTAGAAACTTTACTGTGAAGCTAGAATTTTATTTTTTTTTCAATAAGGAAAAAATTGCAAACAAGTCAAAATTTTATTCAGAATCTCATAAAATTACTAATTTTTTTTTTCTTTTGCACCACATGAATGACATAAAAGTTGTTTTTAAGCATCTACATGCTATAGTAATGTAAGTTGCGTATGGATTGATACGATTAGGTCACACATGAGCGATGATTTTGTATTGTAAATAAATAAGTAAAGTAGATTTAGATTTGATCATATTTTATTTGACCCCGAACAAAATCCAATCCGGCCCCACCGACTATCTGGCGGGGCTACTCGGGGGAGGAGGAGCAAGGCTGGTCGAGCTCGGCCGCGTCGCGCGGATCGCATCGGGTAAGCGCTGTGGTTCGCCCAGGTGCGGGGGGTGTGCGATTTCCGGGATCCTCGATTAAAAAAATGGCTCCACCACGACCACCATCTCCACTTCTCGACCCTCCTCCATCATCATCACCATCATCACCATCATCATCATCGTCTTTTTAATGGATCCGCCACGCCCTTTCTCTGATCCTCTGACCTCCTTCAACCCCCGTCCCGTCCCTTTCCGCTTCTCCTCAGATTTCAACGCCACGCACACGGGGACGAGGAGAGAAGCCGTCCCCATCGCCGCCGCCACCGCCGCCGCCGCCGCCAGCAGCGTCGGCGTCTCCCGGACGCATTGCCTCCGCGTCGGGATTCGTCGTCCCGAGTCGACCCCGCCGGCATGGAGTACTTTGACGAGCTGAGGCGCGCCGATTGGGGGCGGGAGTCGTACCCCGAGTACGGCGATTTCGCCGTCCTCCCCTGCTTCGTTCTCGTCTTCCTCATCGTCCGATTCTTCCTCGACAGGATCGTCTTCGAGGTAAAGATCTTCTTTTTTTGTCTTTTGCCCCCACCCGCGCGTTGCTCGGTGGATGCCTGCGGTTCGATTCGGCTCTACTGGATTAATGCCGTCCTTCTTCATCCCCGCGTATTGGCGATTCCCTGACTTCGATTCGAGCTGGTCGGTGACTTGTTGTCCGGTTGCAGTACGTAGTAGTAGCGCGTCGTGGTGCGTTGTGGATGGTTCGCGTGGGGGGACTACAGGGTTGAGCTCTCTGTGCGCTTCATTGATCATGCCTCGACTAGGCCTTGACTGGAAGAGCGTTAGATAACATCAACGGATGTGTTACTTGCATTCATGCGGCGTTGCTACTTGTTGTCCTGGGTACTGACTTGGGCTTTGACTTGCTGAAAAGGCTGAATTTCATGAGTTAACTTTTCGTCGGGATGCTGGGTCTTGCCCAAAAGTTCGTAGCAGTTCAGAGGCTGTGGTCTTTTCCTCTTGCAACGGACATACGCTTGATCTGGCCTTTCCGTTTCGTGGCTTCTGGGTGGGAATCGAATTTATGTGATTGCGTATAGTCACTTTGGTTGTGCAAACTGAACCCTTATTTGGACACCATTTGACTCTCGTTTGCTATTTTGTGGTCTGTATAGAGGAGGGCTTTGCGGGGTTTTGAGGATTCCGGCATTAGTTGGTTACTGAATAATGAATATATCAGTCTCTCTTTTAAATTGGTTTTTTTCTTTTTTCTTTTTAAAAAGTATTTAACATACTGAAAATGCTATTAACTGCTGCTCTCAATGGTACTATAGCCTTCTTTTCTGCACTTTGATAAGTTAGCCTGCTTTCTAAATCTCTCTGCTTCATCTAAAAAATTGATGATGTTGCAGACAGTTGGTAGATGGATGATTTTGGGGAAGGGGCAGCAAACGAGGGATGTAGAGTCAGATGGCAGGAAGAAGATACGAAAATTCAAGGAGTCAGCATGGAAATGTGTTTACTTTCTTTCATCTCAGCTTCTGGGTCTATACGTAACCTATGATGAACCTTGGTTCACTAATACTAGATACTTTTGGGTAGGACCAGGAGATCAGGTCTGGCCTGACCAGAAGATTAAGTGAGTTCCATGTGTCTCGTACTGAAATTCTAATGGGTTTAATCCTGTTTTCCTCCAGAAAGTATGCTTATCGGTTTAATGACTTTTCTTTTTGGAATTTCAGATTGAAATTGAAGGCGGTGTACATGTATGCTGCTGGATTTTATACGTACTCCATATTTGCTTTGGTTTTCTGGGAAACACGAAGATCTGACTTTGGAGTGTCAATGAGTCATCATGTCGCAACTGTGATTCTAATTGTGCTATCTTACATATTTAGGTATGCTTTAAAATTTGCTCAAGGGTTCACTCTTTAATTTGTGTAAATTGGCAGAAAGAGAGTCGCAGAAGGCTTATCTTATTCGGTAATGTAGATGCATCGGGTACTCATGCATGGCAAGGCATGGTTCTTGCATCAGGAGAACACTGTACAGTTTCTTTCTAAATTTTTTTTTAGTTCTTTAGATGCATTAGGCACCTGTGATAGAGAGCATGCTTCTTAGTTCATTCGATAAGATAGTTATTCCACCATTGGCTCTACACTTTATTCAAATTAAGCTGTCATATGACAGTTCTCTCATTTTCTCCATATTTATCCTATGCAGGTTTGCCCGAGTGGGTTCAGTTGTATTAGCTCTTCATGATACCAGTGATGTTTTTCTGGAAATAGGGAAGATGTCCAAGTACATTGGGGCAGAGATGGTTGCCAGTGGCGCATTTATACTCTTTGTTTTGTCTTGGATCATTTTGCGTCTTATTTATTACCCATTCTGGATCATTTGGAGTACAAGGTAAACATTTATCACCTAGCGTGCTCATGGTTTGCTTCATCTTTTGCAAGATTTTAGCGTGTTCCATCACTTTCCATATCTGCTATTCATGACTCTTTTGAATCCGAGGTGTACGTAGCAAATTGGATTAGTCACCTATAGAGTGGTCATGTTTATTTGTATGGTTGATTGTTTTCAGGTTTGATTTTGAAGTTCTGTAGTCTATTGATACACATCCTTCCCTGTGGTGAAACTTTTATGAGCCAAATAGAAATAATCAGTCAGTGCGGATGTAAGTCCTGTCATAAAGTTGCACTCACACTTGCTAGAAAGAAACACAAGCTAATCATTTGACTCAACAGAATACTCAACCACTCTAATTTACTTACTATACTCCTAACTTGTTCAAGAATGACAAGCTAAGAGCTATGTGCAGTTCCTTGGGGCAATGATTTTGTGCTATTGCATGAATATTTCGTAGTTCAAAATCTTTCAGAGACTACAGGATAAGTGGAAGGCACATGATGGGACATGCTGACAATGAAATTTATCGCACATGATTACTCAACCACCCGACTTTTATCCCCGCTGAAGTTGTTTGTTATGCTATTTCTAGGTTCTTCTAAAAGGTAGCAACTTTGTATATCCTTAAAGTGCAAAGCTTTCAGTAACTTCCTTCTTGAACATTCTCATGGTCCTGACTCCCACCATATACTTGCCATCTTTCTTTATAAAGAGGCTACACTCCATTGCTGCGTGGTCCAAACTTCAAAATCTGTGTGCATCTTATCGAAGCAGAACAACGGTTCCGATGTCCTTTTTTCTGTCTAACATAGAAAATAAAGGCTGCTTCATGGTAATCATGCTAATCTCAGTGAATCTTTGGCATTCTTAGATGTTAATCAACATACATTGTAGTGGAAAAGCATCACTTCTTAGCACAGAATTTAGCTTTACTAGTTATAAACAATTATAAGCTTTTAGCCATTCACGGGACTGCCTTTTAATATGCTGCTGCCTCCTGCACAGGAGTTAATATCTGACCTTTTGTTTTCATTTGTAAACCACAGCTACGAGGTTATCTTGACATTGGATAAGGACAAACACACGGTGGACGGCCCAATTTATTATTATGTGTTCAATTTTCTTCTAATTTGCTTGCTTGTTCTTCATGTCTATTGGTGGGTATTGATATTCCGGATGCTTGTGAAGCAAATTCAAGCCAGAGGGCAGGTCACTGATGATGTCAGATCTGGTGAGTCGAAGTGTGGGCCTTTTTAACAATTGCAAAAGTGAATATGCTTTATTATCATACCCTCGGTGGAACTCCTGATTTTTTCCCTTCTGTTTGAAGACTTTTAGTCTCCCTTGGTCTAATGTTAAAAATGCCTCTGATGGAAGAAAGATAATAAACTGCGTTACCATGTCATCTCCTCTGTGAACTTTTCAGGAATAGTATTTCAAAGTCTCTCTATGGAGAAATATCTCCACACCGGCCCTTGTTTCATTTTCTATATCATTATGACAAAATTACCAATCTGATGTAAAACTAATAATCAGTATGTATTGATAAGAGTTTGAAATGGAAGCTGTGATCTTCGAAGGCAAATTTATGGAAAACTTTGTCATCATTCAATGCATGAGATTCATAATTAAGATATTAGAGTGCGTGAAATGATAAGAATGCATTGGGGAATTGGAGGACATAAAAGGATGGGCTTTTCTATTTGAATTTTGATCTTCAAAAAGGATCATCATTTTGTGTTTTCTACACTAAAAATTTTCTTTTGACGAAAAGTAGATCTGAAGTTTTCTCACGTAGAAGGCACATAAAGCATATTTAGCAAATTCTTGAGCCAAAATTATATATTCCATGGGAAAAGTTTGATTTTCTCAAAAGATTGCATTAATTGAATATTCATTAGTCCAAGCAGGATTTGGGGCAGCTGCGGACCCATAACATCATTATGGAACACTGAGTAGATTTCCATCTTTTCACCAGTTGTCATAACTGATTTGTACACTGTCAGGGTCTTGTTTATCAGGAAAACTTTTACAGAGATCTGCTTAGGTGGTATCATGACACATTGCCACTCCCTTCTTTATGCACTCAAACAGAACTTCCATTAGATTTCCATTTCTTTCTCCTTGTCTTTGGTTACTGTTAGCTGATTTGGAACTTGTAAAGGACCAAGCAGAAGTTAACACCGTTACAAGTTATTGGAATGCTGTAGATGCAACGGAGGGTCATCTTCCTTAATTTCGCTGCATGGTGTCTCAGGATGATAGGAAGATTAAGTAACCATTATTTGCAAAGCCTATGCTTCTTATTTTTGTGGCTCTTACAAAAGTCTTTTGTGCTTATGCTGCCTCTCTCAAAAGTTTTCATTCCTTGCAGATTCTGAAGATGAAGATGGACATGAAGATTGAGTAGGAAATGGTAAGCTGCTGTAGCATCCAAAGCTCACTGCAAAAACCATTTGGATGCTTAGTGTGCAAGTTAAAATCACATAAAAGTTATGAACTTGTGTATGAATTGGAATGGTCACAAATTTCAAATTTGTGGAAGATTGTGGACTAGAGTTACGCTGGTATACTGCAGCAACTTGGTTTTATGTTTGGGACGACTGGATTTTCTTGCCAGAAGCATTAAGCTCTAATGTGAGTGGGAATGCTGTGGACCCTCTTTTCTTATTTTGGCCACCCAACGCTATAGACATTAGCTGCATGTGATTACAGGATATGGCAACTGGAGAATAGGACAAAATAGGTGGAGAAATCTCCATGTGTCTTATGTCACGTGCACTGTTTGAGAAATCTTGGGTAAGAGATGGGAGATCGGTATTTACTATCCTATGCTATGTTTGGTTGGTTAGATATGATCGAGTTTATAAAAAAATTGACATTATATAACTTGTAAAAAAAAAAAAAAAGTCCCCAAAGAAATATACAGCAGAACATATTAGTCTCAGATTTCAGATTTATGAAAGGGTTTCTACATGTTAAGTTGCTTCTAAATACAGAGTGCATAGGATTTCCATTTCGAAATTTTTATGTTACATCAAATGGGATGATTTGTTCTTGAAATGCATAGTTCCCTTTCTGGGATATGTCCTTGTACGTTAGTGGCTCGGTGTGTCGCTAGAATATGAATTGTTTCAGGGCATTGTGTTTTCCAGTCATTCAGGAATGGTGGCTAATGATTTTCTTGTTTCACAGATGGGAAACTGCAGCCTAGTTTCTGTAGTTGATACGTTCATTTGCTGATACCAAGTGCCACTGCGTAAAGCTGATTTTTGCACCCCGAAGGGATGTGTGAATTCATTTAGGATTGATACGGAAACATTTTTATAGGAGACTTATTTGAATTGGCCACCAGAGAGCTTGATTCTTGGCCATTTCTCTCTTTTAACGAAAGCTTGATTATTGACTTTGGACACAACTCTCTCACTTGTATCATTGAATAAAGTGGATTCTTGAGGAACTGAATTCTTGTTGATGCAATTCCAGCTGTAGGAAAAAAGAGGTTCCCGTTGATAGAATTTATCAAGCTGCCCATTGCTTGGAAACCTTGGTATGGAATCCAGGCTGAGATGTTTCCGTGAAGAATTTCTCTCTCACTCTTTCTGACCTTTTGGTTTTGAACTTATCGAGTAGTCTCTTTTAGAGATGATCATTGGACGGTCTCGGCATAGGTCTAAATTTTTTGCGCAAGGCTGCTCGTGAAGATTTCTACATATGGATCTTGGGGCAATGGTTTTTGACTAAATGCCCTTGTCCGCGCCCTCTCGAAACGTCCTTGGCCCGGCACTGCTCAGGTCGGACCATGCTTGACCCCGGTTAAGTACACAAGAGGAGCATCGCGAATTTCTCCAAAAGTACGGACGCGAAATCTTCACTCGATGAGTCCGAACTCTTATCATTTCCCCCAACTTCTGTCGTGTCCTAGCTCTCCAATTCGGTCTGCCACTTTTGGGCAAGACCTATCCCGGTAATCATACATCCAACGCATCACACGTAACGGAGCATGTTCTTGTTGAGCCTAATAACGTTCATTTAATTGAATAATAGATGTATAGTATGCAAATTGACGCTTTTGATTCATTTAAAGGATGTTAATTGAACACAAAGTCTTGGGCTTCTACTTTGGACTATACAGAATGGGCTTTTTCACCCGGCCCACGACGGCGGGAATAACGGTAGAGAAAGAGAAAGAGAAAGTCGAGTTCCTTCGGTTTTCGTGAGGAAGAAGAAAAATCGGGTTTTGGGAGGGGGGCACAGGATTTTGCGATTGGCGTCGTCAGTCCGTCGCCATTCGACACTCCCAGCTCAAGCAAAGACTCACTCGCCCTCTCGAATCGTCTCTCGGTTCACTGCTTCTGCTTTGCTTTCTTCAACCGTCCGAGGTACCTTCAACCCCTCCCTCTCTCTCTCTCTCTAGCAAGCGACAAGCTCTTCTTGTTTTTTCTTTTTCTTTTTTTTTTCTTTTTGTGGGGGAGTTATTCTCGTGTTCGGCTTCTCTTTCGGTGGTTCTTCGCTTTTTCCTGCGAAATTTTTCTTAGCTTGGGGCGATGCTGCTGGTGGTAGGCTAGTTTCGGCTGCTGGCGGTGGTGGTTTTGTTCGGATTTTGGGTTTTTAGCTCAAGCGTCCGCGAATTTTGTCTCCCTCGCTTCCCGCTGAAACTGTCGGCCGCCGCGGCTGTCGTTAACGGATCTTAGTTCTTCTGGTCTGGCTTGATGTTGTGGATGCGTGGATGAACGAGGAGGAATCACCGTATTAATCGGTCCCTCGGATGTTCCTCTTGTTCTCCGCAATTCGTCTTCTGTGGTTATCGGCTGTTCAAGTCCCTCGGATGTCATTTATAACGTGCATTTTCTTTTACCCATTATTAAGTAGGCAAAAATGAAGGAAGAAAATGGTTATAGTTTTTTTCGTGATGCGTTCGCATGGTTTTTTTTCCACGGTATGATTTGTCCGTTGCCCCAAAATGATGTTGCTCGGCGGCGATTCTAGCAACTGCCGTAAAAATGACATGCGAGTTGCGACCATGGATATTGCATGCTTCGCACACAATAATTGGCAATGCTATTTGAAGTTGTGATTTTGTGTGGTTTACACAACACAGCAAGCAAGGGCATTGGTGATTATTGAATTGATTGCTTGATGCCATTGACATTGTACGGTCCCCAGGTTAAGAATGAAGGTTTAAGTCCAGCATAATCAAACATATAGACTCAGGTTATAGGTGTAGGAACTCTAATATGGTAAATGTGGTGCTTGGTATGTTGACTATGGTCCAACATATTGTTGTGGTCTTCTTCTTTTAACTATTGAGAACCCCCAGACTGGGGCGAGACTTGAGAATGTGATTTTGTGATAATTGTTCAGGGTGCGCAACTTGGGCAGGTCTAACCATGGAAGATGTCCTTACTGAGATACCTCCACCGTCGAGGTTTTTCCAGGAAGACCTCAACAACTTTATATCCCCATCGCCCCCTCTTCCTACTCCTTTCTTCGTGTTCTCAAATCCTAAACTTGATGGACCTCTTCGCCCATCTCTCCTGATTATTGCCTTATCTTCTCCATCTCTCTTCATCTTCGACCAAATACCTTCTAAAAATCTAATTGGAACTCTCATCCTCCCCGAGATTGCCTTGTCTGGCATCTCAGTTGAACCTTCTCGTGGAGATAAGTCCTGCAACATCTATGCTATCGATGATGCTGCTGATAATTCGATACTCCTGGTCACTGTTCAGTGTCCTGTGGCTGCAGAAAGATGTCACCTCATTGCCAAGATGTTGATCGGTCAATGTATTCTTGCTGAGAGGGTTCTAATTTTTGCTTCAATTCAGAGCCAGAACTTCAGGGGGAAGCTCTCGCCAGATGAAACCTTTGCTTTCAAGCTGGAGACATCACTGGAAAGAAGTAGTGCAGATACTGGTTCTGGACATTCATCTTTGCTAAAGGGCTTAGACTATTTTCCATCAGGAAGTATGATAGATGGCTTGGCTGCTGCTCTGTTGGGACGATGTGAGATGATGAACATCAGAGGGGCGCTCTGTGTTACATGGCCTGAATTTGATGGCTCTGTTGTGGCCATGGTAAAATCTATCCTGCACAGGAACGTGTTGCCTCACTTTAGATTCCGCTTGAATTGCGATGGAGGGGAGCAGTTATCAAGGTCTACTCTTTACAAGGACCAGCCATTGGATCCAGAATTGTATACCTGACACCTTCTCACTATAAAATTGAAGTAGAGCTCAAAAAAGGAGGGAATGAAAATCCAAGCGACAACAAACACGAGCAAACAACAAAGAAGGCTACTCCGGTAGGGCGGTTCCTCTCTCTTTACTTCCAGAAAAGTACAGTTGTAATGTTAACTGTCTTTGACATTGGACTGTTGTGTTGACTGCTTTAATTTTTTACTGATGTGTCAATCTTTCTTGTATGGCCTATGGAAGTTAGAAGGGGTGATACTACGGGGTTACACTTTATGCTAGAGGATGCCTCTTAGCAGGAAACTCTTCCTACACTTTTAAAGCTTGAATGAGTTATCTTTCCTTCAACAGATGTATGAAAGTTGAATCTGTTAACTTTTGCGTTTATTAGAACCAGTTTTGGTTCTTTTATTTCAGAAGGATGAGGTTTCTGATGCAATATCGCTTGGTAAAGAACAGCTGTCTCATGTAATCTATTCTTGGTCATTTGGAGTTCATATTTTCATTTTTTGGGAACATATTGTGTGGGTTCATATTCATTTTATTACTGACACAGTAGACAGAATCAACCAGAATAAAAAAACATGCAAATTCCATGTCTTTTTATGTGCAGCCCAATGCAGTGCTAGGATTTGTGTTTCTTCAAATTGCTATTAGTCCATTAGAATGGGTCAGATTATATCCACTTGTCTTGCACGTGTCCTTTGAAATGTAAAGCTACACTTTGCTGGAGGCGATTGTAAATTAGATTTGAGTATGCTTTAGAGTTCTTTTTATTTAGGCCCGAGTATTTTGGATTTTATTTTTTTCATTTGCTTTAGATTCATGTCAATGTGAGTATTGGTTCATGTTATTACATATATATATATAAGGGAAGAAGAAGAAGAAGAACTTCACTCTCAAAGGAAAGGGCGGAAATTAGATGTTTGAACTTTATTTTGTGAGATTCTTAATTATCGCTTTGATGCCCATTCCCTCCAGTTTTCTGCGATAAAAGATATATAGTGCAGAGAATGGATTCGGGTCAGATTGTCTCTACCTCTTGTGTTACTCAGCCTCCATGTTTTAACTTCACCTCATGAATTTTGTGTACTGTTGTTGTGTTTATGTTAATCTTCACTGTCTATAAATGGCTGATATGAGTCATTCCTCTACTTGGTTTCTTGTTTCTTCCTTCTCTGTCTGATAGCCTCCTTTATGTGAAGCCAAAATGAACAAGTGTTGCGTCCACCATTGTTTAATCAGTTGGTCAAACAGTACCCCTGTTCATATTGCTTGGAGAACACACAAACATATGCGAATTCAACCAGCTCCAAGTTTCTCAACTGCACACCTGAATCCTGCTATGTGTGGCTGACAATGTTGACCGGTAAATATTACTTCTTAGGGCGTCGTAATTTGGTACGCTTTTGAGACCATTGCGCTCGAAAACAACTAGAATTGGTTAAGACAATAATCTACTCTTTCATTTTCAAATGGATACTTGGAATCGTGAAGTCGAAACTACTTGCAGGAGTAGTGCATGTATTTAGCATCGTGCAGATGGGTATTTGACTTTAGTGTCACGATGGGGCTGTAGGCGTGGGCTGGCCAACATCAAATGGAACGTAGGATGTAAGTTCTTTTGCATAGCGTTTAGAGGGACGGATCCGTCGGCTGTCCTCTGGCGTTTGTTAGTTTGAGAAGTGGTCACCTTGATTTGTTTTGCTAGGCAGTGTCAAATTGTTAGAAGAACGACCCCCCTTGCACGAGAATCCATCATACACAAATCATCTCTTGTATGTTTTTTTGATTGACTATCGCATCGAATTATCTCGATAGCTATTGGTCTGGATTACGAAATAACCTGCAATCCAATATACTCCAAATCGAAGGTTTTTCTACGAAGGCGTGTAAAGCTTGTCGCTACAAAGCAAATTCTTACAAGCATCTGCTTACGTTGTTTGGTGGCTTCCTCATATTTATCTTTTTAAGTAGCATTTGTGCAGGCCTCTCTCTCTCTCTCTCTCTCTCTCTCTCTCTGTGCATGGTTTTGGGGTCACAACCAACCGGGCCAAATATTAGTTGCATCTTCTCTTGACTCGAAACTATCCAACAAACCAACGCAAGGTCCACAGGCTTTTCCCTTTTATATCGCTGAGTCACACCCGTCTTCCTCCACTCTCTCTACTAAAGTTCTCTCCATCGTGGAAGTACTAGACCATTACAGACGATGGCAACTTCATCACCTCGCTCGACGCCCCGATTTTCCAAATTCCTGGCTCTCTTTCTCTTGTTAGGCTTCGGCAAAACATATTGCGCCAGCGACCCTCCATTGACGTTGGATTACTACAAGTCGTCGTGTCCTTCAGTGCTCAAGATCGTGAGGAAGGAGATGGAATGCGCCGTGCTCTCTGATCCTCGCAATGCCGCATTGATCATTCGGTTGCATTTCCACGACTGCTTTGTTCAGGTTTGTTTTCATTTTGTATGGTATTTTCACATAGGCCGGACTAGCCACCTTTGCAAGCTTGCTAAGTTTTGAACTTTGTAGACACAATGGGTATTTCTATATTTGATTTCAAGGGGACCGATGTGTCTCTGTCTTCGTAGATATATACCTGATTCGGCCCAGTGAATGATTAATTTTCAAGAAGGGCTGCCACCAATTTCATTTTTACAAATCAACTTCACTATGTACATGTGAAAATGTCTTTCTACTAATTGTGCACTAAGCTGAGAGATTTGAATGTGGGAGACACGATCAATAAGTCTAGAGCTCCAGCTAGTAACCACAATTAGAATAAGATGAAGCTAACCAGAGGTTAAACCAGCGGATTAGAACCTGTAAAATCGTGATCGGTCCTTTGTTTTTCCCCTAACAATTGGGATACGAGCATAGGGATGCGACGGGTCGGTTTTGCTAGATGACACTATCACGCTCCAAGGAGAGAAGAAAGCTCCCCCCAGCATAAATTCTCTAGGAGGGTTCAGGATCGTCGACCGCATCAAGAACATGCTTGAATCCGAGTGCCCTGGAGCTGTCTCTTGTGCCGACATACTCACGATTGCCGCAAGAGATGCTACGCTTTTGGTATGTCCGCTAACTTTCGTCTCTTTTCAAGCATAAAAGCATAGATTACTCCATTTCGTCGTTCATGTCCTTGTGCTATCGCTAGTCGTGGTGTTAAACTTAAGACAAAGTTCTAATTCGATGATAAAGTGTAATCTTTTGGATTTCGCCAAGGTTGGTGGACCTTATTGGGACGTCCCCTTGGGAAGGAAGGACTCGAGGACGGCGAGCTACGAGCTCGCCTCCGCCATCCCGACAGCTGACGAGAGCCTTTCGTCCATCATCTCCAAGTTCCTCTTCCAAGGCCTCTCCGTCACCGACATGGTCGCTCTCGCCGGTAAATTAACTAAGCTCAAGAATGTCCTATCACGCGATCGATTACATGCTATTTAAATAATTTTAATGTCCTATGATTTTGCTTAACTTCTCGAGTGTCGGATGAATATGCTGACGGCTACATAATAGATTCCTCCTCCGAACTGTAGATTGATGTTGTTCTTGAATGCGACCGTGGTTTAAAGCTAACTTTACCTAATATTTCCCCCAACCACTTGTGCACCCGTCTCTAAAACGTCTTATTCTCCGGTCAAAATCAAATTCTCAAGGAAAAATATAATGTCCCTTATAAATTATGATGTATTTCTAAACATTTCATTTAGCCACGCCCACAAAAAAACAGAAATTTCAATTGTACATGACTGTTGATTCTGTTCGGTCCTAATTAGATTCTAGCTTCCTCTGGTAATAAAATATTGAGAAGAATCACGACGAGCGGAAAGGATAAGGCTTTAGCCTCAGGTAGTGTGGACCTATTCAAGATCGAATTTCCATTTTATTATCGAAATTTGTACTATCGTACAAAAGGAAAGGCTAGAAAGCGATGCGAGGTTCATTAATCTGAGTGGAAGAAAAGAAAGATGAATTATCACGCAACATTCGAAAGTGGAGACTTGCGGTCCATGTTATGGACATGTCGCCTCTTCTTTGGCATGCTCTAGCCTAACAAAAGACACCAATCATGTAGTGATGACAAATTTCTGCCCTTTCCCAATTGATGGATGTGCATAATCGATAGGGGCTCACACGGTGGGGATGGCGCGGTGCGAGAATTTCCGGGCGCGGATCTACGGGGACTTTGAAGTGACATCCGGGGCCAGTCCTGCCTCAGAGGTGTACCTCGGCCACTTGAAGTCGATCTGCCCCCCGATGGGGGGAGGAAACAACACCGTCGCGCCTATGGATTCGGTGACTCCCGACCTGTTCGACAACTCCTTCTATCACCTGCTCTTACAGGGGGAGGGCCTGCTCAACTCGGACCAGGAAATGTACTCGAGCATCCTGGCGGTCCAGACGAAGGAAATCGTGAAGAAGTACGCGGCCGACCCGATTGCCTTCTTTCAGCAGTTCTCGGAGTCGATGGTGAGGATGGGGAACATCACGAACCCGGAAAGCTTTGTCAATGGGGAAGTGAGGAAGAACTGTAGGTTCATAAACACATGGGCTCCAGAGATCTAAGCAGTCGATCGTTACTTGTGCTCTCTCTCTCTCTCTATTCTTCTCCTAATCAAAGCAATGATCATGCAATAGTGAAAAGGAAGAAAAAAATGAAAGATCTTGTGCCAATGTGAAATCATGGGAATCGCGCTAATCGTGGGAATCACGTCTTTTAGGATTTCTTTCCTTTTTCTTTTTTGTATTCATCGATTCGATATTGACCTTTCCACGTCGTTTAGCAAGGGGACGATGCCAAGGACATGTTTGGACATGTGGGGTTGCTGGAAAGAGGTCACAAGTTTGTTGACTAGGATTCTTCACGAGTCATTTCGTGGAGGAATGTCATTGCTCGGTCGGTGATTGGTTGGTGATGATAAGGTTGTCCAACCATTGATATTCCATCAAAAAGGGGCGAAGAAGCTCTCGGGAAATTTCGTTGGCAGACTGATTGTCGTTGACGGTTGCTTTTTTTTCTTGAATATCAGTTGAACTAATAAAGAATATTTTGATTTTCCTGGTACTGATTATATGTATTTAAGCAACAAGAATGAATCCTTGATTACTCATTGACATGATCGTATTGCATTAGAAACTCCAAACTTTTCAATATTGGTTGATTAACAAATATCCAAGGATTTTTTTTTTGGAACAATTACTATTTATAAGGCGACGAGATAAGAGAGATCTAAGCAAACATGTTTGTCCATATAAATCACGCTTATTTAAATATCCAGATCCTATTTGGCATGTCTATTTCACAAATAAGAAACTATTTAAGGGCTTGTAGGTTGGTAGGATATTTCCATGTGTCATGCAGGTTTCCCCCAGATGGTAAGATATTTATTAGTTCCCAATTTCAGTAAAAGTCATGTTCCTAGGTGAGTGTGGGGGTTGACTTAACATGTGAATTATATAATGTGAAAAAAAAAAAAGATGAATTAGTTCACAACATACGAAAACAGACCGCCCATGCTATGGACATAACACCTCTCCTTCGACAAGCTGTAACCCAATTAACACATGACACCAATCATGTACTAACGATAAATTTTAGTCCTTTTCCAATTGATGGACGTATAATTGATAGGAGCCCACGCAGTCGGGATGGCACGGTGCGAGAATTTCTGAGCACGGGGTCGAAATCATTGTCTTTGACCGTCTCTCTGCTCCACTTCCTCTTCCTCTCGCTCCTCTCTGTAAGTCCCATCTTCTCCCTCCATCAATCTAATCTCTTCATCAATAATGCACCTAACTTGATTTTAATCATTTTTGCCAATTACAGCCAAGCAAGGGAAATGGACTTAGAAGTCCTTCAAGTTCTCATCCGTGCTTAGAACCTCTAGGCTCATTAGTCAGGCCTGATGAAGTTATCACATGCCTAGGCTTCATGTTGGGCAAAGAGCATCAATCCTCTTTGACAGTTGCACCTATGCTCGGCAAATTTTGTCACATCCCTCAATACATGTGATCTCTAGCCTTCCACCTGGACTGGCCAAAAATGAAGAGGAGTGAAATGATGGATATTAGTTCAATTGATACTGCGTTGTTAGTATTTATATTTGGGATTTATCGTGAGATGTCACATCATTCTCTGTTTGCTCCCCAATATACTCGTGAAATCATTGTATGTGGGATAGGCATTTATCTAGTTCAAGTAAAAGATTTTTAAAAACCCTATCAGACCAAGTAGATCGGAATCGATCTTTGTGACTAAAGTTAATTGGCATCGGCTTTAAAGTGAACGGCTCATGACCACTTAGAGTATGGCAATAAATTATGCGTGATACTGTTTCGCTCCTCGCTCTTCTTTGTAAATCCCATATTCTTACTCCAACAATCCAATCTCTTCATTAAAAAAGCACCTACATTGATTTTAACATCTTCACCAACCATTGATTCACTGCTCCAATAATTGCGTCCTCTTCCTTTTTTGGCCAATGCAAGTGGATCTAGCCATAATTGATTTGAGTGGAGAACATTCAACAAAACATCTAACATCGAAATGATGTTCTTGACTAAGGTTAGTTGGCATCTAACTTCAAAGTAAATTGCTCAAGACCGTGTACAATATGGCAATGAATTGTGTGCGTCGTTAATATGTTGATCTTTACATTACATGAGTAGCAATTTTGTGGCAATTTTGTGGACAAATCACCCTTTTAGATAGCAGCAACGTCCACATGACTTGCAATTGCAAACTTCTGTTTACTTTTTAACTTCCCACTTAATGTGTAACTTTTCTCTTGGAAATTAGGGGTGAGTTCATGTCTAGGGTATACCCAGGAATTGGATCGAATTGCTCCTACCTAGCCAGTTTTGGTTCAGTTCCATCATTCCTGAGTTTCAAATTTTTGGAATCGGTATTGTGCGAGTAGGTTCCCATTTTTGCATGTAGAACCCATCCACTCGAGAATCGGTAACTGAGAACCTGTTTTAAAAACCAAACCCTATTACTTCCTTATTTCTCATATATCAACCTCTTCTCTCTCATTTCTCACTCTCGCTTTCTACTTTCTAGTCTCATATAGAGAACATAACACGTCATTCTTTAAAAATATGTGAAGTAACATTTGAACCGCAATCTTTTGAAATACTCCATTGCAGGAAAATTGCCCTTTAATTTTAATTTAAACTATTTTTAAGTGATTAGCTATATTGTTTGTTTTGTTTTAGGGGCTAGAATTTGGAGGAACTTTTATTTTAATGAGCGAATGAGGAATGGCTTTGTACAATTCATGTTTTATGTAATGTGTTTTAGATTTTTTATTATTTATTTTATTATACATGTTCATTTCTTATGGATTGTTGTTGTTATTTCTATTATTTATCTTTTGTTTTGCTACTTATACTATTTAATTTTAACTGTTAGTTGTTTTAGTTGTACGAAAAATGAGATTAAAAAGAAAAAAAGAGTAACCGAATCGAATCAACATTGTCGGTTTGAGATTTCAAAAACTAAAAATCGATCTTAGGTAGATTATAAATTACAAATTTCAGGTACGAAATCTTTCTAGTCTGAAATCGATCTTCTCTAGTTGGCGGTGTCCTCCTTATCATGGTACTGGCCATTATTGTGGTTCTGACCAAAATGTACAAATGAATGTCCGACTTTTTTGATTGCCTTTTCTTCCGACACAGCGACGTGGATATGAGCATCGAGGACATCGGGTAAGCGTCCAAGTGCATTACATCTTGAGATGGGCTAATTCAGATGTAGATCTTTCCAAATGCACTGACCAAGTCCGACTTTTTCAGCTATTCCACTTTTGTAGGCAAATTTCTCTACCTCGTTCGATGGGATTTATTTGCTAATTGATGAATAGATAGATAGGATCGTTGTGGTTGCACGAGATGTCCCGTTAATTTTATGAAGCGGATTAAGACGCGAGTCGAAACTCTCGGGACAAACGGCTCCCATATAGACCTATTTGAACTCGAGGGTGACAGTGACGGATCGAACTAGGGTCAAAGAGAGATCGAACTTGCGAAGGAGAGGGCGCATTTAGCATGATACGCAAGGGACAATTTTCTTTGGATCTGTGCACGTTTTGGTGCATGTGGGGCATTCATTTGCCTTGCCTGTCCACGAATATGGGATGAACGAAAGAAGCGGATGATGCATGTGCACGCAATTGGCCTCGCTTCAATTCTTTTTCGCGCGGTTGATGCATTTGGAAGGCTATGTCGATGTGCTTCTCAAGCAATGTCCGGTTGATATTAGAGCGTTGCCCGTGTCAAACCCACGGCAATCTTCTCTGTCCGGCAGGGACTGTATAAGATTAGTGAACGTAGGGTTTGGAATGCATTGCGAGGATGCACGCGGATGGTCTTGATGTGATCATAGCGTGTAATCACATACGTTGATCATGCACGATTGATTTGCTGAGCTCGTGATGCACGTATGACATGTTTGTGTTACGTGCATTCGGTGCAATTTAATGACTCTAAAGTGACCGTTTAGCATAAATACACGTTTTATCCATGCATTTAGAATGCTTTGTAGTCCCATATGATATTATAGTACTGACTCCTTTACACATATACACATGTTGCATGATTGAAAATGTAGATTCTTGGGCATAGGTCACGTCACGCGAGACGCATGTGAATGCTCTCGGATTGCGTGTGATCTTTCATATCGAAATGCGAACAACAAATTTGATCGTCATAATGTGTTGCTATGCATGCCAATCGGGTGTTGCTGATGGTGTAAGAAATCGATTTCGTTGGATGCACATGATGACATTTGTGTCTGCCTGCACTCAGTGCTTTGAAGTTCTTTCGAAATGACCATGTAATTTGCAGTATGAATGTTGAACAAGCCAAACAAAGCTCCCATTGAAGACATATCAAGACCTTGATTCAGACATTGGAGTATCAAGCAACGATCGATACTTTGGGCTTGTGTAAAATCTCACACTTAAATTGCGAATCACAAATGAGATCATAATGTGCCATTGCGGATCTTGTTCATAGTTCATGAACACTATATACAACAGGGATCTCAAGATGCTTTACGCTATCGAGCAATTCCAAATCACTTTGGAAAAGATTAGTCCAATTACTAGTTTGGGATTCCAATGCTAGATTAGAAGAAGAAAGTGTGATTGAGGGGATGTGTTGCAATTAGACCAGTCAAAATGGGTCATAAATCCAGTTTTGAACATATATTTGATGGGTTGAGTTGTTATATAAATTAGTTTTATTCAGTTAATGGATTATAACTAGGTTTAAAATTATAAAATTTAAAATAGTATGTTGTTAAATTGGGTTTACAACTTACTTAATTTGTGTATGGATATTTCTAAATTAGGTTAATTATCAAGTGTTTTAATAGTATAGGTGAGTCAAATATGCATCGTTAGATAAACATTACATGGAAATGGGTCAATTTGAATCATATTATTTTCGACTCAACTCAAATGTGATATGATCTATTCATTTGGCGGATCTATTTGCGAGAGAGAATGGTACAGGCACCGGGAAGGGGGGACGCACATATTTACTTGGCCCAGATTCATGTCCCGTGCCCGTCCTTCTTGGTTTGACATTAAGAAACGTCGAAATAATTTATTTTTGGTACTTGCGATCCGTGTCGGGCAAGTACACCGTGGACTTGGGTGACTTGGGCGACTCGGGTGACTTTCTTAATGATAGTTCCATTTGAATTTTCAAAAAAGAAATAAAAAAATTAAAACCCGCTTTAATACTCTGCCACCACCACATTTATCAAGCATATATTCACTTTTTGTTTCCCCGAAAATTCCTTACACGGACTTTATACCGCAACAAAATTTAATGTCACTGTACGATAATTCGACAAGGGTTTCGAGCCATTCGGTAATAAATATTCTAAAGGGTTAATACGATAAAAAAATCTCAATTAATATATTTGTGATAAATTTATTATTGAATCAAATTACACGCGGATCATTTTAGGGTGGCTGAAGAGTAACAGAGGGTGATTATAGGTGTATTAGTTTGGAGTTATTGATGGTTAAATAAATTCGATACATGTGTATGGATTTAGATTTTTCGTGATATTAATTATATTGTAAATGAGTAATTAAAGAAATAGCATTATGCAGGATTGTTTTTAAAAAGGCGACCTCCTCTGTCGTCGTCTCTCTCTCTCTCTCTGGAGAGACTGTAGAGAGAGAGAGAGAGAGAGAGCGTGGGAGCTTGCGGAAATCCTCTAGAGAAATCAAAAATCCCACTTCCCCATAAAATCCCCCACAAATATCTCCTCCTCCTCACTTCTCTTTCCATACCGAGAGAGCGAAATCGCCATCGCCGTCGTTGCCGTCGCGTATAAAAGAGCGACTCGAACTCGCTCCGCCAGAGATTGCCATAACTCGTCCCTTTCTCTCTGCTCGACTCGCTCGACTCGCTCAGTGAGTGGGGGCGGCGGCGGCGAGCTCCCTCCCCCGCGCGACTCGGTCACCGCTCCTCCTCCCGGTTGTTCGGAATCGGCGCATTGGGGTCGGTTCGGGATCGCGGTTCGTTCCTTTTCTTTTCGATGATTGCTCGAGTCGGTTCCGTTCTTCTCGCGTCGCGGTGGCTCTCGATTCGATGCCCGCCGAGTCGGTTCGCCCGCGCCTCGTCGGCGGATCGGACCGAGCGGTGGTGCCGGAGGTCTTGGCCTCGTTTCGGTGGATGGCGCGTGTGCAGGAATGTTGCCCTGCTGAAGTTTGTTTCGGCTTGAGGTGGCTCCTCCCGGCGACTGATCGTCGGCTGGCGTCCGAGTGTTTTTTTTTTTTTTTTTTTTTTTAGGCGCTCGGGGGTCCGGGAGGAGCTGATCGCCTTTGTTTGTCGGACCGTGTTGTCCGTAGTGAGGCGGCGCGCGGGACGGGTGTAATTGACTAGGATGTTCGGATCGTCCTTCGTTCTCTTGGACCCGTTTTTTTGTTTTTTTTTTTTTTTTTTTTGATTCTCTTGGGAAATTTGAAATTAACGCTTGGAGGTGTGATCGAGTCTCTGAACCTTTCCTTTTCCTTGCGTCGATTTTTGGCTTATGTCCCCAGTGTCCCTATCTGACTTGCGTGGCTTGCGAACTACTACTGCTAAAGGTGAAACATCGGGGCCTTTCGCGATTGGTGCTTGCAAGATGACTTTTTTCTAGTACAACTCAATGTAATTTAACAGAATCCGACTTAAATTTAGATTTTTGTGATAGTCTGCTGATGTTCCTTTTGAAGTTAGTGAAGTGCCTGGTGATCACATATTTGTACCGCGTGGAGTGGCCTCTGCAACCGATTTCTTTATGTTGTACTTTAGGATTTGTGTTGTGCAACTGCAACCTTCGTTGAAACTTTTTAGGAAATTCATGTTGCCCTGACCCACCTAAGATTTGTTCTCCCTCTCCTCATAACTTTCATTCCATCGGCTTTTTCTTCGATTGAGCATATGGCGTTTGATAAGCATTCTAATGTAGATTCTTGTTGAGAACCATAATTTTGTCCCTTTCCACGACTATAAATATTTTCACTGTACTTACTTATGGCTTTTTTCAGTTGTGGAGTCGGGATAATTGCAAAATGACTCAAGATGGTTCTAGTGTTGAATCAAACCAACGAAAGCCAGGACTATTGAAAGATCAGGTCAGATTAGTGAGGAGGAAGGACAGTGATCGCCACGAGATAGTTCCAATCCAAGATCCTTTGTCATTTGAGAAAGGGTTCTTCATAGTAATTCGTGCATGCCAATTACTAGCTCAGAAGAATGAAGGAATCATATTGGTGGGCTTGGCTGGTCCCTCTGGTGCTGGAAAGACTGTATTTACAGAAAAGATTGTGAACTTTATGCCTAGCATATCTGTTATATCAATGGACAACTACAATGACTCTAGTCGAATTGTTGATGGCAACTTTGATGGTAGATAAATTTCTCCCTTCCTTTTTCCTTCTTCCGCAGCTTTTCAGTAGAACATGTTTGCACTCTGGGCATGGCAATTATTACGACCAGTGACCATATGCACTATAACATCTTTCACACTTATACTCCTGCATGTGATCCCTTTTGGCTTATATTAATGGTTTTTGAGTACTTCCTCAAATTGATATTGAAGATGAGAGTCACGCACAGGTTTTGAACATGTTGACTGGGAAATATACCTCAGCATCATGCTTTACGTAGCTTCATATTGCTCATCATCTTCAGATTTGTGTGAAAGGAGTACAGGAAATATAATTATAGTCATCATGCATTATGCTTGAAGAGATTGGGTGAGTTGGTTTATTTATGCAGTTAAGGAGAATTTTTTTTTTTGGACAATATATGTCCTCAGTGGAGAAAATTCAGGAACAAACTAAGTACTTAAAGGATGAAGTTTTGAACACATAGTTTAACAGGCTTATCTGGTTATTCCTAGTATGCTTTTAAACCAATGATTGAGCAACATGGTTAGAAAAAACTGATAGCAATCTCTTTGAAGCAATATGTTTAAGCATTCTGAGAGATAAAAAGGGGAATTCCCAGTGCATGAGGCCTCTTGCTTTGTGAGGGCTGGGGGAGGGTCATCGATTATGACCCCCCCCCAAAAAAAAAAAAAAAAAAAGAAAGAAAGATGAAACCCATGCACACAAATCTCTTTGATCATTGATAAAATGAGTGATTACCAGCTTTTGGTGTACAGGACATTTTACTATAATAAGGGGACAAAGAAGAGTAATGGTAAGGCTGATCAAAGGGGTTGTTGCTTGCTTGTATAAGCTGTCAATTGTTATTGGACCTTTTGTAGTTTTCTCAAAGCTTTGAATAATCCAACATCTCCATTGTGCCTTGAAATTGTAACACACTAGTTTGTTCATCATATCCCTTTGCAAAGATGAATAGTGCATTCTTTTGGTACAGATCCACGCATAACAGACTATGAGACTCTGCTCAGGAATGTCGAGGAGTTAAAAGCAGGGAAACCAGTCCAAGTACCTATTTATGACTTCAAGACTAGCTCCCGCACAGGATACAGGTGGAATGATCTATCACTTCTAATTAGGATGGCTTCTGAGTTTATATATGCCATTCCATAGAAAAAACTCTGGGGAATCAATTATTTTAAGCATTCAAGTTTTCTGCAAATTTTTAATATAGTGAATGACTGAAGGAACTCTGAGTTTTTGGTGCATAACATAGTTATGTCTTCATGTTGATGCTTTCACCAGTAGTCTGCAATGCATTTTTCTCCTAATCCATTGCCTTTCAGGTGAAAAAAAATAGATAGCCCTCACTGTTGTCATGGTCTGGTTATGAAAAATGTCAGTTATGTAGTTCTGCTTCCTTTAAGTTGTGGCTTCTTGTTGTAGCGCCTTATCTCTTAACTTTTTTTCTTTTTGTTTGACTTTCCCTAAATCATTTCTTCCTCTTCTTTGCAATCCTTCTCAAACACAACCCACACCTTCTTTATAAGTCATTCTCATATGGAGTAATTTTGTCAGGACTCTTGAAGTTCCAAGTTCCAGAATTGTTATTATTGAGGGAATCTATGCACTGAATGAAAAATTGAGACCTTTGCTGGATCTTCGCATATCAGTCACTGGTGGAGTTCATTTTGATCTTGTCAAACGGGTTTTGAGGGATATACAGCGGGCTGGTCAAGAACCAGAAGAGATAATCCACCAAATATCTGAAACGGTTTGCTTTTTCCATGGTCATTATAGACTTGGTTATTTAATCACATACACGTCTGTAAACCTTCTTGATGATATTTGTGATTGACAGGTATATCCAATGTACAAAGCCTTCATTGAGCCTGACCTTCAAACAGCACATATTAAAATAATCAACAAGTTCAACCCATTTACGGGATTCCAGAATCCCACTTACATATTGAAGGTATGGCATCTTGCTTATTTGTTTGTTATTTGACGACTGGTTTGTTGGCTACTTCTTTGCTTCACCTCATTCTGCATATGGTCACTACTGGTAATTTGCAAATTTGAGATACCATATCATGTATATGTTGCTGTTATAGTCATCGAGGAATGTAGCGGTCGATCAAATCAAGGCTGTATTTTCTGAGGAACATGCTGAAACTTCCGAGCAGACATACGATATCTATCTTCTACCCCCAGGTGAAGATCCAGAATCTTGCCAATCGTATTTGAGGATGCGGAATAAAGATGGAAAGTACAGTCTTATGTTTGAGGTTTGTATTTAATGCTGAGAGCTTTACTTTAATTTTTTTATTATTGAGCTTCAGCTACTGGTACCATCAGCAAGAGAATAGGTTTCATGAATGTTTCTTTACTTAATAAGAAATAGAAAGTTTCAGTTGAGGCTATCAGTGGATGAATCCAGTGTCGTTTGGGGCATCTACTTTGAGCTCCAGGGCTTGTAAATTTTATGCATTGAGTTTCAGAACATGACTGCTTCCATCTCTCTTTGATAACAAATTTACTTTAAGATATGTACTAATTAAAAGTTCAATCCTCATTGGCAGCAATATTGACATGGTACTTTATCTGATTTTTTTTTTCCTCCCAGGAATGGGTGACTGACAACCCTTTTGTGATATCACCTAGAATAACGTTTGAAGTGAGTGTCCGTCTCCTAGGTGGGTTGATGGCCTTGGGATACACAATAGCAACAATTCTCAAGAGAAGCAGCCACGTGTTCTCCGATGATAGGGTGACTGTGAAGATTGATTGGCTAGAACAATTGAACCGTCAGTATCTTCAGGTAACTTTTGTATATCCTGACATGAGCCATTGTTCTCCTTGAGTGCTTTTGCACGGGCAACATTGTGCAAGCTTGTATGTGCTCTTTTTTTTTTTTTTTTTTTTTTGGTAGTCCTTTTTCCTTTCACACAATGTTGATTATTGGATGAGTTTCAATATCTGTTTTTTTTTTGCCCTATTCATTGAGTTACGATATACATACAATACATACATACATATATATGAGTACTCTCAGAAGAACCCATCAAAATTGAACAGGTTGTACAAAAGAAATAATTTGAGTTTTTCCTTGGAATGAAATTGAAGTATCCAATCTGATTTAACATAATCTCTAGATCACTAGAACTGCCAAGAACTTAGATATCTTCTAGTGAACTTTTCAAGACAGGTAGAATGTTCTAGGGCTCTATTTGCGGATCTGGCTAATTTAAGAGATGGGGTCATGTGGAGTGGTCATATTCAGTAGTTTGTGGGTAATTTAATCTTCACGTGTCAAATATTTTTTTTTTATTTTTTTTCCTTTTGATATTCGAACTGAGACTGTAGGCATTTGTAATAGGTGCAAGGAAGAGATCGCCTGATTGTGCAAAGTGTTGCCGAGCAGCTTGGGTTGGAAGGCTCATATGTTGCCCGCACGTATATTGAACAAATACAACTGGAAAAGCTTGTTAATGAGGTCATGGTATGGCAGCTTCCCAAGTTCACAATATTGTTTCTTATAAATGTATGCTGACCTAGGCATTTATAGGCACTGCCAGAAGACTTAAAGACAAAACTTAGCCTAGACGAGGATCTTGTTGCAAGTCCAAAAGAAGCCCTTTCTCGAGCATCTGCTGATAGGGTAGCTATGAGAAGTAAGCTTTTGAAGAGGTGCAATAGTCTGATCCTTTAATTTTTAATTTTTCATCTTTTAGTCCTCTCCGGTTTGAGTTCTTTGCATTATCAGAAATGGTTGCTTTCTAAAGTTATATAATCTTCTGTGTAAACTTGTGCTTGAGAATTCTCCTTGTATGCATTTCCTCATGATTAAAGAGGTGGACGGTGCTTCCTTAAAGAGGCATCCTGGATAACCCCCTTGTTAGTAGACTTTTTATCCAATTATCACATATGCTTCCAGAATCGACGCTTTTCTGAAGTTGTCCAATGTGTATTACAATTTTAGGAGTTATGGAATGATTCCATGTGCATGTTCAGAGCTCCAGTTTATAGGATAGTATAATGTTTCCCAAATTTTTGGATTGATTATCATGAAATGTGTGACAGAGAAAGAGGGAAGGATTTAAAATCACAATGTGATACTATAGGATGTGCGCTGTAGATGTAGTTTCTTTCATCAACTAAATTCATTGATCGCCCTTCTTAGATCAGTAAATTAGTACATATATTCCGCATTAAGTGGGTGCTGCTGCTGTATTTAAATTGAGTGATATCTTTATGCTTTCTTTTCCAAAGGAAGAGACTTAAGTAATAGTGTTGTTTTTGCCTAATTATTTTTTTGGACATGATATTTACGTAAGTACTCCGGAATCAGATGCAATGATTTACATGACATTCCTACACACTCTGCACAAATTGCTTAGATCAGCTGAGATCTGTTTTCAAAGAGGAGAAACATGCTTGAATTTATGTGGCATGGGTAAAGTAGACATACACAAAATTGCCCTTCTGTCATCCTTTCTAACTATTGGAATGATGTAAAATTCTCTGGGCAGTGGTATGTCACACTCATATTCAACCCAAAGGGACAAGAATTTGTCGAAGCATGCTGGCTTCGCTTTCAGCAATCTGAGATATGATGATAGAATCTCGGGTGCATCATCAACACTTCCTAACCAGGTGACTTGTCTGAGAATGTTGTTCTTTTGCGATTGTCGTAAAGCCTTATCTTGTACTGATCTCGATGATACCTTTTCTCCTCACAGGGTGTCATTTCTCAGCTTTCAGATCAAATTTCCTCCCTGCATGACAGAATGGAGGATTTTACCACCCGTATTGAAGAGTTGAATTCCAAGTTAACAATAAAGAAGAATTCCTTGAGCCAGCAAAATATGGCCTTTAATCCTGAGGCTTGCAATGGATCAGCTCCAACTTCTTATTTTATTTCTGGTTTGGGAAACGGTTCTTTGACTGGATCCATAATGCCCAATTCCTCGTCATCCTCCCAACTTGCTAGGGAGTCTCCGTTGATGGAAGAGGTAGACTTGATTTTGTTTATGTGTCTTCTGCTGTAGTTTACTCTCTCTTTCTTTGTTGGTATTTTGACTGTTGCTATATTATTGAATAAGCAAACATCTGCAATTAAGTTTTCTGCCATCCACTATATCCTAGAACTTGAGATGGAGAGTTGGCTAATGTTCTTCTTCCTCATGTTGTCTGATTATGCCCCTGTTATGCCTTGATTAGATATCAACAGTCGCACGTGGGCAGAGACAAATCATGCATCAGGTTGACAACCTCAGTAATCTACTCCGGGAGACATTAGGGGAGAGATCCCGCCATCTAACCACAAGCAGGAAAAGTGTGCTTGACACAGACCGCATGAAAATTCCTCTTATTTGCACCCTGGCTTTCGGCGGTCTTGGAATCCTTGTGTTCAAGGGTCTTTCAAACAGAAATTGATCTTCATTTTTGCTTCTCTAATTGATTCTTTCAGATAGTAAATTTCAAATTCCTGTTCTGACGTAGAGTTCGAGTGCCATGCAGTCTATCCTTCTGTTCTGTCCTGGAAAGCAGTCGCCCTGGGAAAGGAGGGTGTCCTGATCTTGAAGTTCCTTGATGCAGAAGAGAAGGTTGGTCTAGCAATTTTCGTGTCCTTGCGGCGGGAGATTTTCATTTTCCATTCTCTTCTTCTCTCTTTCTAGAGAAGTAGCGATAGTTTACCTGCTACTTACATTGACATTCTGAAAGCATCAATACAGCAAATGAAAGTCCATAAATTCCTTAAATTGTGTGTTATGGGATGATAGCTGGAATATGCACGGAGAGTACATGGTGCAATCTCATGCCTAACTGATTGAGCTACTAATCTTACACAATGTGAAGGTCCCAATTTTGCTATCATGAATTGCTGTTGGAGTTCGAGAGTGAGGATCTAAACAATGAAAGCTTTTCATTCACGGTGACTTTTAAGATCTTTTTGCCTATGTTTGTAAAGCTGAAAGAGGGGAAGGAGTAGGTATTAGGATCGCACATGATATAAGAAACTATAATTTTCTGTTGTTTTATTGAGATGAGGATCATGTTCAAATGTCAATCATATATCTTATGCCATTTCATATATTATTGCAATGTAAAGTGCAAAATGTACTTTCGATTTCGATCATTTTGAAACTATAAAAAATATAGCGTATGTATTCCTTTTTTTTTTTTTTTTTTGGGGGGGTCAAAATAGCGTATGTATTCAAAGTACCAAAAAATTGCATCATTGGATAGATTATTATTAAAAAACTAAGTTGATAAATACATATTAAATGGCAGACTTGTTAATGAGTCGATATATTCCCCTAAAAGTTGTAGAGATTAGTGATTTACTTACTAAATACATATTGTTTAGACCTCAAATGGATCGTACAAAATGAAATTTGATCAATTTTGATAACTATGGTCAATTTTGATATTGCTTCATAAATGATATGGTATTGTTTAGACCTCAATTGAATCAATTGTATGATTTGAAAGATATAACTACTCAATTCATTATTCTCACAAGCCATAAGTTCACCATGTTCAATTTCTTTTCATGTGAAATTTGAGGTGTGCGTTACACATGTTAATAGTGATTCTACTTGGGAAATGAAAAAGAAAATGATTGTTTATGACATACTATTATATAATAATATAATTGATCAAAGTCGTGATATTGCAATATAGTTGGTCGGTACTATCCAATTACTAAAAGCTAAGAAAAGATAGAATATCAAGATGAAATTCAACTAAAAATGAAATAGAAGGAAAACATCTTGAGTAAGTTGTTGGATTGTAGAGATTCTCGTGGTCGGAAATGTCTAAACATGACATTCTAAAAACTGAAAGAGGTGGAAAATATTGAGGGATAAAAGAGACTAGGAGGAGTGATGACTCAATTACTTAAGTGCTAAACATTTTTCAAAATGCTCACCTAAGTATTGAAAATCTAACATGACATAACACCTTTGCCAACGTTTTTTAAAAATCATAGCAACTCCATGGATTATTCGCACCTTTTAGTGGATTATTAGCAAATAATTTGAAGAAGAAAAAGTAATACAGGAAGAAAACGGTTCGATTTGGCTCCTCACCAAATCGAACCATGAAAAGTTATCTAAGTTTTGTTTTAAGCTATGGTTTAGTTTGGTTCGGTTTCATTTTCTTTTCTCAAAAGCGTATAAATCTGATTTGATTAGGTTAAGCATTCAAGCCAAATGAAATTGTTTAAGGAGAAGTAAACGAAGATATGCCAAAGATCATATACAACTCGTGACCATCATCAACTAGTTTAAAATATAACAATCAGTTTGAAATTGGAAAAAGCTTGCTACAATCAAATTCGACGCTTCAAATTAATTCTCAATTTTTTTTTTTTTAAAAGTGCAATAAAGAGTATCATAAAAATGTGTACATAGCACCTAATAATTGTATATATGAGGTGACATATCTTTATCCGGGAGTCACTAAGAAGTTCTGTTAGAAAGCATCTAATATTTAGAAAAGAAAAATTACAAATTTTAAGACTCAAATTATTCGACAGGTATAAAGGTTTCCATGTAAAATTTCCAGTAGAAAACTAGTTTTTGCTTGTGTAACTACTTTAATTGTATTTTCCAACTCTTATCTTTTCCTTCATTTTTTACTTTTGCTTGGGGGCTGCAAACTATTAACAAGTTAAGCATCCTTTTGGTCTCATAACTTTATGTCAAGATTGCAAGTGAATCTTCGAACCTTTTCTCTGCAATCAGCGTTTCTAATTTACTTGATTGATGCAGTAGAGTGTTTTAGGAACAGCTTATATGACAGTTCTCCTCCTCTAGGCAACCCCTCTTTATATTTATTGACAATAAAAGATAAAATTCCTCACTTTCAACAAATTTATTTTACTTTTGACATATCTTGCCAATGGGGCAAAACGTGCAAGTGGTTTTTGGTAAAAGACATGTTATTGGTGTGGCGTCCTCACAATTTGTTGGCTTAAAATTTCGAATAAATGTGATTTCACCTTAATATATTGAGGATTCAAATTTGAGCTCGCTCTTAGTATTAGTTTTCTATAGCACGCCCTCAACTAATGGTATCGAAGTTGATGATTAATTGGTATAAATATTTAAGGAATCTTGTGACCAATTTTCGGACAATTTGATCTAGCAAAGGAGACTTGGGGAAAAAAGACCAAGTTTGATGTCATAAGAATATCTAAATTAAGGGGGAAGAAGGCTTAACATGGAACTCACATGTGAGAATGAGATTGTTGAGACGTATGTGTGAGTTGTGTTGGAAAAACCCAATTTGAGAACCGATATAGGATGGTTGTCCTATAACTTACTGACTTAAACTTTTGAATGAAGCTATTAGATTTTTATTGCGCACTCTTAACAACACCAACAACAATGAAGAAACATAACTAAACTAGAGAAGCATAACCTGAAAGTCCAAAGGTTGGTTTGGCGACCCTAGTCATTGGTGGAGCGCTGGCCATGTCCTCTTCCCCTACTTGTCTCTCTTCTCTTCTCTTCTCTTCTTCTCTTCATTTTCAAAATTTCTCTCTCTTCCGCACATGCTATAATATATGAGCTTTGAGAAAAAAAAATAAAGAAAGAAAAGACGAGGGTTTGAAAAGTCAACAAAAGAAGCTGAAGGAGAATGGTGGAGGCTTCGATTGTTTTTAAAGGGGAGAGAGGGAGGGCTTGGGCAAAAACGAAACAAGGAAAAGGAAGAAAAAAAAGGGAGGAGAGAAAAGAAGAGAAATGAGAAAGAAGAAAGGAGGAAGGGAAAATTTTTGGTGCACTCACGACCCGGATGCCTCACCAAGCCAACTTAACTCTGTTTTGCAATGTCATAAGTGATTGAAGCCTTTAATCATCTATTCAAACAAATCATCCAAATTAGGGCTCGAATTTCGGATTTCTTGGAGATTTGTGTGGTGAAATCTGATTTTTGAATCATTGAGTTGCGTATTTTTATAGAAATGATAATTTAGGATGTTGCGAAGCTATAGCATTTTACGGATTGTGATTTGAGCTTACGATTTGCCCAAAACGGAATTTTCAATTTTGGCGCGCATTCTGGAACAGTATCGAACAGTAGCTTTGACTCTGAATTTTAGGCGTTCTCGGTGAGGTTTTGGGGTAGCTAAGTTGGGCAAAAAGATATATTTTAGTTCGAATTTCACTAGTATTAGAAAAAAGAAGGTCTTCTTGCCTCTATAGAGGGCGCTTTTCACCTTGTTGTAGTGCATCAAAAGAACTTTCTAAGGATTGTAAGATGGCTAGAAACGGATTTTCGTAGAGGAAATTATGGCGTGACGAAATTTAGTATGCGGGCTGTGCCTAGCAGACAACAATAAGTTTCCGCTAAATGCAAGCTTCCGTTGCCGTGTAAGTGTCTTTTTATCGACAATTAGGCCTAGTATAGATGAGTCATTATAAGAATATATTTTTTTACTCGGCCTTTTGATATTGTTTTTCGGTTAATTGTTAAGGATCTGAGTGCATCGATTCAAGTAGGCGTTGTAGTTAGTTTTTGGCTTTTCCTAGTGAGTGAAACTTTTTTTTTTTTTTTTTTTTTTTTTTTCATGTTTTTAAACTCATTTTGAATTATATATGTTATGAGTTGATAAATAGCATATTTTGTTGCATAAAATAGGATCGAACTTTCACTGCCATTTTGTTGTTGAAAGAGATAATTATCCTTTGAATTGGGTTTGAATGATTGTCTGAAAATGGTTTGTGAAACCCTTTATGAAAGAATTTTGAAACGTTTATGGTGCCTGAGTTGTGAGATGAATCTCATTTTGAAATTGGATTATTGGATATTTGTGATTGACGATTGATACTTAATGTTTCTGTGGACCCTGAGGGGTGTGTGGATATGGGTATACTGGTCTAAGATATTCTTGTGAGCCCAGTCACCGGCTAATAATAGGTAGAGACCTAACCAAGGGGGAATTTTGATCATCTTGTCACGAGCATTACGTGTGACCATGGATGGACATTTGAGCATGAGTTGGTCAATGGAATTGACCATTGATAGATGATTTGAGTTTGGTAGATGGAATGGATCATCGACATATGGTCTAATGAGATTAATTAATGGAATAGACCATTGATACAGGTTTTTATGAGATTAATCAATGGACTGGACCATTGGTGTCTTCAGTATTTGTGTTATGAAAAAATTTATTATTTTAAAGTGAGTTATAGTTGCGCTTTAAATGCGCATAGTGATTTCTCGATCCGTTTGAAAGAAATGTATCACTCACCAAGCCATAGTAATTCGCTCTTCTCATCTATTTGTTTTTCAAGTTCTTAGGCTGAATTTTAGTTATGTTGAGGCTGCGTCCTTTGATGAAAAGACGGCGGTGTCATGTTCTTATTCTGTTGAATCGAGGTGTGACACATGCCATGTCAGCTTCATCCAGCAACTTGCCAGTGAATAGGGGTGAGCAGTTCCATGTTCCGGTTTGGTTCCGTTTGGAACCTGGAACCTACCATCGGGTACAGGTTTCTCATTTTTTGGAACCTGGAATCTACTCGTCAGAACCAAAAACCTGGAACCTACCTTGTCACAGATTCTAGGGTCGGTTCCGGGTTCCGTTTTTTTTTTTTTTTTTCATTTTCATATTTGAACTATAACGTACGTGCATACTCTACGGTAACTTCCCAAATCTTAACAGATATACTAGTGCCAAGAATCTAAACATACATAATCAAAACCAATAAGAAGTTTCGAGAGAGGAAAGGAGATGCTTAATTAACTATAATTATTGTGCCCACATATGTCAATATATGTGCACTAAAGCTTAAATCGTTACATTTGCATATGCTATATGCCTTATTAGCTGAGTCAAATGAAAATGATGAAGCAAAATATACTAAGGAGATGAAAAACCAGAAGTGCCAACAAGATCTCAAATTTTCATTTGCTCCATAGTGTGAACTCTGCAACATTTCCCTATGATTCCTTTGACACAGCAAAACCCTACAAAGACATGGATGAAAATCAGTCAAAATCCTAAGTAAAGACAAAGAAAAAAAATCAATATCGATAATACTCCATGAAACATGCCATTTTGCCCATCTAAAGGTTCCTAAACTCTTTGACAACATAGTTCAAAAATTCAATGTACATAAGAGGAGCCTGCATTAAGATTACGACAAACAAAGTTATTCATCAATCAACTTCTGCATAGTTAAAGTAGCACAAAGCCACAAAAAAACCTTGCTTGACTTTCTAACTGCTGGACCCATTGCAGATGCGACACCACCAACTCTATTTATCGACGATAATCTCCGCATTAAGACCATCCATATCTGAAAAAAGAAGAAGAAGAAGAAGAGATTAAATAAAATATTCACTTATTAGATATACAAAAAGAATTACAATATATAAAGATATAAACATTACTTACTCAACTCAATTTTTTCTGCGTTCTCGATGCACTCTTCAACATCAAGCGGTACACAAACGTCTCTCAACCAATTTTGAGTGCAAATCAAAACTTCCACTACTTTGGGAGTTAAAGAACTTGGAAGCCATCAAGCACACGATTCGATGTACTAAAAGTTGACTCTAAAGCAACGGTAGTTACAAGAATGGACAAAATATCTCGAGCCATCAAAAAAAAGATATTATATTTTGAGCCATTAGTCTTCCATCAAATCAAAAGGTTAAGATTAAGATCCTTTTTCATTTTTTTCTTGAAGATACTCATCAAGCTCGGACTTATTGTCATCGCATCCTTGTTCATTCGAGTATAAAAACATTTTCTTCCAAGCTTGGCCGTCATACTTCTTTATTCCTTCATTACCACCCATATCGGCATTGGAACCGCTACTACTTACACCCAAATTATGGCCACCAAAATTTTGATCACTTGAAATAAGAGAAGATTGCTCATAAAATTCATACAAATGCTCCAATGTATCCTTCACCTTGTAATGCATCTCTTTAATTTTCAATTCATCATCATAAATTTGTCCATACAAGAAACTCACATAATTTAACTTGGCTCTAGGATTTAACACAACCGCAATCAACACCATCATATTCACTTTATCCAAGTTTCCATAATATTTGTCAATTTTCTCTTTCATTTTCACACCCATAGCTCAAAGCTTAGGATCCGAAGCATCGACCACATCTTTCAAATATTTATACAAAAGAGCTATCCCTTCAAAATAATCATTTGAAGTAACATATGAACTCCCCGACATCCGATTGGTGGCATCATAGAATACTTTCAGAAATTCCGAAAAAATAATAGCATTTTCCCAATCATCATCTCTAGGAGTTTCATGATTAAGCTCTCTTGCAAAAGATTGATCGTCTTCTTCCATCCTTTCGAAAGTTTTTCTGAACTTTATGGCGGTGTCTAACATGAGGTAAGTGGAGTTCCATCTAGTGGCAACATCAAGAACTGCCGAACCCTTATAAGTGATCCGTTATCTCTCAATGAAAGATTGAAATGCTTTAGCTCTCGTGGGAGAACTTCGTATATACCTAATCACATTTCGGATATGTGCAATGGAGTCATGTACCGTAGTCAAACCATCTCTCACAATCAAATTTAATATATGAGCTGTACACCTCATGTGCAAAACACTGCCATCTAATATCAACGACCTTTCTTTCGAAAGTTTTTCCCTCAAATAGCCAATTGCAACATCATTTGAGCTAGCATTATCCACAGTAATTGTGGACGCCTTTTTTTTTTTTTTTTTTTTTTTTTCTATTCCCCACTCCTAAATGCATTTCTCCACCATTTTCCCAATCTCTCTACCCCTATGACTATACATCACCACAAAGTTGATGATTCTTTTATGCAACTTCCAATTTTCATCAATAAAATGTGCAGTGAGACACAAATAATTCATATTTTGATTGGAACTCCATGTATCAGTTGTGAGTGCGATCATAGAATTAGTCTTTCCAAAATAATTCTTGAAAGAAATTCTTTCACATAAATACAACTTCATGCAATCTTTTGCCACTGTGAAACGTGATAAATGTTTGAAGAAAGGTTGTAACTCAGTAACAAATTCACGAAATCCAACACGTTCAACTAAGGAAAAATGTTGCTCATCAAGGATGATGAACCGAGTAAGCATTTAGCTACAACGTTCTTGATTAAACAATCATGTCGATAAGACGTTACCAGTACTAGAATCTCCTCTTGCCTTGCCAGCCATGTCAACATTACGTGGTGCAAAGAATTTCTGCCTCTTATATACATTATAGGGAAACCTCTTGCATGTGGTCAAGTGCTTCCTTATTGCAGAAGTACCGTTAGCAACATGGTACTTAAGCACGGACCCACAATGAATGCACTTCACTTGATATGTTTTTCCATCTTTATCATTGATTCTCGAATAAAGATTCCAGCAGTCGGATGAATATTTCTTATCATGAGGAAGATGAGAACCAGATACCTTATTTATGGCACTCATGGTAGGGAGTGTCTCTTCTTCAATTTCATCGTCAGAAAACTCCAGTTCCGTGATTGGAGTCATCTCCTCATGTCCCTCCACCTCCATTGACGTGTTATCTTGATACATTAACTTCGCACTACACAACAACAATATAATATAATTGGAAATATCAAAATAAAGAGCAAACTAGAAATGAAACACCACTAGAACAAGAAAAGGCATGCTCTCCCTACCAACATAACCTCCCACGTACCATTTCCATACAACAAAAGCAAAAACAGAAAAAAAAACTGCACATCTACAACATTGCAAGATGAAAGAATTAAACTTCACCGAGCAGAGTGACATAAATACAGCGAATCAGAATGAGGATAATCTCATCAATGTGAAAAACCTTCTAAAGAACATCAGATAATAGAAATTCCGGCAAAAGCGAGAGTACCCTCTTATTCACCCTTAAGCAAATGCAGCTACAAAACATATGCAGCTAACATGGTGCGAGACGACAATTGAATAGTTTTCTCAAGCAATTAATCATGAACTCCATTCAAAGAAACTCAACAGCCTCAACATGCCATCAGTGATCCACAGAAACAAATTATGCAATCTAAGATGATTTTTTTTTTTTTTACGAATATGTTGAAACCATTGTCGCATTCGACTAGAAAAGAGAAAGAACAAAAGATGTAAACGCAGCCTGATGATTCAAAACAGCAACGAGCTCTTCCACAATAAGCCTATGCAGATCAAATCAAAGAGACCTACTTCTCATCGAACCAACACAAATAAATCCTTCATAGACACTAGAAGTTACTGACAGTCCAATGGTAAGAATTTGAAACCCTTTGAAACCCATTAGAATTGTCATATGATGATATATAATTTACTCGCAAAATTCCATTTTTGAGCGTCTCCGTCTTCTCTCCATTACTAATGAGTAAACTGGGGTCAATGCAGAATGGCTAACAAATGAACCAAGAAGAAACCGTCTTCACTAGAGCAATCAGATTGCAGACTCGCAATGAACGAACCAACAAATGAAGCGGCGCATCCCAACAAACGAAGCGGCGCATCATTAATCCCACCAAAAAATTACTAGATTAAAAGCAAGAATCAAAACCCCAACCTCAAGAAGAACCTCGCTTCCCTCCTTCGCAGGCCGGGGCCTTGTTGAAGTTCTTGGAGGGGTACTTGGTGCTGACGCTGCCGACCTCGAAGACCAGGTTCTTGCCACGGGGGTGAGCGTTGTTCGGCGGTGGTGTCGAGGGCGAGCGGCATTGGCGATGGGCAGAGGCAGAGATGGGAGAGACTCAAAGGTACATCAATTAGCAGTGACTAGCGTCTAGTGGCGTTCGACGAGGGTGAGCGGTGTTCGACGGCGGCGTCGAGGGCGAGCGGCGTTGGCAACGGGTAGAGGCGAGAGAACTTGTGAACTTGAGAACTTGGCGACGGGTGTCAAGGGTGAGCGGCGTCCGGCGGTGACGTCGATGACGAGCAGAGGCAGAGAACTTGAGAACTTGTGAACTTGAGAACTCGGCAACGGGCGTCGAGGGCTAGCGGCGTCGATGACTAGCGTCCAGCGGCGTCCGGTGAGGGCAAGCGGCGTCCAACGGCGGCGTTGAGGGCGGCAAAGCATCGGTGAAAGTGTGAAATCGAGTGAAGGGAAATTGTGAACACTGAATCGGTCGAGAGATTTGGGGCTTCTTTTGGACTTTGGAGCCCTAACTGGTTCCGGTTCAAACTAGTTCCGGAAAAAAGGAACCAGGGAACCGAACCGGTCCTTTTAGAACAGGGAATCGCACTCACCCCTACCTGCGAAGTAAGCGCCACGCCAAAGAAATTACGAGGATCAAAAGTGGAAGTCAAATCGGATTAACTTCGCAAAGAAGGTCCTAATCCGGGGATTAACTTGACCGAGAGGCTTTGTGGGCCAGGCTTTTTCCCACTGGAGAAACAACCGTGCTGTGCTGGGCTCGGACATGGGCCCTCGGTTTTCTGTCCGAATAGAACAAGAGACAAAACCGCCGTGGTCTGGTCCGCACCGAATCGGGACCCCTTCTTTACCGAGGCACTACAATTTAATGGACAAAACCCGAAAAATGAGAAAACGAATTAGCGAAAGCTCTCTCTTTCTTCATTTCGGCGACGGACTTCCGACAGCGACGTTCCGTTACGGGGAGACCGCGACGCGACGTGGTTGGAGACGGCCACCTTACGGTACGTTCGTTCGTTGCTCTGCATTCCCGTCGCGATTTCGCCACCTTCATCTCGTCCGATTCCTGCTCTTCTCCGATCGGTCCGCTCGGTCGGTTCGCGGTCGATGTTGCGGGCGGCGCGTCGTTTCGCGCTCTGATCGTTGGCGGAAATCGCGGGAAGTTCGCGCCGCTCGTGGGTGATCGCTCTTTCGCCCTTTTCGTTGGCCCCCTTAGAAATCCGAGAAATGAATTGCGCGTCGAAATCGTCGATCTTCTTTTGGCCGAGTGGTGTATTTGTTTTCTTGATGCTTGCCGGGCACCGAAAGTTTGAACCTTTGGATTCTGGGTGCGCGATTCTCGGGAAAAGTGTGAATGGGGTTTTCTTGATCCTTGTTTTGCTTTGAAATTTGGACACTCTCGTGAAGGTAGGAGCCTGGTCGATGTGCTTGAATGTGGAGTCATGTTCTCTCGAATTTTGTCGACTGTCAGTGCTTGGATTTACAATGCTGATGTTCGTTCTGGTGGAACTTCCCCGCTGATTGAGTTCCTTAAGTTTCCTTTGATGCTGTTCAATGAAGTTGAGTGGGTCTGTCTTAGATGTTGAAGTATATCTTTGCAGGTCTTTAGATGATTTTTTTTTTTAAATTTTATTGAAATTTTTGGGTATAGGGTTCTTGGTAAAATCTTGCTGGTTATGAGACATGGATGATCTCATAAGCGATCTGCCGCAGAGTATTCTGGAAAGCATCCTCACTCGGCTGCCGATCAGGGATGCTGTGAAGACTAGCATTTTGTCTAGAAAATGGAGGTACAAATGGGCTTCGATTACTGAACTTGTGTTTGACGATGAATGCGTGAGCTCATCGCATGACGGGAACGTAGTCGAGCAGAGTCTCGTGAAATTCATTACTCGGGCCTTGCTTCTCCATCATGGGCCGATCCATAAGTTTCAGGTCTCCACATGCTACTTGCAAAGCTGCCCCGATATTGATCAATGGATTCTTTTCCTTTCCCGTAATAGTGATGTCAGAGAATTGATTCTTAAGTTAGGGGAGGATGAATGGGTACGACTACCCTCGTGTCTTTTTAGTTGTAAGAAGTTGACTCATTTGGATCTATCTTGTTGTGAATTGGATCCACCCCCTCGTTTTAAGGGATTTTTGTGTTTGAGGAGCCTCAGCCTTCATCGGGTCTTGGTTGCTGCCAATGCGATTGAAAATCTCATCTGGAGTTGCCCTCTTCTTGAAAATTTGGCATTATCATACTGTGATGACAGTCTTGCTATTACCATCCGTGCTCCGAATCTCAAGTACTTGTATCTGGAGGGCGATTTTACAGACATATTCCTCGAAAATACTCCTCTCCTCCTTAGCTTGTCGGTAGTTATGTACATGGCTGACGACGTGGCTGAGCATTTTGAGCTTGAGCAAAGTTCGAATTGCAACTTCGTGAAGTTTCTTACTCGTGCGCCTCGTCTTGTAAGTCTTGCAGGACGTGCTTACTTTGCAAAGGTACTACTTCTACTAATGTTGTTTTTCACATCATGTGTATTGGACCTCTAGCTTACAGATTGAAGTGGGTTTTATTAGTATAGCCGGTATGACTACTTTCTTGGTTGGTCTTTGTAAGTAACTTTGCAGTCTTATTATTTTTTTTTTTCCGAATGTCTCAAAGTATTTGAGCATAGGTGATGATCCTGGACCACTCCCCATCACATTTGATCATCTGAAAATCATTGAGTTATTTGAGGTGAGCTTTGAAGACATGAAAGAAGTTCTTGTGCTTCTGCGGTTGATAACGAGTTCTCCCAATTTAGAAGAATTTTGGATATCGGTGAGTGATCGAGTTCCTTTTAGTTGTTAGTCTTTGCACAGAATGCAGCAGCATATTATCCTATCTCCTTTTTATTCTTTTTAGGCTGGTGCAAGCACATCACCTGCAGAAGCACCTGATTCTTTAGATATTTGGGAGAGAGAATGCCCTGCGGATTGGACATTTAAACAACTGAAAGTAGTCAAGATGACTGATGTAAATGGCATACCACATGAGATGGACCTCGTCAAATTCTTGCTTGGCAGCTCTCCAGTACTGAAGACAATGACTATAAGCCCTTCTACATATTTTAAGCATGATAGAATGGTTATGTTAATTGAGTTGTTGAGGTTTCGCCGGGCTTCTTCTGAAGCAGAGATCATATTTCTTCAAGAATGAGCATTAACAATGTCTTGTACATTCAATTCAGCAACTGAGTGTTGGCTCATCCTTTATCTGAGAAGATTGGCGGATCCATTTTTGTCGGATCATTAAATGTTCTTAGCATTCCTTGCACAATGTAAATAAGCACTTTAAACTTTCTAATTACTTGCCTTGAAATTAGTTTTTTGTTTCCTTTTGGAGAGTTTCTTCTGATATCTCGCATCCTAAATCAAAATCTATGCACGGATTATGATGTCTTTTGGTTCTATGTACCCTCTTTCGGCCGGTTAGGTTTGGGAGTCATGGCGGCGTGCTGAAGAGTTTATTCCCTTCGCTAAGAGCAGTTTAGATCGGATCAGAATCTGTACAGTGAAACATTAGTACACTCTTAGTATTGCTTTTAATGTTGCTATACATGCCTTAGCTATGATCGCATTATTCATATTCCTTTAATTCTTCCATAGCTCTTCGCTATTTTGAGTGACTTCTTCACCTTGGTCCTGAAAGCTCCATCGCCTGTATGAGCAAAGAGGAGTCATCGGTGAGATCGGAGTAACGCTCGGAGGAGGAAAACTCGTTGGCTGCTCTGCACCTCGTTGATTCAGCTCTCTGAGAAGCTTCCCACTTCTCCACGAGACCATCACCTTCCAGCATCCTGACGACTTCGGACATCTTGGGCCGGTTTGTTGGAAGGTATTGGGTGCACAAAAGACTCACTTGGACCATTTCTTCAAGCTCGATCCGATCGTAATTGTCCTTTAGGTCCTTGTCCACTAGCATCTCTATCTTCTTTTCCAGGTGAACTTTCCTAACCTGCAGTTAAAGCCTCTGTATTAGGATTAGAAAAGAGGTGAGACAGAAATTCATCAGCCACGTGACCAGATTAAGAGCCTAGGATGGCTTTTCGAGCCTAACCATCATAACGTCAAGCTCGCACAACTGTCGGACGTACTTGTCAGCGTTTCTTACCTTCAGAAATCACTAGGAGATCTAACATTATATGGCATACAGTTACCAGGGGTGCTTTAAAATTTTACTCACCCAATCAAGCATGGCCCCTCTCTGGTTCGCTGCTTTACCAAACTCAAGAGCTCTCAGGCCAGTAATCAGTTCGAGCAGAAGGATTCCAAACCCAAAAACATCGGTTTTCTCAGACGACTGCCCGCTTAACAGGTACTCTGGAGCAATGTGCCCTGCTGTGCCCCTCACGGCGGTGGTCACGTGGGATTCCCGATGATCCAAGAGCTTTGCCAATCCAAAGTCTCCCACCACAGCTTCACAGTAGTCGTCTAGCAATATATTCGCCGCCTTAACATCCCTATGTATAATTTTGGGGTCACATTGCTCGTGCAGGTACAACAGTCCCCTTGCTGCCCCCAACGCAATTCTTTTCCTTGTGCTCCACTCCAAGGTTGGTTTGGCTGCAAGACAACAAAATTGTCATACATGCGAGATTCTAAGGATTTGGTTGATCACCACAATTTCTTTTCTGACGTACTTTCATCGAAGAATCTTCTGCAGATATTATGTTTAACAGGCTACCAAGTGTGAGTGTGATACCTCTGAGACGAGTAGCCACACTGCCGTTGGACATGTAGGGGTATACGAGAAGCCTCTCCGTTTGGGTCATACAAAATCCATAGAGCCGAAGAAGGTTGCGGTGCACCGCTAGGCTGATCATCTTGAGTTCTGTCTGGAACTGGACATCGCCTCCAAGGGAATCGACATTTCTCAGTCTCTTGATCGCAACCACCATCCCATCACTGAGGCACCCTCTGTACACGTGCCCTGAACCACCCCTTCCAATCAAGTTCTTGCCGCTGAAATTGTTGGTCGCGTTGGCAAGTTCCCTGAAGTGGAACTTCTTTAAGTTTCCCAGGTTGATTTCTTCGTTATGTTGCTCTGACAATTCGGAGAGAGCAAAAGTTCAGGATCCGTGATCATGTTGACATCAGTCAATCAATGCCATTAGCAAGTTATTGTTCCTAATTATTAGATGCATTACGAACCATTTACGTCGAAGAAGATCTGCTGGTTGCGTCTTCGTCTCCACCAGAAAAGGAAGCCGAATCCGAAGATGAGTAGGGAGATGCAACTAAGGGTTGAACCCACAGCCAAGGCTACTTTGTGGCTTTTGGGTCTCCCAGAAGGCTGAGAATCTTAACGTGTGAAAGGAGAAAATTATTTTTTAGCACTATGCCAAACCTAATGGTCAATAACCTTCTGAGCTTTTTCACAAACTGATCTGATCTAAAGACAGTTGAAGCAAGCATAGTTCAACAGCAGAAGATAATCATGGAAACTGAAATAGGATCTTAATGGCAGATATAAAAGCTAAATAATCTTGCTAAAACAGGGCATAAAATCCTTACTTAGTGAATTGTTCCCACTAAATATAATTGGTGCCGGTGGAATCCGGAAACAATCTCCTTTTGGTCTGCCGACGCACATTGGATTCCCCTGAAGACTTTTTTCAGTAAAAGAAAAGGAGTATTAGTAATTGAAACATGTCTCTCATGAGCTCTTTACACAATCGAAGACATAAGCGGCTTACTTGAATGTTTTCGCATGCAATTGAGGCACTGGACCGCTCAAACTGTTGTTAGATAGATCCCTAGAATTCCAGAGTTTAAATTACCATAAGCTTCTTTCTTTTCTTTTTTTCGTAATTCTAGCAGAATGAAAGATCCGGGTTCTAAATTAAAAGGACCGATCGGTGTTTCGGAAACTTACAGAAGAGCAAGCTGGGTCACGTTAGTGAAGGATGCTGGAATTGCACCCGAAAGGTTATTGTAGTTCATTCTCCTGGTCACCAACACGAAGTTCGGACACAAATCAGAAGACATGTCTTAATGTTTGATCTCTCTCCTCTCTATCTCTCTCATTGTTTCTTTGCTGTTTGATCTGAAATCTACTCACAGTTGTTGGAGGTTCTTGAGATGGGATAGCTCGCTAGGAATTTCACCAGAGAATGAGTTACTGGAAATGTCGAGCATTTCAAGTTTCTGGAGCTTCCCAAGCTCGGGAGGAATAAATCCTGAAATGTTGTTGTCCTGAAGGAACCTGCAAAAAAAAAAAGAAAAAAGAATTGCACCAACAACCTTATCAGAACATTATTTTTCCAACATGAAGTTTGCAAATGAGATTCTCGTCCCGAGCAATGGTTGATCACTCACAAATATTTAAGATTAATCAAGTTCCCAATGCTATGCGAAAGCGTTCCAGATAAGTTCTGTCTCGGAATTTCTCTGCATCAAAAGACCAGCCTTTTCTTTCAGTAGACCTCAAAACACTTTTCCTAGTGAAAATTTCTAATAGCACGAACTTGGATGAGTTTGGTTCTTTTAATGGTCTTATGAGCTAGTGCTACTTACAGATTAGTGACGACATCAGCCTCACATGTGATCGCAGTCCAGGTACAAGGATTAACGTCGTTTTCATCCCAATTGTTCAGAACTTGATGACGATCCACTAGCAAATTCCTTATGCCCATCAAAGCTACAACTGTGCGGCAACAGAAAGAGATCATATCTAGAGCCACATGTTAAAGAAAAGATGAACGTGATGCAGGACTTGTTGGAGCATGTGTCCTGATTTACCTTCACTATTGACACCATTAGGAGAGAGCAACCCATGTACACAAGCCAACAAGCCGAGCAAAACCACGCAGCACAGAGAGGAATTCGCTCTCTTCACTCCCATCGGAGCAGAGTCCGAAGAAAATAACAGATGCCGAGTAGCTAAGAACACAGCTTCAGGTTATTCTCTTGATCTGGTAATACTTAGGAAAATGGGTGATGTCTCCTGGGACAGACAATTCTTGCCTCTGCTCTTCTTGCTTATGTTATCATTTCATCAAGAAAGCAAAGAACTAAACCCACTTGTTCAGCTCTTGTTGGGACTCAAGAGCCAAGAAAGAATCAGATGTGTTTGGTAGTGAATGACTTGAAGGGCACCACCGTGCCTGCCACTAGTTCAAAAAAAAAAAAGCAAAAGAGAGAGAATATATCAATAAAAAGCTACACTACAATTAAACAAAATCTAGATAATCTCTCAAAAGATGGATACAGGAAGAAATTCCTCCAATCATGCATATGTTTACAAAAGGCGTTGTTCCATCAGAGAATACGGTACTGTAAAGCAGGTGGAACGTGGAAATATCAAGCCGTTTTAAGTGGCTTTGAATCTATCCCTGGGAGAACGAAAAAATAAGGGTCTTTATCAATTATAACAGCACCCTTAAGTCTCTAAACTTTTGTCCAAATGCATCCGATGTCTTACATGCACTTCAGTTAATTCAATTTAGTCTCTGACCATTTGCTCTGTGTTTAATGTCATTCAAGAATTTTCAATTGATTCACTTAGACTCCCGAGCTTCGACCCCCAAAAAAAAAAAAAAGATTCCTGAGCCATTTCAATATATTCAATGGCATCAACCAGTTAGAGAAAGCACTCCAATTGGGGATAGACCCTCTAACACAACACAAACAATAAAATCTTATTTCTTGACCTTTCAACTAGGTTTAGTGAATAGGATGTCAACAAACGATTGGTCTGTAACCTCAAAAGGAAATGCCTAGAATTTTCCTATCTCCGTCGTATTGCTTTCTTTGTCCTTCTGATCTTTTTAAGGTTTTTATAATGAAGACTAATCTTAATATAGCCATTGAAGAGGGCCAAATGAATGATTATGCTACGTAAAAATCATATGTTTAAAGTGAATGATACAATAATAGAGATAGTTTAGACCAATCTCCATCATTGTACTGGCAAACGATAAAGGCTTCTGCTGTGACTATCATAAATCTAACATTTAATATAACCATTGAAGAGGGCCATGAATGATTAAGAGAAATAAAAATCAAACATATAAAGTGAATGATACAACAATAAAGATACTTTAGACCAATTTAGACTGTTTCATTGTGCGAACACCATATGAAATTTACATGATTTGAGATCATTCCGATCGAGAGCGTCCACATAATCTTATCACCCGCTGATTCTACTGGCAAATGATAAAGGCTACTGCTGTGACTATCAGGAATCCAACATTATCGGGTCATGACACTATAGTGCAAAGATAATTAGGTGAAAAAGGTCGATAATCTCGAGACATTGTAGCTTGAGATTGGTGGGGCAATGGCCCCCTGTGAGATCTGTGTCTCCTCAATTATTTCAAACCCCTTTTTCCTCTTCTTTTCACCCTCCCACTGAGATTCATCCTGGTTGGATGGCATTACGGATTCTATCCTAACGCACATCCGACGTCCCCTCAGATGATCCGACGGCGAGGTTGTCCAACTAATAATGCATTTTAACTTATTCAAAAGCAAAGGAGGTGGGAAAATTTCAAAAAGGCAAAGAGCTTTCTCAAAGCCCCTCTCATGCAAGATAGGGTCTTGAAAAAAGTTTCGAGTCAATTCTTCAGGTAGGTGACTCTCCATGGAAACAAAGTACGTAATTGGAACAATTGCGTTGACCGCCATAATCGCTGATGGCGTGAGTGAACAAGCTCGGTTTTGAATTTTAGTGTGCGGACATAAAGTTGAGAAACCCAAATAAAAAAGTGTCTGTAATTGACCGACTTAATGGTGTCCTTACAATGGAAGGAACCGCACACAATAAAAAAAAACCAAAAAAACAAAAAAGGCTCCTGCAAGATTCCATCTTCAGCAATGTTTGATGAGCCGTAGGTAGAAACAAGCGAATGCATACTGCACATGCTAGCATTATGTGAGCACGCATGGATAAGTATAGGACATCATCTCGATAAACTGACTAAAATGGTTGTGGCAATCGAACTTGAAACCTTAATTTTAAAGGAAATGACGTATCTAATGAATCATATGGGTCTGTGACTCTCTTCAAAATGGCTCTAAAGGAATCGGTGACGGCAGCGGTCAAATTCGAATCCTCCCACCGTTCAAGAATACGTTGGAGCGCCTTCATCACCATGTCAAAACCCCGCAATGGGTGCAATGGAACTACAATATATAATCATGGAAGCAATGGCACGGGGGTGGAAGAAGTGTCTGTGCACATGAATATGATTTTGCGGGGGACCCTCTCCTTTCAAAAAGAGGCAACGATCTTGAGGAGCTCAGTGTACGGGAATGCACGTGCAGTGTAGATCCCATGCATCGCCGTAATCATCACCATCATCATCCCCGGGCACTAGATGTCGCCGTTGACTCCCCGTTCTGATGCCCTTCCTCGGACGGAATAGGCAATCATTAGGTCAAACTGAAGTTAGTCCGACACGTACAAATGATCATCATTTATGGGCAGGCAGACCCAAAGGATCATCGTTCCGGAGAAAAAAACTTCTGATGGCCCTGATTTTTTCGTTTTACTTGAGATTCCTATATTGGAAGTTGCCCGTGGAAATGAAGAGGGGGAGAGAAAGCGATTGGAAGTATGCGATTGCACTCGAGAACAAATTTCTTATCGTGCTTGCAAGTTATCCCTTTAATCCAGCTACTCAAGCGGAGCCTGTCGGCTCATGGCGGTGGACTTCAATCGAGTATATTTGGAAAAAGTTATCTAAAAAGTCTTAAACTTATCACATTTGGTCAGTTCAGTTATAAACTTTTTAATTTTGCTAATCAAATAATGTGAACGCTGGTAGTGTTACGTAAAACGACCGGCGATATCGTATACAATTTTTATGATTTTTTTTTTTTTTATAATTTCTGTTTTTTTTTTCCTTTCTTTTCTTTTTTTTTCCCCTAAAACTTACATAAAAAAGGACATGAGAGTACTCTTGCCCATTCATCCCCCCTTGCCTAAAGAATCAATTCTCTGACATCACTACTACGTGAAAGGAAAAGTATGCATTAATCGATGGTTGGCCAAGCTTGCCTGGTAAAAGAAAAGTAAAAGAAAAAAGAAAAAAAATGTTTTTTTACAAAAATTATAAAAAAAAAATTGTCCACCGATTATCTTATATGGCATTACCAGAATCTACATTGGTGATTTTCAATTAAACTTGATCTGATGGACTCAATTAGCAAAATATGACAAATTTTATAATTCAATTGGCAAAATGGGAAGATTTAGGCTTGAATTGGATAATGTGCAATAGATTTAGAACTTAATACACAATTCTCCCGACATGCTTATGACCTAAAGAAAGTCTAGAGATTTTTTCCATTTAAGTGCTGAATTTTGATGGTATATAGTCCATATACATTACAGGAGGCTAAATGCTATATATCAAAGTGAACAACACCCATCTCTTTCTTAGCTTGTTTCCTTCACATTCAAGCATCGCAAAAAAGTTAAACATAGTATGTTTTCTTTCGCAATAAAACTAACGGATTAATCGGGTTGACCTCGTAAATCAGTGTCCATCGTTAGTGCCCGGCATTATTATAGTAAAAGGAAGTACCAAAGAGATTGGGAAGTGGAGGGCCAACTTCTTTTTCCTCAGCTCAGAAGCACTTACTAGGGCTGCAATTGGGGCCATGCAAGTAATTTAAACATGTAAAGTGATCTGAATTACTATATACAAATTTAAGAGATAGAGGGAATATATATCTTCAACAGCCAAAGCAATGAGGTCAGGATCATCATCAATTATTTGATTCTTTATTCCCCCTTAGATATCAAGCAAAGGGGACGTGGGGGGGGGGTGGGGGTGGGGGATGTGCCTCTTTTCAGCCCATCCCACTTGTCCATTTCAACCTTTTCCCTGATTCAATTCCATTGCAAACATGTCCCGACCTTTCCTTTTGCAACTTTAGATTGTGCTCTGATTGCCAATCAGTCCGGGAGCCCCCTTAAAAAGGAAGTCAAAAAGGTTAAAAAGTGGGTTGAATTGGGGTTGACCAAAGCCTCTTTTTACGGCCGCTTGCGTGTTGGCCGTGCTTTGTCTCCTTTGAACGATTTCTGTTTCCTTAAATATGATCTAGCCCGAGTTAAGGGGGGGAAAAAAGAGGAGAGGGCAGTTAAAACCTTAAAAGGCCGGAGAAAAGGACAAAACCATAGCTTTGGTGTGGCTGCTGGGATTCGAGCCCAGGTCTCTACGGCCACAACGTAGAATTCTAACCACTAAACTACAGCCAAAATTTGACCTCCACGATCCGACAAATTATTCTTGTAACGGACGTCTGGAATCTGTTCCTAGAATGAAGAATTTGATTGGCCGCCTATAATTATTAGATTGTGTTGATGCCATTCCAGGCCACAAAATTAGAGTTATGTAGGAAATGATAATTGTCCCGAGACCATTGAAATAAAAATTTTAGGCATCGAACCTTAGTATCGATGGCATCTCGGTACGATCAGCCATAATGACTGAAGAGATCAAGAGAAGAATCAAGACCGGAGGTCGATCTCCAGGACTTGCAAGTGAATTACACCGGACCTAGCTAGTGATTTCGATTTCAGAGAGTAAATTGTTGGAAAAACCACACAATGTGTCCCCACGAGATGTTTTTATGTTATAGAGTTCCCATTCAGCAATTTGGACCTTTTCTGGAATACTCTCTCCTCCTCTGTGGTAGGCCCAACCAAACGAAAAGGCTTTATTAGGAGACTTTGGATCCTTTGCCTTTTGGCTTGACACTCAAGGCATGCTGGCATAGCTTGTGGCCTGTAATTCCTTCTTAGCTTCGGCTCAACTAGGGTAGTGTGGTTTAAGCACTCTGCTCTATGGAAATTTACCACGTACGCCATCTTTGCTAGATTATGGATATGTTTTTTGGCTTAGTAGAAAAGAAAAGGCACGAAAAAGCTTCACACTGACTTAGCGCATTGAAGTCCCGTCTAGTACACGCCACCATCAAGAGGATCATCAAAGAATTGCCCATAGCAATGTATTGCGGTCTGTAACTCTCCCGTACTCATGAATCTTTGTGAGTGGAGCTTAGAGTTATTGACTAAAGAGTAAGTGATGCGGAGAAGATTTATACAATAGGTCCGTGAGAGTAGTATTAGGACGGTAGGACAATTGATGTTAGGAGTTTTAGGATAGAAATAATACATCTCTATAGAGTTCTAATAGTGGAGTTGGTCTCCCATGCACAAACTAGTTGGGCGTCCGAAACCAGTTTTTAAGCCTAAAGTGAAGTGATTTGTCGTCTCGCTTGATGGACTAAACACCCAAGCTAAGTTGGGCATGGTACAATCTAATATGAGGAAGTTATCCGCCGTGTTGCTCTCTAGAACAACTATAGAAGGAAAGTTGACTTTGTGTTATCCGCTCACTAGGTATCGCATGAATTATTCGACAGTCAGGAAATTGCCTTGCTTGTGACAGATGGCATTAGAGCAAGATCCCTCTTTATAAGTGAGTTGAATTGGTGAAAATCTATAGTCTACCTAGTCCCACGAGGGCAGAGAATGAATGACCGAGGCAAAAGGTACTCAGATGAAGTGCGGCTCTCAAGGAGAATCTGAGATGACAATGAGGGCATAGGAAATAAACGATTTCTCACAAAATTGGAAAAATGTTCCTAAATCAATTGGTAAATCTCTAGAAAAGGTCTGTTGTCTTGTTTTCAACAAAAAAAAAAAGAAAAAAGAAAAAAAGAAATCTCCATTGGTCTACTAAGATCAAGAAAGGCTCAGTAGGCAAAATAAGGTGCTGCTAAAAAGGTGTAGTTGGCGAAAAATGTCACACTTGCTAGGGAAAGCGCAAGTGACCAAAGGGGCCTAAACAACTGCGATTAAAAGAAGCTATCAATGGAGCGGTCTATTTTGTTGGACGAGCATTATTCAAAATGATGCATTGAAAACAGAGACTACATAGTAATATCAAGGTTGGTGATTCTCCTGTACTCATGAACCTTTGTGAGTGGAGCTTGGGATTATCAAGTGAAAAATGAATCATGTAAAAGGAATGAATACAATCAATCCGTTTGTTAATGTTGGGGGTTTAAAGATAGAAAAGATAAATCTCTACAAAGCTCTGAAAGCAAGGTTGATTTTTTGTGCACAAATTAATCGTGAACTAATACTGCTCTTCTAATTATACCATGGCAGGCAAAAATCGATTATTGAGCCCAAAGTGATATGCCGTCTCGCTAGATAAACTTGATGCTCAAGCTAAGTCAGACATTATACAATTCGATAGGAGGAATTTATTTGCCATATTGTTCCATTGAACTATAGAAGAAAGGCTAGCCCAATGTTGTCCATTCACCAGGTGCCACACTGACCATTCTGCGGCCAGGAACCTGTTGGCCCGTGACAAACACATGTTTCAAAAGTCAAACCGGAGGCAACAGGACAGATAGCATCTCCTTTTCCTTCTACACCAACATACCAAATTGCTAAATTTTGTCCATAATATTCCAACAAATGAAAGAGAAGTATGATGAGCAACACAGCAACACCGACATATCCGGTAGGATCGACATGTATGAAGTGACTTTATTTGACTAAGAAATGCAAACGTAAAATTGAACAGGAACCATCCCCCGTCCCTCCCTCCAGCAGCGTTCAGATTTTAGAAATCAACATACTAGGCCGCGTGGAGCGACCAGTCATCACAAACCTCTGGTACATGATGGAACCGCCTGCTCCAAGCTCTTCAAGGCACCGCTCTCCACTGCAGTACCCCTTAACATTCAGAGAACAGTTTTGCTCGAGTGACGTAGCTGCAACATCGGCATGCACTGCCACGGAGAACTCCTTTGGTCGGAAACAAGCCAGTACCCTCCCAATCAACTGGTTGTAATTGATATCCTTTGGGTCATATCCCACTGCCTCAAAGCTGGCATAACTAAACCCGTCTTCTGGGGTGACATGAATGGTGGACGTTGCAGAGCCTTCAATAGCATTCATGGAATAACCACAAGGTTCAAATCCAAAAGCACAAATCTTGGAATTGGGAAGAATCTTTCTGATTCCAGAATTGATGGTCATAGCAGCTGCGCTGCCCGATTGGAATTTGAAGAACACAGAAGACGACTCCTTGTTTAAACCGGTCATGCACATCTCCATAGTGTAAACAGGGGAAACAGACTCAACTTCATCTGCAGAAGCAGAATACACGTGCCATCTTTTGGTTTTGTTGGATCCACCCAAAAGATAGGCCTTTCTTCCTGAGCCAAGATTTCCAAAATAACGGTCAAGGACATAAACTTCTTCGCTGAAGTTACGGTGAGGATATGGCTGAGCTCCAGGGCACAGAAAACAACCGCGAGTGTACTTTGCAGATCTTACAGTAAGGGAAAGAGAGCCTGCCAAATTCAAGATGGGTGGAATGGACTTAAGTAGCCTTGTCGTGCCACAGGTTTTAATGACAATCTTATAGGGGTAGACGAAGAGGCTAGACTCTGACAGCACATAGGAATCGACATAGTCATTAGAGAGCGACGAGACTATGGTACATTCAGCTGGTTTTATAATCTCGTCCAACTGAGCCCTAGAGAGCGACCGGAGACCTCTCCCATCTGGATCACCAAAAAGTCCAGGCCTGTAAAACGATATTTCTAGCCTCTTTTCATAACCTTCAAAGCCAATTGCAGAAACTTCAAGAGACATTGCTGTAACAAGGAATCCTAGCTTGCAGAGAGATTGAAGTTGCAGAGAGGAGGGAGAGAGGAACAGAAAGACTTTTTCTTGGAGGAGAAGAAAAGATGAAATTATTTCGAGACCAGAAAATTGACCACCTCAAGTGGTCGAGATGCCAAATGGGGGATGTCAGGATGGTTTGCGCACGCACTGCATGGAGAAGAAAATGACATGTCTGTCAACGTTCAGTATCAATTAACAAAAAATTAATGATGAACAAAGCCCCAAAAATAGTTGAAATTAATGTAAGGCTCTTCACAATTGTAAATGCTGCTGACCCATGCGTTTGCAATTGAATAAGAACATACGTTGGAGTAAGCAGCTGATCGGAACTTCTTGATGCCACCGTTGGGTCTGACGTCTTCAATGCGGTAACCAAGAGGGGCTTCATAGAATGAAGATTTACTACTAGACATCTTCTTGCCACCTTTTGACTCCATTAGATCATTGAGTCTTTTCTGATCAAAGAAATGGAGCATTACTCAAGTATTGGACCAAAAGAATGGATCGAGCGAAATTCTAACTTCCAAGATGCAGAGGACTAAAAAACAGAAGACTGTTCTTAAATTCAGCCACAGCTAACTTTTATATTACAAAGCGAGATATTACAACTTTCAAAATCTTATCAATCAACCTAAATTAATTTCCAGTGGCCAAAATAATCGATAATTCCCGTAAAGCATCTCCAACTATTTTCGAATGGTCATTAGAAAACTCTGTCTAAATAGCTTCAGAGACCGCACAACAGTCAAATAAACAAAGCAAGGATAAAGTATGCGCAATACAAGATACCAGCTGAATGGAAGATGTTATGTAAAGGAAATCACAAGGAAAGAGCAGGCAATAGAATGAAAATGTAAGAACACCACTCCCAAGGACACATAACATGGAAAAAGAAAAGAACTACATTTGTATCAAACCGCCCTGATTACCGCGAAGGAACGGAACACTGATAACTGCAGATTCGATCTATATCTCGTATACTAATCTCAGCTCCGTCGAATATTAAGACCGTGGTGTTTAACTACGAAAAGAGAATTTCTAATGCTTGCGAGTCAAGGTTGAATTTCCAGTTTCAACAAACAAAGAACCAATAAAGCTCTCCAAGGTCAATCCTTTCCAAGGCCGGACAAATCCTCGAAGCCACCGGACACGCATAAAGATTTCCCCAGAGCCTCCCACATACACCAACCTCAACATAGATCTCAAACGATGCGAGGCAGAAAGAAACGAAGCTTAAAGCACATAGCGACTCCCCCAGACGACATAACAACAGAACCAAGAAAACAAAACAAAACAAAAAAACCGACCGAATATCGAACAATCCCCCGCAGCACCACGAAAGATCGGATCTTTAATCGAAAGCAAACGAAACAAGACAAACCCAAATCGAAACCCCTGTAGCTGTCGATCGGAAATAGGACTTTCCCCGCAAAATCCTAGAAACTGCGAAGCGCGCAAAATTCACAAAGCAAACAGACACCACAACACGCGAGACGTCGAGCCAGCGGTGACCCACCAGGACAGATCGATGCAGGAGGGGAGGGGAAGCGGAGCGAGAGCGAGCGGGCGATTGACGGCCGCCGGAACTGATGATTTCTGGGGGACTGTGCGGGGGAGGCGAGGATGGTCGGGGTGGCTTCTAGGAATGATGATGATGATGGGTCGTGCTTATTTGTTTATAGTTTTCATCGGATGCGAGCGTTTACGTGGAATTGACGAGGATGGGCGGCCGGCTCCGTCGTCTCTTGAAAGACTAGCCCTCTCGAGGAAGTATAGAGATGATCCCCGTTTAATTAGAAATAGATAGAAATTAGGAGGAATAGAAAATCACAATTATTATAATATATCACATCTTTATTTATAGTGCATATAATAACGTTTCTGTTCTCGAGAATAATTTCTATTCATAAACAATTTTTTCTTTTTTTTTTATTCCCTGAACGAGTTTCTAAGTATTTGAAGCGTTTGCCCGGACCAGAAATGTGTATGGTATGACCCTAAATATTCTTGTGACTTCGAAATTCTTTTAATTTATTTATACTTTTATTACACTTTTCTTTTTTCTTTTTTTTTTCTTTTTCTTCTTCTTATTCTTCCTCTTACCCATTGCTGGTCTCACTGTGATCGGCTGGCGACTGGCTACGTGAGAGCCGCCGAGGCTAGACCTTGCTCGGCTACCACGAGGCTCGACCTTGCTAGACCACCCAGGCGACACCTACCTCCCGAGCCCTCGCTAGTGGTCGGCAAGCTCATTAGGTCTCGTATGGTAGGTTGTCAGTCATCATTGAGGTCGGCGACTAGCTGGAGGAAGAAGAGGAGGAAGGAAAAATGAAAGAATAGAAAAATGAAAATAATAGTTTCTTGAGTTATTCCCAAGAACAAATAAGCATTTTTTTTGGTTTTTTTATTTTATTTTTGTTCTGAATCTATTCTAGGAAACAAAAAAATTACCATATGGATTTCTATTATATTTTTGTTTCAGGGTATAAAAGAACAAAAAAGAAAACAAAGAAACCGGAGCATTTATAAATGCTCATTTAACAACTTAAGTTTTTAAAACAGTTGAGAATAATCCTACAAAATTTCACATGATATTGAGCTTATTCGTTTTAGGATTCTTATTAAATGCAATGTCAAAAAAGAAACTAATTTACACACTTGCCGTTTAAAATATAGGGTTAATATCACGAAAAATCCAAAATTAGTATATTCATAACAAATTCACTCCAAACCAATTTCTTGATCAACCAAAAACTCCAAACTAATATAAATATAAAAAACTCCAGTCTGGTACAAATACCAAAAACCCCATATTAGTATATTTGTCATCAAATTCAACAATTTAATAGTAAAATTTAACAGAAACTGATGGAGGATAAATTTATCACAGCTGTATCAAGTTGAGATTTTTTGTGATATTAATCCAAAAATGTACTTGCATTTCAACTACTTCTTCTCATCCTTTTTCAAATTCTACAAAATCCAAGAAAAATCCTAAACGATGTAATTCATAAAATAGTTGCTCATAACCACCCTCCGCGCCGGCCATGGCTGTGACTTAGAAGCCCAAGCGGCCATTGCTGCGAGTTAAAAGCCCCCATTACCTTGAGCTCATGACCCGTCTTGACCACCCAAGCTCTCTCATGGCCGCGAGCCAAATCTCAAGCTCGGGCGCTCGGTATCGTGAGCTTCGAGCTTTATCAGTCAAATCTAGGCCACGGTAATCGCAAGCTTTGAGTCCATACGGCCTTGCCCACAGGATACGAGCTTGAGATTGTGCAAGGGTTAATACCCTTAAAAACCCCAAACTGGTATATCTGTGATAAATTTACCCAAAACTATTTTTTTTTACCATTAAAAAACTCAAAATTGGTAAACCTGTGACAAATTTATCCCAACTGACCATAAAAAACCTTAAACTACTACATTTATGACAAATTTACCCCAAACTAATTTATTCGACCGCAAAAAACCATAAACTGGTAAATTTGTGACAAATATGTCCTTTGCTAAATTGGATTAATACCACAAAAAAATCACAAAAATTGTAAACTGTGACAAACAGAGTGTAAAATCCCAAATTAGTATACCAGTCAAATGTCACGTGTCATTTTACTTAATAATTTGACAGTAAAATTTAACGAAAACAAAGGGTAAATTTGTCACAAGTGTATCAGTTTGGGGTAAATTTGTCAAAAGTATACAAATTTGGGGTTTTTGGTGGTCAAAAAAATAGTTTTGAGCAAATTTGTCATAGGTGTATCAGTTTGGGGTTTTTAAGGATATTAATTCATTGTGCAATTATGGTGGCAGACTGGCAGCCACGAGCTCATGCTTGAGTAATCATGGCAGTCGCGATGAAAACACTCATAACTTATTAATTTCACTCATCATCGATAATAGTAGGGGTGAGTATAGTTCGGATGGACAATTCTCATCCTAGAATAGGAAATTGCCCACTAAGGATCGATTTTGAAAAATTATATACGGGAACCACCCCTAATTTTATGGTTCCAATCGGGAATCGAACCGTTGGTGGGTCCATGAAACTGGTCGCACCAACCTTCACGCGTCAATACTATAATATTTAATAAAAAATTATACAACGGAATCACCTCCACAAAGACATTTTAGTAAGAGCCAATGAACCAACAATATTAATATATTAGGAAGTATGTAATCAAGAGAGCACACTCACTAAAAAAGAAAAAAGAGATCACACTCACTAAACTTGTTAAGAACGGGCAAAAGCAAACAATTTTCCAACATAAGAACTAGTCAAGAGCCTAGAGATTCAGAATTTTTTATTTTTTAATTAAAAATTGACTAAATATTATATTTATTATCGTCTAGTCTAAGTGGGCGGTTTTATATTGAAAATTGGATTGGTTTACTTAGAAACCACTGTTTCTTGGCCAATCCGGTCCGATTTCAGGCCGTCCGGCTGGTTCTCGACATCTTTACACACCCGTATAATTGAGGGATTACATTAAATATATATTAAAATTTTATGGATCATTTTAAATAAATTTATATTAAGCCAAAATTTGTGGACACACCACTAATTCACAAGCATACGTAGGTCTACTGCCAAATTCAAATCCCTCGCTCGTGCACCCTCTCGTTCTCAGTCGCTCCCGACGCTTTCCCGCCGGCCTAATCGGTCGGGTTCCGCCTTCTTCCGGGCGTTTTCACTGCGATGCGCGGTTTCTTGAAATCTCTCCCTTACCTCTCGAGCAAAGCTCTTCCTCTTCCGGTCCCCGGCGGCGGCCGCCGCTCTCTTCTTCGCTCGAGGATAACGAGCGAATGCCTCCACTCCTCGCATCACCCTGCAAAACCCGGTCGCGCCCGGCGCTCCCGCGGACCGCCGGCGGCGAAGGAGCCGGCTAGTGCGGACCCGGAGGCGTACATGAGGGACAAGATCGCTGGCGTCTACAGGATCCTCAAGTATTCCACCTGGGACTCCGCTCAGGAGCAGCTCCGGCGGCTGCCCATGAAGTGGGACTCGTACACCGTCAACCGGGTCCTGAAGACCCACCCGCCCATGGAGAAGGCGTGGCTCTTCTTCAACTGGGCCGCCAGGTTGAGGGGCTTCAAGCACGACCAGTACACGTACACGACGATGCTCGACATCTTCGGGGAGGCCGGGCGGGTCTCGTCGATGGAGCACGTGTTCGAGCAGATGGTGGGCAAGGGGATCAAGGTCGACGCGGTCACGTACACGTCGCGGATGCATTGGCACTCCAGCGCCGGGGACGTCGATAAGGCGATCGAGATTTGGGGGGAGATGAAGGAGAAGGGGTGTTGTCCTACCGTCGTGTCGTACACTGCTTATATGAAGATTTTGTTCGATAATGATAGGGTGAAGGAGGCTACTGATGTTTATAGGGAGATGGTCGAATGCGGTTGTTCTCCGACTTGTCACACTTACACTGTTTTGATGGAGTATCTTGTGGGTTGTGGTAAGGTGCTATTGGGCTGTGTTTGTGATGCCCTCGTTGTGTTTGCTTCATTGCCTCTCTGCATTCCTTTCAGTCAGCCATTCATGTTTGTGGCGACGAGTATGCATGTATACTGTGAGCTGACTTGTATAGGATTTCCTAATCCAATCAACAAACGTGATTTTGGTTTGTCTTGTTGCGTACAATTTCCTATTTTCTGATTTATGATTCAGTTTGGGAAATGGCTGTTCACTAAATTCTGGCATCCTGTCGTCTTATAGATGAAAACTACTCTGAATTTTTCCTGTCATGAGTTAAGAGTGTCAATCTTCGTTCGATGCCTAGGAAACACTACGTAATTCTGACTGCTTCTACTATCATTATTGCTGTGCTATGGCACATTTTTAGTTCCGCCTAACATCTCCCTCAGGAGCTTCTCCCTGTGCATTCTTGTGAAGGTTTGAGCTAAGGTTGCTGGGATTTATGGCTTTATAAGAAATAAATTGTCTCATTTTGATCATTCCAGGAAAATACGAAGAAGCTCTCGAGATATTTAACAACATGCAAGAAGCTGGTGTTTCACCCGATAAAGCGATGTGCAATATATTGATTGAGAAATGTTGCAGAGCAGGGGAAGTAGCTATGATAATGAAAATTCTTCTGTTCATGAAAGAAAACTGTCTCGTTCTTCGTTGTCCTGTTTTTCAGGAAGCAATGGAGTTCTTGAATAGTGCTGGTGAGAGTGATGAACTTCTACGGCAAGTCAATCGCCATTTCTTGGATGAATGTGTGATAAAAGAAGAGACGGCTAAATCCTTGGTAGATGCTTCTGATGTTTCTGTTTCTTCCGAAAATGGGATTCTGTTGCTTTTGTTGAAGAAGCAAAGTCTCATTGCTATTGATATTCTACTCGCTTTGATGGAGGATAAGAATATGCACTTGGATGCAGCAATTACCTCCACCATAATTGAAGAAAACTGTAGACGATGTAGAGTAGATGGTGCTCTGTTGGCATTTGAATACAGTAAGAAGCTGGGGATTGGTATTGAGAAAGGTGCATATCTTTCACTTGTAGGTTGCTTAATTAGATCGAATGAATTGGGGAGGATGGCATTAGTAGATGCCATTCAGGAAATGATAAGAGCTGGACATTCTCCTGGTTCCTATCTAGCTTCACTTCTAATCTATCGACTAGGCCGTGCTAGAAGACCTACATATGCTGTGAAGATCTTCAATCTATTGCCACAGGATCTTAAAACTGTTGCCTCTTATACTGCTCTGGTGGGTGTATACTTCTGTGCTGGGGCTGCTGGTAAAGCACTTAAAGTGTACAAAAGCATGAGAAAGAAAGGAATCCGTCCAACATCAGGAACTTATGATTTACTATTAGCTGGTCTAAGAAAAAGTGGAAGAGATTCGGAAGTGGAGCTCTTCAAGAAGGAAAGGAAGAGTTGGTCAATTGACAGTTGTGCAGAAGGTAGTGTCTCCACAGAGGAAAAAATATGTGACCTTCTGTTTGCTCGTGATGCTATCTCTTGACATCCTACTTGAAAGGTACAAATTCTTATTTCACTTTTTTCTTTTAAGAGAATTACGTATTACTTCCCTCATAAGACTCTTACTTTGCTCGATGGCATGTGGAGCATTGCTAATTGCTTCATCTGTGTAAAGATTTATCTGCAGCTAGCTCTCTCACAGAGCAGATACCAGCTTCCAAAGGACGATGGGTCAATAATGGTAACATGATGGGTCCCAAATGCTTTGGCTCGCCCATGCGAGAATGCTCCCTGTCTAAGTACTTGTTGACTGGTCAGGCGTTCCCAACTTAGCTCCAATCCATGACCCTGATCACACTCCAACTACTTGCATAGACAACTGAAGATCGTTGCAACAGAATCTCGGCCACCACCCTATTCCCTCGGCTCCCGGGACTGTGGAGCTATATAACAAAGGTATGGCCCCATTTACAGATACTTATAATGGGCATATTATTTAAGATTAGATGTATTTTAATTGAATTTACTATTGAAACTTATTAATAAATGGGGCATATCATTTTAAAATATATTTGAAGTTTTTAAAATAAACTTTTGAGTTTAGACTCGATCATTTGGATTGTCAATGAAAAAGAGAAGTTGTGTCACAGAACTTAAACTTTATGAGCTTTGTCCTTCTCGATGTTTTTGAAATAATAGATTTAATGCATTTCTTTATTCATTTAAATTTTGATGTGTTGAATCGAACTGTAATGTGAATTAATAATAGTTCATTGATAAAGGGTCTGTTTAATAAAGCTGAAAACTAAGTACTGAATTTTAAGCGTTAAAAATCTTTATTGTTGAAGATGAAAGTATAATGCTATTTAAGAATGAATATTGAGTATTAAAGTAGATTAACATCTTACCAAATGTGAAAAGATGATTATTGATGGTAGGCTTTAGGCTTTTAGCAATGTAATTGGCAAGATTTGAATTGCTGTTTATATATCTGCTTTATTAAATGAATTAAGTAGCCCAACCTTACTTGGTGAAGTAAACGATCTTTTTTTACTTAATTGAACTATTTAGGTCGAAACTGATTATATTTGTCAAACGTGCTTAATTTTATCAAGTGCTGAATGTATGAATTTACAGCACTTATTGGAGTTATCAGATATGCCCCACAAATGTCTTTTTTTTTTTTTTGGGGGGGGTAAATACAAAGGGCAAACACCTAGAATATTTGTCTTTAGTTTGTTCTACTCTTGTTTAGATTTCGTAGGGAAATCTTTTTATTAATTTAATTTATTATTTTATTTATAATTTTTTTTTTATGAATTTACAAATCCATTTAAGTGAGAATTACATCATTAAGGAATACATTTAAATGTTACATTTGACATAAACCAAATTGATTAAGAGCACATTTGAAGTGGCTCAATTGGACTTCTCTAGCACAATTTTTTCCCCTTAGATGCTTTCTCTAATTTGTCCATTTTTTCAACTTTAAACTCAGTTAGAGATAAAATATGACATATGTACCAGTAAACACTTTTTTCATGAGTAATCATAATTTGGCCACATCGTTAGCTACAAATTGTTGGTATCATCGTAAAGAATATTTAAAATTACTTTGCTGGAGGTTTATATTGGAGAATACCCGAGTGATCAAATGCATCAGTATACATAACAGCAAGTAGAAAAGAACTGCAAAATCAACAAACTAAAAGAATTGAAGCAGACAAAATTCTATCAGGAAAAGTAAAGAGTTTGAAGGAAATGGAAGAAAGTTGTGGCCAGATTTTAGGAAACACTGGAAATGAAAAATGTAGGTCTGTGATATCTGTGATTATTCACTCAAATCAGTTAGGGATATTTTGGCCTATCTAATTTTCAAGCTTCATCGAGATTGTAAACAATTTATTGAGAGGAAATTTGTCTATACATTGTATTCAAGATGTGAAAATTGAGATGGTTGTTTGCGATAACATTTTATAGTTTTGGAATGTCATCTCCCTTGTTTAAAATCCTAGGATCTTTGAAATAGTGTAAATCTGGTCTGATGATAATTTCAGCGATCTTCTGGTGCCGCCTCATGCACACAAGAGAGAACCTTAGCAAGTGATTGAGTACATCAGAGTCAAGGGGAACAACGACCAAGAGATGATTGTGACCAGGCCTCTCTCAATGCAAGGAAGTATTGTGGATGCTGTGTCGCTACCTGCAGAGGACTGAACTTGGTGATTTAAGACATCCACAGTGCTGCTGCTGCGTAGAATTGCTGTTTAGGGTGGTTTCTCAGTTTGTTAGCCAACTTACCCTCCCTTGGAACAAGAAGCTAAACATCCAATATATCACTGGTGACAGGAACATGCAGCTTTACAGGGATGATGTCGTCTTGATTCCGGTTCTGAATCGGCCGTTTGTTACATGCCATTGAGCTGCACATATGGGGCATGGCGTATCAAATCCCTGCGCCAAAAAAGAGAGAGTATATGTTATTGCATTGCAATTGATTCTATTTAGCCATTAATTTGGTCAGTTCATATGATCTGTAAATGATAGGCACCTGCTTGTGTGGAAAGTAATTTCCTCACTTTAACTTGCTTAAAGAATAGAACTCGACATCTTCATTTTGTCTGTAAATTGGGATGCCTGATTTTGGATTATCGTATGGTTGTTTAGAAACTTATAGCCTCTGTTCTGAATAATGAAATGCCTAGTCAACTTATAGCCTCTGTTTCAAAGGTTTTATGGTTCAGAGATTATATCCAAGACACAAATAATGTGTGTGATATAAGAGTGTTGAACTGTGTATATCAAATGGTCCCGTGCAAACTCACTATTAATGGCATTTGAAAGTTGTAATTAGAATGCATATATTATTCTAATTTTGAAAGTCGAGTGAATGGGGCCGATGGAAATTCAGCCATTTGACATAAAAAATAATAAGAGGGAAAACTACCATAGTCTTGATCTACTGGAAGGAACATAAAGATTGCTGGTAGCCTGGTATACATTCTAATCCAATTTACTTGCATTTTGGAATCTCTTTTCCGTGGGAAAGCGCATGCCAATTCGAGGAAAGAGGATGTGGCCTCCTTATGATTCCTATACCGCACGTGTAGATCCATTACCGCTTCGTCCCAACAACCGTATCGACAATTCATGATCTATCCTTACAACATTGGCTCCGGTCAGGCTTGGTTTAGCGCGCGTCCTCCCATATCTTGAATATAAAAGGCTGGTTAGTTAAATGGAAACCCCTAGGAAACTCTACTTGGAAAAAGCCAGGCCATTGTCGGTCAGGGGAGCGGGTGCCTTCCGGAATTCGACTTCCCAACCACAAAAGCCGTGAGCACCTGAGGCAGCGGTCGTAGGGAAATGGTGCTGTCCGTTCATGTCGGTAAAAGGATGGATCATCAGGAGATCAGGTGAGTAGGTCGTTGTACCACAAGATGGCACTTGAGTGAAGACGGGAACAGATTTACACTTGCAAGAACATTGGTAGGGAAGGGAAGAGTGTGGCTGCGGAAGTTGCTGAGCGAAACAAGGTCGTTTCAGTGGCCAGGTAGGAAGCCATGGATGATGCTAACGTGGTCGCTGGTGTGATGTGGTTTCGGAGTGTTGGTGATCTGGGAAGAGAAAAAAAAGGAGGGTTGAGCTTGGCCATAACTGAGAGGATGAAGTAGGAGGCGAAGAGGGTGGAAGAGTTTGGTATTTGTGGGTTAAAGGAGGAGGTTTGGGTGTTATGTGTTGGTAGAGAGGTTTTGTGTCGAGAAAGATGGATTGGACTCTGATGCTTGCTTATGATTTCAAGCCACCCTCATCAGCCGAGGACTACATGGGGAAGGACTAGGATCGACTGATTTCACAGGGAACAGTTTTATAGGATTTTCTAGGACTTTGCTTTTTAAGATTTTATGAACGTAATCTCGATTTGACATTGTTTTTTTGAGCTTGCTATTTCATTTGTATATATCATTTTTGCAGGAAAAAATGGATTTTGTTACCTCATTTTGTTACCCTCCAGAGAAAAAAGGATTCCTCTTTTCTTAGCTTGTTTGCAATCTATCACATTTGTTTTAAATTTATTGGTACGTAAAGGCTGAATGCTAACAAGGTAGGTTTTGAATAGACTAATTAATACAATTCGACGATTGATCCGTGTGCTGGAATTTGATTGAGGCATACGCTCATTTGTTTGTCTCGTTGCTCAAATGATAAATAAAGAACATCAAAGGAAAAGTCAGAGGACACGAGGAAGCAAATTTTATGAGTACTTCTCCAGGTATGAGTGGAAAGACTTTTCCAAGGTCAGGGTGGGTTCAGAAGAGCCATCTTTCTCTCTGTTTCCGCATGTGAATTGTCTGTCAACAACAGATAAGAGATGGTCAAAGGGGTGACTGGTCAACAATGGATAGAGTTAACTTGTATTTGATGTCTACGGCATTTGAATTCAATCGTCTTCTGCAATATAAATACCGGGTGTCTGCGCACTAAAGTAATAATTTGTACATTTGATAACTACTTGGGGTTAAGAGAAGATGTACGTCACAAGGCCTCTCTCTCTGCTCAGGAAATTCCCGAACGCCCTGTCGTCTCCTCCGGAGGGCCCAAACTCGGGCTATTTGGTGATCCTAGACGAAGAAGCCGTGAATACTTGCTGTTTTGGCCGGTGCGACGATACCTGGATCTACGAACTTCCCTTCCCTCAGGACAAGCACCTCACTATCGAATACAGGACCAGCAGAGGAGCCGGCCACAACCATTCAAGCTCGACGACTTACAGGGACGATGTAGTCTTGATTCCGGTTCTGAATCAGCCTCTGTCATCCAACCGTTATTACGCAATTCAGCCGCATGGGAGGCATAAAGGGTACGAATTAAATTCACTACCTGAAAATATTTCCTCTGTTTGTCCATGCTGTTTACGTTTTGTTATGGACCGCATAATAATGATGGAAATGTTCCAACACTGACTTTAAAGAAAGAACTTTCCTCACTTCAACTGGAAAGAGAAAGAAAAAGTCGTCCTCTTCTTCATTTCATTTCGTAGTTTTGATCTATTATCTTGTGGATCATGTCATGATGTAATGAAGCAAAGATAAATATCCTTGTAAAAAGGAAAACAAAGGTACCATTTTAAGTGCAGTGTATGGTGAAGTTATTTTCATTGACTTGCGTTGCGAATTGCCTTTTGTAGGGAAGCGTATGCAAATTCAAAGCAAGTGGACATGCCCTCCTTCTTATGTTTCCACTTAGTTAGAGATGCAGATCCGGCGCCGCTTCATCCCTATGACCCGTATCAACAATTCGTGATTTATCCCTACGAAACTCTGTTTGACTCGGGCCGGTTCTACGCCAGGTCTGTCGCGCAAGATGGGTACCCTCCAAGATTCTTGGATAGAAAGGGCTGGAAGATTTATTGGAAAACCCCAAAGAGCTTCTACTTGGATGACGCACCAGGGATCGATCGTCCACGGCGTGAACTCCTTCCAAGCTTTGACTTCCCGATTGCACAAGAGAGATCTGATGCGGTGGCTGTGGGAAAGTGGTACTGTCCATTCATGTTTATCAAGGATGAAATGGTAGGAGACCAAATAAAGAAGTCCATGTACTATGGGATGTCACTCGAGCAAAGATGGGAACGGATATACACTCGTGAAAACAACGGTAAAGAAGGTGATAGGGTGACTGTGGATGTGGTTATGCAAGACGAGGTCATCTCAGTGGCCGGGAAGGAAGTGGTGGATGCGAATGTGGCCGATGGGGTGCTGTGGTGCGGGAGTGCTGGTGATGTGAGAGGAGGGAACAGAGTTGGGTTGAGCTTGGCCATTGTTGAGAGGATGAAGTGGGAAGAGAGAAGGGTGGGTTGGGTTAATGGAGATGAGAAACAGGGGAAGGTTAACAGAGTGGAGGAGTTTGGTGGTGTTGGTGAATGGAAGAGGTTTGGGTGTTACGTGTTGGTGGAGAGGTTTGTGTTGAGGAGAATGGATGGGAGTCTAGTGCTCACTTATGATTTCAAGCACACTCGTCAACTGAGGAGTAAATGGGAATGATGAGAAGGATTGATTGATTGATTTGTCAAAGCTTTGTACCAATTGTATCAGTCAAGTAGCAAAATTCTGTGATTTCTCCTCTGTAGTTCTGGTTTCTTCATGTGCCAGCAGCTCTGTTTCTAGTTTCTGTTCTAGGCATGACAAAAGACCAGACATATTAAAATCCCAAATTCAACCAAAACGACTCTTATAAGAACTCTAATCACAATTCAGAGCACAAGTTAACTTCCATAATCACCACCCAACATACTGTATCAGATAACAGGGACTAGCATCTCGATTTTGCTCGAGGTTCTCCAACCATGAATATTCTCCAAAGCACCAACCAACGGCACCAACCCTACGGGTTGTTGTACATACACGTCTTCCAGACTTCCATGCCTTAAAAGAAAGACCTATGGTTTCTCGGGCACAATGGCCGAAAATTGGAGTGCACGTGCACGCTATAAGCACGAATAAGTAAGCCAAAAAGCAAGCAATGACCTGCATTACTTGCGACGAAATTCTACTCGTGCTAGATCGTTAAAAAGAAAAGCATAAGCTAGTACAAGTTTGGAAGGAACTTGATTATGGAGGTTGAGTAGTTATAACCTGAGGAAAAAGAACATCACAAGTGCTAAAAACTTTTGTACAATGCTTACTTTAGTGCTATTTCTTTCTTTTTTTAATCATTTGCTGGCATAATGAAGTCAACAAATATTGGCATAATTATATTGAACTAACCAACAAGTCTTAACCAAGTGTGCAAAAAGAACAGACCTATTTAAAACCACTTTTGTTACATTAGCAGTGGATACAACATTAACCTACTATTAATTAGCTACCTAGTTTGCAGCACTTCCACTTTATCTTTTCGGGGAAAAAAACACAAATGCTCCTTGAATTATAGTTCAATGCATAATGTTATCTCTAAACTTTTAATTTGTTTAATATGATTTATCAAATTTTGGTACATGTCTAATTTAATCCCTAGGCTATATGAAAATATCCAATATAGGATTAGGATAATGTTGAACATTTTTATATAATTCAGAGATTAGATAGCATATTTAATAAAACTTCAGAGATCATATTGAATAAATTAAAAATTTATGGACAATATTGCACATCAAGCCATAATTTAGGAACCACATTGAGTAAATTAAAAGTTCACGGATAATATTGCACATTAAGCTAATGTTCAAAGATTATTTATGATAATATTACACATCGAGCTATAATTCAGGGATCACATTGGGCAAACTAAAAGTTCACGGATAATATTGCATATTAAGCTAATGTTTAAAGATTGTTTATGTGATTATCCATATCTTCTACAATGAAAAAGAAAGTATTTGGAAGTGTTGAAAACTTCACGTATGGATATTTATATTCACATTTATGCATATCAATTTCATAATTTTTGCAAAAAGTAAACGAGAATCTGCGCAAACGGACATCACGATCTCGGTCGGACCGCAAAACAAAAGTAAGGCCCTCCTTGGACAATAATTCATAAAATTCTGTACTTACAAAAAGAAATCTTTTTACTTTTTCATTTTGAACCCTAAGAAAAACATGGCTCCACTTCGTTTGCCAATTCCAAAACCACCGCCACAAAAATCTCCACAACCGCTGTCAGCCTCCACAGCGATTCCATCCTCTGAGCGCCACCTCGCCAACAACGAAAGTCAAATGGAAAGAGACAGTTGAATTTCATTCTTCTTGTACAAATTTTCTTCCCTTTTTTAAATGAATGGCCACGTCAACAGTGGATCAGGATCAGCAATGGTTGCTGAGCTGCTCTTGTCCAAGAAAATGGACCGGTGGAATTCAATAAGAAACATTAAATTCTTTGTGGGGCTATCCTCGTGTTCGTTCCTTTCACATGTGAACACAAAAATGTCAATGAACCGAGCCATTAGAGAATGAAAAACCTTAATGACCACGCAAACGTACCGTGAGGTTTCCGTGGAGCAGCGAGTAATATTAAGAGGAGTCAGGGGAAGAAGACGAGTCGCTTTCTCTAATTAATATTATCTTACTCCAGTTCTTTATCGCTTGCTTGCTCGCCACAACATCCTATCGATTTCGCAGGGTCAACCCAGCTCATCACGACCGCGCAGAGGACTGGGAAAGAACTTTCCCCGCACATTCCTTCGTAATAAAAGTCATCCGGTTTGATCCTTGACATTGCAAACTCGCCTTCTTTTAAACAGGGCCATTCATTCAAGAAACCAATGTTTCTCACATACATGAACATATCTTCACCATTTCAAGACTGCGTATAGAAAGAGTAAAGTTCTTTCTTTCTTTCTTTCTTTTTTTCTTTGGGAAGATGTATGTGACGCGGCCTCTGTCCGTGTACTGGAAGCACCCTGAGGAACCTCTCGGAGGCTCCGCCAGCGGGGCCAGGCTCTGGATACCTGGTGATTCAGGATGAGGAAGCCCAGAATTTCTGCTGCTTTGGGTTGTGTAAGGACAGCCAGCTCTACAACTTCCCCTTCCCTCAGAACAAGGATCTCACAGTCCAGTACACCGAGCACCACGGTGAGAGCACGACGGTATACAACGATGGGGTATTCATGATACCAGTCATCGGTCGGCCCTTATCCTCCAATCAGTACTACGTGGTCCGTCGTCACGGGAAGCATAAAGGGTATGATCTTTTTTAGCACTTTGAATAGTTTCACTTCCTCTATCTGTTCTTGAATTAGGTGAGGGATATGTTACCTTTATAAATAGGAAAAGTGTACTTCAGTGGATGGATGATGTGGGAGTGTGAAAAAATCTATGCAAGAACTCACTTTTGTTCCGATACTTAAAGCTACGTCATACCTCGTCGCTTTGGCTCTATTTGGTACTATTTCTGTTTCGAATAATAATTTTTTTTACAAATAGTTTTTTTCAATTTGACATAATTTCCAAGTAAAAGAACGCATTTAAGAACTATATAAAATTTACATTTAATACGATTCACGATTTTTTTTTATAACGTAGTATTTCTTTTAATTTTTAATAATTTTTTAAGTTTTTTTTTTCTTTTTTTCTTTTCTTCGCTATCCGCCACTACCGCCCACTGCCATCCATCACCACCAACCCCCACATGGCGGTGGCAGCAGAGGGGCCAAGCAGCAAGGAAGAAGCAGGAGAAAAGAAAAAAAAAAGACTTATTTTTAAAAATTGTTTCTAGGTACAAAGAAGCTACTTTTTTCTATTTTTTATTTCTGTTCCAAATCTATTCTTCGGATACTTTTCTATTCCCGAAAATAGAAAACTTAATTGATGTTATCAAATAGATTTGTTTTTTACCTATTCCAGAGAGCAAAAGAACAGAAAAATGAAAAAAAAAAAAAAAAAACATGGTTGTTGTCAATCTGAGCCTTAGCAAATAAGTTTTAATAAAGTTTAGCTGCTTCTTGCATGATTTATTTTCATGTGCATCTCAAAAACTACAATGCATTCTATCTTGAATGGCCATGTAGGGAAGCGCACGGTAATTCGACGGAAGAAGACAAAGGCACCTGCTTGTGCTTCCGCTACGTTAAAGACAAGAAACCGACGCCGTTGGATCCCAACGACATGTACCAGCAGTTCATTATCTACCCACGCGAGACTATATGCGGCTTTGGTGGCTTCCACGCGAAGTCCGTCGCCCCAGATGGCTATCCTCCGAGATTCCTGAAGAGGAAAGGCTGGACCCTCCATGGCAAAACGCCCAAGAACTTCTTCTTGGATGATGACGCGCGGGGAGTCAATGACTCTCAGAGGTCAAAGCTCCCGAGCCTTGACTTCCCTATCGACAGGAAGAGCTCGGACCCGGCGGTGGTGGGGAAGTGGTACTGCCCGTTCATGTTCGTCAAGGACGGGGACGTTGGGGACCAGATCAAGACCTCGGCGTTCTACGAGATGACACTGCGACAGAGATGGGAACAGGTCCATGCGTGTGAGAATCATGCCAGTGAAGGCAATGCTGTGGAGGTGGATGTGCTTGTTCAGAAGGAGGCCACCACAGTGTTTGGTGAGGAAGCTGGGGAGGGCGATGTGAGTGATGGAGTGGTGTGGTTTAGGAGTAAGAGAGGAGGGATAGGGCTAGGCATGGCGATTGTGGAGAGGATGAGGTGGGAGGAAGAGAGAGTGGGTTGGGTGAACGAGGGAGAGAAGAGTGTGAGGGTGAAGAGAGCGGAGGAGTTCATCAAAAGCGGGTCGAGCGAGAATTGGAAGAGGTTTGGCTGTTATGTGTTGGTGGAGAGTTTTGTGCTGAAGAGAATGGATAAGACTTTGGTGTTGGCTTATGACTTCATGCACACGCACCAAGTGAGGAGCAAATGGGAGTGACATTTCCTCATCAGTGTTCTGTCTTTTGTTGATTTAATCTCTGCTGTTTCTTTGACTGTTGTCCATGAAAGCTTGGCTAAGTTCTTATGCTAGACATGCTTGGTTAGTACTTGTTCCTTCTAAGTGTTGTTCATGAAGAAAATAAGAGGATTCAAGAAAACAACCATTCAAAGATAAATTTCCCAGGAGAAGAATGTTCTTCACTGAAAGCCATAATACACCTTATTATTTTACAATACATAATGCTATTTATATTAAGAAGACAACTAGATTTCCTATTCTATATTCCGAATATCTAATCTGACAGATTGACCGAAATCAAATCATATCTACCACTCTAATCTAATATTTCGATAGCAGAATCAAATCATACTCTAATCTAATCTTCCGATGGCAGAATCAAATCATAATCAAATCATATTCTAATCTAATCTTCTGATGGTTTACCAATAATATTATCAATCTTATCAGCCTCCCTCAAACTGGGATTAGGTGGAAAACCTAGTCCTAGTTTGTATCGTAGCCTGCAATGAGCAAAGCATGGTAAAGCTTTTGTAAATATGTCAGCAAGTTGATGAGTAGCAGGAACATAGCGAACTTTAAGTAACTTGAGAGCGACTCTCTCTCAAACGAAATGAAAATCAATCTCCACGTGCTTTGTCCTTGCATGAAGGACTGGATTCACTGTCAATGAAATGGCTGAGCGATTATCACTATAAAGCAAAGTCGGCCCCTTGAGCGGATTCCCAAATCTCTCAATACAAAAGAGACCCATGTAAGATCTGTTGTGGCAGAAGCCAAGGCCCTATATTCAGCCTCAATTGATGATCTTGACACTGTTGCTTGCCTTTTTGTGGACCATGAAATGATATTTGATCCCAAAACAGTGCAAAGCCCGGTTGTTGACCTCTAAGTCTCATAATAGCCGGCCTAATCAAAGTCGGCATACCCGTATAAATTTAGTGCGCTTTTAGAGTGAAGATAAAGTCTCAGTTGCTAAGTTCCTTTTACATACCGCAACACTAGTTTTAACAGTTTGAAATCACCATTCGTAGGAGAATTCATTTTTTGACAGATTTGATTTACTGAATAAGAGATGTCCGGTCTTGTAATTGTGAGATATTGTAATCCACCCGCAAGACTTCGAAAAGAGTGAGGATCATGAAAAGGTTCCATGTCTTGTACCGTTGGATGAGTTTTGATAGGCAATGGGGTCTCAATCGGCTTACTATCTTGCAATTATGCTTTCTACAACAAATCACCAACATATTTAGATTGTGTTAAAAATAGATCCGAACTAGTAAACTTGGCTTCAATACCGAGAAAATAGTGAAGTCGTCCGAGATCTTTCATAGAAAAATTTATGCGTAAAGCTTATGTTGATTCCCAAAGTAGAGATGATGAACTACTGGTCAAAATAATATCATCAACGTATAATAATAATACCAATGTGTGCTGACCCATGTGAAGAACAAATAACGACGGATCGGTAGAGCTGCAATGAAATCCCCATTCCAACAAAAAGTTGCTGAATTTTTCAAACCAAGCTCGCGGAGCTTGTTTTAAGCCATATAATGCCTTCTTAAGTAAACAAACCGAGTTAGGCATCGTAGAACTCACAAAGCCCGGTGGTTGTTCCATAAACACTGTCTCATTTAATGACCCATGAAGAAACGTGTTCTTCACATCTAGTTGATGGATAAACCATCCTTTAACAATTGCCACGGAGAGAACAATTCTCATAGTTGCATGTATAACCATAGGACTGAAAGTTTCGACGAAATCAACACCTTCCTCTTGATGGTACCCCTTCGCCACTAATCGTGCTTTCAGTTTATCAAGGTTTCCTTCCGCATCCAATTTGGCTTTGAACACCCACTTACATCCAACGATATTCATATATGAAAATCTTGGTACTAGCTCCCATGTTTGATTTAATTCGAGAGCCTCCAATTCATCTATCATAGCTTTCCTCCAACCCGGATGACTTAGTGCTCCTTTAACTGTTTTCGGCTCCTTTGGAATCTCACGGGCTATGGAGAGAACATACTTCGGAGTGGGCTTCCTTATTCCCGATTTCAACCTTGTTTGCATTGGGTGAGTAGACTGCTATTGAGTAGATGGAACTAGTAAATTACTTGAGACAGAGACTGTTGCTTCTTCATGTGTTTCACAGTCTATGCATGGTTCTTGTGAACCCAACTGTGGTTGCTGCACGTTTGTCTTATGAGGTGGCTCATAATTTTGTTGTCTAGAGCTGTTATCATCAAATAGAAGTCCCATACTCGGGTGTTGTGATGGTTGCCCTTCACTCACTATTGTTCCAAATTGTCTAGTAAAGAATTTAATCCCTTGTAACCAAGTCTGATACAACTGTGAATGCCCAGGAAAAACGGTCCCCAATTTATTAGAAAATGGGAATCTCGTCTCATCAAATATCACGTGACGACTTACATATACCCTTTTTGTTGGCGGATAAAGACATCGATAACATTTACGTCTCTGACTATACCCAAGAATAACATAGGGTAATGAGCGTGGATCAAACTTTGTTGCACCATACAGTCTAAGGTGTGGATAGCACTCACACCCAAAGACTCGAAGAAACCCATAGTTAGGCTTTTTACCAAAGAGCTTACCAAATGGAATACTCATTCCCAGCACTAGTGATGGTAGCAGATTGATGAGAAATGTGGAAGTCAGAAATGCATTGACCCAATAAATCAACAGTACTCATGCATGATAGAGCATAGAAAGACCCAATTCAATGATGTGCCGATGTTTCCTTTCAGCATTTCCATTCTGTTCTGGCGTATATGGGCAGGAGACCAGCATTTTAATTCCCTTTCTCATTTTAATGATTAATAAACTGGCTGCTATTAAATTCGCCTCCACTATCGCATTGGAAAGATTTAATTCGACTTTCAAATTGGTTCTCAACAAGATTTGGGAACATGATAAATATGGAAAAGAACTCAGACTTTCTCTTCATTGGATACACCCCTGAGAATCGTGAAAAACTGTCTATGAAGACTACATAGAATTTAAACTACTGAAGGGCAGGCCCCCACACATCACAATATATTTTTTCAAGTGGTTTACTAGCTAGAGGCTCCAAGATATTGAAAGGCAACTTGCTACTTTTTCCAACTTGGCAACTTTCACATATTCTCTGTCACCTTTGTAGATTTGATATGATTGTTGTTCTCCAGAAATTTTATTATCTGAAAGTTTGAGTGCCCAAGCCGAAGGTGCCAGACTTCACTACTGGTGATCTGCTGTCTTGGAGAGTACCACACCTGTGTTTGTGCCTGATTTACCTTGTAAAGGCCCTCGCATTTCTTTCCCAAATTGATTACTGAATCCGTTAGATGGTCCTTAATAGATACACCAAATTCATCAAAGATTAGTGAGCAGGGATAATTGTAACTTAACATAGACACCGAAATCAAGTTTTTCTTAATCTTCGAAACCACTAAAACCTCGTTTAAAGGAAATGAATGTAGTTTCGTAGATAAAGATGTTGAGCCAATATTGGTAATGGGCAAACAAACTCCATTCCCTACCATTACCTTGTCTGAACCATAGTAAGGAGAGAAAGAATTAAGATTACCGGTCGATGATGTGATATGGGATGTTGCCCCAGAATTCGGGAACCAATCTCCTCCTCGATCATCCTCCAAGTGAAGAGCAGCTAAGGCATTTGGTATCAACTCACTTTGATAAGAATTATCAAAGCAATACCAGCAACATAAAGCGTTCCCGACCTCTTGCATATCTGACATTGAAGCTTCATATTATTCACATAAAATTGTTTGTTCAAAGCAGAATTACCACCCACAGGAAGATACTCCTTTGAATCAGCAACCTTGGTCGGAGTGTTTGTATAGGGTCGAAAGCCTTGATTCTGAGAAGATGAATTTAGTCTGTAATTTCCACCAGATTGATAACCACCAGATGAATCACCAAAAGTTACTGAGGGTCCATAGTTATGAGATCTGGGATAATTTCCAAACCTCATTCCATGAAAACCATAGCCTCTACCTCTATTGTTAAACCTGCCATTCCTTCCTTCAAAACTTTTGTTAAAATTTCTTTGGCCAGCAAAAGCAAATGTTGAATTAAATGAACCCGAATCAGGCTCACTACTCAGTTTCGAATGATTAATCTTTTCACCAGTAAATGCCAAATTAGGATTTATTTGATTCAACAAATAATTTTGATGTCACGCTTCATATCTCTCAAGCTGAGCAATAACGTCTTTGTAGCTCGATTCAGGTTTGAGAGAATACGTAATTGTCTTAAATGTCTCATAGTCACTTCCAAGGCCCTCTAAAACACCGAAGACCTTTGTGATTTCATCGACTGGTTTGCCGATCGCGTTTAACTGGTCACAAATCAATTTGAACTCACGTAAATAGTCGGTTAAGGACCTATTATGCTTTTGACAAGATTGAAGCTTACCCCTTAATTCGAATTCTTTGGCCACAAATCTCTGAGTAAGACGGTTACATAATGTATTCCATACCTCAAAAGCCGATTCAAGACCGATTATGAGTCCCAGCACATCCTCAGACATGGATCTAGTGATCCACGATGACACAAGTTGGTCCATACGATACCATTGCTGATACTCTAGATTAAGGACATCTTCAGAATTTTCCCCTTCCGCACGTAAGATTCTCAATGATGGAGGTTGAATTTGACCATTGATGAAACCCAATAGATCCTGGCTTCTAATGAAGCGAAGAAATTGCGTTTGCCATATAAGGAAATTTTGGCAGAAGTACAGCCCAAGTGCCAAAACTTGGCACGGAGGGACACTTAAGTGCCAAAACTTCGGAAATGTACACTTAAGTGCCAAAATTGGAGTAAAGTGGATCACTTAAGTGCCACTCGGCCAAAATCCAGCCAAATTGCTGACGTGGCAATTTTCCGACTAGTTAGGTGCAAAACGGCGTCGTTTTGCACGATCACGTGGTGAGAAAATGCAAAAAGGACATCGTTTTGGCTCTGATGTGTAAATAATTAATATAGAAATTAGTTTAATTAAATTTAGACTTAATTTTATTTAAAATATTCTAAAATTAAAAAACATAAAATTTAAAAAAAAAGGGGGGGCCGAAGCGGACGGTTGAGGGCTGAGCCCTCGCCACCGCCGGGAAGGGCCGGCGACAGAGGGGGGAGGGTCAGCTGGGGTCCGGCGACGGCTTTCCCGGCAACGGCGGGGAGGTGGCGAAGGCCCGCAAGCCCTTGCCTAGATCTAAGGCGAGGGTCGCGGCCCTCGCCGCAAGTCGACAACCATCGCCGGCCCCTGGCCAGGGCCCGACAACCTCGGCCGATGCTCCCCCCACCGTCACCGGCCCTTCCCGGTGATGGCGGGGAGGCGGCGAGGGCCCGCGACCCCCGCCGACCCTCTCCCCTCCATAGCCGGCCCTTCCCGGCAAGGGCTCAACCCTCGCCCGCCCCCTTCGCCCCCCCTTTTTTTTTTTAATTTTAAGTTTTTTATTTTTTAGAATATTTTAAATAAAATTAAGTTTAATTAATTTTTATATTAATTATTTACATATCGAGCCAAAACGACGTCGTTTTTGCATTTCCTCGCTAGGTCAGCGTGCAAAATGACGCCGTTTTGCACCCAACTTGCCGGAAAATTGCCACGTCAGCAATTTGGCCGGAGTGGCACTTAAGTGATCCATTTTACTCCAAACTGGCACTTAAGTGTACCTTTCCAAAGTTTTGGCACTTAAGTGTCCCTCCGTGCCAAGTTTTGGCATCCAGGTGTCCCAACCTCAGGAAATTTCCTTCAGAAAGTTTGATAGTCACAAAGTTTGAGAGATTTACGTGTATCGGGTATGGGTATCTCGATTTTGGGTTTTCCGCCATGATTGTGTAGATGAAGAATAGATGAACTCAAGGAAAAGGATGAAGACAAATATGATAAAACTAGCTCTCAGTATAAGGCTCTGATACCATGAAGAAAATAAGAGGATTCAAGAAAACAACCATTTAAAGATAATTTCCCAGGAGAAGAATGTTCTTCACTGAAAGCCATAATACACCCTATTATTCTACAATACATAATGTTATTTATATTAAGAAGACAACTAGATTTCCTATTCTATACTCTGAATATCTAATCTGACATATTGACCGAAATCAAATCATATCTACCACTCTAATCTAATATTTCGATAGCAAAATCAAATTATACTCTAATCTAATCTTCCGATGGCACAATCAAATCATAATCAAATCATATTCTAATCTAATCTTCTAATGGTTTACCAATAATATTATCAATCTTATCAGTTCATTCGTTTATGGTGTAAATTACATTATTATAAATATGCCAACCGATGTAGAGCAAGGAGGGAGAATTTTTGTGTTGGCTTTTCAGTATTCGATGTTGTCCATGTCCATCCGTGAAGAACAGTCAATGGAGAAATGTAAGCAACAAGCAAAGGTAAAAATTTTAGGTTTTTAAGGCAATACGAGATGACATTTTAGTTGAATCTCACATATGCTTTCTTAAAAGACTAGAGGTCCGCCCACTACAAATCATATACAATCCACTTGCATAGTTGTTGCGCATACTTTCTTTTTTGCTTTTTGATATTTTAGGAGTATTAGCATGGAGACACGATTATTTGAGACCCACGCAATACCCTGTAAGATCAATGAATGGATTAAATTTGGACATTCAACATTTGCAAATTGCCCTAAGTTATAGCAGTTAATATAAAGTTTGAGGGATTTGAATGAGAGATTTCCAATTTGACTACGGCGGCAGTCAGTGGCTGGTGGTCGACCGGCGGGAGGCGGTCAGCTGTCGGCCGACAGGCGGCGAGCGGCGAAGGCGGTTGGCTAGCGGCAGTTGGCTTGTGGTGGGCGGTAGGCGGCGGCGACGGCTGACGCTAGGCGAAGCAGCTAGCAACAGGTGACGACAATGGCCGGACAGTAGGGGCAACGGCGAGGGGCAAGGGGCAACAAGGAAGAAGAAAAGAAAAAATAACTTATTTCTAGAAATTGTTCCCGAGAACAAGAAGTTACTTTTTTTTTTCTTATTTCTGTTCCAAATCTATTTCTCGGCTATTTTTTTTAATTGCGGAGAATAGAAAAATTAATTAACGTTACCAAACAGATTTTTTTTTCTAGAGAACAAAAGAACAAAAATTGGGAGAAATAAAAATGTTATCAAATAAAGCCTAAGAGTTTCTTGGGCCAATTCAAACCTCACTAACTGGATGGATAAGAGAGCATTCCATGATAAGCAAGTGCACTTCCGATGAATATTGATCCGCAGAGTTTAGAGCACTTATTAGATCTAGTTGGTCTGACTGGATACAAACTCTCTCAAAACCTTTTCTCTACACAAACTGAAGTCCTTCAAGCAACGCTAGGGCTTCAGCCTGAGCTTGACTGGAAGCTTTGACAAATCTAGTGTGCCTAGCAACGACGTTCCCGGTAAAGTCCCAACATATGCATGCTACGGCGCCATCCATCGTGTCTTTCCCGAGAGCGCCATCAACGTTAATTTTGAGTTCCCCTTTCTCGGGTGCTACCTAAGTAAGAGAAGTTGATGATTCCTTGATTTTCCCCGATTGCGAGGCCTAAAAGTCCCATTTTTTGAAGTTATCTTGCAAGATCTGGGCCGATTTGATTGTGTACTTTTCTTTCGGAACCTGGCCTCTAAAGATTGTGTTGCTGTGGATTACCCATATGCACCACAGTACCGGCGCCACCATTTCCAGAGAAGGTACTTTGTTTTTTTTTCTCCTCTATTAACTTCACTATCCAGGCATCAAATCGGGTTATCTCCTTTACCATGTTTTGCAATTGAAGGCAAGGGGCTGACCATGCTTGTTGTGTCCATGGGCAGAGCAAGAGGATATATTCAACTGTTTCCACCTTGCGTTGACTTAGCGTGCAGACAGGATTCTCCCTTGTAGGGATTGCGTTTTGGCATGTACTCCATAAAGAAGATCTTTACTTTAGAGCGAGTTTTTATATTCCATATAGATGTCCATAGTGCTTTGGGTGGCCGATATGAAGAACATGGGTATTCATTGAAGAAACTAAAACTAATATTTCTTACATAAATGAACATATCTTCAACATTTCAAGATTGTGTATGGAAATACTATAGTATTTTTTTCCTTATTTTGGAAGATGTACATGACTCGACCTCTGTCCGTCTACTATAAGCACCCTCAAGCCCTCTGAGAGGCTACACTAGCGGGGCCAGGCTCTGGATACCTAGTGATTCAAGATGAGAAAGCCTAGAACTTTTGCTTCTTCTGGCTGTGCAAGGACGGCGAGCTCTACGACTTCCCCTTCCCTCAAAACAAGGACCTCACTGTCTAGTACACGGAGTGTTGCAGAAAACTTCCCTATTTGTTTTGAAGTTGACAAAACGTTTCCATTAGTCTAGTCTAAAGACTTGCAGAGTCTATCGTCAAAGTCTGAAGACCTCCAGACTCAAGATTTAAAGTCTGCCCTCATTAATAGTTTCCAAACCAACGGAGAAAAGTATTATTCGTTAAATAAGACGAATATATCTTTAAGGATTTGATTCGTGCGGTTAGGGAAGATCTCACGGCTGGAGATAGCACCTCAAGATCTTTTATTCGTATTGAGATTAATTCGAGTAATTTAGATCCGATTGATTGGCGAAGTATACTTGGAAGGTTCTACTTATGGAAACCTAGATCTTGATTGTATGGGTGAGCAGGATTGGTGGGCTATCATCACATTCCTCGAATAACTCGAGATCTCCCTAATTGATTCTGTCAAACGGGTTGATTGGAAGAACTCTTTTGGACGGTGCCAACGGTTATGAAGGCATGGAGAAGTATATAAGGAAGACGCTCAAGTTGTTCGAGAGTGCCCGATAGAAAAATTCCAAAGTCTGAAACTCCTTATTTTTTGCAATTTCATTTGTTGAGCCCAATTTGTACTCAAAAGAGAGATTAGATAATTGTGAGACCTTGAGGAAGTGTAGTAGAGTCTTTACACTGTGGAATCAAGGACGTGAGACTATAAATTCTCTTTTGGTTCTTAGTGGAATCCAGTCGGTGGGCTGTTAGTGTGGGAGAGTGGACGTAGGCTTGGTCTAACTCTTTACTTTACATCGCAGCTCTATACGATTGTCTATAGTTCTTCATGCTTTCAGTTTATTATTCTTAGAAGCTAAACTGTCTTGTTAAGATTCGCAAAAACTTCTTTGATCACCTATTCACCCTCTCTAGGTGCTCGTACTAGCCCTATCAATTGGTATAAGAGCTTGTGTACTCATTAAATTGAAGTGTTTTTACTTCTGAGTTAAAGATCTATGGCTAGTATGTTGGCTCCAGGTTTGGTTGAAGGCCAAAGCAACACCAGACCGCCTTACTTCGATGGAAAGGAATACGGCATATGGAAAAACAAGATGAAGGCATTCTTAAGATCGAAAGAGCCTCTGGAATGGGATGTGGTAGAAAAAGGAATCATTCCTAAAGTTACATCAGTCTCAGAGAAGGGAAAAGAAGTTGCAGAAGCTAGTGATATGACTCAAGAAGAGATAACCAAGAGACAAGCTCTTGATGCAAAAGCGAGTTACTCTTTATATTGTGCGTTATCTCGTACTGAATATAATAGAATATCTTCTTGTGAAACAGCCAAAGAAGTCTGGGACAGGCTGCACATTACCTATGAAGGAACTGATCGAGTGAAAGAAACAAGGATCAATATTCTACTCGGACAGTATGAAGCCTTCAAGATGAAGCCAGGAGAATCTATCATTGATATGTTTAGTCGCTTCACTAAAATTGTAAATGGTTTAGAGTATCAGGGACAACTAATCTCAGGACTCATGAAAGTTAACAAATTGCTGCATGGACTCTCCAAAGACTGGAATCACGTAAAGACCTCAATAAGGGAAACGCAAAGGATCATGCCGCTTTCTGTAGACAAACTGGTTGGCACACTTCAATCTTATGAAGTGGAGCAAATCAATGATGAAGAAGATCCCAAAGGTAAAAAATTTATTGCTTTAAAGTCTAACGATGATTCTGATGTTACAGACTCTGAAGAAGATTTAGACGATGAAGAGCTAGCACTTATGATAAGGAGGTTTAGAAAACTGAACAAGAAGGGAAGAAGATTCAATTGGAAGAAACAAAGCACTCAAAAGTTTCAGAACAAATCAACTGAGGATGATGAATCCAATAAAGATGTGATTTGTTTTGAATACAAGAAAAAGGGACACATCAGACCCAATTGTCATTTGTTGAAGAAAAAGAAAGGAAAAACTGAGAAATACATAAAGGCTCTCAAAGCATAAACATGCAATGATACTGAATGCGAAGAAAGTGATGATGATTATGCCAATATTTGTTTAATGGCTAAATCAAAATCAGACTCAGACTTTGAGATAGATACAGACTCAGACTCAGACAGTGAAATTGAGGTAAGTAATTTAAAAATTCCTACTAAAGTCTCGAAAAGGATTTCCGAGCTAAAAAGGGAGAATTCTACACTGAAGCAACAGGAAAACTCTTGGAAAGAAAAGTTTAAAAATTTAGGCAAAAGTTTTGTTATTTTGAAAGAAAATGCAGACTTTCTTTCAAAAGAAAATTCTTGTTTAAAAAATGACATTTCAAATATTTCAAAAAGGTTTTCAATTGGATCTGAGAAGTTGAAAAAGATTCTTTCAATACAAAGACCTTACTTTAACAAATTAGGTTTAGGAATGACTTCTGAAACCATTCCTCTAATTGATTTTCCAAAGGTAAAGAAAAGAATCAAACAGAGACCTACAAAAGCCTTTTATAGAAATCATTTTCAAAAAGTCTTTGTAAAACCCGTTGGCCGAAATGCTCTCAAATGTTCGAAGTGCTACAACTCAAAACACTTTGAGAAAGAATGTCCTATGGTTTGGAGACCTGTTAAAAAGGATTGGGCAAAGACTGTATATTGCACTAACTCTACTAGACCCAAGAAAATGTGGGTACCAAAGAAAGCTTGAGTTTCTTTTTAATTGCAGGTCACTATCAAAAAGAAGATTAAATGGTATTTGGATAGTAGTTGTTCAAGACACATGACAGGGGATTCAAATTGTTTTATAAAGCTTGTTCAAATAGATGGAGGAAAAGTCTCTTTTGATAGAAATAGCAAGGGAAGAATTGTTGGATGTGGAACAATAAAGATTGGAAGTCTAACAATCAACAATGTTTCCTTGGTAGAAGGACTAAATTACAATCTACTCAATATAAGCCAACTGTGCGACACTGGATTTAAAATCAATTTTCAGGAAGGAACATGTTCAGGAACTAGTAAAGATTTCTCTCAATCTTTTACTGAGTGTAGACATGGGAATATTTATCTTCTGGATATAAAACCAGAAAGATCGCAATACTTGATATCAGTACAAGATGAAGCAAATCTCTGGCATCGGAAGTTTGGCCATATCAACATGAAGCAAATTGCCAAAATTTCTTCCAAGAAACTTGTTCGTGGACTACCCAACCTGAAAAACCAAAAATCTGACTTATGCACACCATGTGCATTGGGAAAACATGTTAGAAGTTCTTTTAAACCAATAAATCAAGTTTCCACTAACCGTGTGCTACAGCTCCTACATATGGATCTCTTTAGACCAACTAGAACTCAAAGCATTGGTGGAAAGAGATTTTGCCTAGTAATAGTGGATGATTATTCACGATTTACTTGAGTCTACTTTCTAGCAAGTAAGTCTGAAACCTTCTCTCATTTTCTAAAGTTTGATAAGAAAGTGCATAATGAGAAAGGTTATGCTATTTCAAGCATTCGAATAGACCATGGAGGTGAGTTTGAAAATCAAGACTTTGCCAAATTTTGTGATGAATCTAGTTTTCAGCATATGTTCTCCTCTCCATATACATCTGAACAAAATGGAATTGTGGAAAGGAAGAATAGATCTTTACAAGAAATGGCAAGAACTCTTTTAATTGAAAGTAATATTTCTTCTCGTTTTTGGGCTGAAACAGTTTCTATAGCATGTTATGTTATTAACAGAGTATTCTTAAGGCATATTCTGGAGAAAACTCCCTATGAGTTATTCAAAGGAAATAAGCCAATTGTTTCTTATTTTTATGTGTTTGGTTGCAAATGTTTTATCTTGAAAAATGCAAATGATCAAATGGTAAGTTTGAAGAAAAATCAGATGAAGGAATCTTCCTTGGATATTCAACCTCTAGGAAAGCCTACAGAATATTCAACAAGAAGACTCAAACTATGGAAGAATCGATGAATGTCAAATTTCAAGACTCTCCGCAAAATCAATCGGTTCAAACTCAAACCGAAGAATTTGAACCTGCTCCAGACTCTACAAAGTCTATCTTCCCTGAAGCAGCTCAGACTCTAGTAGAAAAACAACGAACGGATGTTGAAGAATCAACTAAATAAGAAGATCAACATTCTGTATGACTGACCAGCAACTGTAAGCATAAGTCTAGTCATCCCGAGGAATTCATTATTGGTGATATTAATGAAAGGATTCGAACCAGATCTAAAAGGCAAGAAGAGTCTAGTACTGTGGCACTTATTTCTGAAATAGAACCTAAAAGCATAGACGAAGCTTTAACTGACGAAAGCTGGATTGAAGCAATGCAAGAAGAACTCAGGCAGTTCAGCATTAACGATGTTTGGGAATTAACTCCTAAACCAAAAGGTAAGTCTATTATTGGAGCTAAATGGGTTTTCAGGAACAAGATGGATGAAAAAGGAAAAGTAGTAAGGAACAAAGCAAGACTCGTGGCCAAAGGATATACGCAAGAAGAAGGAATAAACTATGATGAGACTTACGCTCCTGTAGTAAGGTTAGAAGCAATTAGATTATTACTTACTTTTGCTTGTTATAAGAATTTCAGGTTATTCCAAATGGACGTCAAAAGTGCATTCCTAAATGGATTTATTCAAGAAGAAGTCTATGTGGAACAACCTCCCAGATTTGAAGATCCAAGGAAACCAGACTCTGTATTCAGATTGAAAAAGGCTCTATATGGTTTAAAACAAGCACCTCGAGCTTGGTATGACAGATTAAGTAAATTTTTAATTCAAAATGATTTTGTTAAAGGAAAAGTAGACACTACCTTATTTATTAAAAGGGAAAGTAAAAACTTCTTACTTATTCAAATTTATGTTGATGACATTATATTTGGATCACCTAACGAGAATCTGTGCAAGAAATTTTCCAAGTCTATGCAAGATGAATTCGAGATGAGCATGATGGGCAAACTATCTTTCTTTCTTGAACTACAAGTAAAACAATTGAAGGAATGAATTTTCATTCATCAAGAAAAATATGCAAAAGAACTTGTTAAAAAATTTAGATTGGAGAATTGTAAAAGGACTGATATACCAATGTCAAGTTCTTTGAAACTGGACAAAGATGAAGGAGGAAAGAAAGTTGACCAGAAACTGTACAGAAGCATCATTAGTTTACTTCTTTATCTTACTGCTTCTAGACCTGACATTTTGTTTAGTGTTTGTATTTATGCTAGATTTCAATCAAATCCCAAAGAATCACATCCAAGTGCTGCGAAACGCATCATCAAATATGTCGCAACAACCTCTAAGTTAGGTCTGTGGTATCCCAAAGAAGGAGACTTTACTCTCCTTGAATATTCAGACGCAGATCTAGTAGGTTGCAGAGTTGATAGAAAGAGCACATCCGATATTTGTCAATTGCTTGGTAACAGAATAGTATCTTGGTTTTCAAGGAAGCAAAGTACTGTAGCTCTTTCAACAGTAGAAGCAGAGTATGTGACTCTTGGAAGTTGCTGTTCTCAAATCTTATGGATTAAACAACAACTAAGAGACTTTGGAATTGAAGACTCATGCACCGAGATCAAATGTGACAATACCAGCTCAATTAATTACACAAAGAATCCAATTCTTCATTCAATAGCAAAGCACATAGAGATTCGACATCATTTTATTAGAGATCATGTTCAAAATGGAGAAGTCTTGATCCAATTCATTGACTCAAAGATTCAGCTGGCGGACATATTTACAAAACCTCTAGAGAAAAGCTTATGAGTCTATCCGCTCCAGACTTAACATCTTATCTCTCAAAGTCTGACGAGGTTCAGACTCAGGGATAAAATCTTAAGAAGTTCAGACTCAGGGATAAAATCTTAAAAAGCTTAGACTCAGAGATAAAATTTGAAGAAACTAAGACTCAGGGATAAAATCTGAAGAAGTTCGGACTTAGAAGACCAAAAGTTACGACTGTAAATTATTTCGGTTACAGTATTTTAATTTTCGAATAAAAACTCGAAAAGGTAAGATTGCTTATTAATCACCAATTAATTTATGTTATTATTCTTGAAAAGACAGTTATCTATTTTCAAAAAGGCAGTTATTCATTTTTGAAAAGGCATTTTTATTTTTCCTTTTATGACGATTCGTATACCCTGTTTCGATTGGTTTATATAATGTTCTTTTTCTTCATTTTTACCCACAAACCCTAGAGCATAGAACCTTACTTTCTTACTTTTTCTCTCTAGTTTAATCCATAAAGTTTTCATCTTTCTCGCAAATCGAGTTCGAAAATTCTCTCAAAGACTGTGACAATGTCTTTCCAAAGAAAGTCCTCAAGGATTGCAAGCAGGGGACCACAGTTTATGCGTGAAGGTCCTACGCACTTCGATCTAACTGAGGAAGAAGACTCTTCAAGGCAGCAGGAAAGTCAACAACAACATTCTCAACCGCGCCACTCTTCTCAGGCTAGACCACAAGAGCATCAGCAACAACAAGTAGAGGAAGAATTTATTGAGGATGTCAAACCAGTAAGGACTCTTAAGCCTGCATTTACTTTCAAACTCTACACCGCTTTGAAGGAAGGTGGTTCTGCAATGACTTTTCTTGATGAATTTTTGAGAGAAAAGGGGTATCGAAATGAAACCCACTTTTTAAGAACTATGGAACGTTTGGGAATTGTTCCTGTTGGTGCGGCAAAAAGGGCTTTTGCGAATTTTCCAAATGATCCATGTTTTGGAGGAATTAATCAACCTGAGAGAAAAGATGACGATGAAAAGATGTTCACTCAGTTTAAGCCTAGGATGGGTGTTGCTGCGAACATTCGAGGAAAAAGAGCAGATCTATTTGGTTTTGAGGAACACAAGCAAGTTTATTCTAATCTGCTGAAGCGAGGGGTGATGAATCCAAGGAGTGTGGATTTTGACTTGCTCAACTCATTAAACGTCAAGTTGCGGGAGAAGTTTGCTATAATCCAACTTGAGCGCTTTTGCTCTGAAACAAATGTTGCTCATTATGAACTTACTGCGTATTTTTATTCCAATCTAATCTTTTTGGATGCGAATAGATTTTCTTTCAGTGTTAGAGATCAAGAGTATGTGGTAGATATGGACACTCTAGCTGATGTGATTGGAGTGGAGAGAGGATTTTCCAATCAATCGGTGTGTCTATTGGTCATGCGACTATGGAGCTTGTTTGAGATAGAATTGCAGAAGGCCGAATTTCTTATTTGAGGATGAGTGCCTCTAATATCTTGCTCCATAAGATCGTGATCAATTGTCTCAGGCCCAAATCCACATCAAAGACTGATGTCTCCAATTCTAAAGCGAAGCTAATGTACGCCATCAACGTCGATTACAAGTTCTTTTTGCCTCACACCATCATATTTCATATGTATAGATCAATGGCAAAAGACAAGGGAAAACTTCCTTATTCTGCTCTTGTTACTCGTCTATTCAGACATCTCAACATTCAGCCTCCCAAAATTCTGAGTGTTCAAACCATTGATCAAATGGTGATAGAACTGAAGATGGTTACAAAGATGCGTCTGAATGAGCTAAACAAGACTTTAGAGAGATTTAAGGAGAAGACCCCTGTCAAGTCTCGACAAGACCCTGTGACTGCAAAAAGGAAAGGCAAGGAGCCCATGTCAGCTCCATCTAAGAAGAGGAGAGCAATCATCTTGCAGGATGAAGAAGATGAGGACAACATCACTATCTCTGCTCTTGCCTTAAAGAATGTACAACATCTTGTTCCAAAAACAGAAGATCAAGAGAACCAAGACAGAGAGGAGACAGAGAAAAGGAGTGAAGAGAGGGAAACGATGAGGAAAGAAGAAGAAGAAGAAGGAAGAACAGAAGAAAAAGAGCAAAGAGGAGAACAAACAGAAGGAGAAAGTCATGGTGATTCTCCAACAGAAAAAGAAGCACAAGATCTTCGTGATATTGAAGAAGAACCAGAGCAAGAGGAATATTTCTCTCCACCTGAAGGTACTGAAACAGGGGGAGCTGGTGATAAAAGATGTACTCTTTTACTTGCTTTTACTAGTGATGATGTTAGTCGTTCTCCTGCCAATCCAGAGGATGTGTATGCCTCTCAATTTCCTAAAGATGATAATGAGGCTTCATCTCCAAGTCTGGATGTTCGTGTTGAAGTTCCATCATCTAGCTATACTCCACAAACTAATCATGCTGAAGCAAGCACTCAAACTGACAACTTAGCAGACTTTAAAAGATTGCTTGAAGTTCTTTTGGAGATCAAAGGTCAGGTTTATGCCTTGGGATGTGAATTGCAGACCTTGCAGAATGCTCATCAAGCCACTTCAGTTTCTATGCAAGATCAAGTTCAAGCCCTTAATCTTCAAATTCAAGCAAATGCAAAGGGTAAGGATCTAGCGCAACTGCAGGAGGATCTGAGAAAGCTGGAGGAGATTGTCAAGTCTACGGGAGATTTTCAGCTCATTCGCATTCCCAAATCATCTTAATTTTATTCTTTTTGTATTTTCCACTTTTTGCTGTTGACAAAAAAATGGGAGAAGTTGGTGCAGATTTGACTCGATTTGACTTTTTGGTTTTTGATTGGCTTTGATTGTTTTTATCTTTTGTTTGGATGGACTGGTTTGGATTATTTTGACTTTTTTTAATGCTTGAAGTATCTTAAGCTATGTTGATGATTTTGGTAAAGATAATTGCTTTTACAGGACTAACTTATTTTCTGTGGATGCAGAATCGCTACTATCTTTATCCTAATCTGCTTATCTTTTATGAGATATCTTTGTTTGCTTAAGTGTTGTCTTGCAAATCAAAAGTATCCAAATCTATAGGAAAGTTTTGTCACCATCAAAAAGGGAGAGATTGTTGGAGAAAACTTCCCTATTTGTTTTGAAGTTGACAAAACGTTTCCATCAGTCTAGTCTGAAGACTTGCAGATTCTATCGTCAAAGTCTGAAGACCTCCAGACTCAAGATTTAAAGGCTGCCCTCATTGATAGTTTCCAGACCGACGAAGAAAATTATTATTCGTTAAATAAGACGAATATATCTTTAAGGATTTGATTCGTGCGTTTAGGGAAGATCTCACGGCTGGAGATAGCACCTCAAGATCTGTTATTCGTATTGAGATTAATTCGAGTAATTTAGATCCGATTGATTGGCAAAGTATACTTGGAAGGTTCTACTTATGGAAACCTAGATCCTGATTGTATGGGCGAGCAGGATTGGTGGGCTATCATCACATTCCTCGAATAACTCAAGATCTCCCTAATTGATTATGTCCAACGGCTTGATTGGAAGAACTCATTTGGACGGTGCCAACGGTTATGAAGGCATGGAGGAGTATATAAGGAAGACGCTCAAGTTGTTCGAGAGTGCTCGATAGAAAAATTCCAAAGTCTAAAGCTCCTTGTTCTTTGCAATTTCATTTGTTGAGCCCAATTTGTACTCAAAAGAGAGATTAGATAATTGTGAGACCTTGAGGAAATGTAGTAGAGTCTCTACACTGTGGAATCAAGGATATGAGACTGTAAATTCTCTTTTGGTTCTTAGTAGAATCCAGTCGGTGGGCTGTTAGTGTGGGAGAGTGGACGTAGACTTGGTCTAAGCCGAACCACTATAAACCTAGTGTTTTGATTCTCTATCCCTAAACTCTTTACTTTACATTGCAGCTCTATACGATTGTCTATAGTTCTTCACACTTTCAGTTTATTATTCTTAGAAGCTAAACTACCTTGTTAAGATTCGCAAAAACTTCTTTGATCACCTATTCACCCCCTCTAGGTGCTCGTACTAGCCCTATCACGGAGAACCCCAATGATGGCTAGGGCGGCACAAGCACGGTGATCTACAGTGATGAGGCGTTCATGATCCCAGTCGTTGGTCAGCCCTTGTCCTCCGGTCAGTATTATGTGCTTCGGCGTCACAGGAAGCATAAAGGGTATGATCTTTCAAAGTACTTTGAAGAGTTTCACTTCCAGTTGTATTCACATTAAGTGAAATTGATCTTAAGATTGTGCGTGTAATATAATCATGCTCTTCAACAAAGTTTAATTTCTGAAACAAATACTGTTTAATTTCTGATATGTGTCAAGTGTGCAAAGGCGACAGGTTTGTTTAGAACGACTTTTCTTACATTAGCAGTGGATCCAGCATTAACCTTGCCTTTGGTTAGCTACTTAGCTGCAGCACTTGGGTTTATCTTTTACCGTACCAAAAGTATTTGGAACTTTTGAAAAGTTTGACATATTGATATTTGTATTCACGTTCATACACATCGTTTTCATAGATTTTTGCAAAAACTAAATGAAAATCTACGCAAGCGGATACCGAACACCATGATCCTGGTTCGACCGCAAAACAAAATTAAGGCTCTGTCGGACAATAAAAATAAATTCCGTACTTATGAAAAAAAAAAAAAAGATTCTGAGGCCTACGAAAAATGTCGCTCCACTTCCTTTACCATTTCCTAAAGGATATGTATAAATTCCATTCTCCTTGTACAGATTTTCTTCTTCTTTTTCTAATGCATGGCACCATCAACAGTCAGTCGATCAGGATCGGCAATGGCTGCTGAACTGCTAGTCCAAGAATTTGGACCAGTGAGATTGACCAGAGACCATAGATTTTCCTCTGGGCTGTCGTCGTATTCGTTCCTTCCCATGCAAAGACAAAATGGGGCCGTGAACAAAAAGGAATCGAAAATGTTCTTGGCATTTTCGAGGACCGCCGAGGATAAGAGAAGGAGCACGTGACACTATAATTCGCTTGCTTGTTGGCCAAAACGTCCAATCAATTTGGCGAACTCAACCAAGCTGATCACGGCTGACCACAGATCTGAGAAAGAAATATCTGCCCACCCTCTTCTAAATGGGGGCATCACTCAAAGAAACTAATGTTTCTCACGTAAATGAACAAATCTTCGACATTTCCAGATTAGGCAGTAAAATACTGAAGCTCTTTTTCTTTTTTTTTTTTGAAGATGTACGTGACGCGGCCTCGGTCCATGTACAGCTGGCGGAACCACCCCGAGGCCCTCATGGAGTCTACGCCAGGGTTGCCAAGCACTGGATACTTGGTGATAGATGACGAGGACATCCACTGCTGCTGTTGCTGCGGGCTGGGCAAGGACAGGCAGCCCTACGTGTAAAATAGCTAAAGAGGAGGAGAGATGAGGCTAAGACTTCTCCTTTTTCATTCAGAACATCAAAATTTTTTACAAAGACAAATACATTACAAAAAACACCACTAAAATATGACCCACAACTACTCATGTTCTACATAAAGCACTTACTCCACTAACTCCTAAAAACTAGGATAATTAACATACAAATTAGCTAGACGTGACTCCACTAACTCTTAAAGACTAAAATAACTGAAAACCCAAATTAGCAAAACGTGTAGAAAGAAACGACTATTATTTCAACAATCCCTCCTTTAAACTAATGTTTGCTAACATTTAGTGTAAAGCCTTGACTGTTTTCAACGTGCAGACACCTAGTAACCTTATGAGCTTCACAAATGACTCCATCTTGAGGACCTTGGTGAATATATTAGTAAGTTGATCTTCACTTGTGTAGTAGCTTAGATTAATTGCTCCATCGTTACTAAGATCTCTCAAGAAATAAAACTTCACATCAATGTGCTTGCTTCTTCCATGTAGTACAGGATTCTTGGAGAGTTTGATTGCCGAGTTGTTCTCTCAAAAAAAGTTAGTAGCTCTAGGTTGCTTGAATTGCAGCTCCTCAAGAATTATCCTTAGCCAAATAGCTTGACAATCACAAGTTGTTGCAGCAACAAATTCAGCTTCTGTACTTGACAAGGTAACAATTTGTTGCTTCTTGGATGACCACGAAATAGCACCTGTCCCAAACATAAAAGACTAACCCGAAGTGCTCCTCCTATCATCTTGATCTCCTACATAATCACTATAAGTAAATCCCAACAAATCGGACTTTTCACCCTTGTAAAATAGCCCAAAGTCTCTAGTTCCTTGCAAGTGACAAACTTGATAGCTAACAAATGCATTTTTGTAGAATTCTCCATATATCTACTGATTAAACTCACAAAATACATTATGTCTGGTCTTATTGAAGTTAGATACATCAAACTGCTCACAATTTGTTTGTAAAGTGTGCTATCAACATTCCTCCCTTCATACCACCGCCCTCAACGGCGCAGCTGGCTTGGCCTCTCTCCCCCTCACGAAGGGGAGAAGTTTGAATCCCAAAGGCGTCGTTAGGGATTCTTACCTAGAGTACTGTGGTGGTGGGTCCTACAGTCGCTCCCCCAGGGTTTGCTCGCCGGTTGTCGGCTTATGGGATTCCCTGGGTTACCAAAAAAAAAAAACATTCCTCCCTTCATGATCTTTGTAAAGTTTTAAGCCAAACTCAACTAGAGTGTTTACAGGATTACAATCATTCATCTGAAACCTATCATAAAGATCCCATCACCCGATCGTACCACTTCTATGCCAAGAAAGTAATGCATCATACCAAGATCAGACATTTCAAACTCATCAATCATAGATTCCTTGAATTTTTCAAACATGACATCACAATTTCTAGTAAATATAAGATTGTCAACATACAAGCAGACAATGAGCATTTTCCCTTTATCTCCAATCTTGACAAAAAGTGTATGCTCATAAGAACATTTTGAAAAACCAACTTTAAGAAAATAAGTTTGAATACATCTATACTAAGCCCGAGGGGCTTGTTTTAGCTCATAAAGAGCTTTCTTCAATTTGTAAACTTTATGCTCATTTCCAATCTTGACATAACTAGGGGGTTGTTCGACAAATACCTATTCCTCCAAGTACCCATACAAGAATGCCGATTTGACATCTAGCTGGAAAATAGGCCAAGAATTCTATGCCGCCAATGCAACCACCAATCTGATCATGTCATGTCTTGCAACTGGAGAAAAAAATTCTATATAGTTGATCTCATATTGTTGTTTATATCCCTTGGCTACCAAACGCGCTTTGTATTTGTCAATTTTACCATTTTCTTTTAGTTTTGTTTTAATGACCCACTTTACACCAATGGTTTTGTGTTCATTCGAAAGATTGGATAGCTCCCAAGTATCATTTCTTTCAATGGCATTAATTTCATCATCCATCGCTTTTCGCCATTTTTCTTCTTTGACAACACTCTCAAAAGTTGTAGGGTCATAGTATGAAAATAAAGCAAAGTAAGTAATTGAATCTCCAATTCCAATTACCTCATAATCTTCCATCCAAGCAGGCCTTCTTCTGACGTGGAGAAGAGATTGAGCTTCTTCTTCATTGACTTTAGTGACTATCGGTGAAATTCCAACAGCTGTAGAAGTCGTATTTGATGAGTTTTTAGGCATACAATGTGCTGAAATCTGCTCCTCTTCAACATCATTGTCATAAAGGACTTGGGTAGGCTGCTACCTATTCCAATCCTAAGTTTTCTCTTCATCAAAAACAACATCCCTACTAGTCACAATCTTCTTTGTTAGTGGATTGAATAATTTATATGCTTTAGATGCTTCACTTACACCAATAAAGACATACTTTTCAGCCTTTTCATCAAGTTTCTTCCTTTTCTCATCCGGAACATGGGCATATGCGATGCATCCAAAGATTCTGAAGTGATTTACAGTCGGTATTCTCCCACTCTAAGCCTCTTCTAGTGTCATATTTTAAACAACAAAAGTTGGACTTTTGTTTAAAACATGAATGCTCCAATTTACTGCTTCTGGCCAGAAAGTCTTTGGAACTCTTCCTCTTGTCAATAAGTTTCTCTCCATGTTGAGAATAGTTCTATTTTTCCTCTCAGACACACCATTTTGTTGTGGTGTATATGCGGCTGTAAGCTCTCTTCGAATACCATGCTCTACACAAAAAACTTCAAATTCTTTTGAACAATATTCGCCACCAGGATCTGTTCGAAGGGTTTTAATGGTTTTTCCTACTTCATTTTCAACACGAGCTTTAAAGCTTTTAAATGCGGAGAAAGCTTCTGATTTTTCCTATAAAAAATAAACCCAGGTTTTTCTTGAAAAATCATTAGAAGGTAATTAAGTATCATTTACCTCCATTATAAGATGGGTTTATAGGATCACAAATGTCCAAATGCACCAGCTACAAAGCATCATTTGCTCTCCATGACTTCTCTTTTGAAAATTGAGAACGATGTTTGCTAACAACATATTCTTCGCAGACTTGGGAGGAAGTAGCAATTTGAGGAAGAATTGTCACCATGCTTTTCTGTTGGAGGGTCTTCAATCCACCAAAATTCAAGTTGACTATAGCGAAAATGCCACAGCCATAAGGATCTTTCTTTTCAGCCATCAAACAAGATTGGATATTTTCAATCTTTAATGGAAACAGTCTATTTGAGCTCATATGAACAACTGCAATAGCACCTTTAATGGAATCATAAATTTCACAAACACCCTTCTTAATAGTGATAACATAATCATTTTCTTGTAATTGACCAACACTCAATAGGTTACTTTTTAGGTCAAGAACATACAACACATTAGCGATTGTTTCCACAAAACCATTTTTATTTCTTATCTTAATACCACCTTTTCCCATCACTTTCACAGTAGAATCATCCCCAAAACTCATAGTGGAATGAAAATCTTCATTTAAATAAGAAAAAAAAAGACTTACTTCCGCTCATATGGTTACTGCAGCCTATATCCACATACCAAATATCTAACTTGGGCTCCTTTTTATCTTGAACAGCCATCAACAACGTTTCTGCTTCCTTTTCTTCAACAAAATCTGAACTCTTTGCCTTTTCTTTATTATTAGGCAGCCTAGTATAACATTCAGATGCATAATGATCAAATTTATGACATCTAAAGCACTCTACTTTGGATTTGTTAGGATCCCGTCCTCTGCCTTTGCCTTGAAATTGGTCATTATTGGCTTTGAAATTCCTGCTAGCATCTCTATTCCCTCGATCTCCCCTTCCTCAACCTCTACCTCGATCCCTTCCTCGGAAATTGTTAAAATGAGTATTGGTAGAAGCCTTCAACGCTTGCTTCTCTACTGCTGAACTTCTGTTCATCTTATGTTCATGGACCAATAAAGAGCTTTGCAATTCATCAAGAGAGAGCGCATCTATGTCTTTCGACTCTTCAATTGAATAGACAACATAATTAAATTTGGTGTCAGGGAATGCAAAATCTCTCCACAATGGTGACGTCGTCTATCTTCTTGCATGTAATTGCATCTTGTTGCTGATCTCCATTGTTCTGGCACAATAGTTGGTGACAAATTCTCCATCCTTCATCGCTAGTGTCTCAAAATCTCTTCTCAAGGCTTGAAGCTATGCACGCTTCACCTTAACAGAGTTTTGATATTTCTTCTTCATAGAATCCCAAATATCCTTAGAAGTTTCTTTGCAAAGAATAGTTTCCAAGATGGGACAATCAATAGCCTGAAAGAGATAATTTTTCGCCTTTAGGTCCTTCAGCTTTCTAGCTTCCAATTCTGCTTTCTAGGGATCTGTCAAAGCCATGCCTACTGGTGACTCTTGAATTCCAAATTCCACGACTGACCAATACTCCTTTGACCGTAAAAAATTCTCCATTAGCATGCTCCAATGGTCATAGTGACCATCAAAGCGTGGAATTGATGGTCGAACAAAATTGGCGGTGGCCATTGGAAATGTTGCTGTTGCAATTATCTCACGAAGGTATCTCACACCTCTAAACCTTCTTTATCTTTTTAAAACTCTCTCACTCTTTTCATAGGCTCTGATACCATTGTAAAATATCTAAAGGGGAGGAGAGATGAAGCTGAAACTTCTTCTTTTTCATTCAGAATATCGAAGTCTTTAACAAATACAAATACATAACATAAAACACCACTGAAATAGGAATGATGACTACCCATGTTTTGCATAAAGCACTTACTCCACTAACTCCTAAAAACTAGGATAACTAACACACAAATTAGCTAAACATGACTCCACTAACTCTTAAAGACTAGAATAATTAAAAAAACCAAATCAGCAAAACGTGCAGAGAGAAACGACTATTATTTCAACACTATGAACTCCCCTTCCCTCAGAACAAGGACCTCACTATCCAGTGCCCTCAAAACAAGCCACGGAACAAGGACCTCACCGTCCGGTACTCAGGCACAAGCACAAAGATATACAAAGATGAGGTGTTGATGATCCCAGTCGTCAATCTGCCCTTGCCCTTGTCCTGCAATCAGTACTACGTGATTCAGCATAGCAGGAAGCATAAAGGGTAAGATCTTTCGAAGTACTTTGCCTAGTTTCACTTCCTCAGTCTGTTCTTGAGTTAGGTGATGAATATGTCAATATCTGCAAATAGGACAAGGGGATATTATCGGATGGATGATGTGGGGATGTGAAAAAATCTATGCAAGAACCAGCTTTTGTTGCAATAGTTGAAGTTACGGCTTATCACGTCACTTAGCAAACAGGTTTTGGTAAAAGTTTAGCTGCTTATTGCATGATTTAGTTTAATGGCATTCCTCAAAAAGTCTAAATCGTTCTATCTTGAATGGCCATGTAGGAAAGCGCATGCTAATTAGAAGGGCCACGATAGAGACGAGAAACCTAGCCCCTGGAATCGAGATGACGTATACCAGCTGTTTGAGATCTACCGGAACGAGACAATGGGCGGGTTTAGGTCCACCGGCTTCAACGCGGGGTCCGTTATTTCGGATGGGTACCCTCGGAGATTCTTGAAGAGGAAAGGCTGGGCCCTTCATGGCAAAAAGCCCAAGAACTTCTCCTTGCGCGACGATGCGCGGGGATTCGACGACTCGAAGAGGTCAGAGCTCCCGAGCCTTGACTTCCCTATTGACAGGAAGAGCTCGGACCCGGTGGTCGTAGGAAAGTGGTACTGCCCTTTCATGTTCATCAAGGACGGGAAGGTCGGGGACCAGATCAAGAGGTCAGCGTTCTATGAGATGACGCTGCAACAGAGGTGGGAACGGGTCGATGCCTGCGAGAATTATGCCAATGAAGGCAATGCTGTGGAAGTGGATGTGGCCGTTCAGAAAGAGGCCATCACAATGTGGTGAGGAAGCTGGGGAGGGTGATGTCGGTGATGGAGTGATGTGGTTTAGGAGTAAGAAAAGAAAAATAGGACTGAAAATGGTGATTGTGGAGAGGATGAGGGGGGAAGAAGCGAGAGTGGGTTGGGTGAAGGAGGGAGAGAAGACGGCGAGAGTGAAGAGAAGGGGGGAGTTCATCAAGAGCGGGTTGAGCGAGGAGGGTTGGAAGAGGTTTGGTTGTTATGTGCTGGTGGAGACGTTTGTGCTGAAGAAAAGGGGTAAGACTGTGGTGTTGGCTTACGACTTCTTTCACACTCACTAATTGAGAAGCAAATGGGAGAGACAAATTTCCTCATCAGCGTTCTGTTTTTTGTGGGTTTAATCTTCGCTGTTTCTGTGACTGGTGTCCATGAAAGTCTAGCTAAGTTCTTATGCAAGATATGCTTGGTTTGTACTTTTTCCTTCAAGTGTGGTTCATTCGTCTATGCTGTAAAACATATTACCGTAGTTATTCCTACCGTTATAAAGCAAGGAGCGAGATTTTTTGTATTGGCTTTCAGCTTTTGTTGTTACGCATGTCCATCCATCAAGAATTGTCGATGGAGAAACGTAAGAAGCAAGGGTAAGAATTTCAGTTTCTAAGGCAATACAAGTAGATATTTAGATAAATTTCAAGAATGCTTTCTTAAAAGACCAAAGATTTGGCCACTGCACACCATGTACAATCCACTTGAAATTGTTATGCACAAATCAGGGGCACGGGTGTGGAAACATGGCTATTTAGAAAGTATTGCAACACTTTGCGAGCACCACGAATGGATTAAATTCAAATATTTGGCATATGTAAGTCGTCCTAATGCAAAGCAGTTTGCAAGTACTTGGTGGGATTCGAATCTCCAATTTTTTATGAAGAAGCTAGCACCCCAACCAATCACACCAACACTAGAATTGTTGTATAGACTCTTCAACCATGCTTCGAAACAAAGACCTATAGTTTCTAGGAGGAAATGGCCAAACATTTAAGGAGTGCATACGCTAGAAGCATCACTAAGTAAGCCAAAAAGAAAGCAATGAACTATGTCACTAGTGAATGAAATTCTACTCATATTAGATCGTTAAAAAATAAAACATAAGAGTATACTGTTTTTGTCTTCGACGGAAAAAAAATTCATTCTTAAGAAAAAATAAAAAAATATTTTTAGTTCCTGTTATGACTTATGAGGATCTTAGCATCTCCATAAAATGAAAGAAAGGGAATCATTTCAAGTTTTATCTTAATCTTATACCGGATGCAATCCTCAAACTTTTAATTTATGCAATTGCATAGTTTAACTTACTTGATTAGTGTAATTACGTTATTTCATCCTTAATGAACTTAATCACATAAATCTGGCTACTCACATGGAGACTTTTAATAATCGTTGTTCGTGTTTTCTCGAAATTTGACACGGAATTGGTGGGCACATATTTGTACCAAATGGTAACATTTGGACGAAATGTATTGGATACGAAACCGATAGCATGTTGAATTTTCGTTCTTCTTGTACGACTTTTCTTTTTGTTCTTTTTTGACCCATTAATGGTTGCTGAACTGCTTGTGCAAGACTTTGGACCGGTGAGATTCGCTAGAGAAACATAGATTTTCCTATGGGCCATCGTCGGATTCGTTCCTTCCTTGCAAAGAAAAAAAGGCCATGAATATAAACTCATGGAAAAGAGAATGTACTTGGAATTTTCAAGGACCAGCACACGACAATAGGAGAAGGAGCCAAGTCAAAGAAGACGAGTGGGCACGTGACGATACATGATTCGCTTGCTTGTGGCCAAAAACATCCACTCAATTTCGCGGGTTCAACCGAGAAAGAAATATCTGCCCACCTCGTTATAAATGGGGGCGTCACTTCAAGAAACTCATGTTTCTCGCGCAAACGAACAGATCTTCGACATTTCAAGATTAGGTAGTAAAATACAAAAGTTCTTTATCTTTTGTTGAAGATGTATGTGACGCGGCCTCTGTCCATGTACCGGCAGCATCCCGCGGCCCTCTCGGAGGCTCCGCCGGCGGGGCCTGGCTCTGGATACCTGGTGATCCAGGACGAGGAAGCCCAGAACTTCCACTTCTTCGGGCTGTTTAAGGACGGCGAGCTCTACGACTTCCCCTTCCCTCAGAACAAGGACCTCACAGTCCGGAACAGTGACGGTGAATTCACATCCCATGATGAGGTGTTCATGATCCCAGTCGTCAGCCAGCCCTTGTCCTCCAATCAATACTATGTGATTCAGCGTCGTGGGAAGCACAAAGGGTATGATCTTTCTAAGTACTTTGAATAGTTTCACTTCTTGTCTGTTGTTGAATTAGGTGATGAATATGTTGATATTTATAAATAGGACAGGTGAATATCATTGGATGGATGATGTGGGGGTGTGAGAAAATCTCTGCGAGAACTCGCTTTTATTACAGTGGTTGAAGTTACATCTTATCACGTCACTTAGGAAATAGGTTTTAGTAAAAGTTTAGCAGCTTAATGCGTGATTTATATTCGTGGCATTTCTCAGAAAGTCTAAATCATTCTATCTGGAATGGCCGTGTAGGGAAGCGCATGCTAATTCGATGGAAGAAGACACGGGCACCTGCTTGTGCTTCCGATTTGTTCCAGACAAGAAACCGAGCCCTTTGGATCCTGACGACATATACCAGCAGTTCGTGATTTACCAGCGTGAGATGATATGGGGGTTCGGCGGCTACCGTGCAAAGTCCGTCACCCCAGGTGGGTACCCTCCAAGTTTCCTGAAGAGGAAAGGCTGGACCCTCAATGGCAAAACGCCCAAGAACTTTTACTTGGATAACGATGCGCCAGGAGTCAATGACTCTCAGAGGTCAAAGCTCCCGAGCCTTGACTTCTCGATCGAAAGGAAGAGCTCGGACCCAGTGGTGGTGGGGAAGTGGTACTGCCCGTTCATGTTCATCAAGGATGGGGAGGTCGGGGACCAGATCAAGACGTCGGCATTCTACGAGATGACGCTGCAACAGAGATGGGAACAGGTCCATGTGTGTGAGAATCATGCCAGTGAAGGCAATGCTGTGGATGTGGATGTGCTTGTTCAGAAGGAGGCCATCACAGTGTTTGGTGAGAAAGCTGGGGAGGGCGATGTGAGTGATGGAGTGGTGTGGTTTAGGAGTAAGAGAGGAGGGATAGGGCTAGGCATGGCGATTGTGGAGAGGATGAGGTGGGAGGAAGAGAGAGTGGGTTGGGTGAAGGAGGGAGAGAAGAGAGTGAGGGTGAAGAGAGCGGAGGAGTTCATCAAAAGCGGGTCGAGCGAGAATTGGAAGAGGTTTGGCTGTCATGTGTTGGTGGAGAGTTTTGTGCTGAAGAGAATGGATAAGACTTTGGTGTTGGCTTATGACTTCATGCACACGCACCAAGTGAGGAGCAAATGGGAGTGACATTTCCTCATCAGTATTCTGTCTTTTGTTGGTTTAATCTTTGCTGTTTCTGTGTCGCTTGCCCATGAAAGCTTAGCTAAGTTATTATGCTAGATATGTTTGGTTTGTACTTGTTCCTTCAAGTGTTGTTCATTCGTCTATGCTGTAAATCACATTATTGTAAATATGCCTACCGATGGAGAGCAAGGAGTGAGAATTTTTGTATTGGCTTTTCAGTATTTGATGTTGTCCATGTCCATCCGTGAGGAACAGTCAATGGAGAAATGTAAGCAACAAGCAAAGGCAAGAATTTTAGGTTTTTAAGGCGAAACGAGATGACATTTTAGTTGAATTTCACATGTGCTTTCTTAAAAGACTAGAGGTCCGGCCACAGCAAATCATACACAATCCACTTGCATAGTCGTTGGGCATACTTTCTTTTTTGCGTTTTGATATTTTAGGAGTATAAGCGTGGAGACGCGATTATTTGAGACCCATGCAATACCTCGCAAGATCAATGAATGGATTAAATTTGGACATTCGACGTTTGCAAATTGCCCTAAGTTACAGCAGTTTATATATAATTTGTGGGATTTGAACAAGAGATTTCCAATTTTTGAGTCAGAAATATTCTATAGCCCCAGCCAATTACACCGACCTTGGAGTTGTCGTAAACTGTTCATCAATGCCTCAAACCAAAGACCTAAAGTTTCTAAGGCACAATGCCCAAACATTTGAGCGACTGTGTGCGCATGAAGCACGATAAGCAAGCAATGACCAACGTTACTTACGGTGTGAAATTCCACTTATGTTAGATCATAAAAAAGAAAAGCATAAGCCAGTACAAGTTGTCGAGGAACTTGAATATGGAGGTTGAGCAGTTATATCTTTGAATAGCTTTCTAAGGTTCCTTTATGTTGTGCATGAGATTTTAACTATGCTCAATACTAAAGCGTACCAGGGATTGCCCGAATATGTATCTGTAAAAGTGCCCTTGTACTAACCGCAAGTGTGCTTGAGCCAGGTGACCATAAAAATGCCTTCAATAAGCTTGGGTCTTGACCCCTTGCTAGTAGCCCGGAAAGGATATGGCGCTACTCTCACTTAACGCTGAATAGAGACAAGAAGCGCAAATTCCGCCCACCTCTTACCACATGTCCCACAAGCATGTAAATTGATTATGACAATATTTACATAAAAAAAGAAAGAAAGAAAGAGACTCAACGGAGTCACGCCTTGCGAGCTTTGCGCATCCTCACATCAGCAAAATTGAGTCTCACCAAAGGTCGGTCAGGCTTGACCTCACTGGCCTTGGGCAACCTTGCCCCTATAAGGGTGAGCCTCGCCCGACAGATGAGGTCGGCCCTCGCATGTGGCCAGTCACCAGCCATCGTGGAGGTTCGACGACCTATGGAGGAAGAAGGAAAAAGAAAAAAGAAAGAAAAGAACTAATATTTTTAAAGTTAAAGAGTTCCAAAAAAAAATTCCAAAAAATTTCATGTCAACACCAGTTGTGCTACGTAGGATAGTTAGAGTTCACGTTAATAATTTATGGCCAAAATTGATCGAATGAATTATATTGACAAATTATCAAAATGTTTAGTACTAAATTGATCAATTAAAAAGTTTAGAATAGAATTGACACTAGGTTTAGAACTTTTATGGTAATTACTCCTAAGCTTATGTCGGTTGTGTAACTATATATTTTTAATTTTGAAACATGCAAATTAATTCTTTAGCTTGCATGATATATCTAATTGATTAAGTCCTTTGAAGATCAATATACTTAAACGTTAGTACCACAAAAAATCTCAAATTTATACATCCGTGCCACATTTATCTTAACTAATTTTTTTTATAGCAAAAAATCCAAAAATTGATGCACCCTTGACAAATTTATTTTTCATTAATTACATCCGATATCCCTGTTATATTGTGGAAATGAAAACACACGTGGCAAATAACGCAAATGATTGGTGTGTAACGTGGATTTGATGTGAAAATTTAACTTAAATAGGTCTTCTAAATAACATTTTACAAGGGAAGCCAAAATGGAAGAAAATGAACTGAGATAAGAAAATCTACTTAAATATGATAATTTTGCACGAAGAGCTCCTTCATGTTTTGAAAATATGTTAAAATTTCCTAATTTTTCCCAATTTTGCCTCGAGATTTTCGTAGATTGGTCATGAGTATAGAACTTCGAGATTTTTTAAGATGCATAAATTAATTATGTATAACTATGATATGAATGTACTGATTTAGAATTTATTTATTTTTTGTGTGCGTGTGTGGTTTTGACCCTCTACTTATTCTCACAGCCTGGCTACTTACATAATTATGCTAATCCTCATTGTCGGTATTTCCTCGAAATATTAACAATATGACTCATATTGGGTAGGCACATATTAGTACCAAGGTTATATTTGAACAAACTAATATGACTCATATTGGGTAGGCACGTATTAGTACTAAGGTTATATTTGAACAAACTATAATTGAAAAATTCGAGAAATGCATAGTAAGCGAGCATGTGTCAAATGTCACTACATTGGCTCTAAACAAATATTGGCATAATTATATTGAACAGAACAGCAACAAGTTTTAAACTGAGTGTGCAAAAGGGAGAGGCTCGTGTAAAACGACTTTTGTTACATCATCTGTGAATCCAGCATTAACCCTACATTTACTTAGCTACTTAGGGTGTAAATAATAATCATTCTGTTTTTTAATGCAAATTCTGATCAAAAATAATTTTTTTCTATTTTTATTCCCTAGATAAGTTTATGAGCAAATGTGTTTGATAAAACATAATTTTTTTTGTTCTCTGAATAGAAATTTCTCCTTTTCTAGCAATTGGCTGCCAATCGGCAATGGGAGGTAGTTGACAGCAGGATGGCGGGCAATGGTGAAGAACGATGGCTGGCGGGCAACGGCGATTGGCAATTGGTGGGCGGTCGACTAGTCACAAGAGCAAGTGATGAGAATAGTTTTTATTAAGTAGAAAATTTTTACTTATTTTTTCTATTCTAAACCTATTTCTGGACTAAAAGTTTGTTTCATAAATAAAAAAATAAAATCGTGCTACCAAATAATTTTTTTTTTTAAAACCTATTCGCAAAACTTGCACTTCTGATTTATCTTTTGAAAAGTTTCGCATATTGATATATGTATTTCACATTTATACATATCATTTTCATAAATTTTTGCAAAAACTAAACGAAAATCTGCGCAAAAGGATATACCGGACGTCACGATCCCGGACCAATCGCAAAACAAAAGTAAGGCTTCCTCGGACAATAATTCATAAATTCCGTACTTATGGAAAGAAATAAAAAATAAAAAATTCTTTTTATCTTGAGCCTTAAGAAAAACATCGCTCCACTTGCTTAGCCATTTCCAAAGACAATTGAATTTCGCTCTTCTTGTGCAAATTTTCTTCTTTCTTTAATTGATGAATGTCGTCCTCAACAGTCCGATCAACAATGGTTGCTGGCTTGTCCAAGACTTTTGGACCGGTGAAGTTCTCTAGAAAACATAAAATTCTTAAGGGCTATCGTCGTATTCGTTCCTTCGCATGTAAAGACAACAACTCAATGAACAAAAGGAATCGAAGATGAGGAACCTTAGAGACCACGCGAACATTCCATGGAATTTTCAAGGGGGGAAGAAGAAGAGTCACTTTTTTTAAAAATGTAATATCTACTCTAGTTCTTGATGGCTTGCTTGCTCGCCACAATCCGTGCTCATCCCGACGGGCACGGAACTCAGAGAGATATTTCTGCGCACATTCTCTCGCAATAAAAGTCAACCGGTTTGATCTCTGACGTTGCAACCCCAACTTCGGGAAGCACCCTGAGGCCCTCTCGGAGGCTCCACCAGCAGGGCCCGGCTCTGGATACCTGGTGATTCAGTATGAGAAAGCCCAGAACTTCCGCTGCTTGGGGCTGTATAAGGACAGCCAGCTCTACGACTTCCCCTTCCCTCAGAACAAGGACATCACGGTGCGGTACAGTGACGGTGAAGACACATACAGTGATGAGGTGTTCATGATCCCAGTCGTTGGCCGGCCCTTGTCCTCGAATTAGTACTACGCGATTCGGCGTCGCGGGAAGCATAAAGGGTATGATCTTTCTAAGTACTTTGAATAGTCACACTTCCTGTCTGCTTTTGATTATGTGATGAATATGTTGATATTTATAAATAGGACAGGGAAATATCATCGGATGGATGATGTGGGGTTGCAAAAAACCTCTGCAAGAGCTCGCTTTTGTTGCAATAGTTGAAGTTACATCTTATCTCGTCACTTAGGAAATAGGTTTTAGTAAAAGCTATATTCGTGCCATCTCTCAGAAGATCTAAATCATTCTATCTGGAGTGGCCACGTAGGAAAGCGCATGCCCATTCCACGGGAGAAGACAAAGGCACCTGCTTGTGCTTCCGATACATTTGAGACAAGAAACCGAGCTCTTTGGATCCAGGTGACGTATACCAGCAGTTCGTGATCTACCGGCGTGAGACCATGTGCGGGTTCAGCGGCTTCCATGCAAAGTCCGTTGCCCAGATGGATACCCTCCGAGATTCCTGAAGAGAAGCTGGACCCTCTACGGAAAAACGCCCAAGAACCTCTTCTTGGATGATGACGCACCAGGAGTCAACGACTCTCAGAGGTCAAAGCTCCCGAGCCTTGAATTCTCGATCGATAGGAAGAGCTCGAACCCGGTTGTGGTGCGGAAGTGGTATTGCCCATTCATGTTCATCAAGGATGGGGAAGTCGGGGATCAAATCACGACGTCGGCGTTCTCTGAGATGACGTTGCAACAGAGGTGGGAGCAGGTCCATACCTATGACGGTTATGCCAATGAACGCAATACTGTGGAAGTGGATATGATTGTTCAGAAGGAGGCCATCACAGTGTTTGGTGAGGAAGCGGGGGAGGGCAATGCGAGTGATGGAGTGACGTGGCAAGTCATTTAATACCGCGCGAGAAAGTAGTTCCCCCGGAATAAAAGTCAACCGATTTAATCCTGGACGTTGCAACGCCACCTTTCCTTTTTTGGTCGAAATATGAGGCTTTATTTATAGGGTTAATACCCTAAAAAATCTCAAATTGATACACTTATGACAAATTTACCTCAAACTATTTTTTTTACCATAAAAAATCCCAAACTGATACATCTGTGACAAATTTACCCCGATTGAATATAAAAAAATCCTAAACTGATACATTTATGACACATTTACCCCTAACTAATTTATTCGATCGCAAAAAATTCCAAACTGGCAAATTTGTGACAAATATACCCCTTTAATAATTTGAATTTTTCTTTGTTGAGTAATAACTTAATCCTTTAATAAAATCCCCTAAATTGGATTAATAACACCAAAAAAAATCACAAAAATTGTAAACTGTGACAAACGGAGCGTAAAATCCTAAATTGGTATACCAGTCAACTGTCACGTGTCATTTAACTTAATTATTTGACAATAAAATTTAACGAAAACTAACATATGGTAAATTGGTCACAAGTGTACCAGTTTGGGGTAAATTTGTCAAAAGTATACCAGTTTGGGGTTTTTGGTGGTCAAAAAAATAGTTTAGGGTAAATTTGTCACATGTGTACTAGTTTGGGATTTTTCAGGGTATTAACCCTTATTTATATCATACGAGTGCTACCCACAGCGGGGCATCCCTACAAAGCAAAGCCCAAAGGGCTGGTGGGGGCAAAAAAGTCCAGTCATAAGGAAGACAACGATTCTTATGAGCCTTTGCAGCCCAATCAGCAACCGTGTTAGAGTTTCTTGGGCCGAATTCAAGCCTCATGGACGGGAGGCTCGCAAGGATAAGAGAGCATTCCCTGAAAAGCAGGTGCGCTTCCTGTGAGTACTTTGAATGAGAATTAACTAAACCGCGCAGGAAGTATCTCAGGCTAGGCCTTACATCCTGATCCAAGCAAGCATAGGTTCTAAACCCACGAATGAAAGCTCAAGAGGTGGAAGGCATTCCTTCGATCGCATCCGAGTCTCATTGAGACGATCGCTCTAATCTGCGGAGTTTAGAACACTCATCAGATCTAGTCGGTCTGACTGGATACAAACTCTCTCAAAACCTTTTCTCAACGAACTGAAGTCCTTCAAGCGACGCTAGGGCTTCAACCTGAGCTAGAGTGGAAGCTTTGAGAGATCTGGTGTGCCTAGCGACAAGGTTCCCGGCAAAGTCCTGACATATGCATGCTACGGCGCGGTCCGTCGTGTCCTCCCCAAGAGCGCCATCAATGTTAATTTTGAGTTCCCCTCTCTCGGGTGCTACCCAGGTAAGAGAAGTTGATGATTCCTTGATTTTCCCCGATTGGGAGGCCTAGAAGTCCCATTTTTTGAAGTTATCTTGCAAGATCTGACCCAATTCGACTGTATACTTTTCTTTTGGAATCCGGCCTCTGATGATTATGTTGTTGTGCGTCACCCATATGCACCACAGTAATGACGCCACCATTTCCAGAGAAGGTACTTTATTTTATTTTTTTTCCCTCTATTAACTTCACTATCCAGGCATCGAACCGAGTTATCTCCTTTATCATGTTTTGCAATTGAAGGTAAGGGGCTGACCATGCTTGTTGTGTCCATGGGCAGAGCAAGAGGATATCTTCAACCGTTTCCACCTTGCGTTGACATAGCGTGCACACAGGATGAGGTACGATCTTCCTCTTCCATAGATTCTCTGTTGTAGGGATTGCGTTTTGGCATGTACTCCTTAAAAAAGATCTTTATTTTAGAGTGAGTCTTTAGATTCCATATAGATGCCCATAGTGCCTTGGGTGGCTGATGTGAAGAACAGGGGCATTCTTTCAAGAAACTAAACTAATATTTCTCACATAAATGAACATATCTTCAACATTTCAAGACTGCGTATGAAAATACTATAGTATTTTTTCCTTATTTTGGAAGATGTACGTGACTCGGCCTCTGTCCGTCCACTGGAAGCACCCTAAGGCCCTTTGAGAGGCTCCACCGGCGGGGCCAAGCTCTGGATACCTAGTGATTCAGGATGAGGAAGCCCAGAAATTTTGCTTCTTTGGGCTGTGCAAGGACGGTGAGCTCTACGACTTCCCCCTGCCTCAAAACAAGGACCTCACCATCTAATACACGGAGAACCCTAGTGATGGCCAGGGCGGCACAAGCATGGTGATCTACAGTGAGGAGGCATTCATGATCCCAGTCGTTGGCCAGCCCTTGTCCTCCAGTCAATACTATGTGATTCGGCATCATGGGAAGCATAAAGGGTATGATCTTTCGAAGTACTTTGAATAGTTTCACTTCCTTTGCCTATTCTTGAATTAGATTATGAATATTGTGACATGCACGATTCTAGCCCCTGTCTCGATCATGGGAGATGTGGCCAGGTGATTGGTACGCCGATAACAAGGATTGGTCATGAACCAATTGGCCCGATCAGGAAAGGTGACTAAGGATTAGCCATGGTTCAATCGAAGTATTGGCCATGTGTTGACTAAGGGATCCATAGTGAATTGATCCACCAATCACGCAAATCGATTAGAGTCATTCAACCATGGATCAACCACTCAGCCATGAAGGTCGATCGTGGGACAATCACACACCGTCACATATCGATCAGTGGACGGTCATTAATCAATCGCACGAGGTCATGCACCAGTCACAAGTGATTCAACGTGGTGATGCATCAACCGTGAATGACCATGGACCGATTCAGTGCGACTATGTATCGACCGCAGATTGATGAATCCCATGTGACCGCATATCAACTGAGGTCGACCACAAATCAACTATGCTCAAACATGGATTAGTCACGGATTGACCGCAGATCATTTATGGGAGATCATGAATTGGCCACGGATCTAATCATGAGCCCAGTCAGCTCCGGCCATGGATCCAATCGTGAGCCCGATTAGCCAGGCCATGAGCTCGGCCTCATGACAGGCTATGAGCCAACTCGAAGTCCAGTCAACTAGTCTCAAGCTTGATCAACTTGGCTTTGAGGCTAACCAACTTTCTAGTTGCTCTATAAAAATTAGGAATTCAATTATTATTATGTATGACGATAATTATATGGGGCTCCGAGCATGGCTGGTCCTAGCCATGCATCGGCTAAGATAGGCCACTGACCTAGCCACGCCGGTCAGGCTTGGCTATGTCTAGCCTCTTCCGGTCGTGAATTAGCAACGAGACTTGATCTTAATAGGGTAGTCAACTGTGGATGAATGCAAGAAACTCTCATCCAATAATGATGGTGCTTCCATCGGCTTCCATCTCGTGCTTACATTTACGTTCTTTGGAAGTTAGTAATTTAATGAGGGGGATGAGTCACATGCTTAAGTGGCAAGATGGAGATTTGGCTTGGAGAACAAGTAGTCTAAGTCATGAAAAACATGTGATCAAATCCAAAACCATTATAACCCCAAATCTTGGAACATTTAATGAAGGCATGACTTGTCTACTTAGGTGGCAAGATAGAGATATGGTAATGATGATTAGGAGATTTGCCTTGGAGGGCAAGTTAGGTTAAGTCATCATCATTGGTAACTCATGAGCTAAGTGGACCAATTAGAAGAACACACCAAGGTTCCTTAATCATTTTCTAGGACCCTAGAGCACCCCATAACCAAGATAGCCATGCCACCCTAAAAAAGCTCATTAGGCCATTTATTAGGGTTATTTAATGAGGTTAACTTATAAATAGGACACCGCCATTCATTTTCATCATCCTTGGCTCACTTTTTCCTCTCATTCCCTCTCTTGTGCCTTTCCTTTCTCTTGGCCCTTGTCGCGACCAAATTTTTCGGTGAACCACCTAGGGTTTGGCTAATGGATTGTTAAGCCTAAACTTAACTCGAACTCTCCCAAGCCCATACCAATTCGCGACTTAGGTTCAAGTTCTTAACATGCAAATGATTTTTAATCATGAGTTGCCACTAATCAGTTTACGGTAGGTCGATTAGACACCTAAGTAAAATAATGGGAGAATTATCTTACTCCTACGAACCAAAGAGTAAGGGTACGGGGACTTGGTTACATTAGATTTCTCTAATGCCCTTTCGGTACCATTTCTTTTTTATTTTGAAAAAATGTTTGGCAAACAGTTTGAATCAATTTTAATTTACTTTCCTAACATGTGAGGTGATCACACAGGTGCGCAAACCACCAATTTAACACCCAAGAAATCAAATAAATAAAATGCAGGACTTACCTTATAGCAACGAAAGCATCTGCGTTGTTAAATCAGAATTCATATAAGCAATCCTAGATATGATTTCTAATTAACAAGCAATCACTCAATTTTTGTTTTCACTTTTTTTAAACGAGAACATAATCCATATGCAATGCAATGCTTCTAATCTAATATGAAATAATATGGCATGACAATATGTCCTAAACTATATGAATGGGTAAAAAAAACTGATGATTTCTTAATGAACATGCAACAATTAGATATGCAATCTAAATTCATCAAATGACCTAACTCTAATGACGAGGAAGTTCTAATTAAATGAACCTAGCAATCACTAAATGACGTGCATTTCATGAACCTAATTCTATATGACGCGCACATGACATTTTTTAATAACCATGCAATCTATCCTCATATGCAATGACATGCAAAGAATGCCCTAATTCTAATTTTTTTTATGAAATTCGAAATTAAAATTAAACATGCAATTCAAATAAAAAATAACATCCTAAATGAATGCAATTTCATTTTTTTTCTTTTTTCATGATTCAAAATAAAATCCCTATTCTAAATATGCAAGATAATAAAACAAACAAACCTAATCCTAATTCAAACTTTTCTTTTTGGATTTTTTCTTTTTTACGAAAATAAAATTAATTCAACCAATACCACGACAAATCAAACAAGATAAGATTGATATCCAAAAATTGGCGAACCATATCTCGCGCGTGAGATCGGGTTGACCAATTTTAAAATTAAATCGCGAATCGAATCTCGGACATGAAATCGGATTGACGATTTTGAAAGAGATTGCTAGTCGGATTTCGGACGCGAAAATCGGACTGTCAATCCCTAATTTGAGGGACAATTTCATGTCGAAATCTCAATCTTACATTTAACGAATAATCATACTAAAATGAACAAGTAAAATAAAATAAAATAAAATAGAAAACTACCTAATGTGATTTTCCTTTTTTTCTTTTCTTGCTTTTTCACCCACGGCTTGGCAGCTTCGTGGTGGGTCACCGTCGGTCGCCGGTCATGGTCGTCCGAACTCCGGCGAAGGGGCTCCGGCAAGGGATCCGGTGGCTGGCGGATCGGCGGCGAGCGAACCAGTGGGCAAGGGGCGGAGCAGCTCAAGTTGCAGCAGCTACGGGCGTCACTCGGAGAGGTGGCTGGCGGGCGTCGGGTCTTTGCTGTAGGGGCGGCAGATCCGGCAGAAGCAGCAGCGTCGCAGAGGGTCAGCACAGCGTCGGAGGAGGCGTGGACAGAACCGAGGCAGCAGCGGCGTCGCGGCGAGGAATCAAGCGGCGGTGTTCGTGGCCGGCGAAGCAGCGATTCGAAGCTGCCGTCGTCGCTGATGGCGGTGGTCTGCTGTGATCGTTAATGCGGGGCTTCGGGGACAAGCGGAGGCACGGGGGAACAGAGGCGGAGGTGCGGCAGCCGCTCGGGATCTGCTGGCGTCGAGTCGGAGCAGAGGCCGGGAGAGCTCAGGCGGAGGGAAGCACATGCGAGCGACAGCAGCAGCGGATCGCGAGTCGTCGGGTGGAGTGGCGAGGCGTCCGAGATCTGCTGCAAATGCGGGTGTAGCAGAGCGGAACAAAAGCAGGTCGCGGCCGGGCGGTCGCGGATGGCTAAAGGGACGGCGGTGGTTGGCGGCTCAGCTGCCGGCGTTGGGTGGTGCTGGCGCGGCAGCGACGCGGCCTCCGGCAGCAGAGGACGGAACGCGGGCAGGCGGAAGACGAGGGGGAAGTGGCTGCACGAAGAAGACAATGAACAGTACCCCTCCGGTTTCTGCTCTACTTTTCCCTTTTCTTTTGTTTTCTTTTTTCTGCTGCTCACGTCCCCTCTGTCTGTTTCTTTCTGCAGTTGCTGCCTTCTGCTGCTGCCTTGTACTTTTTCAGCAGAAGCTTTTCTTCTGCTGACTTTTTCCTCAAAATGGAGAAGCTCCCCCCTTCGGCCAAAACGAAGCTGCCTCCACCTTTGTTTCTTTGTGTGTTTTTTTCCTTTCCCCCTAGCAATCGAGAGAGAACCCAACGTGGCCATATTTTTCAATCTGTGTGGCCTTCTCGAACCCTATGCATTTTAATCTATTTATAGGTAATGAATTAGGGTTTAATCTTTCAAAATTGATATCCACAAATATTCTTTTTCGCAAACACAATATTTGCGATATTCGTTTTTTCCACTGCCTATCCAAAAAATCCCATCATATCTCGAAAATTTTCAAATTTTTATTTTTTTCGAGATAATTTTCGATAATTAAAAAAAAAGGGCTTGGGTCAATTTGCTCGCTTTGTGGGCTTAGCCCGGCCTGTCAATTTAAAGCTCAGAACCACTAATTCAAGCCCATCCACCACCGGTCCAATAAATAAATGCGAAACATGCAAACTAAAAATAAATGCACCTAAATATATATGCTATGCAATTAATATATTTTTTTTCAGGGATAAAATTAACCCCCTAATTTTTAATGCAATAAATGACTAAACGGGTCGCCAAAATTTAGGTATCAACAGCCCTCATTCGCTCGCTCACCTCTCACCAACGTTGTTGAATTTAGATGTGTGCTCACCTATGCTTAGTTATGCGCATGATGACTAGTGTTTTGTATGGTTTACTCGTGATTTTGGATGCATAAGTCACAATCATGCCCTTGGTCGCGAACATGTCTCGCGCGACCTTGGATCACCATTGAGGCATGTCGGTTCAAGCCATAAGTGACTTGGTCGTGTTCTCATTTAGGCTTAGTTGTGTACATGTTGATGATTGTTTGTATGATTTGTTCATGTCTTTGCATGCGTAAGTATGATCACGCCTCAGGTCATAAACAAGTCTCACTTGGTTTTGATATAAACATTAAGGCATGACGGATTTGAGCCTTGCTTGGTCTTCGATCGACATTGAAGCATGTCAATTTGAGTCTTGCTTGGCTTCAAAATCTAGGCAGGTCAGTTCAAGCCATGAGTTTTATGCTACGCTCGGCATATTAATATAGTTATGATGTTCTAGGTCACAACACATAGACACTTGCATGAGCACGCCCTCGAGCCTTGTTTGCATCATCTAAGATATTGACGCATCTTGGTAGTAGTTTTCGCTATGCTAGAGCAAATCCTCAAGAGGGATGGTCCAAGAGCACGTCTCGAAAAAGATAATATCGGTTGGGATGAATGATGGTCCAAGAACATGCATTTACCCCAAATGATGTGTGATAGTGCTTCGTTCATGAGAACGGGATACCCTGATTAAGTCAAAAAGCTTTTGAAAGTATGCGATACCTAGCTTGATGGCCGAATGCCCAGCTTAAGACTAGAAGCCCCTGAAAGTATGGAAAGAACCGTTTGATGATGGTTAATGAACTTTTTATGCATATTGATATGTGTTGTTTGAAAGGCTTATTGGTAAGGTAAGGTAGATTGTGTTTTGACATCAAATTGAAATGGTTCACATGCATAAGATGCCTGGCTTGAGGCTAGATGCCCTGATTGAGCCGGGAAGAGCCGTTTGAGATAGTTAATGAATCTTTTGTGCATGCTACTATTTGTTGTTTGATATGCGTGTTGATAAGTTGAAGATAAATCATGTATTGATAGTAAGTCGAAATGATTCACATGCATTTAGTTGAGCCATAACAATATTATTGCTATTGATTTACCATCGATACTTTAGCGCAAGTGTGCTCGAATGCTAAGTTCGACGACGAGACGTCCTCCTATCTAAGGATTCATGATTTACTTACCGGCTCTTTGACTCACCCCGTTGTTTTTCCTCATATTTATAGGTATGGAAGTCTCACCCCTTTAAAGCTGAGGCGCGTTAGAGGAGATAAGAATCCCCTGGCCTATAGCTGATAGAAAATTAATGTAAATAAGAAAGTACTTATGGGAAAGGGCTTGTAAATATATTAATGCCAAATAGAAGTAGCGTGTATTGTGCTGTGTTTTTCCAGTTACTTGATTGTCGTGTTGTCTGGGAGATGGTTGTTGTACATGCTTTCGCATGCTCATAAGAACAAGACAAAATCGAAAGAAACGGGTTGGTGATGCACTTGAAATATCACAACAATACCCCGTTAGTCGCATCCCCATGGTTGTGGTGCCCAAGGATGTGACAAATATGTTGATATTTACAAATAATACAGGGGAATATCATTGGATAAATGATGTAGTGTTGTGAAAAAATCTATGCAAGAACTCGCTTTTGTTGCATTAGTTGAAGTTACATTTTATTGCTGAGAAAACTCCTATCAAGATTTTGAAATTGACAAAACTTTTTGTTTCTAATTTTTAAATTGCGTGAGTTGTTTCTGAAAACTTATCAAGGTTCTATCGAAGACGGTTGCTTAAGTCTATTTCATCCCAAAAGCATTTCCCATTCTGACGAAGTCCAGAATGAGATCATGTCTAGAACGAGGAACAGTCCAGAACCAGACTCAGCGACATGTGACGCAAATAAACTTTATTTGAAAACAAAAGATTCTCTTAAAGATTATCTTATAGTCAAGGATTTCACTTTCTATATATACACGTGCACATTGATTAAGTCAATCACAAATTTGACAAGATCAATCTTGAAGATAAGTTCCTTATGAGGAAGTTCTACTTATGGAAACCTAAATTCTGATTATATGGGTGACCAAAATCAGTAAAATTTCCATCTCTATCTTCAAACGGCTACAAAATCTCTTTGATAGTTTTTGTCCAATAGATTGATTGGAAGAAATTCCTCCAGAGAATGTCAACAACCAGTGTGGCATGGAGGAGTATTTAAAGGAGGTCATTCAGTCAAGTTGAAGGGTGTGACATGAAAATTAGAATTCCAAAGTCTGAAACTTCTTTCAATTATTTGTCTTTTTCAGTGTACCTCACAAATTGCGTTCAAGAGAGAAAAACACAAAAAAAAAAAAGTGATTTAGTGAGTTAGAAAGTTATATCACTGCGTATTTGCACTCACAAGTTGTAATTCTCTATTAATACTTTAGTGAAATCCAGCCAGTAAGTTGTCAATGTGGGAGAGTGAACGTAGGCTTAATATAAGTCGAACAAAAAATCGTGTGCAATTTTCTCTTACCTTAACTCTCTTTAATTAAATTTGTTGCATTATTACAGGTTATCATAGAAGTCTGTTTCATCACATAACAAATTCTAAATATCTATCAGAAGTCTAATATTTCGCAAATCTGATTATGTTTTTTCATCAGGACCTTACTTGCAATTTATTTTATTCCGCTATTATTTGTTAAGATTTTTTCTTAAACACCTATTCACCCCCACTAGGTGATCTTACTAGTTTATCAATTGGTATCAGAGTCCTATGTATTGTCTTTTTGAAGTGTTTTTACTTCTAAGTTAAAGATCTTCTACAGCTAGTATCTTAGCACCAAGACTCATGGAAGGGCAAAGCAGCATCGGGCTACCTTATTTTGATGGAAAAGAATACAATGTGTGGAAAAATAAAATGAAGGCATTCATAAGATCCGAAGATCTTATGGAGTGGGATGTTGTAGAAAAAAGAATCAATCCAAAGGCTAGTTCTGCTTTTGACAAGGGAAAAGAAGTCATTAACAAGGATGCTGAAGAAATTGACCGAGCAAAAATAACCAACAGATAGGCTCTTGATGCAAAAGATATTTATTTCTTATATTGCGCTTTGTCTCCCGCTAAGTATAATAGAATTTCATGATGTGAAACGGTTAAAAAAGTCTAGGATGGACTTCATGTCACTTGTGAAGGAACAAATCGTGTAAAGGAGACAAAAGTAAATATCCTGCTTGGCCAATATAAATCCTTCAAGATGAAGCCTAGGGAATCCATTGAAGATATGTTCAGTCGTTTTACAAAAATTATAAACGGTTTGGCATATCAAGGTTAGGCAATTTTTGCCCCAATGAAGGTCAACAAACTTCTATGAGGACTCTCAAAAGACTGGAATCATGTAAAAATCTCAATCCGAGAGACACAGAAGATTATGCCACTTTTCGTTGATGAATTGATAGACACTCTTCAATCCTATGAAGCGGAATAAATCAACGACGAAGAGGATTCAAAAGGTAAGAAGTCAATTGCACTTAAGTCTAATGTTGATTTTGATTATACAAACTCAGATAATGACATGGATGACAAGGAACTTGCTCTCTTGATCAAGAAATTCAGAAAACTGAATAGGAAGGAAAGAAGATTCAACTGGAAAAAGCAAAACAAGCAAAATTTCTAGAAAAGATCAGTGGAAGACAATGAACATAGTAAGGATGTGATATGTTTTGAGTGTAAGAAGAAGGGACACATAAAACCAAATTGTGCATGCTGAAAAAGAAAAAAAGGAAAGTATGAGAAGTACAAAAAAACTCTAAAAACAAAAACCTGGAGTGACACAGAATGTGAAGAAAGTGATGAGGAGTTTATAAATATCCATCTCATGGCTCACCAGACTCAGACTTAGAATCTGAATCTGATTCAGACACAAACTCTGAATCCGACAAGAAAATCGAGGTAAGCCATTATGATATTCTTATTAAATTGCCCAAATACATAAATGAGTTTTGTTTAAACCTTAAATCCTCTCTTAAAATGATCTTCGAACTAAAGAGGGAAAATTTTAAACTCAGACAACAAGATATTTCTTGGAAAGAAAAGTTTAATAGTTTGAAAAATAATTTTGATGATTTAAAGAAAAGTTGTGATTCTATTTCCAAAGAAAATGAGATTCTGAAAAAGGAAATTTTAGATATTACTGTAAAATTTTCAAAAGGCTCGAAAACTTTAGAACAAATTCTTTCTGCTCAAATTCCCTATCATAACAAATCTGGTTTGGGTTTTAATAAAGAAAGTGATCTTTTGATTAATTTTCCAAGGTCCAAGAGAGGCTCAGACAAAGACCTTATAGACTTGCTTTCAAAAATCATTTTCACAAAATTTTTACAAAACTTGTTGGTCGGAATGCTCTTAAATATTCAGAGTGTGGAGACTTAGAATATTTTGGGAATGAATGTCCTAAAGTCTGGAGACCCATTAAGAAGGATTGGGCAAAAACAGTATTTACAACTAATTCTTCATGACCCAACAAAATTTGGATACCAAAGAAAGTTTGAGATTTCTTTTTTACTGCAAATTACCATTAAAAGGAAAAGCAAATGGTTCTTGGACAGTGGTTGTTCTAGACATATGACATAAGACTCAAGTAATTTCATCAAATTAGAAAAATAAAAAAGAGGAAACGTTTCTTTTGATAGAAACAACAAAGGAAAAATTATTGGACATGGAACAGTGAAAATTGGCAGCTAGATCATCAACAATGTTTCCCTAGTAAAAGGTCTCAACTACAATTTTCAAATCATAAGTCAATTATGCGACACAGGGTTCAAAATCAACTTCCAAGAGAATATTTATTATGGAGTCAGTCAAGATTTCTCTCAAACCTTCAATGTCTTATCCCAATTCAAGATGAAGCAAATTTCTAGCATCACAAGTTAGGACACGCCAGCATGAAGAGGTTGCCAAACTATCTTCCAAGAAGCTGGTCTGCGGTCTCCTTAAAATGGTGTATTATAAGTCTAAGCTGTGTACTCCATGTATTTTGGGAAAACAAGTCAGAAGTTCTTTTAAATTCATAAATCATGTTTCTACTAACAGTGTCTTGCAGTTTATTCACATGGATCTTTTTGGACCTACTAGAACCCAAAGCATCAATGATAAGAAATACTATTTGGTAGTTGTAGACGACTACCCAATATTTATATGGGTTTTTTTCTTAGCAAATAAAGCAGAAGCCTTCTCTTATTTTTCACAATTCGCTAAAAAGGTTCAAAATGAGAAAGGCTATACTATTTCTAGCATCAAAATTGATCATGGGGGAGAATTTCAAAATCAAGATTTTATAAGTTTTTGTGATAAAAATGGTTTTCAAAATGTTTTCTATTCTCCCTTCACTTCAAAGCAAAATGGAGTTATAGAGAGGAAAAATCAGTTTTTACAGGAAATGGCCAAAACTCTATTATTGAAAGCAAAATCTCTTCTCGCTTCTGGGTAGAAATAGTCTCCACTACTTGTTACATAATCAACAGTCTTTCTAAGGCCCATCCTTAAAAAAAAAAAAAAAAAAACATACAAAATTTACAAAGGCAAAAAGCCAAATATTTCCTATTTTCATGTTTTTGGTTGCAAATGTTTTATCTTGAAAAAAGCAAATGATCGTCCGGGTAAGTTTGACAAAAAATCAGATAAAAGGGTATTTCTTGGATATTCTATGACAAGCAAAGCATATAGAGTCTTCAACAAGAACACATAGATTGTTGAAGAATCAAGGAATGCCAGGTTTCAAGAAGTCGACCAGAACCAACTAGATTAGACTCAACTTGAAGGATTTGAGTTAGTTTCAGACATAATGAAGTCTGAGTCCCCTAAACTAACCCAACCTTCTGTTGAACAAGATCAAGTTAAAGAAAAGACAAAAGAATCAATAGAAGCAGAGACTCAGCAGATTCTTGAAGATAATGACATATTCAACAAGAATTGGAAGCACAAATCAAATCATCTTAAAGATCTCATCATTGGCAATATAGAAGAAGGAATCCGTACTAGATCCAAGGACAAAAGAGACTCAACTATTCTAACTCTTATCTCTAAAGTGGAACCAAAGGGAGTAGAAGAAACCTTAATAGACGAAAGCTGGATAGAAGCAATACAATAAGAGTTTAAGCAATTCAAGATCAATGATGTTTGGGAGTTGGTTCACAAACCAAAAGGAAAATCTGTGAGTGGAACAAAGTAGGTATTCAGATATAAGATGGATGAAAATGGTAAAGTGACCAGAAACAAGGCAAGACTTGTAGCAAAATGATATACACAAGAAGAATAAATAAACTATGATAAGACATATGCACCGGTAGCCAGGTTAGAAGCTATAAGGCTATTACTTGCATATGCATATTTTTATAACTTCAAGTTATTCCAAATGAACGACAAAAGTGACTTCCTAAATGTTTTAATCCAAAAAGAAGTCTATGTGAAACAACTATCAGGATTTGAAGATCCTAGAAAATCAGACTTTGTCTATAGACTAAATAAAACTTTATACGATCTGAAGCAAGTACCTCAAGCTCGGTATGAGAGACTAAGTTAATTTCTAGTGAGTAATGGTTTCAAGAAAGGTATGGTTGACACCACTTTATTTATCAAAAAGGAAGGTAAAGACTTTTTACTTGTTCAAATATATGTAGATGATATCATCTTCGGCTATTCTAATGAACTTCTGTGCAAGAAATTTTCCAAGTCTATACAAGAAGAATTCGAGATGAGCATGATGGGTAATTTGATATTCTTTCTAAGTCTACAAGTCATATAATCAAAAGAATGAACCTTCATCTATCAAGAGAAATACGCTAAAGAGGTCATCAAGAAGTTTAGAATGGAGAATTGTAAAAAGACTAAAACTCCCATAGCAAGCTCCTCCAAGCTCGACAAAGATGAAGAGGAGAAGAAAGTAGACCAAAAGAGTTATATAAGCATGATCGGTTCTTTGATCTATCTTACTGCTTCACAGCCTAATATTTTGTTTAATGTGTGCATGTGTGCTAGGTTCCAAGTTGATCCTAGAGAATCGCATTTCGGTGCTATTAAGCGTATTATTAAATATATTGCAACTAATCCAAAGTTAGGTCTATGGTATCCGAAAAGAGGAGACCTTACTCTACTTGGATACTTAGACGCTGATCTAGCTAGTTGTAAAGTCAACAAAAAAAGTATGTCTGGTACATGCCAACTATTAGGACAAATGTTAATATCTTGGTTATCTAAAAGTAGAATACCGTGGCACTCTCAAAGGCAGAAGCATAATATGTTGCTCGTGGTAGTTCTCAAATTTTATGGATCAGGTAACAACTAAGAAACTTTGGAATGGAAGAATCTTGCACTGAAATCAGATGCGATAATACAAGCACGATCAATCACCAAAAATCCTATTTTCCATTCAAGAGCAAAGTACATTGAAATCTAACATCATTTTATAAGAGACCATGTACAAAAGGATGAAATCAATGTTCAATTTATTGATTTAAAGAATCAACTGACGAATATGTTTACCAAGCCTCTGGAGAAAAGTTCATTTGAATTCATTCATGAAAAATTGAATATAATTTATGTGTTTGGTTAAAGTATATGCAAGGCAGACTCATCAGTTCAATCTTTTGGAAGAGACGTCCTTCTGAAAGACTTTCCAAACTTAGTTATATTTCAATTTTAATGCGTAAGTTTCTTTCCTTCTCGAACAAGTATGAATATTTTATTCGAATTTTTACTTGTCATTTATGGTTTTTGGAAATTATTATCTTTTATTTACTCCTTGATTTTTCAGAGTAAATATTTCCAAGTTTTTTACAATTATTCTTTTTCAAATTTCAAAAATGGAAGTTATTTTTATTTTCCTTATGTCCATTCATTTGCCTTAGTTCAATTCCTTTAAATAAATCTACTAGTTTTCTTCTTCCAACTACAACTTCTTTCACAAACCTCAATCTCTGCAAACTTTATTTTTTCTCTTGTTCTCGATCATCTCTTTCTTTGCAAACCCCAACCTCGATTACTCGACATCATGTCTTTAAAATTCTCCAAGTCTGTCTCAATCTCTTCATGGCAGAAGTCATCCCGCATTGCCAATTGTTGGCCTCCTTTCGTGAAAGATACTCGGACGCACTTCAATCTCATTGGAGAAGAATACTCGTGAAGTACGAATCGACCGTCTATAGAAGAGGAATTCACTCAAGATGCAACTCCTATCTTGGTAAGGAAACTCAATGTTTTCCTTAAGCATTACAATTTCTTAAAGAACGGAGGGAGTCCTATGGACTTTATCACGAATTTCGTGAGAGAAAATGGGTACATAAATGAAATATTGTTCTTGAAAGCCATGGAGAAATTGGGGTTAGTAAAACCTGGACAAGCGGAGGAAGAGTTTATTGTTTTTCCTGTTGACCCTAGATTTGGAACTGAAAGTCAGAATGAAGGGAAGAAGGAAGACGACAATGAGATGATGTTTAAGAATTTCCAACCCAAAATGGGTGTTGCTACTGAGATTGCTGGGTCTAATGGGAAATTGTTTAGGTTTAAAGAGTACAAAAAGGTTTATGCAAAAATGTTGAACGAGGGTGTAATCAATCCTTGAACAGTAGACTTTGATTTTCTAGATTCAATCAAAGTACATTTGAGGGAAAAATTTGCTAAACTTAAAATGGAGAAGTTTTGTATGGAGTCGTCTGATGCTTATCTTGAATTTACTGCTTATTTTTACTCAAACTTGTCTATTCTAGATCTTGCACATATTTAATTTACAATATGTGAAAAAGTGTTTGATGTTGATGTTGATGTTGATGTTTGTCTACTGGCTGATATTTTGGGAGTTGAACGAAGTGATTTTATGTCCATAACTCTCTCAAATGATGAAGTAATTAAGTTTCTAGTGAAGGACAAGATTCCTAGGGGAAGTATAACCTATTCCAGGCTGTCTATTTCTAACATTTTGCTTCATAAGATTATCATCAACTGCATCAGACCGAAGGCTACCTCTGTTTTAAAATTTGAGACCAAAATGATATGGGTCATTTGCAATGAAGTTGCCTTCTCTCTACCTCACACCATTCTACTGCACATGTACAAAACAATACTAACAGAAAAAGGTCAGCTTCCTTACATAATATTGTTAACTAGGCTCGTTCAACACTTTCATATTCAACCTCCTCCTAGCCTTTGCTCCAGAACCATCATTCTTATGCAAATTGGACTTAAAATGATCTCCAAGATGAGATTAAAGGATATTTCTAGTGTTTTGAAAGTTATAAAAAAGGAATCTACTAGTTCAACTAAGATAAGATTTGCAACTGAGAAAAAAATAAAGGCAAAAGTGTAGTCTCTCGTACCCTCAAAAGAAAAAGACCTTCCAGGATGAGAACGAGGGAGAAGATAAAGACAAGACTAGCTCTAATATTGTGGCAAACATTGTCATGAGAGACCATGTTGCAAGCATAGCAGATTCTAAAGAAGAAGCTGAAGAAAGCGAGAAAGAACTAGAAGATGAAAGTGAAGAAGAAGAAACTAGAGAAAAAGAAGTAGAGGAGGACAACCAGACGAAGCAGAGGAAGATGACGATCAGAATAAGGAATATGAACATCCTGATAAGAAAAAAGATGATACAAAGGAACATGCTGAAGATGTTGCTGGAGATAAGAACGAGGGAAATGATTAACTAATTAGTGCTAAAGGTGCTGGAAAAGGAAGTATTCCAGAAGGTGGAGATATTTCCTCAGACTGAAGAAACTGAGACAAAAGGAGTTGGTAAGAAAACTCCTCTTTAGAACTTGATCACAAAACCGACTGTAAGTGATGGTATCAATTGCTTTCCACCAGACGTAGGGGATATTTACATCTCTCATTTCCCTAAGAAATCTCTTGGATCTGAAAACCAACAAGCTAATGTTCAGGGGGAGTAACATATTTCCAAAGTACAAACTAATCTTCCTTCAAATTTGGATACCCTTCCAATTCACTTTGTAGAAGCTAGTACTCAGACCGAACTAGATTCAAACTATCCTTGAATAGTTGAGCTCTTTCTGGAGATTAAGGTATAGTAGTATGGAATGGAGATTGAAATCCAAAAGTTGCATGCCTCTCTTCGTACTACCGCAAAATCTCTCAATGGCAAGGTACAATTTCTTGATGACTATCAACCAGCAAGCCATTCAGAATTTGACTAAGGTCGAGACTGTCTTTGGCCAATGCCTGATAAAGCTTGAGGAGACCTTGAAGAATTTGAAGAATTTTCGTCTTGTTCATGTTCCTAAAATCCCCCGATCTTTTCCAAAAACTTCATTTATGTTTTTGTGCTAGTTTGATTTTCTCTTTTTGCTGTTGACAAAAAGGGGGAGACTTTGTTGAAGATTGTTTTGGTGTGCTTTGTGCGCTTTGTTAGTACACTTCTTGTGCAGACTTTTGTAGACATTTTGAGTTGTAATTGCTTTCAATTAGTATTATACTTATCTAATGTTTGCTTATTCGTGAACTTTATATCTTGTGCTGCTAAAGTGCTATTTTATAGGGTAACTTAAAGTGTTATTCTCTAAATCTGCATAAAAGTTTTGTCACCATAAAAAATAGGGAGATTGTTGATAAAACTCCTATCAAGATTTTGAAGTTGACAAAATTTTCTATTTCTAATTTTTAAATTACTTGTGAGTTGTTTCTGAGGACTTATCAAGGTTCTACCAAAGACTCTTGCTTAAGTCTATTTCATCCCATAAGCATTTCTCATTTTGACAAAGTCCAGACAAAATCATGTCTAAAACGAGGAACAATCCAAACTCGGCAACGTGCGACACAAATGAACTTTATTCGGAAACAAAAGATTCTTTTAACGACTATATTCTAGCCAATGATTTCACTTTATATATATAGTCAATCACAAATTTAACAAAATCAATCTTGAAGATAAGCTCCTTATGAAGAAGTTCTACTTATGGAAACATAGATTCTGATTATATGTGCGACCAAAATCAGTGGAATTTCCATCTTTATCTTCAAACGGCTACAAGATTTCTTTAATAGATTATGTTCAACGGATTGATTGGAAGAAATTCCTTCGGAGAATGTCAACGGCTAGTATGGCATGGAAGAGTATTTAAAGAAAGTCATTTGGTTAAGTTGAAGGATGGGACGTGAAAATTAGAATTTCAAAGTTTGATGCTTCTTTCAACTACTTGTCTTCTTCAGTGTGCCTTACAAATTGTGTTCAAGAGAAAAAAACACAAAAAAAAGTGACTTCGTCAGTTAAAAGGTTATATCACTGAATATTTGCACTCACAAGTTGTAAATCTCTATTAATGCTATAATGAAATCTAGCCAATAGGCTGTCAACATGGGAGAGTAGACATATAGTTAATCTAAACCGAACTACTATAAAATCGTGTGCAATCTTCTTTTCCATTAACTCTCTTTATTTAAGTTTGTTGCACTATTACAAGTTATCATAGAAGTCTGTTCCATCACATAACAGATTCTAAACATCTACCAGAAGTATGGAGTTTCGCGAATTTGATTCTGTTTTTTCTTCTAGACTTTATTTGCAATTTATTTTATTCCGCAATTATTTGTTAAGATTTCTTTTAAACACATATTCACCCCCTCTCTAGGTGATCATACTAGTTTATCAGGAGGAAGAGAAAGTGGGTTGGGCGAAGGAGGGAGAGAAGACAGTGAGGGTGAAGAGAAGGGAAGAGTTCATCAAGAGCAGGTTGAGCAAGGAGGGTTGGAAGAGGTTTACTTGTTATGTGCTGATGGAGAGGCTTGAGCTGAAGGAAAGAAATAAGACTTCGGTGCTGGCTTATGACTTCATGCACGATCACCAAGTGAGGAGCCAATGGGAGTAGTGACAGATTTCTTCAGCAGTCTTCTGATTTTTGTTGGTTTTATCTTTGCTGTTTCTGGGACTGGTGTCCATGGAAGTCTAGCCAAGTTCTTATGCAAGACATGCTTGGTTTGTACTTGATCCTTCAAGTGTTGTTCATTCGTCCATGCCGTAAAACATGTTACCGTCGTTATTCCTACCGTTATAAAGCAAGGAGTGAGATTTTTTGTATTGGCTTTCAGCTTTTGTTGTTAACCATGTCCATCTGTCAAAACTTGTCGATGGAGAAGTGTAAGTTAGAAGTAAGGGTAAGAATTTCAGTTTCTAAGGCGATACGAGTTGACATTTAGATGAATTTCAAGAATGCTTTCTTAAAAGACTAAAGATTCGGCCAGTGCACACCATATACAATCTACTTGAAATTGTTTTATATCCACTTGAAATTGCTGTACACACACACATTTCAGGGGCACAGGTGTGGAAACATGAGTATTTAGAAACTAATGCAACACTTTGCAAGCACCACGAACAGATTAAATTCGAATATTTGGCATATGTAAGTCGTCTTAATGCAAAGCAGTTTGCAAGTACTTGGTGGGATTTGAATGAAGAACCTCCAATTTTTTATGTAGAAGCTAACACCCCAACCAATCACACCAACACTAGAATTGTTGTACAGACTCTTCATCCATGCTTCGAAACAAAGACCTATAGTTTCTAGGACGCAATGGCCAAACATTTGAGGAAATGCGTACAATAGAAGCATCATTAAGTAAGCCAAAAAGCAAGCAATGACCTACGTTACTAGTGAATGAAATTCTGTTCATATTAAATCATTAAAAACATAAACACGGGAGAGTACCATTTTTTTTCAGACGAAAAAAATTCATTAAGAGCAAATCAAAAGAAAATTCTTTTTTTAGTTTTTGTTATGACTTAAGAAGATCTCAGCGTCTCCCTAAAATGAAAGAAAGTGAATGATTTTAAGTTTTGTCTTAATTTTATATCAGACGTGATCCTCAAATTTTTAATTTACACAATTGAATATCTTAACTTATTTGATTTGTGTAATTACGTTATTTCATCGTTAATAAACGTTAACACACAAATCTGGCTACTCATGCAGGGAATTTTAATCATCATTGCTAGTATTTTCTCGAAAAATGACGCGGAATTGGGGGGCACCTATATGCACCAAATCGTAACATTTGGACGAAATGTATTGGAAGAACGCGAAATCGAAAGCGTAGTTGAATTTTCCTTCTTCTTGTACGACTTTTCTTGTTCTTTTTTCACCAATTAATGACTGCTGAACTGATTGGACCGGTGACATTCCCTAGAGAAAACATAGATTTTCCTACAGGCTATCGTCGGATTCGTTCCTCCCCTTGCAAAGACAAGATGGCTATGAACATAAACTAATGGAAAATGTACTTGGAAATTTCAAGGACCTCCACGTGACAATAAGAGGAGCCAAGTCAAAGAAGACGAGTCAGCACGTGATGATACATGATTCGCTTGCTTGTGGACAAAGACATCCACTCAATTTCGCGGGTCCAACCGAGAAAGAAATATCTGCCCACCTTCTTATTAATGGGGAGCATCACTTCAAGAAACTCATGTTTCTCACGCAATTGAACAGATCTTCGACATTTCAAGATTAGGTTAGTAAAATACAGAAGTTCTTTTTCTTTTGTTGAAGATGTATGTGACGCGGCCTCTGTCCATGTACCGGCAGCGTCCCGAGGCCCTCTCGGAGCCTCCGCCGGCGGGGCCTGGCTCTGGATACCTGGTGATCCAGGACGAGGAAGCCCAGAACTTCTGCTGCTTCGGGCTGTGCAAGGACAGTGAGCTCTACGACTTCCCCTTCCCTCAGAACAAGGACCTCACCGTTCGGTACACGGAGAGCCGCAGTGACGGCCAGGGCAGCACAACAACGGTGGCCTACAACGATGAGGTGTTCATGATTCCAGTGGTCAACCAGCCCTTGTCCTCCAATCAGTACTATGCGATTCGGCGTCGCGGGAAGCACAAAGGGTATGATCTCTCTAAGTACTTTGAATAGTTTCACTTCTTGTCTGTTCCTGAATTGGCTGATGAATATGTTGATATTTATAAATAGGACAGGGGAATATCATTTGATGGATGATGTGGGGGCGTGAGAAAATCTCTGCAAGAACTCGCTTTTGTTACAGTGATTGAAGTTACATCTTATCACATCACTTAGGAAATAGGTTTTAGTAAAAGTTTAGCTGCTTAATGCATGATTTATATTCGTGGCATTTGTCAGAAAGTCTAAATCATTCTATCTCGAATGGCCGTGTAGGGAAGCGCATGCTAATTCGACGGAAGAAGACAAGGGCACCTGCTTGTGCTTCCGATACGTTCGAGACAAGAAACCGAGCCCTTTGGATCCCGAAGACATATACCAGCAATTCGTGATTTACCGGCGTGAGACTATGTGCGGGTTCGGCGGCTTCCATGCAAAGTCCGTCGCCCCAGATGGGTACCCTCCAAGATTCCTGAAGAGGAAAGGCTGGACCCTCCATGGCAAAACGCCCAAGTACTTCTCCTTGGATGACGATGCGCCAGGAGTCAACGACTCTCAGAGGTCAAAGCTCCCGAGCCTTGACTTCTCGATCGACAGGAAGAGCTCGGACCCAGTGGTGGTGGGGAAGTGGTACTGCCCGTTCATGTTCATCAAGGACGGGGATATCGGGGACCAGATCAAGACATCGGCATTCTACGAGATGACGTTGCAACAGAGGTGGGAGCAAGTCCATACCTGTGACAATCCAGCCAATGAAGACAATGCTGTGGAAGTGGATGTGGTTGTTCAGAAGGAGGCCATCACAGTGTTTGGTGAGGAAGCTGGGGAGGGCAATGTGAATGATGGAGTGATGTGGTTTAGGAGTAGGACAGGAGGGATAGGACTGAGCATGGCGATTGTGGAGAGGATGAGGTGGGAGGAAGAGAGAGTGGGTTGGGTGAAGGAGGGAGAGAAGAGAGTCAGGGTGAAGAGAATGGAGAAGTTCATCAAGAGCGGGTTGAGCGAGAATTGGAAGAGGTTTGGCTGTTATGTTTTGGTGGAGAGTTTTGTGCTGAAGAAGAGGATGGATGGGACTCCGCACACTCACCAACTGTTGGCTTACGACTTCTTGCACACTCACCAAGTGAGGAGCAAATGGGAGTGACGGATTTTCTCATCACTGTTCTGTTTTTTGTTGGTTTAATCTTTGTTGTTTCTGTGACTGGTGTCCATGAAAGTCTAGCTAAGTTCTTATGCTAGACATGCTTGGTTTGTACTTGTTTGTTCAAATGTTGTTCATCCGTCTATTTTGAGAAGTTTTGTATTGGGTTTCAGTGTTGTCCATGTCCATCCATGAAGAGTGGTCAGTGGAGAAACGAAAGAAAAAAGTTAGGATAAGAATTATGGGTTAAAGGTGAGACGAGAGAACATTTTAGTTGAATTTCCAGTATGCTTTCTTGAAAGACTAGAGGTGCCATATAAAATCCACTTCAAAGTGTTGCATATACTTATTTTTTTCTTTTTTTTTAGATTTTTTATTTATGCAAGTGACCCCAATGTAGAATAATTTGTGTGCAGTTGGCGAGATTCAATTGAGACTCCTTATTTTTTAGCTAAAAATCCTTCAACACTCTAACCAATTGCGCCAACCCTGAAAGTTGTACATGCTTTTCGTCAATACCTTAAACCAAAGAGCTACAGTTTCTAGGGTGCAATGGCCAAATAATTGAGTGAGTGTCCACGCTAGAAGCATGAGTAAGTAAAACCGAAAGGCCAGCAATGACCTACGGTACTTGTGAATGAAATTCCAGTAGCGTTAGATCATAAAAAGGAAAGCATATAGTATAAGTTTGCAAGGACTTTGGATATGAGATTGAATAGTTGCACCATAGAATAGCATCCTAACATTTCCCCCTTTAATGCTCGAGACTTGACCAATGACCGCCAAATTTGTTTTTGTAGAAGTGCCCTTGGACTAGCTACACAAGTGCATGAGCCCCGAGACCATTAAAATACCTTAGATAAGCTTGGGTCTTGACTAAACCAATCAAATAGGTAGGTGGGGTCAAATTTGGGTCAAATAAAAAAATGTTCCAATACAGATTGACCCATTTAACTCGTTTCAATTTATTATGCAATATAAATTTAGTGATCCGTGCCCAACCAGACCCATATTAAATCCTTATAATTAAGGTGCTTCTATATTTAACTTAATTTATGAAAATTCATATATAAATTGAGATAAGAGCACGATGTGAGTGAGCCAAAGAGTGAGTGAAGAGAGTCATAGAATTGAATTGGATCTGAGTAAATTATTGACTAATTTAACACTTATTTTATTTTGGATTTCACCATTCTAAAAATATTTATAACCTATTTACGGAATATAACCAACTTATATAACTACCCACCCCATTAAATATAGGGTAAGAAATGAGTTTATAATCAATTTTGATGGGTCTAGTCACAAGCCATTACTTTTGGCATAGAACTAATATGGAGCTATTCTTAACTACCGTTACATGAAGATGAGAAATGCAAATCCCGCCCTTAGCCATCACTTGCCACCCGACCCACTCCATCGGTAGGTAGATCGAGCAAACCACTAATGAGTTTTGAGCGAGTATGCAAGAAGGACACACCTATTTAAAATTTTTTAGAAAAAAAACCACAAAAAAAAAAACCAGACTAAGCTTCATGATTTTTCTTTTTGCAACATCAAAATTCTCAAACTATGCCAACCATGAATACCCTAAATTTTTCCTAGTGACGTATAATGTTCCAAGCTTGAATTTATGTGACATTTTTACTCTCTGTTAAAATTGTATTAGATGATTTTTCAGTCAAAACAATATTTTTTTTATTCCACTTAAGCCATGTGGGCGTAATGTCTAATGTTTGTCTTATCGTGTTTATATAGACAGATTTTTGACTGTTTTTATTAACAGATTTTAACGAATGATAAATGTATTAAACATATACAAATGAGAACTTTTGACGTTACACAAAAAAAATTTAGAATAAATATGTCACAATAGATATAACTTAAGGTTTATGTCCTTCTTCTTCTTATTATATTAGCATTGAACCCAAACATTAATCCTACCTTTTAGTTCCTTACTCATTTCGTGGCACTTCCGTGTTCTTCTTTATTGCACGAAGTAGCTGGCACATTTTAAAATTTTCAAACGATGATATCTACATGCATGATGGTAATACATAAACATTGCAGAAAATCTGCGCAAAGGGACACCGGACGGGCATCATCGTGATCACGGTCCAACCGCAAAATCAAAATTAAATCCCTCCCTTTCGGACAATAATTCCTTAAATTCTGTACTAATAGAGAATAAAAATTCAATTTCTTTTTTCTTTTTAATTTGAATCTGAACCCTAATGAAAAAAACATCGCTCGCTCCACTTCCTCCGTCATTTCCAAAACCCCGCCAAAACAATCCCCCCAAAACCCGCGCTCCGCCCCTCCTCCCCGGCGATTCCTTCGCCGGAGAGCGACGAAACCGGCGAAGTCGAAAGAGCGGTCGAATTCCATTCTTCTCGTGCGGATTTTCTCCTTCGGTTTTGCAGTCGATGGCGTCATCGACGGTCGATCAGGACCAGCAATGGCTGCTGAACTGCCTGTCCGCCACTCTCGACCCCAACCACGACGTCCGCGCTTTCGCCGAGGCCTCGCTTCAGCAAGCGTCCTTGCAGTCCGGTGATCCTCCGATCAATCGCTACTCTCTCGTCGCTCGTTGTCTGCTGTGCTGAAGTTGTTTCCCCAGCCCCGTTACTGGCTTTCGCCTGCCTGATGTTTGTTAAATTGACGAAATTCCCGGAATGGTGGCGGGGATGAGTTCGGGCGTTGCTTGTCGCTGTGAGTGTCGATGTAGTTAGTAGCTGCCGGGGGGTGGGGGGGAGGGATGATTTGCTGCATTAGTTTTTGCGTTTTAAAGTGCCATCAGAAGAGTGAACTGGCCGTGGCAAGAAGACGACGTCGACAATCTGTGTATTTTTTTATTTTTATTTTTATTGGAGGTCGGGTCAAATTGTTGAGATGTTATTGTGCCGGGCATCGTGTGCAGGGGCAGTTATGAATTAATAACTGCTTGGGGAAACATGGGAAGAGATGTCAAGCTGTAGTGTGGCAAGCAGAGGTTGAGAATCTGTGGAATTTTGAATGGAGCATGAGTCAAATTGTCGAGATGTTGTGCTGGGCATCGTGCAAAGGGATGAAAACTCCCGGGAGAAATATGGGAAGAGATACCCACATTGTCGTGTCCATGGTGATTAGTACAGTTTTGTTTGCTTTTTAGGTACACTGTTCGGCACCCATGTTCTTTTGCACCTTTGGCCTGGAGAGCTAGGAATCCTAATACGTAGGTCACTGCTAGGGAAGTGATGGTATTTTTGTGGAAATATGTATACCTCATTAAAGGTCAAGAGACGTAGTTGTAAGCAGCTTATGTCAAATGGGGAAGTTATAGCTCGAGAACACAAATGATTCTGGTAATCCTTTTGCCAGGGAATTTGTAGAATTTTAGTGGGTAATAAATATACCTAGATGAAAGTCAAGAGATACTAGTGGCTCGTGTCAAAGGGGCAGGTATAACATAAGAAGGCAAATGAAGCATTCGGTTTATGGATTTCACAACTGAAAGGATTCATTTAGTCAAACATCTTTAGAAAAAGAATGCTAACTATTTCGCAAAATAAAGAAGATTCATTTTTGGTGAGGTCGTAGTTTTGTCTTCCTTAATCTCGCAGATGGTTGACCTGCCTAAGTTTTTACTATCAGCTGTTGGAAGGAGCAAATAACTTCCATGCTGTGTTTATTTCCTCACTCTAGCCTTTTAAGTCACTTATGAAATGATTTATTAATAGCATTTATCTTTTGAACTTTACAGGTTTTGGAAGTGCATTATCAAAAGTAGTAGCCAACCGGGAGCTTCCATTTGGATTGCGCCAGATATCCTCATATTAGTACTCGCATCACAAACTGGTTTATCTTATCTTATCAACATCTTGTCCATGCTTTGGAATGAGCTAAATACATGTTATTTTAGTTAACTAGCTAATAATATCCAGTGTTTTTGGAATGACTTGTAATTTTTGCCTTTTGCTTTCTTTGTATCTTCATAACATACAAACATTGACATGCACATTCGCATATGAATTTCTCATAATTATTAGAAATTTGAATAATATTTTAGATTTTGACAGGAAAGCAAAATTACTTTTTTTTCTTATTCAGAAAAAGAGGAAATGCCCTTAATGATCAGCAATTATTGTCTTAACGTCTTATTCATAAAAAGAGGGAAATCAACGAGTTATTCTGTACAGGAAATGAGGCGTTAAACCTTGCATCCTGTTCCAGCATATTTTGTGTTCTCTGCTTCTAGTTATCCAGTATGTATTGTAACTTCTATTTGGGCAGTTATGTTGTGAAAAGTTAACATACTTCTACCTAGCTGCTGTCCTGCTGAAGCAGTTCATCAAGAAACACTGGCAAGAAGGTGAGGAATCTTTTGAGCATCCTGTGGTTTCAAGTGAGGAAAAGGTAATCTTTAGTTGATCCACTAATAACAAGTAGACTTATTTCTTGTTCTTTTCTCGTGTGGGGAGGGCATCTTGGGATATACTCCATAGAAAGATTCGCACTTTAGGGGGGGACTCGGAGATTCCATAATTTTGTCCATAATTGTCGAGGAGGCTGGTATGAGGATGTTGCCTTGGATGGATCTGGCTTGTTAGACTTGGAATGCTGATTGTTGTAGCGGCTTCTAACTGTGTAATCTCCTGTTTTGTTTGCTATCCAACATAGAACATCAGCCATGGGGTAATGATTGATGGGAATAGCTAGTATTTCTTTGATGACATCGTTTGCAAACATATTTTGCAAAGTTAGTTCCTTACATTCCCTTGTTCCTCCGTTAATAAGATCTGCTACTTTGTATAAATCATCCCTATTTGTGGAACCCCCGATCAGACCTGAAGTTAGCCATTTGTCCTCACGGATCTTTATGGACTTACCATCTCCCACCAGCCACTTAACATCCGGTTCAATGGTTTCTCTTCCAACTAGGATGCTTTGCCAACCCCAAGATGGGCGATGTCCTTTTTTGGCTTTCCAAGAGTCTCCATCCGGAAAATATATGCCTTTAAAAACCCGACTCCAAAGAGCTGAAGGATTTTGATATAGTCTCCAAGCTTGTTTTCCTAACATAGCGTTATTAAAGATCTGCAAATCTTTAAAACCTAGACCTCCTTCGTCTTTTCTGGTTTTCATCACTTCCCATCTCTTCGAGTGCATTCCTTTTCTTGCGTCACTTTGTTTCCACTAGAAAGAGGCTACTCTTTTTTCAATAGCATTACAAACAGAATATGGTATCTTGAATATCGACATGGCATGTTGAGGAATAGCTTGCACTATGCTCTTGATCAAGACTTATTTACCTACTTCAGGACACTCCAAGGCAATGAGACCAAATCCATGACATTTCAAACAGTGTTGATTTATTGTTGGCTTCGTTTGGCTAATTGGTTTCAGGTGCTCTTCCTTTGTTCAACGGCTTCCTTCGATGCCGACAAAGGTTTTTAAGTCAAACTCTCAAGATTAAAAGATCCCTCTTTGGTTAATGGCTTCTGACTTCACACTCTTTTCTCCTTTGTGTTGGTTTTCCACCTTCATCGATAATGTGAAGACTTGATTAAAAGTCCAATAAGGTTGTAATCGGACTACATCGGCAGTTTTCAAATGAAGACTGTCAAAATATTGAGTTATAGTTTGCTCGTCCGCCGCCGCCACCACATGACATCATAGCAGAACATGCTCAAATTTGGTGTGGCATTCTTCCACGGACAACTCCTCTTGCTTCAAATTGCGGGGTAAAAAAATGGAAATCATCTTGCGAATAAAGTTTTTGGGAGGAATAATTGTTGAAGATTCTAAATCTATAATACAAGAGCCAATTTAGTTCCAAACCTTTTGACGACTTGCCCATTTAGTCATTTCGGCCAATTTTGGTCATAAACTGTAGACGTGGACGCTGGCCAACTGGTGACCATCTTACGTGGCGTGGTTAATGTTAATGTGGATAATTTTTCTATTTAAATTTTTAATTTTCATTTTTTCCCTTTCATTTCTTTATCCTTTTCTTTCCCTTTGGCCTATGGCCAGGCAAGGGTCAAGCCCTCTCCAAATATGGTGAGGGCCATGGCACCCTTACTACGGCTCGCCAATGGTTGGTCAATCGCTAGCCATGGCCAAGAACCAACTACAAGCCAATGCAAATGAAAAGGAACAAAATTTAAAAAAAAAATAAAAAAAATTGTCCACGTTAGTTCTAGCCATGCCATGTAAAATGGCTAGTAGTGTCGGTGTCCATGTTAGTGATTTCTAACCAAAATTAGTTGAAAAGAGTAAATTGCCAAATTATTAAAATGTTTAGAATTAAATCGAAGCATACTTTGATACATTGCTTTCCTTCACAAGTTCTTTGAAATTCTAGATTTTCCGACCAAATAGAAGCATGCCTTTTTAAACTTGATGGCCACAAGCTTCACCTTCTGATTCTCCGCTGGATTCTCATAATCAAAAACTTGCTCGGTTGTGTTGAGCCAATCAATGAACCTTCCGATGCATAGTGCCTTGGCTGAAGACTCCTCGTTGATGGATTCGCGAAACTCATTCACCCGTCTTCAGCCTTGGCTGAAGAAGACAGAGCAAGCAGGCAACGCACGAACTGCATTGAACTTTGGAAGTGAACAGGGAGTTGACCTGTCCTCAGATAATCTAGAAGTCGTCCAGTGCATATTGGGCCACAAGCTGCCAGAACTATTATGGAAGATTGCAGACTCCTCTTGGCCCAGCAGCAAAGCGTCAATCTGATCCACGAGCCCAGAGAAGCCAATTGAACAGCAGATTGGGCTACAAAAGCCCATCGAGCAGGAGAGCTACCACCGAACTGGATTTTGGTTAAGTAATGCAAGATATAATTTCTGCCCAAAAAAAAAAAACATTACGGTGGTCATGTACACGAGCTGCGGGTGCATGGACATTCAGTTCAAGACAATAGCGACCAGCCATATCTAGGCTCCGTTATCAACTGATACAATTTTAGTATTGCCAAAGGAGAGACTCTAGGAATGTTGATTTTTTATTACGGATAGATTTAGATTATCGATGTGATTCGGCTGCCCATGTGTCTATTTGTTGGTGTTGATTCATTTCTTGCGGCCAGATTTCTATTGGAAATTTGATAAGGGGAGTTGTATTGTTAGTTGGCAAAGGGCCCATCTGAAAAATTCGTAAATACTTATGATGGAGAGTGTTGAAGCCCTAACTAATAAGTTATTGAGTTGGTTAGCACATCATCTGTCAATACCTCGTCCAATTATATCAGCAGCTGGGATTTTCAATAAATCTCTCCAAAGAAATCTAAAAAATTATAGAGAGAAATTGCTAAGATGATTATAACTTATTGTAAGTTAACTTATGGGGAAAAAGCCACCAAAAATCCCCAATTTTGCCTCGAGTGACAGATTTACCCCAAACTTTGTTTTGTGACGTGAAAAACCCCAAACTTTGCAAACTGTGACACATTTACCCCATTAAGGGTATGTTCGTTTTATTCTTTATTTTATTCTTTTTCTTTTTTATTTTTTATTTTTTTCTTCTTCTCTCTTCCCTCCGCCGGCCATGGCGGAGCTGGCAGAGGGAAGCCGGTTTCCGGCGAGGGCTGCCCTCGCCGGCGTCGGGCGAGGGTCACCCTCGCCCGAGCCGGCTAGGGCCGCCCTCGCCGGATCTGGCGAGGGTGCCCGACACGGCGAGGGCCGGCGAGGGTGCCCTCGCCGGCGTCGAACGAGGGCCTCCCTCGCCGGCCCTCGTCCGACGCCGACGAGGGCCGCCCTCGCCGGACGCCGGCGAGGCTTCCCTCCACCGGCCATGGCAAAGCCGGCGGAGGGAAGAAAGAAGAAAAAGAAGAAAAAGAAAAAAAGTTTTTAAAAGTAAAAAGACCAAAATGCCCCTATGATTTAGGGTAAATGTGTCACACAAATGAAGGTTCAGGGGTTTTTGTGTCACAAATAAAATTTTGGGGTAAATGTATCACAGTTAGCAAAGTTCGGGGTTTTTTACGTCACAAAACAAAGTTTGGGATAAATCTGTCACTCGAGGCAAAATTTGGGGTTTTTAGTGGCTTTTTCCCTAACTTATGAAATTTGTTAACTAGTTGGCCTTCTTCATCGATCATTGCTGCCCGACCACTCAGAGTTATGGCACAATATTAATTTTTGAAATCATTCAAACATAGAGTTTAACAAGAAGTCTTTTTCTTTGATTGGGAAAGGAGAAGACCAAGACTTTTTCTTTCCGGGATTGTTTGGAAAGTAAGAGTAGATCTCTCGTGACAATTGTGCACTAGTCTCTGGCCCACAATAACTCGTTTTTCTCGATGAATAGCAACGAAAGATTCAAGAAATGTATGTCAACTAAATCATGCATTTGGACAATTTAAACGGGCATTGCCCCGCACTGCACAAAGACTTCGTTGCACGAGGAACTATCGTGGAATCGTCTCATGCAAGTCTCCAGTACTAGCTGATGTTAATTCCACGGCTTGAACTAAGCTAATAACTACAGTTGTTTGACTAGAAAAAGGAAAGATAAAATTCTTGACGACGATAATTCTCCACAAATATGTATCAACCGCAATTCATATTAGATAGAAATTCTAGCTCAGAAAAAAAAAAAGAAAAAAAAGAAAAACAAGATCCATGTGCCATGTATCTTGTCTTAATTTAAATAGAATCTTATTTTGAAATCTCAATTTTGTAACACAACAATTGAAAAAGTTTATATTTTACCTCTTTGATGCTAGTTGATTAATTATTTTGAAGCTACACTTTATTCTTTTTTAGAATGCATACATATAGTCCATGAACAGAAAAATACATATTTTCAAGTATAAACCCATCCCCCTTAAAACGCATTTCATGCATACAATCACTAGCTTAAACAAGTCTGCTCTTGTTGATTTTTCTTCTCTCTCATTCTCCCGTTTTGGAATTGTGATCTCTCTCCCATTGCATACGCTTACTGTTGCTTGACTTCTCAAGTCTTGGCAATGTACTGAAAGCAGCCTGCGTGATTGATATTCTCTATCAATGATGCATTCAAAGTTTATTAGAAAAGACAACAAATGAAGTTTATTTCTATTTTAAGAAATCAAAATCCAAGGGCACTAAATAAAAAGCTTGCAGATGCTTGTGGTGGTGAGAGTGGGAATCCTAATTATTAAGTTAATGAGTTGGCACACACATCATTTACCAAATGCATCATCCGATATGTAGGCAGTCTGAGATTTTCAAAGGGTATGTAAAGAAATTTAAGGATATTATGAAGAAAATTTTTTTAAGGTTATCATTAGTTCTTGTTGTTCAACTGATGAAATTTGTTAAAAGACGAAAAGATTATTGTTTAACAATCGAGAGTTACGTTCCAATATTTTATTTTGGAATTGTTGTATTTTAGAGTTTACCAAGAAGTCTCTTTCTTCGTAAAAGATGAAGGGTCTTCTCTTTTCCCTATCGACTTTAAGTTTTGCCCCAATATTCCAACCATCAAAAATCGTTTGGAAAGGAGAAGATCAGACTTTTGTTTTCCCAAGGAGGGAGAGACATTGCCTTAAATGCTAGGTCAAAAGGTTTAGAACTAAATTAATACCAATTAAAAGTTTATGACCAAATTGACACAAATACAATTTGTTTAAGAGTTTTCTAACATTTTAACTGTTAGCTCTATTATGCTGGAAGTTTGATTAGATTAGTTTCTTCAAAAATGACTTTTGGTAACCGTGATTGCGTTTCTTTGTTACTGCGATCATAGTAATATAGGACGTTCCTCAAAATTATGAAAATTTAACAAAATATATATAACACAGGTACCGAATTGAAGGAAAAATAAAATTCTTTGCGATGATAATTCTCCGTAATACATATTAACCACAATCCATATTAATTAGAAATTCCAGCCCAGAAAAAAGAAAACAAGTCCATTTGTGGTGTATCTTGTCTTAATTTAAAAGTATATAAAGGAATCTTATTGAGAAATCTGAATTTTGCAATTCAACAATTGAAAATTTTTATATTTAACCTCTTTAAAACTAACCGATTTCTTATCTTGTAGCTACAAGTTATTCTTTCAAAATGTATGTGTGTGTGTGTATATATAGTCTAACAACATAAACATATAATTTTTCGAGTACAAATTTATCCACCTCGAAACACAATTCATGCATTCAATCACCAACTCAAATTAGTCTTACTCTTGTTGATTTTCTTCTTTTCTCGTTCTCTTGTCTTGGGGTTGTGGTCTCTACCCCACTGCATATGCTTACTCTTGTTTTGCTTGACTTCTCAAGTCTTGGCACTGCAATGAAAGCGGCCTGCATAATGATGCAGTCAAAGTTGACAAGCTATAACAAATCCCGATGAGATATTCTCTCGTACATGAGAAACTGTCGAGGAGACTGACCAAGTTGACTTAGCATTTACCTGAAACTCTACTAATGACCCTCAATAAATTTCTGAAAATCAATTTCGGACTCCCAAATTCCTTTTTACTTAGCAACAATCAGATCTCAGACCATATCTGTGGCTTTACTTTGAACTCGAAGATGTTATTTGGTTTGAGGATTATGTTTTCTATTTTGCAGAGTTAGATACCGTGAATTTCGTTCTTCTTCTATACATAGGTTGCTTTGTTCTTATTCTTTGAGATTTCAAATGGAAACCTGAACTGATATGAATCAACAATTTCTTACTGGGGTGAGTTGACCGGCTCGGGCCAAGTTAATTTGTCAATGGACTATTACATTTGTTATATCTAATTGAAGTTCTACCATACTACTCTTATGACAGCGTATTAAAAGATATTACATTCATTAATTTTATCTATTCTGGAGTCTATTGATCAAAAAGAAATGTTATATTTATGCATGTGTGCTATGATTGTTAGAGTGCAAGGTAAGCTCTCAAATAGACAACACAATGCTGCGATTAAATTTCCCATCAAATACTTCTTTTTTTTTTTGTAATATAAAAAACCCAAATTATGCCTACTGTGACATATTTATCTTAAAATTTTTCTTTTTATATTAAAAACCCCACATTTGTATTTGCATGATACGTTAACCCACCATCAAGGTTTCTTCATATCATTTTTCAGTCAAAACGACATCACTCTCATTTTACTTAAATCGTGTGTCGCTTTGTCAACAATGTTTCCATTTCGTTGTTCATGTAAGTAAATTCTTATTAGTACTCTTTGATGAAGCCCCTAATGGAGGTAAATGTATTACATATATACAAGTTTCCCATTTTTGGTAATGCAATATTTTCTTTATAGTAAATATGTCATAGTTGACAAAATTAGGGCTTTTTGATGACTTTTTCCCATGATTTTAACTATTTTCTTTTCATTTTTTAAAAATCTTTGCCAAACTTTTATCATGCGAAATTCTTAAAAATCATTTTTGAAACATATCAATTTAATAAGGATGTATGTAATTTTTCATAATATTTTTAAAATTGGACAATTACTTTAATTTTATTTAGAAAGAAAAAAAGTAAAGTTTTGTTCTATTTTAAGAAATCAAAACCCAAGGGCCTAGTGAAAAACTTGGAGATGCTTTTGGTGGGAAGGTCGGGAGCTCTGATTAATAAATTAATGAGTTGGTACACACACCATTTACTAATGCGTCGGCCAATGACGCAGGTAGTTTAGGATTTTCAAAGGGTCTATAAAGAAATTTAAAAATATCATAGAGAGAAATTTCTAATGTTATCATTAATTCTTGTTGTTCAACCAATGTAATTTGTTTAAAAAATGAAGGAATTGTGTTTAATGATCAAGAGATACGGAGCGATATTATGTTTAGGAATTGTCATATTATACAGTTGAATAAGGATTCTCTTTCTTCGGAAAAGATGAAGGGTCTCGGTCTTCTCCTTTCCCCATCAACTTTTAAGTTTTGGACTTACGGGACATCTAGAGCTGGTTCGATGCAAGACGCGTGCATGTCGTTTACTCAAACCACCATCGTTTCTGTGCGAAAAATGAAAATCTTACTAAATTATGGCCCTCCACCAAAAATGAATGTTGGTGAAGTGAAGTCCTACCTAGACCAGCTTCTTCGTACTTAAATCAGTCTACTCTTGTTAGTTTTCTTCTTTTCTCACTCTCTTGTCTTGGGGGTGTGGTCTCTCCCCCACTGCATACGCTTACTCTTGTTTTGCTTGACTTCTCAAGTCTTGGCACTGCAATGAAAGTGACCTGCGTCGGTGACACTCTCTCTATTAATGATGCAGTCAAAATTGGTGGGCTATAACAAATCCCGATGAGACATACTGTCGTACATGAGAAACTGTCAAAGAGACCGACCGAGTTGACTTAGCATTTTTCTGAAACTCTACAAATGATCCGCAATAAATTTCTGAAAATCAATTTTGGACTCCCAAAGTCCTTTTTACTTAGGAACGATAAGATCTCGAACCATATCTGTGGCTTTCCTCTGAATTGGAAGATGTAATTTAGTTTGAGGATTATGTTTTCTATTTTGCAGATTTAGACAACGCGGATTTCATTCTTCTTATATATAGGTTGATTAGTTGTTGTTCTTTGATATTTCAAATCGAAACCCGAATTGATATGAATCAACAATTTTTTGCTGGGGTGAGTCGACTGGTTTGGGCCAAGTTAATTTGTTGATGGACTATCACATTTGTTATATCTGATTGAAGTTCTGCCACAATATTCCAATTATCAAAGATCGATTGGGAAAGGAGAAGACCAGACTTTTGTTTTCCCATGGAGGGAGAGAGAGAAAGAGAGACATTTCGTTAAACTCTGGAATCCTAAGATCCTTTCAGAGAATATATGGAAAGAAAGAACAGCTTTTATTGGACAAGAGTACTCCAGTCTCTGGCTCACACTGGCTTGCTCCTCCCGATGAGTAGTGACAAAAGATTCCAAGAAGAATATGTTGGATAAATCATGCATTTGGAAAATGTAACCGTGCAATGCACTGCACAAGACTTCGTCACACGCGGAATTATCATTGAAATGTCTCATGCAAGTGTCTAGGACCAGCTGATGTTAACTCCACAGCTTGAACTGAGCCGATAACTACAGCTACTTGACCCAAAAGAAAAACAATGAAGACAGAACCCACATTACCTATCCTTGTATACGCCCCAACCCATCAGATTGATCCATCAAAAGAAAAAAAAAATACCATATGCAGAGAGTTGAAGGAAGAACCATGGTCCCCTCATACCACAATCACATAGCAGAAGTTGGTGATTCAAAGACGAAGCCCGTATGCCAAAGTTCCCGTGGGAATCTCTCGATTCCGCTCTTTTGGATTGAGCCAAAGCAATTCTGACTGCCGCATTGAGAGCCCCATCGTTTATTGTCGATATGACTCTAGTGACCTTCCCACACCTTATATGGTCAATAAAAGTACTAACATACAAATACTCAACATCTCTGTCGAGGATCGTGAGATGCGAGTAGCCGTGGACAGGTCGAAATTGCTATACCTCTTCAGCACAAGACTTCGTCACACGAGGAATTATCACTAAATTGTCTCATGTAAGTGGTTATGAGTTATGGCCATTTAATTGTCTCGTTGTGCCCAATGAAAATATTTTTTGTTCTCTCGTTTATATAAGAGATATAAGATATCATTTTTAAGAGAATGTTTTTCAAAATTGTTCATTTTTCGCGAAATAAAGAAAGTCTTGGTGTGAGGCTTTTCTTTTCAATTACAGAACTCACTGTGAGTTCTGCCAAAGAAATTAACATATCCTCGTACATTAGGTTATTATTACGAATTATAGAATCACGTGATCAAATACTAAACTTCTTTATATTTGTATTGTTATGATTATGGCACGAATTTTTTGAGCCCACGGATGACTCTTGTTGAATCACAGGGAAGCCCGATCATCATTGAAGGAAAGTTAAAGAATTGGACTTACGGGACATCTAAAGCTGGTTCGATGCGAGACACAAGCATGTCGTTTACCCAAACCCCCATCGTTTCCATGCGAAAAATGAAAATATTACTAAATTATGACCCCCTGCCTAAAATGAAGGATAGGCTTTTTGGTGTTCTCGGCATTTTCGGCGAAATTGAATCCTGATGAAGTGAAGTCCAACCTAGACCAGCTTCTTCGTACTTAATTATATGCATAGAACATATTCTTACTTGTCATGCATCATTATGAGAGTATACAGCCCTACAAAGGGGAAATATACATTGGTCAGATTTAATTTCGAATGATATATAGAGTTAATTAGGGACTATGATCCAAGCGTGATAGGACGTTCCTCAAAATTATGAAGATGTAACAAAATATTTATAACACGGGTACTAGATTTAAAGAAAAATAAAATTCTTTGCGATGATAATTCTCCGCAAATACGTATCAACCGCAATCCATATTAATTAAAAATCCTAGCCCAAAAAAAAGAAAAAAAAATTCCACATGCAACGTTTCTTTTCTTAATTTAAAAGTATATAATGGAATCTTATTTTGAAATCTTAATTTTGCAACGTAACAATTGAAAAAGTTAATATTTTACCTCTTTGAAGCTAGTTGATTAATTATTTTGAAACTACCCGTTATTCTTCTCTAGAGTGCTTTTATATAGTCTAATAACAGCAAAATACAATATTTTTTAGTCTAAATCCATGCACCTTGAAACACATTTCCATGAACACAATCATCGGCTCAAACCAGTCTGCTATTGTTGATTTTTCTTCTTTCTCATTCTCCTGTTTTGGGATGTGATCTCTCTTGCTCTGCATACGCTTTCTCTTGTTTTGCTTGACTTCTCAAGTCTTGGCAATATAATGACAGCAGCCAGCATCATTGATACTTTCTATCAACGATGCTGTCAAAGTTGGTGGGCAATAACAATCCCGATTTGACGTGTTGCCGTGCATGAGAAGTTGTTTCATGTGTTGTCGTGCATGAGAAGTTGTTCAGGAAACCGACCCCATTGACTTGGCATTTACCGGAAACTTTACAGGTGACCCTCAAGAAATTTCTAAAAATCAATTTCGGACTCCCGAAGTCCTTTTGACTTAGCAATGATCAGATCGCAGACCACATATGTGGTTTTATATAAATAGGCCATCTTACTTCTATTTATGTGTATGCCCTCGATCCTATCAAGTTAATTTATCAAAAGACATTTGTAAGAGTTTGAAGAACCATGTTCATCCATGAGCTTCTCTCGAGAGTTGTCGTGCTTGGGACCATCGTATTGGGTGCATACCACATCCACATAGCAGAAGCTGATGATTCAATGACGAAGCCCGGATGCCGAAGCACTTGTGGAAACCTCTCGATTCCATATCCCTTCAGATCGAGGGACAGTGAATCCCACTGTGGCATTGGACCTACCTCTTTTAGAGTTGATTGTGATGACTCTGATAACCATCCAACGCCTTATATGGATTATAAAGGAAGTACCTTGGAAATACTCTCCATCTCTCTCGAGGATCACGAGATGCGGATAGCTATGTGGATCGGCCGAGACTGCTATAACTCTTCAGGGTATGTCGCCAAATTAAGCAACTTCCCCACACTCACCCTCGCAAAATTCCCCATATCCAAAACCAAGAACAAGTTCATAGCTGTCGGTTGCGATACGTATGCGACCTTCAAAGACCGCCAGGGCAATTTCGCCTTTGGATGTATGTCGATATGCAATGACATTTCTGAAGTGACTGATGGCTCGTGCTCAGGTATTGGTTGCTGCGTGACGAGCATACCTAGGAACTCGTTCGACTACAATATCTCCATTGATAGCTATAGAAACCATAGAAAGGTCTTGGATTTCAACCCTTGCAGCTATGCTTTTGTTGCGGAGAATGGTTTCTACAACTTCAGCTCTGATGATCTTTCGGGACTTGGACTTGAGAAGGCTCCCTTGGTTCTCGACTGGGCAGTAGGGGACAAAAATTGCGAGGTCGCCAAGAGCAGGCCGAACTACATGTGCACCGAGAATACCCATTGTACTGATGCTGAAAATGGGGTGGGGTACAAGTGCACTTGTTTAGAAGGTTTCCATGGCAATCCGTATCTCACGAATGGCTGTCAAGGTATTTTCATATTGATATTCTTTACTTTGTCCTTACTATTATATTATCCAGGAAGACTAAACGTTACTTATTATTATCCCTTTAATTTCTTCTTAAGTTCATCACTTTGGGTATGTGTGTTTTTGTAGATATTGATGAATGTGCCGATCCAAATAAGAACCAGTGCGATGGAATTTGCTATAACTTCGATGGGAGTTATAATTGTTCATGCCCAAAGGGTTATCATGGCGATGGCAGGAAGGGTGGGCAAGGATGCACTGCTAATGCTAATCCATCACATTTGGTGCAGATACTTGTTGGTATGTTTGTTCATTTTACTTGGGTGTCTGTTTCAAACAGCACTATTTAAATCAGCTGATTTTGATGATGAACTGATCTCTCTGTCACAATAAAGAGAACTCAAAATTCAACAGAAGGATTTCAAATAAATTATAAAAAAGAAAGTACTTGAAGAAAGAAACTAAACCCATTGAAAGAGAGCTGGCTAGAAATAGAGAAAAAGAAAATGAAGAGAAAATGGTGACGTAGACGACCATATACCACGGTGGTTCCTGTTGCCGCCTTGGGAGTGCGACATCGCGGTGGTCGCACGACCTCAAATCTATAGAGAGAGAGAGAGAGAGAGAGAGAGAGAGAGTCCCTCAACGATGTTCCCTGAGAGAAGCAACTGGGGTGGTCTCTTGAGAGCAGTAACCATCTCCCGGTGGTCACAAGCGGCGACGCCAGCAGCATTTGTGGCAGCACAGCTCAGATCGAAAAGGAACAATTCATTACTAATATCTTTTATTTTAATTTATTTGTGCAATCCAGGTATGGCCCGTTTCCTTGGTCCGGTGTAGTTGTCCAATATTTTACAAGGATCCATCCTATCCAAATTTCATCACCAAATGCCATGTAGAATAATAGTTCTCGTCTTGCAACGACCCCTAGATGGAGATTGCAAACACGGTGTCAAAATGAAATAGTTTGATTCTAAGAGATTGTTCATATATATAATAAAATATATACTTGTATACCCTGAAAAGGGGATAGGCTTTTCTTATATATGGTTACTTGAACTTCATTGATAACAGAAAACTCGTTCACTGCCTTGAGATTTTTTAAAATTTAATTTGTCTCAAAAATAGCTTAGTTCCCTTTTGAACGAGGAAGCTGTATAATGTTGTCTAAAGAAAAGTTTTAAAATTTAAGCTTCCTCTTCATGGTGCATTTTGGACTTAACAATGGTTTTTATAAAGGAACTAGTTATGTCATGCAGGTGCAGATGCGGGGACAATAGTGCTGCTATTCAGTGCAGGCTTTCTGTATCTGGGAATCAAGAATAGAAAACTCATTAGGCTCAAAGAACAGTACTTCAAACAAAATGGTGGCTTGCTTTTGCAGCAACAGTTACACGAACGTGATAGAACCACCAACACCACAAAAATCTTCAAAGCCGAAGAGCTAAAGAAGGCTACCAACAATTATGACGACAGCAGAATAGTCGGCCGAGGTGGATATGGTACAGTATACAAAGGATTGTTGCCAAATAACACGGTTGTTGCGATCAAGAAGTCCAAACTTGTGGACAAGACCCAAATCGAACAGTTCATCAATGAAGTCATAGTGCTTTCTCAGATTAATCATCGTAATGTGGTCAAGCTTTTGGGATGTTGTTTGGAGACGGAAGTGCCTTTGTTAGTGTATGAGTTCGTGAACAATGGAACTCTGTTTGACCACATTCACAATCGCATCAAGTCCTCCAAGATGCCTTGGGATACCCGATTGAGAATTGCTTCAGATATTGCTGGTGTCCTTTCATACTTGCACTCGGCAGCTTCCATTCCCATAATCCATCGTGACGTCAAGTCAACAAACATCCTTCTTGATGACAATTACATTGCCAAAGTTTCTGACTTTGGAGCTTCAAGATTAGTCCCACTTGATCAAACTCAATTGTCCACTCTAGTTCAGGGGACATTGGGATACTTGGACCCTGAATACTTGCAAACAAACCAATTAACAGAAAAAAGCGATGTTTACAGCTTCGGGGTTGTGCTAGTCGAGTTGATAACTGGGAAGAAGGCACTTTCTTTTGATCGACCTGAAAAAGAGAGGAGCCTAGCAATGCATTTTCTTTTGTCATCAAAAAACAATCAATTGTTCCAAATTGTTGATCGAGTTATTGCAGATGAAGGGAACAACGAGCAAGTGAGGGAAGTTGCCAATGTTGCAATGAGATGCTTGAGATTAAAAGGCGAGGAGAGGCCAACCATGAAGGAAGTGGCAATTGAATTGGAGGGACTCAAAGCGAATTCTAACCATCCCTGGATGAGTACTGTCAATTTGAATGGAGAAGAGGTGATTCATTTGCTGGGAGGGACGACCGACCTCACCGTGTACATGGATACTGCTGACACCATGAACACGGGGCCCTCGGATAGCATGAAGAACCATGTCATGCCACCAGTCAATAGTGGCAGATGAGAACAACGATGGGTTCTTTCTTCTTCGTCAAGAGATTCTTAGGCGTTTAAGAGAACTCTTGATTACCAATTTACCGTAGTGAGCCCTCGTACTATAGGCATATATTACTGTTGATGGCATACTTGTGGAGTTCCATTTTAGCTGCCGTGGTTGAGTCTTTATCTTTAATTTGGATCTAGAGTTCCTATACATTGTAATAGAGTCAGTGTTGTGATTCATAAGTAGAAATCTTATGGTTCTTTACATTATCAGGGCAGGATCATTTAGCCGCGACCCGAGAGCATTGGATCTAGTCGTGACCGAATTAGAAACGGTTTCCTCCTTTTTTTCTCCGAATGTTGTCATAAACTAGTCCGAATGGTAAGCGAGTGCAGATTTGAGTTTGCTCGAGGAGAGAGTTTGTCCCACTTTGACGAAGATTTTTCTTGGCGGAAAATATTGGGGACACGTTTTGAGTACCACGAGGATTCGCAGTAATACGAGGAATTCTTGCATTCTAGTCCAAAAGCAAAACTGCGATAAACTGTGCTTGAATTCCTGTTATGCCATCGCTGGGCGAGCGAAAAAAAAGAAAGAAAACAAAAATTATAAAAAATTTCAATTCATGTTAGTGCTGACCGTGTCACGTAGGATAGCCAGCGCCTACGTAAGCAATCACCAGTTCAAATTGAAAAATTTAGAATTGAAATGCCATCCATTAATAGATTTAAGATTTTTTTAGTAATATTGCCATTTTCAAATGACCTATCAAAAGAAATATTAGGATATTGTAGAGACAAATTTCAAAGGTTGATATACATTGTTGTCTTTCAACTGGTGAAAGTAATTAACTAGTTAGCTTTTTTCATTAATCACTGTCATTTAACGAGAGTTACGGTGCAGTGTTATGTTAAAGGGTCTAGCGTGGGCCATATTTGATAATTAATTTTGGAAGTATTATTTTCTAGTTGCCATTATGAGTCCAACTGGCATGATGTAAGATATGTGGCCACAAAAGCACTGTCAATAATTCTGCGTGACAGTACCGTGTGGCTCTAAAATAAAGCATGAGGATATTTACACATGAAGGGTGTTATGGTAGTCAGGTACGTGATTATGTTGCCTTTTATATATTATGATGTTTTAGCAACAATATAGAATGAGACAAACCTTGGAATTCTAATCTAATTAATACTAAGCGGAATTACATTGTTCTTTTAACTCACAGGAGGGTTGGCTATGATCCAGCAATTTTTTTTGGGGGGGGGGGGGGTGTTTAATTGTGCGTAATCTTTGGTAAATAACATTCTATTTGGTGCCTCGAAGGCCATCCATGGAAACCGGATGAACATGTTGTGTCCGAGGAAATGATTTAGTGGTCAAAGTAAACCCTCACTTTCCATATGGTGACCACAATGTTTTCTTCGCATTTCTCGTTTAAAAGAATAACCTCACCTTAATTAATTGATGAGAATCTTAAAAACAAGAAAAAAGAAGAAAGTACCTAATACAATAATCTAATGAAGGAGTCTAACTACATGAACACATAGGAAGGATCGATTCATTCGAAGATGCCATTTATTTTTACATCACTGAAGATTAAACTGAACTATCAATACTGAAATTGAACCCATACTTACAATAGGATTTATCTACATAGGACAATAAGGATAAGAACCATATAAGTCTCTCCTATTTGAATGAGACCTTTTTTTATAGTTTCTAAAGTGCTCATTAGAAGCATGAGCTGACAATCCATGATACAACCCTTTAACAAAGATGTGGGTTTGCTTCTTTCATCTATTGAATGAATGAAACATGAGTTCAAACACAAACATTTATTATGTATGGTGAATATATTCTTTGCATCATAGAATAAGTATGTATGCATTTCAATATATGTATGTGTAAATGTGTAAATTGTTCTTCTTGTTCAAACATGAGTCAATTTCTTAGACATATTGTGTTGTGTAATATATTTAACAACGTATTATGTTCGGACTATTAAATTGTGGTTTCACATTTAGATTGGAAGAAAATGTGATACGGCAGTATCGCAATAGAGCCAGACACCAATTTGATGATCAGTGAACATTAGGTACATTTTTTTTTTTTTAACTTGTGAACGTGGGATTCATTGTGTTATCAGCCAAGAACTCCACCTTATTGATCATAGATGAATTTCATCTCAATTATTACTAATGGTCAATTTATTTTAGGCAAAATTATGAATTAGCTTTTTTGCAAAGAATATGATAATCATACTTTTAGAAAAATGTGAAAAACTCTCTTTCTTTATTTTGATTCACTTTTCTTGATTTATTGTAAACCGGAAGAGAATGACATCCAGTTAAAAAAAATGAATGGTTCACTTTTGGAATTGCTCGGATGTAGAGTTTACCAAGAAGTCTCTTTCTTTAAAAAAAAAAAAAAGGGGGACAATTCTTCTGCTTTCCCCATCAACTTCTTGCATTAATCAACGCCCCAAAAATTTGACCCAAAAGACGCCCCAAAAGAAAAAAATTGCCATGGACATATTTTACATCCCCGAATATACGTAGTATCAAAGATCGATTGGGAAAGGAGGACCATACTTTTTCTTTCTCACGGGAGGGAGAGACATCTTCTTAAACTCTAGAACCCTAGATTAATCTTTCCGTGATTATTTGAAAAGTAAGAGACGCTCATTTCGTGACAAGGAGTACTCTAGTCGCTGGCTAAAAATTGCTTGTTCTTCTCCATGGGTGGCCACAAAAGATTCAAGAAAAATATGTCAGACAGATCATGCATTTGGAAAACGTAATGTGCACTTTACCAACAAGACTTCGTCACACGAAAAATTGTCTTCGAATCGTCTCCTGCAAGTGGCAATAACTACACTTCCTTAACCAAAAACCCCCGAACCCAACGAATTAATTCATCAAAAAAAAAAATGAAGGGAATTGAAGGAAGAATTGTCACACCCCGAATCCTAAAGGAATGGGGTCCCACGGCCGTCCTTCCATCTAAAGGATGCAGGCCCCATTTGGTTCGGCTTTGGGGGAATGTCCTTGGGGAAATGCAAAGGCCTTTTAGTCTAAAGGGGTTTGGCAAAATGCAAATGCTGTTTGGTAAACAAAATTAAAAAGATGCTTTGAGATGCAACTTGGGGAAAATGTTGTTTGGTAAACACATTACATTTGGAAAGTCCTTTCATGTGCCAATTTTAAAATTTTGTAACTTTAATTTGTTTAAATCAGAAAAAAAAATCAATGACCTTAACTTTTATATATTATTTTCAAGTTGAGAATAATGTATAAGAGACATATTAATAAAATTTTAAATAAAAAAATCACATCAAACTCAATTAAAAATAGAGTAATTCATTACAATAAACATGACAACAACATATGTCCGAAAGAAAGAAATGAGTAGTTAACTATTACAAACGTCTTTAACTATTAATCAAGTTCATAACTATTTCATCACGTAAATGTGCCATGTCAGGGAGTGCATTATCATTTGAAGCACTTGTCCCCTCATTTACAACATCATGGTCGACTGAATATCCATACTCAGGATCCAAATCTGCTGTTTCAAAATCCATATTAGTTACGACATTTTTTCTTATAAAATTATGCAAAGCCATTGTAGTTATGACAATTTGCACTTGCTTTTCATAAGAATAATTTGGCATAGTAGTTAAAATCTTCCACTTCATTTTTAATACGCCAAAAGCTCGTTCAATTTCTAAGCGAAGTGAGGAATGTGCACGGTTGAACACTTTTCGATGACCTGTAGGTGTAGGACCTTGTCGAAATTCTGGCAAATGATATCTAACTTCTCTATATGGCCCCAAATAACCCGTGAGATTTGGATATCCAGCATCTACTAAATAATATTTTCCTACACAAATATAATATAAATTTAATTAACATATGCCACATAAATATATATGGATATACATAAACCATTAATTAATCAACCTGGAGGTGGATGGGGAAATTGTGCATCACGTCTTCCAATGGCATCATAGAAGACACGAGTGTCATGAGCTTGTCCCTCCCAACCGGCACAAACGTAAATAAATTTCATATTAAAATTACGTACGGCCAACACATTTTGCGTAGTCTTTCCTTTTCAACCAATAAACCGAATTTGATTATACGCCGGTAACACTGCTTGGATATGTGTACCATCCATAGCTCCAATGCAATCCTAAAACAATTAATGCAAAAATTACATGATTTAAATTTAGTTTTTCATTTTTATTATAAAATCATAACTTTCCTTAAAATATGGATAAAATCGTCGATCTTTCTTAATCTTCTCTGAAACTTCCCGAAATTGTCGATCAATTGGTTGGATCAAATCTTTTCCCATATTGCATACTTTATTTAAAACTAAACTAAAATGCCTACTTATGGTTTCCCCAGAGAGTTGAAAGCGCTCTTGTACTACCCTGTTACCTATACCATGTCCTAATATATAAAGAAACATTCCAACCATTTCTACAACATTAGTATTCCTAGATCCTTTAAGGCCATAGCGTGTTACTAAGTCACGTGTTAAATTATTAAATACATCCCTATGCATTCTAAACATATTATAGTATCTTATTGGATTAGTATCTTCAGCCATCAACTCTCTCATCCATGCATGACCTGTATATGATGAGGTCATAGAAGGTTATTTGCTAAATTGCATTGCTTGATAAGCAATTGAAACATCAGCAATTGAAAGCAAATCCAGGAATTCATCTTCCTCTTCTTCACGATTTTCCTTTTCTTGAGAATCATCCATAATTGTCTAACGTAACAAAATATAGAGTTAGAATAAGAAAAATAATGAATAATATTGACAATCCATTAAGAAAAACAATAGTATCAATCAACATATATATGCAAAGTCAACCACATAAAGAGAACCCCAATTAGAAACAATTCTCACATTAAAAATATTAATATAAATTAGGTCCATACATAATTTAAATAGAGTTCGCATATAAAAATAAAATAACATATTCAAGAATTCAAATAAGAAGTTATGACAACATCTTAGGCATGATTAAGTTTTTCTATCTTAAGCTTGAGATACTTCACCCTCAGGGCATCGGTACTCAAGCTCATGAAGACCTGCCTATTGTCCACCCTATCCTTAAAATGTTTGATTGCAAAAAAGTACAACTTTTCATCTTGCACAATCTCCGGTATGGCATCCAACATAGATATGAGGTCCTTGTAAGGACCGAATCCCTCATATGCTCGAGAGGCAACAACATCAGCACTCCCACTTTCAACGGCAGAACAAAACCTATTAATTTGGCTTCCAAGCAATTGTGCCGGGCTCAAATTCTTGTCTTTCTTTCCTCGAGTTTGCCTCGTTGAAGTATGCGCTACTCTTTTACGAGCCCGAGTTTGAATTGGTTCATCAATATTTTCACCCACATCACATTTCAAATTATCATCGTAGATCCTACGGCATCATCAATATTGGGTTGTGTGGCATCAACATTCTCATCAACACATAAACCTTGTGCAAGATTCCAAGTGATTCCTCCAGTAACAACCGTATCCTTGAACATTCTATCCAGTAACACTTCAAGATCAAGAGGTATGCATTTCGTCCTAAAAACCTTAACCTTAAGATTGGCCAGTTATAAAAAGCATTTGAGTAAGTTGTATATAATTGAAAATGAGAACTTAATCGAAAAGTAAAAGAACAAATGATAAACACCTGGATTTTGCTCTCCCACCATTCATCACTCGCATCGATGGTTTTCTTCCTTGGATCCCATCCTAATCCCGTTTCACTATAAACCAATGTCCTCCATCTTTTCCATTCTTCCTTAAGATTATCCCACTTACTCTTCATTTTAGTTTTATCGTACTTTTTGCCCCTCAACTCCTCGAACTTATTAATTATAACAGTCCATCCATCTCTCTTATTGGTTACAGGACGATTACCCTTATCGATTTATTCAACACACAACTTACAAAATGTTTCCACATCTTCGGCGGTCCAATATGCCTTTTCCTTTGTTGAACTCGCCATCTTTCAACAATATGAGCATGAACAAATTTGAGAGACATATAATAAAGAAAAAATTCAGCAATTGAATTAAAGCCAAATCAATGTGAACTAGTAAAGAACAAATTAATGTGAACCAGCAACAGAGAGTTTTCACATTGTAAAAAGAGAACAAGCAAGTCACTCTACAACTAGCAAACATCACGAAATTTCCAAAAAAATAACATCTTCAATGTGTTAATAATATGTGGGGGTGTAATTGACCACATTTCGTATGAAAACATGAACGTTAAAAGATTCGAAACAGCTTCATATCTCTTCACACCGGAAAAAATATTAACCAAGCCCCAACATTAGAAATTGAAAGAGACAACATAGCCTCGAAACCAAATTTCTGAAACTTAGACGATAAGAATGAAGTCACCACTGCCATAAAAGCAGGAAATGGAACTCGGGAGAGCGAAAGTGCGAGATCAGAAGGCAAATATATATGTCTAGCAATTGCAAAGGAACTTGAATTCAGAATGGGCTCAAAATAACCAATCAACCACCAAACTCCCATCAAATTCAGAATTTTGTACACTGAAAATGCGAAGACAATTCAGTTCAATGGCAACCGTGAATTGAGAAAATCTGACCTGGATAGAAGCGAGCACGAGCGCGAGCGTGACAGGAGAGCTTGAGGGCAGCGAGCATGAAGGAGTGACGCGAGGAAGAGAACTCAAACCCCTGCCAACCTTGAGGAAACGTTGCTTCAAGCACGAAAGGGGGAGTCGTCAAGGTATGATTCATTAAGTTGCGAAGGTGAACTTTTCATCTATCCCAATTTCATTTTCCACTCATACACACCAATATAAAACCCTTCCATCTACCATTTCCAAAAAACCCATACCAAACACTTACCCCAGAAAACCAAATTCCTAATCTCTCAATTCCATCACGCATCAAATAAGAATGATAGTCGAAAAATCTCATACGCACAACAAACACCACAAGGAGTTTCATGCTATAAGGGCAAGTTATAGGTTTTGCTCATAAAAAAGATCCACCTTCAACAGATTGAGCATAGTTCCAAATGAATTCACACAAAATATTATCAATAATTCAAGTAAAGGCAAAACTTTTCGACTCATTAGAACACAGTACAACATATCTCATCTTTGAGAAGACGAGCATTTACAACATAATGTAGCACCCATAGTAAACTCTAACAAAGTTGTACAGAGAAGGGTCAATGTAGTTCACCTCAGATTGGAATCATATAAATCCTTCGTGTCCAGCTTGCGAGGCACTTCGTAACTTCTACTGGACAATCCTGGAACAAGCACATTCACAGTAGCATCATTCATTAAGGTCATAACATAACCTGAAACAAAGAATAGCACGTTCTTCCCCACCCGAAATAGAATAACCACTCAAAATAATAAAATAGCAATGGAAGCAGCCTTAAACTTAGCAGTAATGAATATGAATTCATCCAACTCATGCGTCTATCATGAACTAGCACATTAAGCACAAGGCATTGGTGTGGAGATTTAGATAATATCCATGCCGAACATCCATACACCCACAAAAAACACCGATTGAAAAACAGGATAGCCAAATTAAATCGAGGAACGAACAATCACTATACACAGAAGTGCAATAAGTGCGAAAGCGAACGAAATTCGACAATCGGCGATTGACCAAGACACATGTACACTCAAAATGGGTAGACAGAATAATGCAATGTGCTAATCTAACTTCCTTTCGTGTGGGTTGTAATGGGGAATCATCACCTTTTCTTTTTCAACCTTCCAGGGGAGAGCCTCTCTCACCTAACCCGTTTATTTTAGTAGCAAATGCTTGTCTTTCCTAATGTAAAATGCAGTGTATAAAATCTGCGTAAGTCATAGTTATTTTGAACACCCGCACTGAAATTGGTTGCAGCCACACACCACTTAAGAAATTACATTTAATTAATTTATTGACATCTCATAAATTAGATTAAATAATTTGCAATGATCACCGAAATTTAACATTCTCAATATATCTTAGGATCAATCTTGTCATGATCTTCCAAGTTGGCTTGGCTCAGTAACTTTGTGCATGTTCCCATGCGACAGAATCAATATATGCAAAAGTACTTTGTCTCTCGTTTAGATTGATCTCCAGGCTTGTCCATTATCATGCATGGACATAATGGGACGTGTGCTATCAAAGAATAACATATCTAAAATTGGTTACTGAAAGAATGTAGGAATGTAAGATGCGTCTTCTGCTGGTGTGCCCCTACCCTACCCCCAATTTGGACACAGATCTGTGAAAATGCAAAGATGTTCCAATGACTTGAGCATAAAAAGCCAAAAATTTGTTGATGGTAAATTCTAAAACAATGAATTTGAGTACATGCTAGAGCTAGATGGTTCGAACATTGTTCGAACATTGGGCGAACCGAAGCCAACCTGAGGCCGCAGCACCGTAAGGCGGCAACACCAAGGAAATCTTACCTAGAGAGGTGAGTGCGAGAGCAGAACGGCATGAGGCGATCTTTGAGGTTGAAATGGCTGATCTCGGATGAACACCGGAGAGTAGCTCGCGAAGGAGACGGTGAGGGACGACGGCGGAATCTTCAGTGGTGACCGCGAAATCGGACGAACGAGCGATGGAATCGAAGCTTCCGAGCTTACCCAACTGCCCTGCTACAAGCGCGACGCGAGCGGGAGAGCAGAACGGCGGGAGGCGATCTTCGAGGTTGGGATGGTTGATCTCGTATGGACACCAGATAGCAGCTCGCGAAGGAGACGGTGAGGGACGACTGAGAGAGGCGTGAGAGTGCAGAGGAGAGGAGGCGTGAGAGTGCGGCGTGAGAGTGCAGAGGAGAGGAGGTGTGAGGCTACGAGAGGCTTTTAGGGTTTTTTTTAGAAAAGGGCAAAAACGGATTTTGGTTAATAAATGAGGGTAAAATTGGCAACGGACATATTTTCATTAAACAAAGCCCTAGCATTCCGAAAATGCTAATCTCAAATGCACCTTGGACCCTCCATTCCCCTAAAGCCCTTTGAAGCCCCTTGGAGATGCAATTGCATCTTCCCAAAGTCCCCAAAATATTGAACCAAACACCACCCGCTTTTGCCCAAACCCCTTTAGAGCCCAAAAGCCCCTTCTAAATGCCGAAGCAAACGGGGCCGCAGTCTCAAATCACCTAAAGTCCAACTCCCAAAAGCCCCCACGATGACGCTCTCGCTCTAACGGCAGCTAATTAAGGGACTTGAAAAACATGATGAGAAGAAAGAAATGAGTTACCACGGCCTAATGAGTGATACATTTCTTCTAAGCAGATCGAGCAATCACTATGCATATCTAATACACAAACATAATTCATTTTTGCTAAATCTAGAAATTTAGCAAACCTTAATGACCAAAATGCAATATTTCTTACTTTAAGATAATAGGTTCAAAGCAGGAATATTTAAGATAATAACAAGCAAACATCAATAGTCCAACTCATTGGTCATCTCATAAAAATACACGTCAATAGTCCATTCCATTGACCAATCTCTTAAAAACACACGTCAATGGTCTATTCCATTAGTTAATCTCATACCACACATCAATGGTCTATCCCATTGATCCATTTCATATAAATCCACATGTCGATAGTCCATCCATCGACCAATCTTTTACTCAATATCAAACAATGGTCATGCATAACACCCGTGACAAGATGACCAAGATTTCCCTTTTAGTTAAGTCTCCACATATTATTAGCTGATGGTTCGACTCACAATGATATCGTAGAGTAATATGCGCATACCCATAAGCCCCTTGTTGGGCTCACAGCAATATTGAGCATCAACACCGATCCACAACAACCTCCACAATTCACAAAGTCAAAACAAAAGGGAAAAGTATCAAAAAAGTCCTAAACCTATTGCATTGGTATCAATTCAGTCATAAATTTTTCAATTGGACCAATTTAGTCTTAAACCTTTTAATATTTGTACCAAATTAGTTCATCCGGCCAATTTGGCCGGCCGGAGCTGACGTGGACGTCGGCCGGACGTTGACGTGGCAATTTTGAAGATTTTATTAATATTTTTCGAATTTTTTATTAATTTATTTTTCTTTTTCCTTTTCTTTTCCAGCCACTGGGCGAGGGCCACGAAGCCCTCGCTTGCCCTCGGCGAGAGTTGTGGCCCTCGCCCGGCCTCTCCCACGCCGCCAGCGAGGCGGCTTTGCCCGAATCTGGGCGAGGTCGGACTCCTCCGCGGGCGGCGAGGCCATGGCAACCATCACTAGGGCGGAGGCGAGGGCCGAGGGCCACGACCCTCGCCGGCGACAGGCGAGGGTCGCAGCCCTCGCCCAACCTCTCCTAGGCCGCCGGCGAGGCAGCTTTGCCAGAATCTGGGCGAGGCTATGGCGGCCATTGCTAGGGTGGAGGCGAGGGCCACGAAGCCCTCGCCAGCCGCCGGCGAGGGTCGCGGCCCTCGGCCCTCGCCTCCACCCTAGCAATGGCTGCCATGGCCTCGCCACCACGAGGGAGGCCCCTTAGCCCACGGCAAGGCCCGGGCGAGGCCGGCCTCGCCCAAATCCGAGCGGCCGCCTCACCGGCGGCCCGAGAGAGACCGAGCAAGGGCCGCGACCCTCGCCGACGGCAGCAAGCACTTCACAGCCCTCGCTGGCCACCGTCAGAAAAGAAAAGGAAAAAGAAAAAAATGAATAAAAAATTAGAAAAAAATAATAATAAATCTTAAAATTGCCATGTCAGTGTCCGGCTGACGTCCACGTCAGCACCGGCGGGCCAAAATTGGCCGGATGAACTACATTGGTACCAATACTAAAAGGTTTATGATTAAATTGGTCCAATTGAAAATTTATGATTGAATTGGTACCAATGCAATAGGTTTAGGACTTTTTTTGTACTTTTCCCCAAAACAAAATATATATCATAAATTGATTTCACAAATCAAAATACATAATCTTTTTGCAACTCGGCTCATTTACCAGAAATACTTTTCGTAAGAGCTCAGACCCGGTGGTGGTGGGGAAGTGGTACTGCCCGTTCATGTTAATCAAGGACGGGGAGGTCAGGGACCAGATCAAGACGTCAGCATTCTACGAGATGATGTTGCAACAGAGGTGGGAACAGGTCCATGCCTGTGACAATTTAGCCAATGAAGACAATGATGTGAAAGTAGATGTGGTTGTTCAGGAGGAGGCCATCACAGTGTTTGGTGAGGAAGCTGGGGAGGGCAATGTGAGTGATGGAGTGATGTGGTTTAGGAGTAGGACAGGAGGGATAGGACTGAGCATGGCGATTGTGGAGAGCATGAGGTGGGAGGAAGAGAGAGTGGACTGGGTGAAGGAGGGAGAGAAGAGTGTCAGGGTGAAGAGAATGGAGGAGTTCATCAAAAGCGGGTAGAGTGAGAATTGGAAGAGGTTTGGCTGTTATGTGTTGGTGGAGAGTTTTGTGCTGAAGAATAGGATGGATGGGACTCGGCACACTCACCAAGTGTTGGCTTACGACTTCTTGCACACTCACCAAGTGAGAAGTTCTCATCAATGTTCTGTTTTTTGTTGGTTTAATCTTTGCTGTTTCTGTGACCGGTGTCCATGAAACTCTAGCTAAGTTCTTATGCTACACATGATTGGTTTGAACTTGTATGTTCAAGTGTTGTTCATTCGTCTAATGAGCAGTTTTGTATTGGGTTTCACTGTTGTCCATATCCATCCATGAAGAGTGTTAGTGAAGAAATGAAAGAAAGAAGTTAGGATAAGAATTCTGGGTTAAAGGTGAGACAAGATAACATTTTAGTTGAATTTCCAGTAACCTTTCTTGAAAGGGGAGAATTACCAAAAAAGTCATAAACCTATTGCAATTGTATTAATTCAGTCATAAACTTTTTTTAGGCCAATTTAGTCTTAAACTTTTTACAATTGTGCCAATTTAGTCCATCTGACCAAAATTAGCCGGCCGGCGCTAACGTGGACGTAGCATTTTTTTAATATTTTTTTCGAATTGAATATTTTTTTTGAATTTTTGAATTCTTTTTTTTCTTTTTTTTCTCCATCATCTTCTTCACCTCCTGGCCGGCTGACATCGACTGGAGGCGAGGGCCGGCGAGCTCGCCCCCGTTGGCAGGAGGCGAGGATCGGCAAGGGCGAGGCTCGCCCCCGTCGACCGGAGGCGAGGACCGGCGAGGGCGAGGCCCCACTAGATCCGGCGAGCTTGGCCCTCGCAGATCCGGCCGGGCCTCGCCCGGCCAAGGCGAGGGTCGACTCACCAATGGCCGGCGAGGCGACCTCCTCAACCGAAAGATCTACAGGTGGTTATCCCTTTCTCTCTCTCTCTCGTTTTAAGTTGCGACGCTCGCTTGGAACCGTTCTCTCTCTCCACCTCAATCCGTGCCTTGCGATTGCGCCCAGAGTGCGAGCGAGCTCGCAGCCTTCCGATCGCCGTCGCATTGTGGATGGCGGGCGAGGAGCCTCGCCGGCCACTGTCGAGGTTGACCCTCGCCTTGGCTGGGAGAGGCCCCGCCGGATCCGGCGAGGGCCGAGCTCGCCGGACTGGTGGGGCCTCGCCCCGCCGACCCTCGCTTCGGTCGGCGAGGGCGAGCCTCACCATTGGCCGACAAGGCCGACCTCATCGGCCCTCGCCCGCCGGTGCCGGTCAGCCAGGAGGAGAAGAAGATGATGGGAAAAAAAGAAAAAAAAAGAATTCAAGAATTCAAAAATAATAAAAAAATAAAAAAATATTTAAAAATGCCACATCAGCGTTCGCCGGACGGCCGGCGTCCACATCAGCGCCATTCAGCCAATTTTGACCGGATGGACTAAATTGGCCAAAAAGAAAAGTTTATGACTGAATTTGCACAATTGTAATAGGTTTATGACTTTTTTTGTAATTCTCCCTTCTTGAAAGACTAGAGGTACCGTATAAAATCCACTTCAAAGTGTTGCATATACTTCTTTTCTTTTTCTTTTTCTTTTTAGATTTTTTGTTTATGCAAGTGACTTCGACATAGAATAATTTGTGTGTAGTTGGTGAGATTCAAATGAGACTCCTTATTTTTTAGCTAAAAAAACTTCAACACTCCAACCAATCGCATCAACCGTGAAAGTTGTACATACTTTTCATCAATACCTTAAACCAAAGAGCTACAGTTTCTAGGGTGCAATGGCCAAATAATTGAGTGAGTGTGCACACTAGAAGCATGAGTAAGTAAAACCAAAAGGCCAGCAATGACATGCGTTACTTGTGAATGACATTCCACTCGCGTTAGATCATAAAAAGAAAAGCATATAGTATAAGTTTGCAAAGGACTTTAGATATGAGATTGAGTAGTTGCACCTTCTAACATTTCCCCCTTTAATGCTCGAGACTTGACCAATGACCGCCAAATTTGCTTTTGTAGAAGTGCCCTTGGACTAGCTACACAAGTGCATGAGCCATGAGACCATTAAAATACCTTAGATAAGCTTGGGCCTTGACTAAACCCATCAAATAGGTGGATGGGGTCAAATTTGGGTCAAATAAAAAATGCTCCAATATAGATTGACCCATTTAACTCGTTTCAATTTATTTTTTATTCAATACAAATTTAGTAACTCGTACCCAACCCGACCCAGTTATTCTTAAGGTACTTCTATATTTAACTTAATTTACGAAAAATTCATATTTAAATTGAGGTAAGAGTGTGATGTGAGCAAGCTAGAGAGTGTGTGAAGAGAGTCACAAAATTAGGTTGGATCTAAATAACTCATGGACCCATTTAACACCTATTTTATTTTGCGTTTTACCATTCTAAAACTATTTATAACCTATTTATGGAATATAACAACTTATATAACTACCCACCCCATTAAATATAGGTAAAGAAATGGAGCCATTCTTAATTATGTTAGATTAAGATGAGAAATGCAAAACCCGCCTTTAGCCATCACTTGCCACCCAACCCACTCCATTGGCAGGTAGATCGAGCAAACCACTAATGAGATTTAAGTGAGTATGCAAGAAGGACACACCTGTTTAGGATTTTTTAGGGAAAAAAAAGAAAAACAGACTAGGCTTCATGATTTTTTTTTCGCAACATTAAAATTCCCAAACTATGCAAACCATGAATACCCTAAATTTTTCCTTGTGACGTAAAATGTTCCAAGCTTGAATTTATGTGACATATTTATTCTCCATTAAAATTGTGTTAGATGGTTTTTTAGTCAAAACAATATTTTTTTTATTCTGCTTGAGCCATGTGGGCGTAATGTCAATGATGTTTGTCTCATGGTGTTTATATAGACAAATTTTGATGGTTTTCATTAATAGATTTTAATGAGTGATAACTATATTAGACATGTACAAATTGAGAACTTTTGACATCACACAAAAAAATTTAGAATAAATATGTCCCAATAGATATAACTTAAGGTTTATGTCCTTCTTCTTCTTATTATATTAGCAGTGAACCCAAACATTAATCCTGCTTTTTAGTTCCTTAGTGATTTCGTGATACTTCCGCGTTCTTCTTTATTTTGCACGAAGTAGTTGGCACATTTTAAAATTTTCAGACGGTGATATCTACACGCATGATGTTAATACATAAACGTTGCAGAAAATCTGCGCAAAGGGACACCGGACGGACATCATCATGATTACGGTCCGACCGCAAAATCAAAATTAAATCCCCACCTTTCGGACAATAATTCCTTAAATTCTGTACTAATAGAGAATAAAAATTCAATTTCTTTTTTTCTTTTTAATTTGAATCTGAACCCTAAAGGAGAAAAACATCGCTCGCTCCACTTCCTCCGCCATTTCCAAAACCCCGCCAAAACAATCCCCCAAAAACCCGCGCTCCGCCCCTCCTCCCCGGCGATTCCTTCGCCGGAGAGCGACGAAACCGGCGAAGTCGAAAGAGCGGTCGAATTCCATTCTTCTCGTGCGGATTTTCTCCTTCGGTTTTGCAGTCGATGGCGTCATCGACGGTCGATCAGGACCAGCAATGGCTGCTGAACTGCCTGTCCGCCACCCTCGACCCCAACCACGACGTCCGCGCTTTCGCCGAGGCCTCGCTCCAGCAAGCGTCCTTGCAGTCCGGTGATCCTCCGATCAATTGATACTCTCTCTCTCTCTGTCTCTCTCTCTACGTCTCTCGTCGCTCGTTGTCTGCTGTGCTGAAGTTGTTTCCCCAGCCCCGTTACTGGCTTTCGCCTGCCTGATGTTTGTTGAATTAACGAAATTCCGGGAATGGTGGTGGGGATGAGTTCGGGCGTTGTTTGTCGCTGGGGGATGATTGACTGCGTTAGTTTTCGCATTTTAATGTGCCATCGGAAGAGTGAACTGGCCGTGGCAAGAAGACGTCGAGAATCTGTGTATTTTTTTTTTTTTTGTTAGAGATCGGGTCAAATTGTTGAGATGTTATTGTGCCGGGCATCGTGTGCAGGGGCAGTTATGAATTAATAACTGCTTGGGGAAACATGGGAAGAGATGTCAAACTGTAGTGTGGCAAGCGGAGGTTGAGAATCTGTGGAATTTTGAATGGAGCATGAGTCAAATTGTCGAGATGTTGTGCTGGGCATTGTGCGAAGGGATGAAAACTCCTGGGAGAAATATGGGAAGGGACACCCACATTGTCGTGTCCATGGTGGTTAGTACAGTTTTGTTTGCTTTTTAGGTACACTGTTCGGCACCCATGTTCTTTTGCATCTTTGTTCTGGAGAGATAGGAATTCTAGTACGTAGGTCACTGCTAGGGAAGTGATGGTATTTTTGTGGAAATATGTATACCTCATTAGAGGTCAAGAGACGTAGTTGTAAGCAGCTTATGTCAAATGGGGAAGGTATAGCTTGAGAACGCAAATGATTCTGGTAATCCTTCTGCCAGGGAATTTGTAGAATTTTAGTGGGTGATAAATATACCTAGATGAAAGTCAAGAGACACAAGTGGCTCATGTCAAAGGGGCTGGTATAACATAAGAAGGCAAATGAAGCATTCAGTTTATGGATTTCACAACTGAAAGGATTCATTTAGTCAAACATCTTTAGAAAAAGAATGCTAACTATTTTGCAAAATAAAGAAGATTCATTTTTGGTGAGGTCGTAGTTTCGTCTTCCTTAATCTCGCAGATGGTTGACCTGCTAAGTTTTTACTATCAGCTGTTAGAAGGAGCAAATAACTTCCATGCTGTGTTTATTTCCTCACTCTAGCCTTTTTAAGTCACTTATCTAGCTCTCATCATTTGAGATGATTTATTAATAGCATTTATCTTTTGAACTTTACAGGTTTTGGAAGTGCATTATCAAAAGTAGCAGCCAACCGGGAGCTTCCATTTGGATTGCGCCAGATATCCTTATATTAGTATTCGCATCACATACTGGTTTATCTTATCTTATCAACATCTTGTCCGTGCTTTGGAATGAGCTAAATACATGTTATTTTAGTTAACTAGCTAATAATATCCAGTGTTTTTGGAATGACTTGTAATTTTTGCCTTTTGCTTTCTTTGTGTCTTCATAACATAGAAATATTGACATGCACATTCGCATATGAATTTTTCACAATTATTTGAAATTTGAATAATATTTTAGATTTTGACAGGAAAGCAAAATTACTTTTTTTTCTTATTCAGAAAAAGAGGAAATGCCCTTAATGATTAGCAATTATTGTCTTAATGTCTTATTTAGAAAAAGAGGGAAATCAACGAGTTATTCTGTACAAGAACACGAGGCGTTAAACCTTGCATCCTGTTCCAGCATAGTTTGTGTTCCCTGCTTCTAGTTATCCAGTATGTATTGTAACTTCTATATGGGCAGTTATGTTGTGAAAAGTTAACATATTTCTACCTAGCTGCTGTCCTGCTGAAGCAGTTCATCAAGAAACACTGGCAAGAAGGTGAGGAATCTTTTGAGCATCCTGTGGTTTCAAGTGAGGAAAAGGTAATCTTTAGTCGATGCACTGATAACAAGTAGACTTATTTCTTGTTCTTTTCTAGATCAATAAACTCATATTTTGTCCTTTTAGCTCCTCATTTTAGAAGGTTCCCTAGATTGCACAACATTTTCTTTTCTGTGAGTAGGTCCACCCAACCATTCATTTCTAGAATTTTTTATAAGTTTTACCAACCTACTAGCGTGTATTGAAGAGGCATACTGTTTAAAGCAGGTGCTTGAGTAGTGTTACTAGATTTCCTGAGTTTTTGGTCCAAGGACGGGTGTGTCTACTTCTATCGTTTTGGCTTGTCTAGTGAATCTTCCACCCGACCCAATGAGCAAAGATTCAAGGAACAATAGGGTATAAGTTTTTGGTTTTGCAATACCTCCAGTGGTACCAAAGAGGTTGGGCCAGAAATGCCTTGGTCATTGGCGCAATAGTGCAAAACTGTTAATCCAATTCTCATAGATGTCGTACGTAGAGTCATGAGTTAGGGTTCTTCAATTTTTAATGTTGCTTTGCAAGCTGTGAGATGAATGGGTGCAGATGGGGCTGTTTTTGGGAGATGATGGCTGTAGTTGGTCGTATATTTAGAGTGCATGTCTGAAGAATGCTGTCCTTAATCATAGTTCACAATGGCCAATTGCGTAGATTGCTTCTGCCTCCTCTATTCACTTCTCTAGGTCAAAAATTCTTACTTAATCAAACAATTGAGTCTTTTCCCCTCTTGGTGGAGGTGGGGTGCCTCTACGTCTCTAATAACTGTGATATGCATGTTGGACATGGATGAAATACTTGAGCACGTGTCTTTGGAAGATATAAGATGATGAACGACTTGCTATTTCAATGATGATGTTGAACTGATAGATGCCGTGTCTTGAATGTCTAAACTAATAACATTATTGATCAATTATCAGGCAGTTATACGCAAATATCTTCTGATGACGCTGGATGACTCTCAAAGAAAAATTTGCACGGCAGTTAGTATGGCAGTTGCATCCATCGCAGTTTATGATTGGCCAGAGGATTGGCCTGAGTTATTGCCTAACCTTCTGGAGCTGATTAATGATCAAACTAACATGAATCGAGGTAGGGCGTTCCATTTTCTCACCATCATATTTTTTATGTGAATCCTTTTTGCTTACCTGTATGCTGTGGGCTTCTGAGTTGTTCATTATCATTTAAACTGGGAGATCTATTTCGTGAATATTGTTGAATTTTAAAAGCTTCTACAGGATAATACTTTTGAGGTTATACATTGATCCAATTGCAATCCCATAGCAACTTTAGAGAAAGAATTATATTTACTTAATTTTGGAAGTTCTATAAAGTTTCTAATTTGCTGTTCTTTCTTTTTGTAAATTTTGTTATTCCTGGTCTTATAACCTTTTGATCGACATAAAGGATTTTGCTGAATGTTGTAGTGCAAGGGGCTCTGAAATGCCTGTCACTTCTGTCTGGAGATCTTGATGATACAGTGGTGCCCACATTAGTCCCAATCTTGTTCCCTACTCTGCATAAGATTGTATCCTCATCTAAGGTTTGTTTTTATTGTATGTTCTGCTTAAATTTCTTCTCAGACTTTTGCCGTTTTTGATTTTTAATTAGTAGGGACTTTTGGAGTTTGAAATAAGGACCAGTAGGACGCTCTGTCCATTGAGCTTAGCTTTCAGAAATCGTGTTGCAATTTTGGATGCATGCTTTTGAGAGTAATACCTTAATTTAACTGAATTTCATTGCTTGCAGATCTTCAATTTGATCAGCATTACCAGTGTTTCTAGAATTGGTTATGGATTACAACAGCTTTTTGTTGTTGTGTTGCTTGCTCTACTATTAGCGTATGTCTGTATTATGTTGTTACTTGTTCAAATATGATAGTGTCATCGGGTGACTTTGCTTGTCAACTTTTTGATGACTTCATTTGCACATAGTTAGTTGTAGGCAGGTACTAATTCTTTGTGCGAAATATATAACTTATAAACCTTTGAATCTTGTGTTTTATGAAAACTAGGAAGCCACAGAGTGCTTATGAGATATTTTCTTTAAATTTGATGCTGGGACTTGTAATTTACAAAAGTCAAAAAGATTTTTGAACTTCCCCCCGTGTTTAAGGTGATTAAAGTTCTGTGACTTCTGTCACTTCATTTAAAGGCATGTTTTTCTCAAAAGATGATGAAATAAGAAACATCTTCTGTCTCTATAATTTGTCATTTGTTTCTTGTGAATTTGTTTCAGATTTATGACAAACATTTGCGTTCAAAGGCCCTTTCAATAGTTTATTCTTGTGTCTCTGTACTGGTGGCAATGAGTGGTGTTTATAAGGTAATAACGGACCTCTTATCTGTTTTCTCATCATTTGGAATATGCTAGAACTAGTTTTAGCTCTATTGTTGGTTATCTGATCTGGGCAATGTTTATTTTCCAGAGTGAGACCAATGAGATGATAAATTCTTTTCTCAAACCATGGATAGATGAGTTCAATAATATCTTAAGAGAGCCAGTGCCATTAGAAGATCCTGATGATTGGAGCATTAGAATGGAGGTCAGTTTGAAAATAGCATGAGATATGTTGGATTGATGTGTATCTTTTCAAGTTGAATGATCAATAAACTGTTGCATATATTCTGCATCTCTCCACCCAGGTTCTTAAGTGCTTAAATCAGCTAATTCAGAATTTTCCCAGCATTGGTGTAGGTGAATTTGTGGGTATGTTACTTAAAGTTATCTTGTGAATGTATCTTTTAGCTTTGTGAGCTTTTCTGATTCTCTATTGACTGACTTATTATGTTCTTTTCTAATGCAGTTATCATGGGACCATTGTGGCAAACATTTGTATCCACTCTTAATGTGTATTTGCAATCATCAATTAAAGGTCAAGAAGATCCTTATGAGGGAAGATATGACTCGGATGGTGCAGAGAAGAGCCTTGATTCCTTTATCATTCAGGTTACTGTCTTTGTGTATGGAATTGTTTCTGGATTATAGTATTGGCACACCATCCGTGTTCATTGTAAGAATTCTCCCAGTACAAGCGATGCATGGATCTTTTCTATGTTATTGCTAACTTTTACATGTCTAGATGTTTCAGTGTCCTAACTTCCTCATTACCAAACTTGTTATCTCACGAGAGACATGAACAATGGAGAAAAAGTCGGTCGAGTGTCTCATCTTTGACTTTGCATGGAGAAATATCAATAAAAATCCTAATCATTCCAAATGTAGTGGGTCAATCAAAGCCCACGTTGTGCAAGAACTATTTTTCTATTTTAATATATTTTTCTTTTGCATTTTGCCTACATATTTATCATTTGAGTTCAAATTCTCACTTTCATCATTTGATTACAGTTGTTTGAATTTCTATTGACTATTATGGGCAGCAGGAAGTTTGTAAAGGTTTGCCAACCCAAACACCCCTGGTTGTTGGATATTTCTTTTGCTATTATTCTTTCCATGTTGTATATGTGAGAATTTGTCCCTGTAGGTTATGATGAATAATATCAATGAGTTGGTATATGACACTCTGGCTTTCCTGCAAATGACAGAACAACAGGTACCATGCAATTTGTGCATTTTTTGCTTAAGCCTAGGCAGATGCCGTATACTTTTTCCATACAATCGTCTATCTGAGTGTGATACTGAATAGAAAATTTAAGTCGAGATCATTCAGCTTTCATGATACCTATGACCTCATTAGTACCAATGATTTGATCTATTAGTGCAGATTAAATTGAGTACTTGTCTTGTGCTTGTGTTTCTCTAGGTCCATACGTGGTCAGAGGATGCCAATGAATTCGTGGCTAGTGAGGATGATCTTACTTATAGCTGTCGTGTTTCTGGTAAGCTGTTCATGTTTTTACATACATTCAATGTAACATTGTAGAATGCTGGTAAATTGACTCTTATACTATATCATGGTACTTGAGCTTGAGCAATTGTTTCATCTATATTGCAAGGATCATGTCATCTATAATGATTTAGAGTTATAGGATAGGTGCTGGATCTTGGGTCTGGTGTAACTTTTGTTACTTGAATGCTGTTGTGTCAAGATTTTTGTCAATTATGCGAACTGAAAGCAATGTCATATTTCCTTTTTTTTTACTCTACGGGTGCCTTTCAGCGGTTACAGAACTTGAAAAAGTTGATTGCATGAGTCCACCCAGGGGAGTAAAAAGATCTTCCTACCTTTTTCGTTGAATCTGCATAATCTCAGTTCGTCATAAGAAACTACATTAGGATAAAATATTAGAAATTGAAGGAAAACGGTAGACACTCATCAGTCTCTTGCATCGATGGGTCAAACCAAAGTTTCCTAGAGCATGGATCACCTTATGAAAATGTTAATTATTATAAAAAGTGACAAAGAAGTTGTGGATTGCCCTGGGGGAAGGGCCCACTTTTCTATTGTAGTGATGGATGACTTCAAAGTCATTCTTGGGTTAGAATTCTTTCGGGAAACCAAGACCAGTGTGATGCCGAGTACTGGCACTCTTGCGATGCTTGGGAACAAGTGTGGAGTCCTGTAAATGATTTATTTGGAACAAGTATGATTTATAAAGTTATATCCACATAACTTTGAAAGCCCCTAGTTACAAATGTAAAAAGTGACAAACATGGCCGTGTTTCATGCTAAACTTCTGTTTAAAATATTTTATGTACATAATAACAATAGTGGAAGTGATGTATTATGAAGCCCATATGATATTTTCTCCCTGAGTACCGGTACATTTGCCATACGCAATGTGTAGTTAAATGAGTGGGGATAATGATGGTGTTCTGGTTATAAATTGTGTCAACTACACAGTGTCAGCTATTTTTCAGTTGCATGAAAGACCTAGTCGTTTCTTTCATGCCTTCACTAAATTTTTTATACCATAGTGTGCCTGAATCTGATGTTCCATATATGATTGTTACTGTAGTTAGATAAACTTTACAGTTGGATTCGCCCATCTGTTGTGTGCAGGTGCTCTTTTGCTAGAAGAGGTGGTTAGTTCCTGTGGCAGAGAAGGTGTTGATGCCATTATTGAGGCTGCAAAAAGACGATTCGCTGAGTCCATACACGACAAAAGTGCTGGTTCTGCTGATTGGTGGAGAGTAAGATTAAAGTTCTTTTCTTTTTATAGTTTGTTTCTTTTTAAAGAAGTAATTTACTTTGTTAATGTGGCGGGTCTTAATTATTTGTAAGTGATAAGAGTGTTGTCTTTTTTCTGAATTTATACTTGGGAAAATATGAAAAATCATTTTAAGTACCTGAATACATTTTACGTCCTCTTTTGTTTTACATCACAACTTCGCGCCTTCTTTGTCAGTAGGTAACAAGTTGCATTCACAACAAACAACGAATTGAGCTTATTTACCAATTTACAAATATCTTCCTTAGCCTGCTTTACGGTCGTTAAAAGCAAAATAGATACCACCCGATAGCATAGGAGAATTATCATTCTGAACCTTGAGAGGAAAATCACAGAAATTTGTGACATGAAGAGATGAGCAATGCTATTCTATAGTGATGTTCTTTTGCTAATTGATTATTTGGTCATCATTTCTTTGCACAGTATTTTTTTGGAAAGTACCTTTCTTATATTCTCAACTCTAATTAGGTTCCATGTCCTTTCACATACAATCCCAATTTTGCTTTCTTCATTCACCCTTCGATTCTTGTTCTAATTCTCCTTTTTTTCCCAGATGAGGGAGGCCATTCTTTTTGCCTTGGCATCACTATCTGACCAATTGCTTGAAGCTGAGGTTTGTTCCTCCCTCTCTCTCTCTCTCTCTCTCTCTCTCTCTCTAATGCTTGTGTGTGGGCACCATCTTTTACATTTAATTGCATTCCAGTGAATACACTGATTAATTTGTTGTGCTTGTTAAAAGTAATTCATTTTCAGTGTTATTTTTGTCTTTTCTGCTGATTTGTTGTTACAGGTTTCTGGATTGGCAAGTGGCAACATAGGAAGCTTGATTGAGCAAATGATCTCTGAGGACATTGGGGCTGGTGGACATTCTACCCTTTGCTTCTCTTCCTACTTTTCTGTTATTCAGGGAATAGACAGAGCTTTTCTTTTTTTGGTAACAGGGGTACATGAATATCCATTTCTATATGCGCGTATTTTTGTGTCAGTTGCTAAGTTCTCCTCTGTGGTAATTATTCTAATTCCTTTGTAAATTACTAGACCATGTCATCTTTGAGTATTTTCTTACTTACTTTTTGTACCATTCAGATCAGTCGTGGAGTTCTTGATAATTTTCTCTATGCAGCTATTACAACAGTTAGCATGGATGTGTAAGTGATTCTATTCAACAATTTGATTTGGGAAAGAAATTTTGAGTTGTCTAATGGTAATATTACTCTCTTAACAGGCCCCCACCTGTCAAAGTAGGGGCATGCCATGCCCTTTCTCTACTCCTTACCAAGGCAAATGACAGAAATGTTCTCCCTCACGTAATAGGATTGCTTTCATCACTTACAAATCTCCTTAGTCAAGTAAGACTAGCTAGTATGCTTTCTTTTATTCTGATGTTCAAGCTGCAACATTGCTTGTTTTTTCGTCACAGGCATCTGATGAGACATTGCACTTGGTTCTTGAAACAATCAGGGCAGCAATTATGGCAGGTACTGCTTATTTAGTTTTTTGCTTCCAATCTACACTTTCATGTTGGATACCATTAAACTAGCTTTTTTTTTTCCCTTTGCACTTTAGGCTGCGAAGCTATAGCTGCTGTGGAGCCTAATGTTTCTCCCATCCTCTTGAACACTTGGGCATCTAACATTTCAGATCCATTTGTCAGTGGCGAGGCACTTGAGGTATTGGAGGTAACTACATTTTGAAATGTCATCCTTAGGTATTTGGTCTGGATAAGTTTTTTGTTAATTATTATTTTCTTTGTTATGTCACTTAATCATATTCAGTTATTGAGCATGATGCTGTTTATAATGTTAGTTGCTATGTAAGGAGTATAGCATTAATTAAGGGAAGCCTTATCTAAAAAATGGCTTGTTGGTTCTACTCCAATTTCCTTGTATATTAATCATCTCCTGTACCTAGTTTTTTTCTGCTGATTAATGTGGAGTGTTGTTTTTATCTACTTTGGAACTCCATCTGAAAATTTGCCAATCCCTTCTTTGAATCATTGAAATTTCCAACTTCTCCATACTCAAGAATCTATGATTTCATTTCAGACATCTGAGATGAATTGTGAGGATCGTGGCCTCATGGGATTCATTTTCCCTATGTTCTTGATGACTATACTATGAGGATAATGTCAGAAAATCATATAAAATGCTTGTGAGTTTCTAGTTTCTCTGCAATTTAGGCACTGCACATAAGGCTTGGTTAATGGCCTCTGTGGGATTGGTGCTGGTAACTAATGAAGCACATTAATTGGTAGTCCATATGATGGTTTGAATCTAAGCAAAAACTTGTAAAATTGATGGATGTGATCCTTGCCAAACTTAGCTGTTTCCGATCGCTTCATACTTAAATTATTGATACAGAGAATCACTGACAGGTGATTGCAATGTTGAAAAACTAGAATATCCAAGGTAAAGTCTATATTTTTTTGCCAATATGCTTTTACTTCCTATAGTGGACCGCTGAGAAAGAAAATTTTCTGAAAATGTCAGAACGTTTTAATTCAACTTTTATTAGTCATGGTGCTTTTTTATGGCAAGTCATTCTGCTGAAACAAGAAGCTTGATGACTCCATTGACAAAATAATTCTTTTAATATTGGTCTATATCTCTGCTGATTGGAACTTCCCTTGTTCTTTCTCTTCTATAAAATGTTTGACCAGGCAATAAAAAATTCTCCTGGTTGCGTCCACCCATTGATTTCCCGGGTTCTGCCTTTTATCGGTCCAGTCCTAAATAAGGTAGGACTTTAATTCGTTTCATTTTATTATGACACATCTTAGCATGCCTTGATCTCAGAGGTTGAATTATTTGTTGGTTGTGGCATATCCCAATGGCAACGTCTAGCCCCAACAACAACCTGATGGTTTAGTTGCTGGATCCTTGGATCTGTTGACCATGCTTTTAAAGGTATTTTTAAGGCCCAATTTTTCATTCCTCTCTATCTCACTGATATGTTAGCTTTAATTTTCTGCTGATAATTCTTATTAATTGATATATATTCTTTGCTACTGTTGGTGCTGCAATGTACAGAATTCTCCTGTTGATGCAGTGAAATTGATATACGATGCATGTTTTGATGCTGTCATTCGTATAACACTTCAAAGTGAAGACCATGGTGAAATGCAGGTGCTCAATTGTTTCATCGGTTGTGTCCTTTTTCTGCTAGGACCCTGATTGCATTCTCTTTATATCTTAAGTAATTTTCTGCATTGCAATGCCATTTATTAGAACGCAACGGAATGCCTGGCTGCTTTTGTCTCTGGGGGAAGACAGGATATGCTGGCTTGGGGTGGTGATTCTGGGTTCACAATGAGGTCTTTGCTAGATGTAGCTTCGAGGTTGGGGAGATTTCCTTTCTCTCAATGCCCTTCCAGTTTTCTGGCTTTATATTGATCAGCATTGTGGAGAGAATTCTTAGGAGTCGTTGAAGTATTTTGATGTTTTATTTTTGTATTTAGTTGTTTTAGTCAAAATTGCCAATCAAAAAGAAAGAAAGAAAGAAATAGAAGAAAACCAACGGCATATGTGTAAGATGCAGCTTTGAAGTATTTTGGTTTAGTTCTTTAGCTTATATAAATTTATCATTGATTGTCAATTATCCTGGTTTTTAGAGATTTAATGATAAAATGCTGACTGTAAGAATCAATTTTGTTCACTTTTTCAATGTAGAGTGAAACGGCAGCATTTGGCTGTGACAACACTACTGCAGTGACATGTCTTTACTCTGCAATGTGTACTCGTTTTATGGCAGCCACATGAAAATTAAACTTATTTTGGCCAACTCTATGGGGCTCAAGCTTCAATGGTTCTTCTCTGTTAATTGCTGCAGTACTTGTTCTGTAAATTGCAATGTGGAATGAAATGCTACTTGATCTTGAACTTACATGATGGAAAGAGTAGCTATCACTTGAAATGTCATGTCCTGGTTGTGATAACTCATTTCACTGTTTCAGTAGTTCTTGGATTTTGCATGTGCATTTGTATTTCCAGTCAGTCTCAAATCTATTACTGGGAACATGATGCAGGCTTCTGGATCCTGCGTTGGAAAGCTCTGGATCTCTTTTTGTTGGGAACTATATTCTGCAACTTATTTTGCACTTGCCACAGCAAATGGCGCCACACATATGGGACATGGCAGCTGCCCTGGTCAGACGCATGCAGTCTGCTGAAATAGCTGGGTTGAGAACTTCCTTGATACTGATATTTGCTAGATTGGTAAGGTGTTTCATCCTTCAAAACTCTATGATATTGCTATATGGTTCCGCCTCCCACCTTCTATAATTGTTTGATCTGGTATGATATGATATTATTCATTTCAAGAAAGCATTGATTAATCTGTAAAAGTGGTGGTTTGTTAACTAGGGAGAGACTTGTGTGCACCAGCAGCACCTGTCCATCCAAAGCATCTATTAAAAGTCTAATATGCCATTCAAGAAGAACATTATTTTGACTCAACTTTTGCATTAATTAGGGGCTCTCAACCAAGCCACTGTGCTTCTCTAAAATATGTTTAGCCTTTTTGACTTGAATATCAGGCAGTGTCTTGGTTGTAATTCTTCAAAATATTGCAGGTTCACATAAGTGTTCCTAATGTGCATCAATTTATTGACATGCTGATGAGAGTCCCAGCCGAAGGTTATGATAATGCCTTCACATATGTGATGTCTGAATGGACAAAGCTTCAAGGTAACTGCTTCTTGCTAGATTCTGAAGTCCAAGCATGGTTAAAGTGGCAGTGCTGCACTCCTGTAAAAGGGGTATAGGATAGTTTACTTTTTCTTTCAGTCTGATAATTGGATTCCTATACAATACATGAGGTACTATTGGGAATAAAATGCACTGGAGATCCAGGTAGGAGTGGAACTGCATGTCCTGTTCATCTTCAGAGTGACTCTGCTGCTTCTATGCAATCTGTGGGATTGTTCCATGGACTTGCACTTCTGTGATACTTTTAAACCATGAAGTGGATCTATTCAAACCTTTCATGTGGATGCTTCCTGCTTTTAAGATGGTTAGATATATTACTCAGATGTGCGATTTAAAATGCAGGGGAGATTCAGGGATCATACCAAATTAAAGTGACAACCACTGCTTTGGCTCTTCTACTTTCCACAATGCATGGTGAATTGGGGAAAATTAATGTCCAAGGCCACCTAATTCAGGTTCCCATTTCTGCTACCTACTTTGATTTAGAAGCATCTTAGCTTCTTGGCTTATCACACTTCATGTGAAGTCTGCCACAGGGATAACCACTCGCTCAAAGGCTAAGTCAGCTCCAGACCAGTGGACTTTGATGCCTCTCCCTGCAAAAGTAATTTTTTTGACGATGTCCTCAGATTATAAGATGTATTCATTGTCGAGGAGAATGTGGAACATGGTCTTGAAAGCAATTTTGTTGTATTTTCCTTAATCAGTAATTATGGTTGCCAAATCTTAGGAATGGACATATCTTCTGCTGACATACATTGATTTATTACCTCTTGCCTTTTCTCGGTCAAATAATGTCATTAAATTGTCACTTGTGACTCATGGCTATTACTGTTCTACAGTATATCCTTCATGATCCAGCTAGGAATTATATTGTTTAACAAGCTCACACATCTGCTTTACTACCTTGCACTGTAGATACTGGCTTTGCTTGCTGATGCTTTGATTGAAATTCAAGAACAAGCTCCAGTTGGTGATGAAGAGGTAGGATGCATTGCTCTGACTCAGTTGGTTTTGCAGTAGTATGAAGGGTTGAGGATTTTTCACCCTGAACTCATATTTATAGGAGGATTCGGAGTGGGAAGAAGTGGAACCAGTGGATGGTGACAAAGACATTTTACACGCAGCTGCTGCTGTATCATCTGATAGACCAGGATATGCACAGTTTGAGGCGATGGCCAGAGTATTTGATGAGGTTCGATTGTTTTTTCTTGTTTATTTTCCCTTTACTTCAGATATATGGGATGGAACACTGATCATTCCCCTGAAAAGTAGCGATACGCTAAATAAAGAGGAAAATAATGGACTTATCACCTAAACTTCCTTGTTCATACTCTTGCATGTCTTATGAGCTTCAACAGGAAGATGGTGATGATGACGACCTTTCAAGTATTGATGACCCTATAAACGAGGTATTTGATGGATCTTACATCCTAGATTCATTATCTGGTTTATGCATGTTATGACTGACATTCTAAAATGTCTTGTTGTGTAATACAGATTAATATGGCCAACTACCTGGGGGACTTTCTCATGAAGTTCTCTGAGAGCAACAGAAATCTGTTTGATCATCTCTGCCAGGTATGACTATCAAACTCTTTAGCTGTATATGTGTTTTTATATCCTTTCTCTGCTTTAATGCATAGATTTCGATGTGTGATTATTGTTTGAATCCGCAGAATCTAACTCTGTCTCAACACACTACTATTCAAGCAATACTTGGTCGCTGAGAAGTCTCTTTCAGAGATTTCTGTATTTGTTCTGTCCGTAGATGAGGTTTCTAGCGGTCGGTATTGAGCATTCTTTGATTGACCTGAGAGTGGAAATTTTTGACAGTTGAGGTTGTAAAGTTGAAGTTTGTCTTTTCTAAAGATGATGTCTCTTGTTAAAGGAATGATACCATCTGCCCCGAAATATTTACATGTAAACCGAGAGAGAGAGAGAGAGAGAGAGAGAGAGAGAGAGAAGGGGGGGGGGAATTCAGCTTCCAACTGTATATTTTTTCCCCCATGATGTGAAGAAGCCAGAATTCCAATTCTCATCAATTATAACACAAGCGACGAAGCCGATAGAGTCAAATGGCTACTGTTTTTTTCTTTTTTTTAACCAACAACAGTTCATTTCACTAAATCACACCATCATACCATGTCACCGACTCCCATGACTAATACCAAAAGGACCACTTGCACAAGCGAAACTCGGATTGCCCTCAGAGGTCTCGTCAGAGTTGAGTTTGACCCAATCACAGAGAGTTGTACCATCCAACATGATTGGTCAACGTTAAACCACATGACTCAGGAGACACTGAAGCTTCGTAGGCAGGTAACCCACCAATTCCACCCCTCCTAAACTAATAAGCCTTCAGATTATAGTAAAACACACAAATAGACTGATAAGATAAGACGCGAGACCAACAGTTCATGAGTATCAATGACTGGCTGGAAACACTTCCGTCCGCAATGAGCTCCTTCCAACATGGCAGCAAGATGAAACTTTCTCCTTCCAAGTCTCCCCATTTAAGTCCACTGACACCCATATAACAACGTAATTACCATTATCATACACAGGATTACGGCAATCAGCCGGAGCAATATGCCCTTCATCTCGTTCATGCGTTCTAAATCCTTCTACTGATCTTAAAAGTTTTTCTATCTCTGAAACTCTCCACAGTAAGCAAGATTTTCTTCCTGCTTATACACAATGAACAGATTCAGAATTACCAAAAGCTTTTTGAATGCGACAATGAGGCAATATCATTCTCCTATAAACAGGGTAAGTAGATTGGCGACGAAAAAATCCACAACTTTAGATAGGGAAGTGATAAAATCGTACTAAAGAGGAAGCTATATGATCTCCATGAGAACAACATCAATTCACGAAACACAAATTTTGATTAGTTATCACACATCTTTAAACATAGCAAGATTTCTTGATGCATAACATGAAATCAATTGTCATCCAGAAAAAAACATGAAATCAACAGCAAAATGCAGCAGTCAACACTTCAACAACAAGCCGAATGATTACAGCAGTTCTTTATCCCCTAGGTTCAAAGTAATTCACCATTACATAGTTTGAGCGCATAACTTCACGCTGCAAAAGAGAGTTGGCTGGCTAGTTTCCCAGTGGCAGTAAATTCTCCACATGATCGGAAAACCTCAGCTGACAAGGTGAGAAATAGAGAGAACGTTCAGGTTTCTCACTCCGCCTAAAGCCGTTGGTCTGCAGATCGTAATAAAATACGCACACAGGCTTCGATAAGGTTGCAGGTGAGAAGAGTAGTTCCCCGGAACAAAACACGATGGTCCCCAACCATCTCCTGCCAACACGGGGGCAAGACAAAGACTCTATTATTCCAAATCTTTCGGTCGAAGTCCTTCAGGATCCACACGATCACCTCAGCACCAGAAAGAGCATCGGAGCAATCCACCATCCCAAGGTGCCCCTCGAATTTAATGAGGACTTTCTCCTGGACTTTCTCCTTAGATCCGTGGGCTTCATCAGGAATCATGATCATGCGAAAGCTCTCCGTCCCTAGATAAAACGCCACCAGGTACATGCGGCCGACGATGGAATCCCTAGCCGTATAATAGACCACCCCATCGAAGTAGAACTCGCGACTCCCAATCCTATCATGGGGAGGACAGTCCTCGACCCGCCTCCACTCCTTCGTCCCCAGAGTGAGCACCCACGACTCCGGGAGCTGGCCCTGTGGCGTATTGACCACGCTCAATACCTTGTGCTCCCTCTCGATAGGATCGAACCCAAAAGAGTAGCTTGGTTGCAAATCTGGAGAACGCGCGGCTGTTCCAGGTGATCCGAAAGTCACTTGCTTCGCTGACACAGCCATGAACTTCGAGGCAGATCAGGCCCTCGACAGACAGCGAACAGTAAAGACCAAACTGGTCACGGAGTAGCAGGCGAGGTGTAACGATCTGCGGTGGATGGTTCCGAGGATCAGATTGGTCGGCCAAGCAGAGCCGTACGCATAATCTAATGGGGCTGGTACTTCGGGCGGGGAAGCCGACGAGGAGCTTCGGGCGAGCCGCGGAGTCGGTGAAATGGGCGTTGATGAAGCTACGGCCGGAGATGAGGGAGCGCCACCGTCGGGAGACGCGCCTGATTTCGCGGAGGGATTCGACGGGGAGTCTCTTCAGGACATCCATCAACAGGTCATCCATCAACAGGTCAAACGGGACGACGATCGTCGAGTCATCGTCGTCCCTCTTCCTAGAGGATTTCCTCTGTCTGGAACGTTTCTTCCTCATCTTCACAGTTCTGCCGTCATATTGAGGCCGCCTCTGTGTTTATATGATTACAATGTTATATTATATATTCCTCCTATCAAAAGAGAAAGATGCAATAATTTAAAAAATTTGTAAAAAATTTAAAGATTATAAAAAACCTACTTGATCATCGGATGACATAGGAATGATAGATTTATGAGCCCATTAGTATTCACATCATTTTTCGTCGTACATGTTCAAAACTCAGTTACTCTTCCCTTCATCTAATATATTGGAAAACGGTACAAAATCTCCTTAAAACTTTAGAGTGAGTGATTCGAGTTTGCTCTAGAGTTTTGACCATTATAACAAATCCCTACTCTGTTTTAACCATCAATTGCTGCATTTGATGGTCCGAATTTGAATCTGAATAGGTAATAAATGGTTTTATCGAACACCATCCTTTGGATCGGATGAACTTGAATATACTTGAAAAAAATGTTAGATAAGAAATCTAACACACAGTGGAATAAATCTGAACTGAATAAAAATATTTTAAAAATAAAATAACAATCTCTGTCATCTTCCAATGATTTAGCGATTGCATCCTACAGACATCAAACAACGATCTCACAATCTTAACACGCCCGGCAGATATCTCTCTAATCACCAATTGATCCACCATTGCATGGTCAGTGAGTCGATCTCAACTCGGTCATGGTTGGATTACTCGACATGGAGAATCAATTGAAACCGACCTTTTTGCCTACCTCTCCTCCTCCTCCGACAGATCAGACCCACTGTCATAACCATTCACATTGTCAATCTCCTTTGACGATTCGAGTCTATTAGTTTCTCCTAATTCAACCGCGTTGTCTGCTCCTCTGTTTTCGCTACCAACGATTGTCATCGCTGTCGTCGAGACGCTAATAGACACAGCCAGGAGGAGGGAGCGCAAGAAGGATGGGGTTCGCATCTGCTCGGTTAACCTTTCTTCTTCGTAATAAGAAGAAGCGCCACTCTCTTTCTCTCTCTCTCTCTCTCTCTCTCTCTCTCTCTCTCTCGCAACTGCGTACTTACCTGAAGCTCTTAATATGCTGGATTGGCTCTTTATCTTGGACATGTACTCATCTTCCTACAAGCTAAGCCAATTAAGCAATTGCTTCCCAAGGCTTCTAGTGCATTTTTGTTCTTCCTGTCTCTTCTCCATCTAATGTTCTAGGAAAGTGTATAAGTAGAAACTGAATCAAAACCAGAAATAGATAGGACATTTATGCAGTTCCCAAATCTAATATTATGACTAGAAATGAGTATTCAGACGTGAGTAGAAACTTCCAAAAGTTAGGCGTCATTGAGTATGTCGTGTCATCCAAGTAACAAAATCCCATTCAGCATAATCAAATATGGAAGAGATAAAGAGGGAGGGCGAGGAAGAGAGGGGGAGAGAGACAGACAGACAGACACAGAGATGAGACAGAGCTTCACAAAAGAAACAAGAAAAATTAGACAGATCACATGACTTGACCATGACATCTGTATACCCGCCGTCGTTGATTTTCCGTAGAATCAATGAAATTAAATCAACAAAGGCAAAAGGTAGAGTCATAAGAACGGAGAATCCATCATATTCATTGTAAGAGCTCATTGTGAACTTTCAGCAGATCTGATGTTTATGTCAGCTCATGAAATCCCAGAGTAAAACTCTTCTATCTCCACCCACTAACTGTTCTATCCTATGCCGTTAAAGTGATGGACTCCTGATCAGCACAATCACGAGAATGATTTAACCACTGCCTTCAGCAGAGAGGATCGACAACCGGGTCGAATCCAAGTAGTGCAGATAAGCGCACTCCCCGGTGACCTTCGCCTCCACTGTCCTCGCCGTCATGTACTTCCCAGCGGTGGGGCTGCAAACTCCAACATAACCGTCAACTTGGTAGCAAATCAGGCCGTGGAGAGACTGCGAGACGTAACGATAGCCCGTGCCGAGCGCGAAGAAGTAAGGCGAAACGGTCCAGGGTCGGTGGTCGTTTCCGGGTTCGGACGAGTTCGCCGCGAAGAAGAGGCGGACCCGCCGGCCGGCGGGCCGCGCTCCGGCTGAGTCGACGAAACGAGGGTCGGAGATGAGGGATTGCCAGAGGGTGGAGACGCACTTGAACCTGCACAGCGACTTCACCGGCAGCCGCTTGAGGATCTCGACGAGCAGGTCCTCCGGGATGACCATCGGAAACCGGCGACTCTCGCCGGCGACGAGACCACGACCGTCCTAGGTTTCGAAGGGTTTTGGCTTCTTCTTCTTCTTTGGCTGTCACTCGTCAGTTGGATCACGACAATATATATATATATATATTTTAATGTAGGCCTGCATAATCAGAAAAGAAAATTGCCAGATTACGGAATCTTGTAAAAATTCTTTCATTTACTATATGATGTAATAAGTTTCAATTGGGTATGGAAAAGAAAGAGATTCACACATCGGATCGTTTTTAGACAAATCTCAATTCATGTAAGAATTATCTCTGAGCTATCTAATAAAATTTAGCATTAAAGCGGAAGTCGAAAATTTATTCATTTCTAGTTATTCGTGAATGACTTGAAGATTAAAGTAAAAAGATCGCACTTCTTGATAGCAATGGAATAGGGAGATGCGGGATTCTTCAGCTTTCTCAAATTGTGTAGTGTCTTCCCTTTGGATTTTTCTTTTAACTACTCCGGTTCTACCGCTTAACGAGATATATGACACTTTTTATTATGCAAATGCTTATTATGGTAGAGACATGAAGACAACTTCGTAGACTCTAAGAATAAAGGCGAATAATAATTATTCTCTTTCTAGACCCTATTTCTAGCTAGATTTTTCTATTTTTATTCTCCATATGAATTTTTGAATAAAAATATGCGTTTAATAACGACGCAAATTTTTGTTCCCAGAGCATAATTTCATTTGATAAACCTTTTTAAATATCTCCCTCCCAAGCAGCCGATAGCTATAGATGAGTGACCAACTAGTGGCAAGAGCGAGTGATCAAAAGAGTTTTATATCTCATTTATGTTCCAAAAATTGAAAAGTAAAAAAAAAAATAATTCTCATTTTTGTTCCAAACCTTTTTTTAGGCTAATAGAAAAACAAAATACTTAGCATTTGCACACTAAGTCTATCGTAGGATGATGATAAACCACTCAACTTGAAGGCTAATGGATCATATCAGTAGCAGATTCAGCATCGAATCAATATCAATCCTAGGTTTTCCCCAAGGATGCGGGAGTTGCATTTAAGACTGTCGAGCAAAGAAAATTAAAAAAAAAAAAAAAAAAAAAGAGGAGGAGGAGGAGGAAGTGAGGGCTTATAGGGGTGTGAAAAAGAGAGATCAAGTAAAAAGAAATTTTTCCACTTTTCAAAAGTGGAAAATATTTTCCCCTTTTAAAAAGTGAAAAATATTTTTCCATAATTTAGAAGACTTTTTTCCCTTCATGGAAAATATTTTCCTCAAACAATTCATTTTCCGTGCAACGAATGCAGGAAAATTCAGAAAACGTTTTCTCGGAAGTTATTTTCCGTGAAATGAACGGAGCCTAAGTAAGCCTAAAAGCAAACAATGACCTACTTTACTAGTGAATGAAATTCTATGTGTATTAGATCATTAAAAAGAAATGCATGAGTATACCCTTTTTTTCGGCCAAAAAAAATCATTTCTTAAGAAAAAAATCAAAAGAAGCATCTTTTGTGGTTATTGTTATGACTTATGAGTAGGGGTGGCAAATGGGTGGATCGGGTTGGGTACGGGTCGGGTCGAAATGGGTTGACCCATATTTGACCCATTTAACCCGTTTTGACCCATATTCTTGTAGTGTAAATCTAGTAATTTATACCCGACCCGACCCCTACCCAACCCATACTCGACCCATATTGCTAAAACCTACTATTGTTAAAATATTTTTATGCAATACAAATTTTTTAACAATTTTTATGCAATACAAATTTAATGGGAAATTTTTATAATTCTTTTTAAAATATTTTTAAAAAAATCGAAATTTTAAATTTTTAAATATATTTTTAAATTATTTAAAATTTTAAAAAAATATATATTTAATTATTTTTATTTTTAAAAAATAATTTTTATTTTTTAAAATATCATTTTTAATTTTAATAATTATTTTCTCTTTTTTTTTTCTTCTTCTTCTTCGACCAGCCACCTGGCCACGACGACGGCCCAATGACCGGCCACAGGCGAGATCGAGCTCGCGGCGTTGGGCGGGGCTCGATCTCGCCGATCCGGCAAGGCCAAGGCCCCGCTTGACGTCGGCGAGCTCAAGCCTCGCCAGATCCGGCGAGTCCCGAGCCTCGCCAATCGTCGGCGAGGTCGAGCCTCGTTGGATTTGGCGAGACTCGAGCTCACCGGTGTCGCGAGGCTCGATCTCGCCGATCTGGCGAGGCCGAGGCCCTACCTGACGCCGGCAAGCTCGAGCCTCGCCAGTCGTTGGCGAGGCCGAGAGATCTGGCGAGGCTCAATCGTCGGTGACCTTCGAGGGAGCGGCGGAGGCGAGCCTCAAAGGCGGGTGGCGGAGGCGAGCTGCGGTAGTGAGTGGCGGAGGCGGCTTGGAGGCGAGCAGCGAAGGTGAAAGTCGAAGGGCTGTCCATGTTTTTTAGGTTTTAAAAATGGGTCAAAAATGGGTCAGAATGTGTGACCCATTTTCGACCCATATAAAACTAAACTTAAAATGGATCGAATGTAGGTTATGGCCCATTACAACTTCATAACCCACATTCGACCCATTTATAAAAATTATGGGTGCCACTTCTACTTATGAGGATCTTAGCGCCTTTGTAAAATGAAAAAAAGGGGAATCATTTCAAGTTTTATCTTAGTCTTATATTAGATGCGATTCTCAAATTTTTAATTTATGCAATTCAATATTTTAACTTACTTAATTAGTGTAATTATGTTATTTCATCATTAATGAACTTAATCACACAAATCTGACTACTCACGTAGCGACTTTTAATCACCATTGTTAGTGTTTTCTCGAAAAATGACACGGAATTGATGGGCACATATTTGTACCAAATGGTAACATTTGGACGAAATGTATTGGAAGATAGCGAAACCGATAGCATAGTTGAATTTTCCTTCTTCTTGTACGACTTTTCTTCTTCTTTTTGCCAATTCATGGCGTCATCAACAGCCGATCAGGATTAGAATGGTTGCTGAACTGCTTGTCCAGGACATTGGACCGGTAGATTCACTAGAGAAACATAGATTTTCCTATGGGCTATCGTCGGATTCGTTCCTTCCTATGCAAAGATAGACAGGCCATGAACACAAACTAATGGATAATGTACTTGGAATTTCCAAGGACCAGCACGTGACAATAAGAGAAGGAGCCATGTCAAAGAAGACGAGTCGGCGCGTGGCGCGTGACGATACATGATTCGCTTGCTTGCTGGCCAAAATATCCAGTCAGATTTCGCCGGTTCAACCGAGAAAGAAATATCTGCCCACCTTCATATAAATGGGGGCATCACTTCAAGAAACTCGTGTTTCTCACGCAAATGAACAGATCTTACATTTCAAGACTAGGTAGTAAAATACAGAAGTTCTTCTTTTTCTTTTGTTAAAGATGTATGTGACGCGGCCTCTGTCAATGTACCGGCAGCGTCCCTAGGCCCTCTCGGAGGCTCCGCCGGCGGGGCCTGGCTCTGGATACCTGGTGATCCAGGACGAGGAAGCCCAGAACTTCTGCTGCTTCGGGCTGTGCGAGGACAGCGAGCTCTACGACTTCCCCTTCCCTCAGAACAAGGACCTCACCGTTCGGTACACGCAGAGCAGCAGTGACGGCCAGGGCGGCACAACGACGGTGACCTACAACGATGAGGTGTTCATGATCCCAGTCGTCGGCCAGCCCTTGTCCTCCAATCAATACTATGCGATTCGGCGTCGCGGGAAGCACAAAGGGTATGATCTCTCTAAGTACTTTGAATAATTTCACTTCTTGTCTGTTCTTGAATTAGGTGATGAATATATTGATACCTAAAAATAGGACAGAGGAATATCACTGGATGGATGATGTGGGGGCGTGACAAAATCTCTGCAAGAACTCACTTTTGTTCCGATGGTTGAAGTTACATCTTATCAAGTCACTTAGGAAATAGGTTTTAGTAAAAGTTTAGCTACTCAGGATTAGTTCATTTCACAAAAAATACAGTATTTTTAAAAAATATTTTTTAAAAAGTCATTTTTAGGATAATATCATTATTTTCTGGTGCTCGTGTAAAACTTGAAAATGAATTTTTACATTTTTCCCCATTCGATAAGGAAAATCTTTTTCTCTGTGTGTTTTTTTTCAATAATTTTATTATTATTTTATTTCTTAAAAATCATTTTAAAATTATTTTTAAAAAATCGATTTTTTATATTTTTCAAACAAATTGATTTTTTAATTATTTTTAAATTTTCTTTTCTTTTTGTCTTTTTCGTTTCTTTCTTTTTATCTTCTTGCCGGTGATGGCCAACAATCAGCCAAATGCCAACTTCCATTGGCTTGCCGATTCAGGGAGCGACGAGCTCGAGCTCGAGCTCGCCGTTGGCTAACCGATTTGGCTAGCGACAAGTAGTGAGCGGCATGCCTCAAGCTCACCGCTCGCTAGTGGTTTGTCGATCTAGCAAGCTCAAGGTTGGTGAGCTAGGCGAGGCCTAAGGCTGCTGACAGCGAGCTCAAGGCTCTCCTATGACCAGTTGCCGGCTATAGCTGTGCCGACTGATGACAAGCCAAAGAAGAAGGTGGAAAAAAATAAAGGAAAAGGAAAAAATAAAAAGAGAAAAAATAAAAATAAAAATAATTTAAAATTCGAATTATCAAAAAAGAAAACAAGAAAGGAGGTTAGTAGGTATGAGACAGGAGAGATGAGCAAGGGAAATGTTTCCCCAATTTCAAAAGAGAAAAAAAAAATTTCCTTCTTTTAGAAGACTTTTTTTGCTTGATGGAAAATATTTTTAACAACTAGTTCATTTTCCGTAAAAAAAACACCAAAAAATTCGGAAAATGTTTTCTTGAAAGTCATTTTCTGCAAATATGAACGAAGCGTTAATGCATGATTTATATTCGTGGCATTTGTCAGAAAGTCTAAATCATTCTATCTCGAATGGCCGTGTAGGGAAGCGCATGCTAATTCGACGGAAGAAGACAAGGGCACCTGCTTGTGCTTCCGATACGTTCGAGACAAGAAACCGAGCCCTTTGGATCCCGAAGACATATACCAGCAATTCGTGATTTACCGGCGTGAGACTATGTGCGGGTTCGGCGGCTTCCATGCAAAGTCCGTCGCCCCAGATGGGTACCCTCCAAGATTCCTGAAGAGGAAAGGCTGGACCCTCCATGGCAAAACGCCCAAGTACTTCTCCTTGGATGACGATGCGCCAGGAGTCAACGACTCTCAGAGGTCAAAGCTCCCGAGCCTTGACTTCTCGATCGACAGGAAGAGCTCGGACCCAGTGGTGGTGGGGAAGTGGTACTGCCCGTTCATGTTCATCAAGGACGGGGATGTCGGGGACCAGATCAAGACATCGGCATTCTACGAGATGACGTTGCAACAGAGGTGGGAGCAAGTCCATACCTGTGACAATCCAGCCAATGAAGACAATGCTGTGGAAGTGGATGTGGTTGTTCAGAAGGAGGCCATCACAGTGTTTGGTGAGGAAGCTGGGGAGGGCAATGTGAATGATGGAGTGATGTGGTTTAGGAGTAGGACAGGAGGGATAGGACTGAGCATGGCGATTGTGGAGAGGATGAGGTGGGAGGAAGAGAGAGTGGGTTGGGTGAAGGAGGGAGAGAAGAGAGTCAGGGTGAAGAGAATGGAGAAGTTCATCAAGAGCGGGTTGAGCGAGAATTGGAAGAGGTTTGGCTGTTATGTTTTGGTGGAGAGTTTTGTGCTGAAGAAGAGGATGGATGGGACTCCGCACACTCACCAACTGTTGGCTTACGACTTCTTGCACACTCACCAAGTGAGGAGCAAATGGGAGTGACGGATTTTCTCATCACTGTTCTGTTTTTTGTTGGTTTAATCTTTGCTGTTTCTGTGACTGGTGTCCATGAAAGTCTAGCTAAGTTCTTATGCTACGCGTGATTGGTTTGTACTTGTTTGTTCAAGTGTTGTTCATCCGTCTATTGAGAAGTTTTGTATTGGGTTTCACTGTTGTCCGGGTTTCACTGTTGTCCATATCCATCCATGAAGAGTGGTCAGTGAAGAAATGAAAGAAGTTAAAATAAGAATTCTGGGTTAAAGGTGAGACGAGAGAACATTTTAGTTGAATTTCCAGTATGCTTTCTTGAAAGACTAGAGGTACCGTATAAAATCCACTTCAAAGTGTGGCATATACTTCTTTTTCTTTTTTTAGATTTTTTGTTTATGCAAGTGACTCTGACGTAGAATAATTTGTGTGCAGTTGGCGAGATTCAAATGAGACTCCTTATTTTTTAGCTAAAAATCCTTCAATACTCCAACCAATCGCTTCAACTGTGAAAGTTGTACATACTTTTCGTCCATACCTTAAACCAAAGAGTTACAGTTTCTAGGGTGCAATGGCCAAATAATTGAGTGAGTGTGCACGCTAGAAGCATGAGTAATTAAAACCGAAAGGCCAACAATGATATACGTTACTTGTGAATGACATTCCACTCGCGTTAGATCATAAAAAGAAAAGCATATAGGATAAGTTTGCAAAGGACCTTAGATAATGCTCGAGACTTGACCAATGACCGCCAAATTTGTTTTTGTAGAAGTACCCTTGGACTAGCTACACAAGTGCATGAGCCACGAGACCATTAAAATACCTTAGATAAGCTTGGGTCTTGACTAAAACCATCAAATAGGTAGGTGGGGTCAAATTTGGGTCAAATAAAAAATGTTCCAATACAAGATAACCCATTTAACTCATTTCAATTTATTATGCAATACAAATTCAGTGATCCGTACTCAACCCGACCCATATTAAATCCTTATTATTAAGATGCTTCTATATTTAACTTAATTTACGAAAATTAATATTTAAATTGAGATAAGAGCGCGATGTGAGCGAGCTAGAGAGTGTGTGAAGAGAGAGCCATAAAATTAGGTTGGATCTAAGTAACTCATGGACCCATTTAACACCTATTTTATTTTGGGTTATACCATTCTAAAACTATTTATAACCTATTTACGGGATATAACCAATTTATATAACTACCCACCCCATTAAATATAGGTAAAGAAATGGAGCCATTCTTAATTACCGTTAGATGAAGATAAGAAATGCAAATCCTGCCTTTAGCCATCACTTGCCACCCGACCCACTCTATCGGCAGGTAGATCGAGCAAACCACTAATGAGTTTTAAGCGAGTATGCAAGAAGGACACACCTGTTTAGGATTTTTTTTGGAAAAAAACCACAAAAAGAAAGAAAGAAAGAAAGAAAAAAAAAACCAGACTAAGCTTCATGATTTTTTTTTCACAACATTAAAATTCCCAAACTATTCCAAGCATGAATACCCTAAATCTTTGATTATGACATAAAATGTTCCAAGCTTGAATTTATGTGACATATTTATTCTCTATTAAAATTGTGTTAGATGATTTTTCAGTCAAAATAATATTTTTTTATTTCACTTGAGCCATGTGGGCGTAATGTCAATGATGTTTGTCTCATGGTGATTATATAGACAGATTTTGACGGTTTTCATTAATAGATTTTAAAAAGTGATAAATGTATTAAACATGTACAAATTGAGAACTTTTGAAGTCACAAAAAAAAAAAAATAGAGTAAGTATGTCACAATAGATATAACTTAAGGTTTATGTCATTCTTCTTATTATATTAGCAGTGAACCCAAACATTAATCCTACTTTTTAGTTCCTTACTGATTTCGTGGCACTTCCGCGTTCTCCTTTATTTTGCACGAAATAGCTAACAGATTTTAAAATTGTCAAACGATGATATTTACACGCATAATGTTAACACATAAACATTGCAGAAAATCTGCGCAAAGGGACACCGGACGGACATCATCATGATCACGGTCCGACCGCAAAATCAAAATTAAATCCCCCCCTTCCGGACAATAATTCCTTAAATTCTGTACTAAAAGAGAATAAAAATTCAATTTCCTTTTTTCTTTTTAATTTGAATCTGAACCCTAAAGGAGAAAAACATCGCTCGCTCCACTTCCTCCGCCATTTCCAAAACCCCCGCCAAAACAATCCCCCCCAAAACCCGCGCTCCGCCCCTCCTCCCCGGTGATTCCTTCGCCGGAGAGCGACGAAACCGGCGAAGTCGAAAGAGCGGGTGCGGATTTTCTCCTTCGGTTTTGCAGTCGATGGCGTCATCGACGGTCGATCAGGACCAGCAATGGCTGCTGAACTGCCTGTCCGCCACCCTCGACCCCAACCACGACGTCCGCGCTTTCGCCGAGGCCTCGCTCCAGCAAGCGTCCTTGCAGTCCGGTGATCCTCCGATCAATCGCTGCTCTCTCTCTCTCTCTCTCTCTCTCTCTCTACGTCTCTCGTCGCTCGTTGTCTGCTGTGCTGAAGTTGTTTCCCCAGCCCCGTTACTGGCTTTCGCCTGCCTGATGTTTGTTGAATTGACGAAATTCCGGGAATGGTGGTGGGGATGAGTTCGGGCGTTGTTTGTCGCTGGGGGATGATTGACTGCGTTAGTTTTCGCATTTTAATGTGCCATCGGAAGAGTGAACTGGCCGTGGCAAGAAGACGTCGAGAATCTGTGTATTTTTTTTTTTTTTTTTGTTAGAGATCGGGTCAAATTGTTGAGATGTTATTGTGCCGGGCATCGTGTGCAGGGGCAGTTATGAATTAATAACTGCTTGGGGAAACATGGGAAGAGATGTCAAACTGTAGTGTGGCAAGCAGAGGTTGAGAATCTGTGGAATTTTGAATGGAGCATGAGTCAAATTGTCGAGATGTTGTGCTGGGCATTGTGCGAAGGGATGAAAACTCCCGGGAGAAATATGGGAGGGACACCCACATTGTCGTGTCCATGGTGATTAGTACAGTTTTGTTTGCTTTTTAGGTACACTGTTCGGCACCCATGTTCTTTTGCACCTTTGGCCTGGAGAGCTAGGAATTCTCGTACGTAGGTCACTGCTAGGGAAGTGATGGTATTTTTGTGGAAATATGTATACCTCATTAGAGGTCAAGAGATGTAGTTGTAAGCAGCTTATGTCAAATGGGGAAGTTATAGCTCGAGAACACAAATGATTCTGGTAATCCTTTTGCCAGGGAATTTGTAGAATTTTAGTGGGTCATAAATATACCTAGATGAAAGTCAAGAGATACTAGTGGCTCGTGTCAAAGGGGCAGGTATAACATAAGAAGGCAAATGAAGCATTCGGTTTATGGATTTCACAACTGAAAGGATTCATTTAGTCAAACATCTTTAGAAAAAGAATGCTAACTATTTGCAAAATAAAGAAGATTCATTTTTGGTGAGGTCGTAGTTTCGTCTTCCTTAATCTCGCAGATGGTTGACCTGCTAAGTTTTTACTATCAACTGTTAGAAGGAGCAAATAACTTCCATGCTGTGTTTAGTTCCTCACTCTAGCCTTTTTAAGTCACTTATCTAGCTCTCATCATTTGAGATGATTTATTAATAGCATTTATCTTTTGAACTTTACAGGTTTTGGAAGTGCATTATCAAAAGTAGCAGCCAACCGGGAGCTTCCATTTGGATTGCGCCAGATATCCTTATATTAGTATTCGCATTACATACTGGTTTATCTTATCTTATCAACATCTTGTCCGTGCTTTGGAATGAGCTAAATACATGTTATTTTAGTTAACTAGCTAATAATATCCAGTGTTTTTGGAATGACTTGTAATTTTTGCCTTTTGCTTTCTTTGTGTCTTCATAACATAGAAATATTGACATGCACATTCGCATATGAATTTTTCACAATTATTTGAAATTTGAATAATATTTTAGATTTTGACAGGAAAGCAAAATTACTTTTTTTTCTTATTCAGAAAAAGAGGAAATGCCCTTAATGATCAGCAATTATTGTCTTAATGTCTTATTTATAAAAAGAGGGAAATCCACGAGTTATTCTGTACAAGAACACGAGGCGTTAAACCTTGCATCCTGTTCCAGCATAGTTTGTGTTCTCTGCTTCTAGTTATCCAGTATGTATTGTAACTTCTATTTGGGCAGTTATGTTGTGAAAAGTTAACATACTTCTACCTAGCTGCTGTCCTGCTGAAGCAGTTCATCAAGAAACACTGGCAAGAAGGTGAGGAATCTTTTGAGCATCCTGTGGTTTCAAGTGAGGAAAAGGTAATCTTTAGTCGATCCACTGATAACAAGTAGACTTATTTCTTGTTCTTTTCTAGATCAATAAACTCATATTTTGTCCTTTTAGCTCCTCATTTTAGAAGGTTCCCTAGATTGCACAACATTTTCTTTTCTGTGAGTAGGTCCACCCAACCATTCATTTCTAGAATTTTTAATAAGTTTTACCAACCTACTAGCGTGTATTGAAGAGGCATACTGTTTAAAGCAGGTGCTTGAGTAGTGTTACTAGATTTCCTGAGTTTTTGGTCCAAGGACGGGTGTGTCTACTTCTATCGTTTTGGCTTGTCTAGTGAATCTTCCACCCGACCCAATGAGCAAAGATTCAAGGAACAATAGGGTATAAGTTTTTTGTTTTGCAATACCTCCAGTGGTACCAGAGAGGTTGGGCCAGAAATGCCTTGGTCATTGGCGCAATAGTGCAAAACTGTTAATCCAATTCTCATAGATGTCGTACGTTGAGTCATGAGTTAGGGTTCTTCAATTTTTAATGTTGCTTTGCAAGCTGTGAGATGAATGGGTGCAGATGGGGCTGTTTTTGGGAGATGATGGCTGTAGTTGGTTGTATATTTAGACTGCATGTCTGAAGAATGCTGTCCTTAATCATAGTTCACAACGGCCAATTGTGTAGATTGCTTCTGTCTCCTCTATTCACTTCTCTAGGTCAAAAAATTCTTACTTAATCAAACAATTGAGTCTTTTCCCCCTCTTGGTGGAGGTGGGGTGCCTCTACGTCTCTAATAACTGTGATATGCATGTTGGACATGGATGAAATACTTGAGCACGCGTCTTTGGAAGATCTAAGATGATGAACCACTTGCTATTTCAATGATGATGTTGAACTGATAGATGCCGTGTCTTGAATGTCTAAACTAATAACATTATTGATCAATTATCAGGCAGTTATACGCAAATATCTTCTGATGACGCTGGATGACTCTCAAAGAAAAATTTGCACGGCAGTTAGTATGGCAGTTGCATCCATCTCAGTTTATGATTGGCCAGAGGATTGGCCTGAGTTATTGCCTAACCTTCTGGAGCTGATTAATGATCAAACTAACATGAATCGAGGTAGGGTGTTCCATTTTCTCACCATCATATTTTTTATGTGAATCCTTTTTGCTTACCTGTACGCTTTGGGCTTCTGAGTTGTTAATTATCATTTAAACTGGGGGATCTATTTCGTGAATATTGTTGAATTTTAAAAGCTTCTACAGGATAATACTTTTGAGGTTATACATTGATCCAATTGCAATCCCATAGCAACTTTAGAGAAAGAATTATAGTTACTTAATTTTGGAAGTTCTATAAAGTTTCTAATTTGCTGTTCTTTCTTTTTGTAAATTTTGTTATTCCTGGTCTTATAACCTTTTGATCGACATAAAGGATTTTGCTGAATGTTGTAGTGCAAGGGGCTCTGAAATGCCTGTCACTTCTGTCTGGAGATCTTGATGATACAGTGGTGCCCACATTAGTCCCAATCTTGTTCCCTACTCTGCATAAGATTGTATCCTCATCTAAGGTTTGTTTTTATTGTATATTCTGCTTCAATTTCTTCTCAGACTTTTGCCGTTTTTGATTTTTAATTAGTAGGGACTTTTGGAGTTTGAAATAAGGACCAGTAGGACGCTCTGTCCATTGAGCTTAGCTTTCAGAAATCGTGTTGCAATTTTGGATGCATGCTTTTGAGAGTAATGCCTTAATTTAACTGAATTTCATTGCTTGCAGATCTTCAATTTGATCAGCATTACCAGTGTTTCTAGAATTGGTTATGGATTACAACAGCTTTTGTTGTTGTGTTGCTTGCTCTACTATTAGCGTATGTCTGTATTATGTTGTTACTTGTTCAAATATGATAGTGTCATCGGGTGACTTTGCTTGTCAACTTTTTGATGACTTCATTTGCACATAGTTAGTTGCAGGCAGGTACTAATTCTTTGTGCGAAATATATAACTTATAAACCTTTGAATCTTGTGTTTTATGAAAACTAGGAAGCCACAGAGTGCTTATGAGATATTTTCTTTAAATTTGATGCTGGGACTTGTAATTTACAAAAGTCAAAAAGATTTTTGAACTTCCCCCCGTGTTTAAGGTGATTAAAGTTCTGTGACTTCTGTCACTTCATTTAAAGGCATGTTTTTCTCAAAAGATGATGAAATAAGAAACATCTTCTGTCTCTATAATTTGTCATTTGTTTCTTGTGAATTTGTTTCAGATTTATGACAAACATTTGCGTTCAAAGGCCCTTTCAATAGTTTATTCTTGTGTCTCTGTACTGGTGGCAATGAGTGGTGTTTATAAGGTAATAACGGACCTCTTATCTGTTTTCTCATCATTTGGAATATGCTAGAACTAGTTTTAGCTCTATTGTTGGTTATCTGATCTGGGCAATGTTTATTTTCCAGAGTGAGACCAATGAGATGATAAATTCTTTTCTCCAACCATGGATGGATGAGTTCAATAATATCTTAAGAGAGCCAGTGCCATTAGAAGATCCTGATGATTGGAGCATTAGAATGGAGGTCAGTTTGAAAATAGCATGAGATATGTTGGATTGGATGTGTATCTTTTCAAGTTGAATGAGCAATAAACTGTTGCGTATATTCTGCATCTCTCCACCCAGGTTCTTAAGTGCTTAAATCAGCTAATTCAGAATTTTCCCAGCATTGGTGTAGGTGAATTTGTGGGTATGTTACTTAAAGTTATCTTGTGAATGTATCTTTTAGCTTTGTGAGCTTTTCTGATTCTCTATTGACTGACTTATTATGTTCTTTTCTAATGCAGTTATCATGGGACCATTGTGGCAAACATTTGTATCCACTCTTAATGTGTATTTGCAATCATCAATTAAAGGTCAAGAAGATCCTTATGAGGGAAGATATGACTCGGATGGTGCAGAGAAGAGCCTTGATTCCTTTATCATTCAGGTTACTGTCTTTGTGTATGGAATTGTTTCTGGATTATAGTATTGGCACACCATCTGTGTTCATTGTCAGAATTCTCCCAGTACAAGTGATGCATGGATCTTTTCTATGTTATTGCTAACTTTTACATGTCTAGATGTTTCAGTGTCCTAACTTCCTCATTCCCAAACTTGCTATCTCACGAGAGACATGAATAATGGAGAAAAAGTCGGTCGAGTGTCTCATCTTTGACTTTGCATGGAGAAATATCAATAAAAATCCTAATCATTCCAAATGTAGTGGGTCAATCAAAGCCCACGTTGTGCAAGAACCATTTTTCTATTTTAATATATTTTTCTTTTGCATTTTGCCTACATATTTATCATTTGAGTTCAAATTCTCACTTTCATCATTTGATTACAGTTGTTTGAATTTCTATTGACTATTATGGGCAGCAGGAAGTTTGTAAAGGTTTGCCAACCCAAACACCCCTGGTTGTTGGATATTTCTTTTGCTATTATTCTTTCCATGTTGTATATGTGAGAATTTGTCCCTGTAGGTTATGATGAATAATATCAATGAGTTGGTATATGACACTCTGGCTTTCCTGCAAATGACAGAACAACAGGTACCATGCAATTTGTGCATTTTTTGCTTAAGCCTAGGCAGATGCCGTATACTTTTTCCATACAATCGTCTATCTGAGTGTGATACTGAATAGAAAAGTTAAGTCGAGATCATTCAGCTTTCATGATACCTATGACCTCATTAGTACCAATGATTTGATCTATTAGTGCAGATTAAATTGAGTACTTGTCTTGTGCTTGTGTTTCTCTAGGTCCATACGTGGTCAGAGGATGCCAATGAATTCGTGGCTAGTGAGGATGATCTTACTTATAGCTGTCGTGTTTCTGGTAAGCTGTTCATATTTTTACATACATTCAATGTAACATTGTAGAATGCTGGTAAATTGACTCTTATACTATATCATGGTACTTGAGCTTGAGCAATTGTTTCATCTATATTGCAAGGATCATGTCATCTATAATGATTTAGAGTTATAGGATAGGTGCTGGATCTTGGGTCTGGTGTAACTTTCGTTACTTGAATGCTGTTGTGTTAAGATTTTTGTCAATTATGCGAACTGAAAGCAATGTCATATTTCCATTTTTTTTACTCTACGGGTGCCTTTCAGCGGTTACAGAACTTGAAAAAGTTGATTGCATGAGTCCACCTAGGGGAGTAAAAAGATCTTCCTACCTTTTTCGTTGAATCTGCATAATCTCAGTTCGTCATAAGAAACTACATTAGGATAAAATATTAGAAATTGAAGGAAAAACAGTAGACAGTCATCAGTCTCTTGCATCGATGGGTCAAACTAAAGTTTCCTAGAGCATGGATCACTTTATGAAAATGTTAATTATTATAAAAAGTGACAAAGAAGTTGTGGATTGCCCTGGGGGAAGAGCCCGCTTTTCTATTGTAGTGATGGATGGCTTCAAAGTCATTCTTGGGTTAGAATTCTTTCGGGAAACCAAGACCAGTGTGATGCGAGTACTGGCACTCTTGCGATGCTGGGGAACAAGTGTGGAGTCCTGTAAATGATTTATTTGGAACAAGTATGATTTATAAAGTTATATCCACATAACTTTGAAAGCCCCTAGTTACAAATGTAAAAAGTGACAAACATGGCTGTGTTTCATCCTAAACTTCTGTTTAAAATATTTTATGTACATAATAACAATAGTGGAAGTGATGTATTATGAAGCCCATATGATATTTTCTCCCCTGAGTACCGTTACATTTGCCATACACAATGTGTAGTTAAATGAGTGGGGATAATGATGGTGTTCTGGTTATAAATTGTGTCAACTACGCAGTGTCAGCTACTTTCAGTTGCATGAAAGACCTAGTCGTTTCTTTCATGCCTTCACTAAATTTTTTATACCATAGTGTACCTGAATCTGATGTTCCATATATGATTGTTACTGTAGTTAGATAAACTTTACAGTTGGATTCCCCCATCTGTTGTATGCAGGTGCTCTTTTGCTAGAAGAGGTGGTTAGTTCCTGTGGCAGAGAAGGTGTTGATGCCATTATTGAGGCCGCAAAAAGACGATTCGCTGAGTCCGTACACGACAAAAGTGCTGGTTCTGCTGAGTGGTGGAGAGTAAGATTAAAGTTCTTTTCTTTTTGTAGTTTGTTTCTTTTTAAAGAAGTAATTTACTTTGTTAATGTGGCGGGTCTTAATTATTTGTAAGTGATAAGAGTATGTTGTCTTTTTCTGAATTTATACTTGGGAAAATATGAAAAATCATTTTAAGTACCTGAATACATTTTACGTCCTCTTTTGTTTTACATCACAACTTCGCACCTTCTTTGTCAGTAGGTAACAAGTTGCATTCACAACAAACAACGAATTGAGCTTATTTACCAATTTACAAATATCTTCCTTAGCCTGCTTTAGGGTAGTTACAAGCAAAATAGATACCACCAGATAGCATAGGAGAATTATCATTCTGAACCTTGAGAGGAAAATCACAGAAATTTGTGACATGAAGAGATGAGCAATGCTATTCTATAGTGATGTTCTTTTGCTAATTGGTTATTTGGTCATCATTTCTGTGCACAGTATTTTCTTGGAAAGTACCTTTCTTATATTCTCAACTCTAATTAGGTTCCATGTCCTTTCACATACAATCCCAATTTTGCTTTCTTCATTCACCCTTCGATTCTTGTGGTAATTCTCCTTTTTTTCCCAGATGAGGGAGGCCTTTCTTTTTGCCTTGGCATCACTATCTGACCAATTGCTTGAAGCTGAGGTTTGTTCCTCCCTCCCTCTCTCTCTCTCTCTCTCTCTCTCTCTCTCATGCTTGTGTGTGGGCACTATCTTTTACATTTAATTGCATTCCAGTGAATACACTGATTAATTTGTTGTGCTTGTTAAAAGTAATTCATTTTCAGTGTTATTTTGTCTTTTCTGCTGATTTGTTGTTACAGGTTTCTGGATTGGCAAGTGGCAAAATAGGAAGCTTGATTGAGCAAATGATCTCTGAGGACATTGGGGCTGGTGGACATTCTACCCTTTGCTTCTCTTCCTACTTTTCTGTTATTCAGGGAATAGACAGAGCTTTTCTTTTTTTGGTAACAGGGGTACATGAATATCCATTTCTATATGCTCGTATTTTTGTGTCAGTTGCTAAGTTCTCCTCTGTGGTAATTATTCTAATTCCTTTGTAAATTACTAGACCATGTCATCTTTGAGTATTTTCTTACTTACTTTTTGTACCATTCAGATCAGTCGTGGAGTTCTTGATAATTTTCTCTATGCAGCTATTACAACAGTTAGCATGGATGTGTAAGTGATTCTATTCAACAATTTGATTTGGGAAAGAAATTTTGAGTTGTCTAATGGTAATATTACTCTCTTAACAGGCCCCCACCTGTCAAAGTAGGGGCATGCCGTGCCCTTTCTCTACTCCTTACCAAGGCAAATGACAGAAATGTTCTCCCTCACATAATAGGATTGCTTTCATCACTTACAAATCTCCTTAGTCAAGTAAGACTGGCTAGTATGCTTTCTTTTATTCTGATGTTCAAGCTGCAACATTGCTTGTTTTTTCGTCACAGGCATCTGATGAGACATTGCACTTGGTTCTTGAAACAATCAGGGCAGCAATTATGGCAGGTACTGCTTATTTAGTTTTTTGCTTCCAATCTACACTTTCATGTTGGATACCATTAAACTAGCTTTTTTTTTTTTTTTTTTTTTTTTTTTTTGTCCTTTGCACTTTAGGCTGCGAAGCTATAGCTGCTGTGGAGCCTAATGTTTCTCCCATCCTCTTGAACACTTGGGCATCTAACATTTCAGATCCATTTGTCAGTGGTGAGGCACTTGAGGTTTTGGAGGTAACTACATTTTGAAATGTCATCCTTAGGTATTTGGTCTGGATAAGTTTTTTGTTAATTATTATTTTCTTTGTTATGTCACTTAATCATATTCAGTTATTGAGCATGATGCTGTTTATAATGTTAGTTGCTATGTAAGGAGTAGAGCATTAATTAAGGGAAGCCTTATCTAAAAAATGGCTTGTTGGTTCTACTCCAATTTCCTTGTATATTAATCATCTCCTGTACCTAGTTTTTTTCTGCTGATTAATGTGGAGTGTTGTTTTTATCTACGACTTTGGAACTCCATCTGAAAATTTGCCAATCCCTTCTTTGAATCATTGAAATTTCCAACTTCTCCATACTCAAGAATCTATGATTTCATTTCAGACATCTGAGATGAATTGTGAGGATCATGGCCTCATGGGATTCATTTTCCCTATGTTCTTGATGACTATACTATGAGGATAATGTCAGAAAATCATATAAAATGCTTGTGAATTTCTAGTTTCTCTGCAATTTAGGCACTGCACATAAGGCTTGGTTAATGGCTTCTGTGGGATTGGTTCTGGTAACTAATGAAGCACATTAATTGGTAGTCCATATGATGGTTTGAATCTAAGCAAAAACTTGTAAAATTGATGGATGTGATCCTTGCCAAACTTAGCTGTTTCCGATCGCTTCATACTTAAATTATTGATACAGAGAATCACTGACAGGTGATTGTGATGTTGAAAAACTAGAATATCCAAGGTAAAGTCTATATTTTTTTGCCAATATGCTTTTACTTCCTATAGTGGACCGCTGAGAAAGAAAATTTTCTGAAAATGTCAGAACGTTTTAATTCGACTTTTATTAGTCATGGTGCTTTTTTATGGCAAGTCATTCTGCTGAAACAAGAAGCTTGATGACTCCATTGACAAAATAATTCTTTTAATATTGGTCTATATCTCTGCTGATTGGAACTTCCCTTGTTCTTTCTCTTCTATAAAATGTTTGACCAGGCAATAAAAAATTCTCCTGGTTGCGTCCACCCACTGATTTCCCGGGTTCTGCCTTTTGTTGGTCCAGTCCTAAATAAGGTAGGACTTTAATTCGTTTCATTTTATTATGACACATCTTAGCATGCCTTGATCTCAGAGGTTGAATTATTTGTTGGTTGTGGCATATCCCAATGGCAACGTCTAGCCCCAACAACAACCTGATGGTTTAGTTGCTGGATCCTTGGATCTGTTGACCATGCTTTTAAAGGTATTTTTAAGGCCCAATTTTTCATTCCTCTCTATCTCACTGATATGTTAGCTTTAATTTTCTGCTGATAATTCTTATTAATTGATATATATTCTTTGCTACTGTTGGCGCTGCAATGTACAGAATTCTCCTGTTGATGCAGTGAAATTGATATACGATGCATGCTTTGATGCTGTCATTCGTATAACACTTCAAAGTGAAGACCATGGTGAAATGCAGGTGCTCAATTGTTTCATCGGTTGTGTCCTTTTTCTGCTAGGACCCGGATTGCATTCTCTTTATATCTTAAGTAATTTTCTGCATTGCAATGCCATTTATTAGAACGCAACGGAATGCCTGGCTGCTTTTGTCTCGGGGGAAGACAGGATATGCTGGCTTGGGGTGGTGATTCTGGGTTCACAATGAGGTCTTTGCTAGATGTAGCTTCGAGGTTGGGGAGATTTCCTTTCTCTCAATGCCCTTCCAGTTTTCTGGCTTTATATTGATCAGCATTGTGGAGAGAATTCTTAGGAGTCGTTGAAGTATTTTGATGTTTTATTTTTGTATTTAGTTGTTTTAGTCAAAATTGCCAATCAAAAGGAGAGAAAGAAAGAAATAGAAGAAAACCAACGGCATATGTGTAAGGTGCAGCTTTGAAGTATTTTGGTTTAGTTCTTTAGTTTATATAAATTTATCATTGATTGTCAATTATCCTGGTTTTTGGAGATTTAATGATAAAATGCTGACTGTAAGAATCAATTTTGTTCACTTTTTCAATGTAGAGTGAAACGGCAGCATGTGGCTGTGACAACACTACTGCAGTGACATGTCTTTACTCTGCAATGTGTACTCGTTTTATGGCAGCTACATGAAAATTAAACTTATTTTGGCCAACTCTATGGGGCTCAAGCTTCAATGGTTCTTCTCTGTTAATTACTGCAGTACTTGTTCTGTAAATTGCAATGTGGAATGAAATGCTACTTGATCTTGAACTTACATGATGGAAAGAGTAGCTATCACTTGAAATGTCATGTCCTGGTTGCGATAACTCATTTCACTGTTTCAGTTGTTCTTGGATTTTGCATGTGCATTTGTATTTCCAGTCAGTCTCAAATCTATTATTGGGAACATGATGCAGGCTTCTGGATCCTGCGTTGGAAAGCTCTGGATCTCTTTTTGTTGGGAACTATATTCTGCAACTTATTTTGCACTTGCCACAGCAAATGGCGCCACACATATGGGACATGGCAGCTGCCCTGGTCAGACGCATGCAGTCTGCTGAAATAGCTGGGTTGAGAACTTCCTTGATACTGATATTTGCTAGATTGGTAAGGTGTTTCATCCTTCAAAACTCTATGATATTGCTATATGGTTCCGCCTCCCACCTTCTATAATTGTTTGATCTGGTATGATATGATATTATTCATTTCAAGAAAGCATTGATTAATCTGTAAAAGTGGTGGTTTGTTAACTAGGGAGAGACTTGTGTGCACCAGCAGCACCTGTCCATCCAAAGCATCTATTAAAAGTCTAATATGCCATTCAAGAAGAACATTATTTTGACTCAACTTTTGCATTAATTAGGGGGCTCTCAAACAAGCCACTGTGCTTCTCTAAAATATGTTTAGCCTTTTTGACTTGAATATCAGGCAGTGTCTTGGTTGTAATTCTTCAAAATATTGCAGGTTCACATAAGTGTTCCTAATGTGCATCAATTTATTGACATGCTGATGAGAGTCCCAGCCGAAGGTTATGATAATGCCTTCACATATGTGATGTCTGAATGGACAAAGCTTCAAGGTAACTGCTTCTTGCTAGATTCTGAAGTCCAAGCATGGTTAAAGTGGCAGTGCTGCACTCCTGTAAAAGGGGTATAGGATAGTTTACTTTTTCTTTCAGTCTGATAATTGGATTCCTATACAATACATGAGGTACTATTGGGAATAAAATGCACTGGAGATCCAGGTAGGAGTGGAACTGCATGTCCTGTTCATCTTCTGAGTGACTCTGCTGCTTCTATGCAATCTGTGGGATTGTTCCATGGACTTGCACTTCTGTGATACTTTTAAACCATGAAGTGGATCTATTCAAACCTTTCATGTGGATGCTTCCTGCTTTTAAGATGGTTAGATATATTACTCAGATGTGCGATTTAAAATGCAGGGGAGATTCAGGGATCATACCAAATTAAAGTGACGACCACTGCTTTGGCTCTTGTACTTTCCACAATGCATGGTGAATTGGGGAAAATTAATGTCCAAGGCCACCTAATTCAGGTTCCCATTTCTGCTACCTACTTTGATTTAGAAGCATCTTAGCTTCTTTTTGATTTAGAAGCATCTTAGCTTCTTGGCTTATCACACTTCATGTGAAGTCTGCCACAGGGATAACCACTCGCTCAAAGGCTAAGTCAGCTCCAGACCAGTGGACTTTGATGCCTCTCCCTGCAAAAGTAATTTTTTTGACGATGTCCTCAGATCATAAGATGTATTCATTGTCAAGGAGAATGTGGAACATGGTCTCGAAAGCAATTTTGTTATATTTTCCTTAATCAATAATTATGGTTGCCAAATCTTAGGAATGGACATATCTTCTGCTGACATACATTGATTTATTACCTCTTGCCTTTTCTCGGTCAAATAATGTCATTAAATTGTCACGTGTGACTCATGGCTATTACTGTTCTACAGTATATCCTTCATGATCCAGCTAGGAATTATATTGTTTAACAAGCTCACTCATCTGCTTTACTACCTCGCACTGTAGATACTGGCTTTGCTTGCTGATGCTTTGATTGAAATTCAAGAACAAGCTCCAGTTGGTGATGAAGAGGTAGGATGCATTGCTCTGACTCAGTTGGTTTTGCAGTAGTATGAAGGGTTGAGGATTTTTCACCCTGAACTCATATTTATAGGAGGATTCGGAGTGGGAAGAAGTGGAACCAGTGGATGGTGACAAAGACATTTTACACGCAGCTGCTGCTGTATCATCTGATAGACCAGGATATGCACAGTTTGAGGCGATGGCCAGAGTATTTGATGAGGTTCGATTGTTTTTTCTTGTTTATTTTCCCTTTACTTCAGATATATGGGATGGAACACTGATCATTCCCCTGAAAAGTAGCGATACGCTAAATAAAGAGGAAAATAATGGACTTATCACCTAAACTTCCTTGTTCATACTCTTGCATGTCTTATGAGCTTCAACAGGAAGATGGTGATGATGACGACCTTTCAAGTATTGATGACCCTATAAACGAGGTATTTGATGGATCTTACATCCTCGATTCATTATCTGGTTTATGCATGTTATGACTGACATTCTAAAATGTCTTGTTGTGTAATACAGATTAATATGGCCAACTACCTGGGGGACTTTCTCATGAAGTTCTCCGAGAGCAACAGAAATCTGTTCGATCATCTGTGCCAGGTATGACTATCAAACTCTTTAGCTGTATATGCGTTTTCATATCCTTTCTCTGCTTTAACGCATAGATTTCCATGTGTGATTATTGTTTGAATCCGCAGAATCTAACACAGTCTCAACACGCTACTATTCAAGCAATACTTGGTCGCTGAGAAGTCTCTTTCAGAGATTTCTGTATTTGTTCTGTCCGTAGATGAGGTTTCTAGCGGTCGGTATTGAGCATTCTTTGATTGACCTGAGTGGAAATTTTTGACAGTTGAGGTTGTAAAGTTGAAGTTTTTGTCTTTTGTAAAGATGTCTCTTGTTAAAGGAATGATACCATCTGCCCCGAAATATTTACATGTAAACGAAGAGAAAGGGGGAGAAGTTCAGCTTCCAACTGTATATTTTTTCCCTCATGATGTGAAGAAGCCAGAATTCCAATTCTCATCAATTATAAACCAGCACCAGTTCATTTCACTAATTCACACCATCATAACGTGTCACCGACTCCCATGACTAATACCAAAAGGGCCACTTGCACAAGCGAAACTCGGATTGCCCTCAGAGATCTCGTCAGAGTTGAGTTTGACCCATTCACAGAGAGTTGTACAATCCAACATGATTGGTCAACGTTAAACCACATGACTCAGGGGACACTGAAGCTTCGTAGTCAGGTAACCCACCAATTCCACCCCTCCTAAACTAGTAAGCCTTCAGATTATAGTAAAAACACACAAATAGACTGATAAGATAAGACGCGAGACCAACAGTTCATGAGTATCAATGACAGTGGCTGGAAACACTTCCGTCCGCAATGAGCTCCTTCCAACATGGCAGCAAGATGAAACTCTCTCCTTCCAAGTCTTCCCATTTAAGTCCACTGACACCCATATAACAACGTAATTACCATTATCATACACAGGATTACGGCAGTCAGCCGGAGCAATATGCCCTTCATCTCGTTCATGCGTTCTAAATCCTTCTACTGGTCTTAAAAGTTTTTCTATTTCTTTAGAACTCACCACAGTAAGCAAGATTTTCTTCCTGCTTACACACAATGAACAGATTCAGAATTACCAAAAGCTTTCGGAATGCAACAACGAGGCAATATCATTCACCTATAAACAGGGTAAGTAGATTGACGACGAAAAAATCCACAACTTTAGATAGGGAAGTGATAAAATCGTACTAAAGCAGAAGCTATATGATCTCCATGAGAACAACATCAGTTCACGAAGCATAAATTTTAAAGGCATCGGCTTGTCTTGAAAATTTTATTCCAAGATTTGTTACAATAAGCAGGATATATCCCTGCTTGCCAACAAGCAAACGAAAATGATTATTAGCTAATATACCTGGTCAGTTCTTCAAATAACAACAAAAGCAATACAAGAAGGGGCAATGCCTCTTTCCTACAATCATGGCTGATAGATATGTCACATAAAGCCACAACTTCAGAGAGCCGAAGCCAGAGACGATTACTAATTTCACGTCTTTGAACATAGTATAAAATGTGTGGATGGCAAAGTAATTCAGTGTTCAACTAGCTAAAGCCTCCACGGCATGTGCCCGTCATGAAGGCCTTCCAGCGGCAGTAGACTCTCCACATGATGAGTAAATGTCTGCCAAACAGCAGGAGGCAGTACTATTCTATATTTAGGTAACCCCCTAATTTCGATCCCACGAAAACTGTTATTCTTCGGATTGTAGTAGAAAACACGCGGCGGCTTCAACATTATCTGTGATACCAACAACCATTCACCGGTACTAACTGTACCAGCCAGAAAAACCTTTTCAGCCACGAGAATCTTTTTCCAACGCGCAGGCAATGCAATAACTTTCTTCCTCCAGATCTCCCGCTCAAAGTCCTCCGAGATCAACAAAACGACGTCATCACTGCCATGGCGCTTAAGGTTACGTAAATCGGCCACAGCGACGCGACCCTCGAATTCAATAAGGCATACTTTGCGATGACCTCCACGGGGACCATTATCGCCGGGGAATTTAACCATTAGAAAGCTCTCCGTTCCGACATCGAATTCCACCAAGTAGTCCTGCCTTGGATTGGTAATGTTGCCATTCCAAGCCCTATAATATACCAACCCGTTAAAACAAATTTCACCCTCTTTCTTGATGTGAGGAGGACCATCCTCGATCCTCCGCCACGTCTCGGATGCCAGATCGAGCACGTGCTGCTCCATGATCAACTCACGAAGACCGCCCGGCATCGACCTGCAGGTCGCCAACGTGCGCAACACCTTGTACTTCTTAGCAACCGGGTCGAACCCGAACGAGTAGTGCAGATAAGCGCACTCCCCGGTGACCTTCGCCTCCACTGTCCTCGACGTCATGTACTTCCCGGAGGTGGGGTTGCAAACTCCGACGTAACCATCGACCTGGAAGCAAATCAGGCCGTGGACAGACTGCGAGACGTAACGGCAGGCCGTGCCGAGCGCGAAGAAGTAAGGCGAAACGGTCCAGGGTCGGTGGTCGTTTCCGGGTTCGGATGGGTTCGCCGCGAAGAAGAGGCGGGCCCGCGGGCCGGCATTAGGGTGGCTCGGGAGGGAGATGACGAGCTTGGGGTGGTTGGCGGAGTGGGCGTAGTGGGAGTCGACGAAACGAGGGTCGGAGATGAGGGAACGCCAGAGGGTGGAGACGCACTTGAACCTGCACAGCGACTTCACCGGCAGCCGCTTGAGGATCTCGACGAGCAGGTCCTCCGGGATGACCATCGGAAACCAGCGAGTCTCGCCGGCGACGAGACCACGACCGTCCTAGGTTTCGAAGGGTTTTGGCTTCTCTCTCTTTGGCTGTCATATCTCCCTCCCAGGCGGTCACGACAAGATTTTTTTTTTTTTTTTTTTCAAATGTAGGCCTGCATAATCAGAAAAGAAAATTGCCAGATTAGGAAATTTTGTAAAAATTTATTCATTTACTAAAATGATGTAATAAGTTTCAATTGGGTATGGAAAAGAAAGAGATTCACACATCGGATCGTTTTCAGACAAATTTCATCTCATGAAAGAATTATCTCTGAGCTATCCAATAAAATTTAGCATTAAAACGAAAGTTGAAAATTTATTCATTTCTAGTTACTCGTGAATGACTTGAAGATTAATGAAAAAAGATGCACAACTTTGATAGCAGTGGATAGGGAGATGTGGGATTCTTCAGCTTTCTCAAATTGTGTAATGTCTTCCCTCTGGATTTTTCTTTTAGCGACTCCGGTTCTATCGCTCAATGAGATAAATTGCACTTTTAATTATGCAAATGCTTATTATGATAGAGACATGAAGACAACCTCATAGACTCTAAGAATAAAGGTGAAGGGATTGTTCAATAGATTTCATGTTAAGACACGAATAATAACAATTCTCTTTCTGGACCCTAGTTATAACCAGATTTTTTTTTTCTTCATATGAATTTTTGAATAAAAATATGTAAAAATATGCAAAATTTTGCTCCTAAACAAAATTTCATTTGATAAACCTTTTTAAATATCTCCCTCCCAAGTGGCCAGTGACTGCAGATGGGCGATCGATTGGTGGCAAGACAAGTGATCAGAAGAGTGTTATGTCTCATTTATGCTCCAAAAATTGAAATGTAAAAAAAAAATAAAAAAAAATCTAATTCTCATTTCTGTTCCAAACATATTTTTAGGCTAATAGAAAAACAAAATACTTAGCATTTGCACCCTAAGTCTATCACAGGAGGATGATAAACCACTCAACTTGAAGGCTAATGGATCAGATCAGCAGCAGATTCAGCACCGAATCAATGGAAGTTCATACCACTCCCAGGTTTTCCCCAAGGATGCGGGAGTTGCATTTAAGATTGTCGAGCAAATACAGAACATGCTCTTTGCAAGAAATGCTCTCTTCCACGCTGCATTTATCATGGATATGCAAGAGATTCGTATCCTTCATGTTCTAGCTGCAAAATGATGGGCATCAGAAAATGTCATCTCATTTTCAGTTTAATCCCCCAGTTCGACTCTTTGGAAACCTGCTGGTCTTCAAATTGTTGGAGGAAAAGATGCACGCCCCGATTCCAAAGCCCGTGGGGAAAACTCGCCGGTAAGGAAAATGGCACACGGAAGTATTTTGTGGTTTGAAGCTAAGAACTTTCGGTAAAACTTACTTGGGAATAGCTAGGAAAAATATCATAGGAAATATCTCCATTCTAAAATAAATCCCTATCAAGCAGCCCTCCTAAGGTGAGGTAGGGAATGTCATGGAAACTTTTGAGGAGAAAATATTCGATACCATCATTTCATGATGTGACGCGTATACGCCATAATTAGATAAGCAATTTGAAATTAAATAAGAGCAAATAGAAAGACTATCTAGGGCAGGCTGCAAAAGAAGACAAATTAATTACACTAGCGGCTTTAAAAATGTCTTTAAAGTTGAAATGACCGCCAACTCACTACTTTAGCTTTCTCCCGCTCTTTCTTTTACTCTTTTACGTCTAGAATCTTTGTCCTTTAATTAACTTTCCCAAATTCCTTTTTGTTCATGAAGGTTTTGCATGATAGAGAAGTGCGAAGGTTGAGCACTCAACTCTGCTTCGCACGGTAGAGAGATGCGATGCTGCGTTCGCGCGGCAAAGAGGAGAGAAGGTTGAGCACACCAGCAAAGGTTGAGCATGGCACTCCATCCCGATTGGTGCAGTAGAGATGTGCGAGGGTTGAGCACACGCAGCCTAGAAATGTGCTTTAGTTCGCGCAGAACTCCGCTTCAGTTCGTGCGGCAGAGAGATGCGAGGGTCAAGCACCACTCCACTCCAGTTTATGCAACACAAGCGAGAGTGGAGTGTTGTGCTCTTCTTCGCACCTCTATTCTGCACAGATTGGAGCGGAGTGCTGCGTGCTCGACCTTCGCTGCTGTTGCTACGTTACCAAAAGCTTCACACTTTCTGCCCCACGCATCAAGAGTAGAGTGCTCAACTTTTGTACCTCTCAAGGTGTGAAACCCTCGAGGTGATACTCATGAAATTATGAGATAGAAGTTCTCATGAGTTTCTCTAATTTCGTTTTTCCTTCGTAAACGAAATAGGTATCGGAGAAAGTTAATGAAAAGACATTTCTAAACATAAAAAAGAGCGAAAAAGCGGCAGGAAGAGCGAGTTACGGCCATTTCAATTTCGAAGGCATTTACTAAACCTACGTAATTAGTCTGTTTTCTTTTCCGACCTGTCTTGACAAACTTTCAATATATCCTGATTTATTTTCAAATTACTTGCCCCGTGCCAGGATCTGACTAAGCATATAGTGCCATATCACTATCATTGCATGAGGTGATAATATCATACTACTAAAAAATTTCTCGAGTTTTGTGATTTGCAAAGCGAGTTAAATGCAAGTCAATAAAACCGGAGTCAGCTGGGCAATGGCAACGTGTCGCGCAAAAGCAGCAAATTCAGATAGGCAAATGAAATCAATTGTCATCCAGGAAAAACACGAAATCAACAGGGAAATGCAGCAGTCACCATTTTAACAACAAGCCGAATGCTTACGGCAGTTCGTCGTCTTCCAGGTTCAAAATGATTCGCCATTACAGTTTGAGCGCGTACTCTAAAACCAATCGATGAATGAACTGAAACTTCAGGCCGCAGGAAAGAGTTGGCTGGCTAGTTTCCCGGCGGCAGTAAACTCTCCACGTGATCGGAAAACCTCAGCTGACAAAGTAAAAAATACATACAAGGTATACGGTTAGGCAATTCGAAAGATTCAGGCGGAGGCAATATATGAATCTCACTCCGCCTAAAGCCGTTGGTCTTCAGATCGTAATAAAACACTTTATAGAAAGCGTTCAGATCGAAAAACGACGCCGATACGGTTTGGGTTTCAGCGAACACAAGTTCGCCGGAACGAACCATGCCCACTGCAGAAACATAGCTGTCCCCAACCATCTTCTTCCAACACGGAGGCAAGACAAAGACTCTCTTCTTCCAAATCTCCCGGTCGACGTCCTCCAGGATCCACAAAATCACCTCAGCACCAGAAAGAGCGCCGGAACAATCCACCACCGCAAGGTGCCCCTCGAATTTAATGAGCGCTTGTTTGCTGGCTCTGGCGGGAGTCATGATCATGCGAAAGCTCTCCGTGCTCAGATGGAACGCCACCAGGTGAATTTCACTGCGGTCGGGATCCCCACACTCGGCGAAGACCTGTGAGCAATCCCAAGCCGTATAATAGAGCATCCCATCGAAGCAGAACTCGCCATCCTTCTTATAATGGGGAGGACAGTGCTCGACCGGCCTCCACTCGTTCGTCCCCAGAGTGAGCACCCACGACTCCACGATGGGCTGGCCCGATTCCGGCCTGAGCACTGTGCTCAAAACCTTGTGCTCCCTCTTGACAGGATCGAACCCAAAAGAGTGCGTTGCCTGCAAATGTGCAGAACTCGCGGCTGCGTAAGGCAATTCGAAAGTCACTTGCTTCCCAGTGCTGGGATTGCATATGTTGACTCCACTAGCAACCTCGAGGCAGACCAGGCCCTCGACAGACGGCGAACAGTAAGAAGCAGACCAGTCGGGGAGTAGCAGGCCACGCCAACGATCTGGGGTCGACCGTTCCGAGGATGGGATTGGTCGACCAGGCAGAGCCGTAGGAACGACCTGCCGTCGGAATTTCGGGCGGGGAAGCTGACGATGAGCTTAGGGCGAGTCGCGGAGTGGGCGAAATGGGAGTCGATGAAGCTGCGGCTGGAGATGAGGCAGCGCCACCGACGGGATACGCACTTGAACCGGCAAAGGGATTTGACGGGGAGTCTCTTCAGGATCTCCATCAACTCGTCTTCGTGGACGACGATCGTCGAGTCGCCGTCGTCCTCCTCCTCCCTCCTCCTCGGACCGAAGCGTTCCTTCATCGCCGCTGTCTGCGGCGAGCACACGGCGAATTCCTCGGGCCCCTGCTGCTCCGATTCGAATGCGTCCGCTGATAATCACGAGGCCGCCCTCGCCACGCGCAGAATCGGCTTTGGATCTGATTATCCCGTGATTACCAGCTGAGTTTTTGTATTTTCTTGAGCATCGCCGTCGTCGGAGCACTATTAGGGTAGGCAATATTTATATATTTGTCATATAAAAGAGAAAATTGCAATAATAAAAAAAAAATTGTAAAAATTTAAAGATTAGAAAAAACCTTCTTGATCATCGGATGACATAGGAATGATGTCTTTCGATTGAAAGATTCACGGGCCCATTAGTTGTCACGCCCGACATCGCCTGGGCCTGACCATCCTTCAACTTTGGCCGATTTTAAAATGCGATATCCGCACTACATATCGCCGACCCTTTTATTTTTGATAAAGACCGTGATTATAAAAATCACAAGAAAAGCAATGGGATATACAAGGCTAGAAAATTTAACCTTAAAACCAATACCCTTATTTACAAATACAAGCCACTAAAAAGGTTGCAGAATCGGCATTTGGATTCTTTCTCCTCTGATTATCCCTATGTCTGAGTTTTACCCCCTAAGACCCGAGTAAACTAATTTTGCACAACATATTTTCTTGAGCATCGCCGTCGTCGGAGACCACTCACGGTCATTTCCATTCAATCAATCAATTCACAACATCTCAAAACAATGATTTCGAGGGTATGCAATCATTTCAATATATTTGTCACCGCCATCACCGATCACGTGCATTCTTTAAAGCGCCGTTTTCGCCGGTGATGTCCCAATCACCGAATCACGTATCATTTCTAGGGCGCCGTTCTCGCCAAGGTGATGTATGCAATGGACAGCACTCGTGCGTTCTTTAAGGCGCCGTTTTCGCGGGATACCCTCCAGAACCACGTATGTCCATAAAATTGCAATAATATGTCTATAAGTCAAAAAAAATTGTAAAAATTTAGAGTTCTCGTTCACTCTCACGACTCTCTCCAAAGCAATTTCACTCAATTTCAATCAACTAAGGAATAATTCCTTAAATTGCACAATCAATTTAAAAGTTTGAATAAATAAACGGATTGCACCACGACAATCAGCACGAATTTCCGATCACCGGCCATCCCGGTTGAATTTCCGGAAAATAAATAATTAAATAAATAATTTCGAAAAATAAATAAGTAAATACAAGAAATTCAATTTAGCACAATATAAAGCTCAATTAAATAAACGGACTGCGCCACGATCATCAGCATAAAATCCCGGTCACTGGCCATCCCAGTTGAATTTCCGGAAAAATAAATAATTAAATAATTAATTTCGAAAATTAATATTTAATTCCTAAAAATTCCACTTAGGCCCGAATTGCTTAATTAACACCCGATAAGGGTCGGGAAAAATCCCAAGAAACATCCAATAAATGCTATAGGCAATTCTCTATCTAAGTACACTAACCACCTAACTAATATGCAATGCAATTAACTAATAATCGCTAATCCATTCTAATCTAACCACCTAATTACACTTAATTAATACTAATCAACCTTTAAGTATAATTAGCAAACTAAGAAGGCATTAGTGAGCAAAACTCACTTGATTAACGAGCCGATCGGACCAAAACGACGGAACGGCGCGGGGAACAATAAACTCCAAAGGCGGGCCAACTTCCGAGGTCCGACACCACCTCAAAACGGACCTAGAAGCCGCCGCGAAACCCTCTCTGTTTCGTTCGATCTTGCGGCAAGGAAACACTCAAAACCAGCCACGGCAAGGCTCCCACGATCAAGGACAGTTTGGATGGCACTACTGAAGGCGGAGAGGGCGCGGCCAAGCATGGCGGCACGCACGCACGGGGAAGGGCGACGGCGACGGCGGGGACGGTGGCCGCTCGGCGTGCGATGGCTAAACGGTGGGCAGCTTCTTCCTCTCGCTGTGCTGGTCGAGAATGGTGAGGGGAGAGGGAGATTGGGTTCATGAAATGGAGAGAGGAAGAAGAGATAAGAGAAGTGAGAGATGGAGGCCCACTGACCAATTTTTCCACAAAAATATGACATAGGAATGCTAGGCATGAGGGGGTTACGAATTTTGGCTCAATCTTCCTCAAATGGATTCAATCCTCTCTTGATTCCACCTCAAATGGCTTTAATAAAAATCAATTGATGTCTCAATTATCAAATTGACAATTTTCCTTATCCAAGAATCCCTCATGCTCCTCAATGTTGTCATCAAAATAATTTCCCGGCTTCAATCGCATAAACGGTCCGCCGACGACTTTTCCCAAAAAGTGTCGGTTGTTAGAAAAATCTTCCGAGACCGAGTTAACACTCCTAGAATTTATTGTGACGAATCTTCAATTCCGGAATCGGACTCGATTGACGGTTAATTTCACTCCGATGCGTTTTTAGCGTGACCTAGGCTACCGGGTAGTTTTGAACTTTTTAGGACAAATGACCCGTGGTCGATTTTCTTCGAGCCACGATGAACCGACTCGACCCATTGGCGATTCTCGATTGTCGTGAAAATCTTGAGGATTCAAATACGGACACGGGGTACCAAAACGATAGTAAAATCAAATTAGTGCTTGGTCGATGAGAATTTTCCAATTTAGTGGAGTCACCCACGATCGGTCATTCATCTCGGTCGAACCGACCTATCTCTCGATCTTAATTCGATTTTTAATCGTGCCGTAATGATCTCTAAAGATGAGCACAATGAGAAGTTAATTCATGGTCGAATTCTCAAGTCTATTTGCCTTAAAATCCTTAATAGCTTAAAAAACTAGTCTAGTTATCTCGTGAGTGGCCAACTCGGTAGAACAACACTATAGTTACATCGATGAAATGCCCAAATTATCTAATTGCCCAAAAATCCTGGATGTCACATTAGTATTCACATTATTTTCGTTATACATGTTCAAAACTCGTGATTCCATTCATATAATATATTTGTTGCGAAAATGGCGCAAAATCCCCTTAAAACTTTTGGGTACTTCGGGCTTACTCTAAACTTTTGACCATCATCCCAAATCCCTACTTTGTTTTAATTGTTAATCGCTCCGAATAGATAACAAATTGTCTTATAAAAAATCATCCTCCGGATCATATAAACTTGGATATACCTCAAAAAGATATTGAACAAGAAATTTGGCATAGAGTGGAATAAACCAGAATTAAATATAAATATCTTAAAAATAAAATAATAATCTCTAATATCTTCCAATGACATAGGGAGGCATCTCACAAACATCATCGACAAATTCACAATTCTTAACACTCCCGACAAATATCTCTCTAGTCTCCAATTGATCCATCGTTGAATGGTCAATCAATTGTTCTCAACTCGATCATGGTTGGATTACTCGAAATGAAGAATCAATTGAAACCGACCTTCTCACCTACCTCTCCTCCTCCTCCTCCTCCACCAGACCCACTGTCACGACCATTCACATCGTCAGTCTCCTTTGACAATTCGACTCTATTAATTTCTCCTAATTCGACCTCGTTGTCTGCTCCTCTGTTTTCGCTACCAACAATAGTAGTCGCCGTCGTCCAGACGCTAAGAGACACAGCCAGGAGGAGGAAGTGCAAGAAGGACGGGGTTTGCATCTGCTCAGTTTACCTTTCTTCTTTGTAATAAGAACTTACCTGAAGCTCTTAATATGCTGGGTTTGCGCTTTATCTTGGACATGTACTCATCTTCCTACTAACCAAGCCAATTGAGCAATTGCTTCCCAAGGCTTCTAGTGCATTTTTGGTCTTCCTGAACTCCCTTCAAGACCAATCTCTTCTCCATCCATATCTGCCCGGCGTAAAGCTTTCAATCACCCCCTCAATGCACCTGCCATACATCCATCTCCCTTGAGACCATGTAAGATTGCATGCTGCCTGAAATTCAGCAGCACCAGTGAATCTCGTTTTGACCTGCAACGATTCGCTTTTGTGGTCACCATTTGGGATATGTATAAGTCCCTACTCTTCATTAGGTCTAGTACCAACTCAAGCTGTCATTAAATCCTTCCTCATCATCCCCTACATTACCTGCGTCAGACCATCCAACAACCTCGCTATTTGCAACAGCAGCAACATGAACATCCCTTAGAAACTCATTATTACCCTCTGCTGCATCTCCAACATTAGCTTAGCGCCATCTCCAACATTAGCTTATGGGCGCTGCTGCCTTAGCCTTGTGTAGTGCACAAACTCTTCATCACCCAACACGATTGAATCATCATCTGATAAGGATAATGAAATCATCGCCCTTTCATCCGTCCGTCCCTAATTTGGATCGTCACTTTCATTGTCACTATCCCAATCATTTCCCTTGTCATTCATATTAGGAACACCCTCAATGACACTATCCTCATCATCCACAATGTCATATTCCATAACATTTGCCATGAATTTTCCCTTCAACAAACACATTGATAAAAGCTTGCTGCTGATGCTAGCCCCTTGAAGTCCAACATCGGATCCTCTTATCTCATCCAGACAGCCCCTTCTTTTAAGCTCAATCCAGGAATCCGGTAAGACATTCGATCCGCTATATATCCATCGAAATTCACTCTAATAAGGTAATCATATGTTACCCTACGTGCGTCCAAGTTGTTTAATGGTTGTTTGATCTTACCAGTGTACCTGCAATTCGCACCAAAATCTATTATTCCACCCAGGTTTAAATATACAGTGAAATTGCCTCCATCTGGAAGCAAACAATGCGAAAGAAGAAAATCATGCGAAGCGACGATAGATGGTATCCGAATATGATGGAAGATGTGTGATATCTTCAAGCAACGAAATGAGTGGAGGCAAGAACCATAAGGGCCCAAATCGAGCGTCTCTCTGTCTCGCTCGATTTGATTTTATTTTAAAGCTCTTGGTCTTTAACGTGGATGACAGAGGCACCAGTTGCTAACTTGCTGGACCAAGTTGTTTTGATGAACGAAGAGGAGGACGCATGCAAGGTCTGAAAGTGGCCCAATTTGTCCTTCTGACAGACGCTGAGGGTTACATATGGGAGGCGGTTGGGGCCAAATTGTTCCCCAGGATGAAAGTTGGGGCCATTTTTGGGGAAAACCCCATTGAGTATTTGAGAATAAGTACGAAAATAAAAATCCGATCTTTTGAGAAAATGTCAGTTTGGATTCTTCAAAACTATAGTTGGTAGATTACTTGAAAGATCAAAGATTAAGAAATTTCAAATTACGACAATGATTTGTGTGCATGACCTGCTTCTCAAACAAAAGCACACACCATGACATGATGGAGGGCAACACTCTCAGCTACAAGCCAAGGCTGATGGGTACTTTTTCACATGAAAGCTGCAAGTGCAGAGAGCAAAATGCAAGCTCTTAGGCATGTTATTCAAGGCTGATAGGTACATTTCACGTGAAAGCTGCCAATTCAGACAGCATAATCTATGCTCTTAGATTTGCCCACCTGGACTTAAGCAAGTCCTTAAACTACTTCATCTGAATTCTGAGACATAAAATTCGGGGTATCCCCTCTTTGGTTGGGAAGAAAAATATTTGCAAAGGAAATTGGGAGGCCTTAGGTTGGGCAGGTAGACTCCAAGTCCCATTATTTGGAGTGGGGCTACTGTCAGGTAGGCCAATATAATAGCTCCTACACCTGACATGACAAGATGAAAACGCGAAAGGCCGTGCTTCACATAGTTTCTTGTGACCGACAAGTCAACCTAGTACCCTGGTTACAAGACACTGTGCAAATTGAAGCGAAAAACAATGAGATAACACAAGTTATCCGCCTGGTTCATGAATTGAAAACAATTCGAGTTTCAATCGCCTCAATGTACGTCTAGCTACTGGTTTATCAAAACAGAGAGTCAACATCCAATTACAGAGTTCAGCTTCCATGTACGGAATCTAGTGATGTAGATAGTATAAAGGTAGAAATTGCAGAACCAATGGATGAACAAGCTGCACATCAGAGCTCAGCCTGAAGGAAAATGGTTGGCTATGTTTTTACTGGAATGACTCATCGGCGGCAGCAAACTCTCCATGTGATCAGTAAACGTTAAACCATACATTTCAGGAGGTATCCCTGATTCGCATTCGGGGAATCCGCCAATTTCGCTTATCCTAAAACTGGTGGTCTTCAGATTGTAGTAAAACAGGCACATCGGCTTCGACAGGACCCAGGGCTCAAACAACAGTTCGCCAGTTCGGGGAACGATACCAGCTGGGAACATTTCATGGTCTACAACAATCTCCTTCCAACACGGTGGCAAGACGACAACTTTTTTCTTCCAGATCTCCCTGTCAAAGTCCTCCAAGATCCATATAGCAACCTCATCATCAGACCTAAGATTGTAGCAATCGACCAATGCGACGCGCCCCTCGAATTCTATGAGGCGCCTCTTGCTCATATCTACCTGGACACCACTAGGACTCGCGATCATTCGGAAGCTCTCCGTCCTGACGTCAAGTGCGACCAAGTACTCCACCCTGGGGATGGGAACCAAGCTCTTCCAGGCTATGTAATATATGACCCCATTGAAGCAAAATTCCGGGTCATGCTTGAGATGAGGAGGACCACCCTCGATACCCCTCCACCCGCTCGATCCCAGAGTGAGCACAAATTGCTTCATGATCAACCCGCGGTGGGGCTTACCTGAATCACTCACCCACGTTCTGAAGACCTTGTGCTCCTTCCCGACCGGATCGAAACCGAACGAATGCCTGCACCTTGCCTCGCTCTGTTCCAAAGTGACAAGTTTCCTAGTGCTGGGATTGCAGACGCTGATCGAACCCCCGACTTCGAGGCAGATCAGGCCGTTGAGAGACTGCGAAACGTAGCGTCCGGGGGAGCCAGGGACGAGCAGGTGAGTCTCCGCGATCTGGGGACGGTCCCTTCCGGATTCGGGGTGGTCGGCCGAGAAGAGCCACCGCCCTTGCGGGCAGGGGACTTCCTGGACCGGCTGGACCGGCAGCGTGACGAGGAGCCTCGGACGAGTCGCGGAGTGAGCCAGGTGCGCGGCGAGGAACCGCGGGTCAGAGATGAGGGAGCGCCAGAGCGTGGACACGCACCTGAACCTGCACAGGGACTTGACGGGCAGTCTCCTGAGAATCTCGATCAGCAGGTCGTCGGGGATGACCGTCGGATCGGCGTTCGTCTTCTTCATTCCGTTTCGTGGTGCGTGGCGCAGGGCTTCGCCTTCGTCTTTGCGTGCGCTCTGGGAAACGAATCCAAGTCTGAACAGGACATCGGCGTGGAATTTTATAGTGTGGCTACACCATGAAGGGATTGAAATTCAATGGAAAGTGAGATACTCTCAACTTTTGACCAGGCATAATGGTGTCTAAGAAATACTCCCGACTTCTTCCCACTCGTGCGATGAATGCAGTCTTGAACTTTTCATTAGTGCAATCGGAGTCTCGAATTGTTTATTCGGAGAATTGACGTCACGAGATTAAATGGCCCTAATTAAGAATTCCGATATCTATAGAGAATACAAAATGGGCATCATTAGGGAGCTCATCACAGGCACAACCCTACATTAAGATGATATGTGTGTCATAAGCCGGCAATTCTTTAACCACTAAATAGCCCATGTGACGCTTGATGAACAAATTACACCACACTTATTTTCTTTTATAATTGTTTCAAAAAACAATATGGCTAATAAATTTTTCTTATTGGATCGTACCACGCCCGACTTAGCTTAAACATCTTATCCATCGAGCGACATAACAAATCACTTTAGACATAAAAACTAGTTTTCGCCTGCCATGACCTCATCAGAAGAGAGATATCAGTTCTCCATCAGTTTATGCACAAGAGATCAATGCCACCTTCGGAGTTCTTATGGAACCCCTAAAACCAACTATCCCGATACTATTCTCACGAACTAATTGTATTCATCGTCTCCACTCGATAACTCCAAGCTCCACTTATAACGACATGTGAGTACGGGAGAATTACGGACCTCAACATGTGCGTGCGAGTATCTAGACGGTGGCATAGGTGGCTTACAATAATATGTGCATTAGGTGTTTTTGTTCTCGACATGACTAATATTGAAAATCTCTAATCGAATTCACCCTTTAAATAATTGATAAACTTCAAATAACGCTGAGAAATCATGCTACATTATTATAGGCATACATAATCGGCATGTAGGCGTACCATGGACTTAATTACTGAGTGATGCCTCAGGCAGGAGTAGCACGACGCGGCTAGCGAGCCGCACTTCTCCGGTCGGTCGTATAAATAGCGAGCGGCGGACACAGACAACATCAACATCAACAACAACAACCTCAAACCGGATCCTCCTCGCCCGGACCGCATCGTAGAAACCGAACAAACATTGCTGCTTTCTCCCAGCATATTCCCCTCTCCTCTCCCCCCGTTCAACTACCGCCCGTCGCCCACGCGGGAGGACGGAGCAATGGCGGTTCATCCTCCGACGACGACGTTCCATTCCCTCGTGGCTCCCCGCGCTTCTCTGCCGTTCCGCGATCGCGCCGCTCTCGGGCCGACGCCGCGCCGCCGCCCCGGAGCCGCGCCGAGGATCGTGCTCTCGCGCTCGCGCAAGCGCTCTTCTTCTTCGGATGGCTTCGAACCTTCGCTCCGGACGGAGCATTCCGGCGCTCCGATTGGTTCGCCCGCTCGCCGTCCCTCGGCCTCGGCCATTGATTTCCTCACGCTGTGTCACCGGCTCAAGGTACGCCCGCGAGACTCTCGGTCTCGGCCTTGATTTCGTTTTGCTCTCGCGACGAGTCTGAGGGAAGGTGAAATCTGAGTTGTGAAGCAATTAGGTTCTGTCTATCTCTTCTTCATCGCGATTCGTCAGTGTCCGCGACTCTTGGAGCATGAACTGATTTTGCGAAGAATGCTGTCTGTGCTGTGCTGACTGCTTCTCGTATCTGTTCATCCAAAGTTTTGATTTTTATGTTCCCCTTGTAGAAGTGGGTTGCGTTGTGGTTCTGGTCCAGCTGACTTTGGGTGCTCGATAGACTTGACGAGTGAAATTCTAGTCGTGAAGTAGGAAGGACTTTGGTCTCTCGTGTTTTATGATTTTGTTGTGAAATGAAGTGACTGTGGATACTCTTGAAGCATGAGCTTGCAACTCTCATATGTGTTCTTTTCGCAGTTTAGGTTCTTTTGAGCATCAGAATTGCCTTTTTATTCTGATTTTTGGCACGGCTTAGCTGTGTGGTTTGCTATGCTCTACTTTCTTTGGTACTTTACCTTGTTGAAGCTAGTTCAATATGTTCCATAGTTCGAACTTTGAATGAGGATTTTTTACACATGACTGTCTCGTGGTCATGGTACTTTAGTTTGATCTACTGTGTGGGTAACATCTAGCTTCGAGGTAGTCGTGCTGATGACTCGCGTTCACATCCCTTGATCACACCTATTTCTGCTCTTCAGATCGATTGTAAGTTGATGTCGGGCAAAATGTCTGCCATGACATTGCACTTGTAGTATGTTCTATGTGGCCAATAACGTGAGTTTACACCTTGACAGATTTCTGTGTATGTGTATTTGGGCTCTATGGGATCTCATCAATTCCAATAAAAAAATTAAATGACAGTGAAAGCAAGGGGAACAAGCATTAAGTAGGAATTTGTGACATGTTTCGACAAAGTATGTTCAGTAGAAATAATTTTTTGCTCTTTTCACAGACCACCAAAAGGAAAGGGTGGATCAATCAAGGGATTGATGGTCCTGAGTCGATTGCTGATCATATGTACCGCATGGCATTGATGGCTTTAATTGCTGATGATCTTCCTGGACTGGATAGGGAAAGGTTGGGGACCCTTGTCATGCTCTTGAAACTCTGTGTTTGTCAAATTTAGAGTGACATCAATTCACAGTCGTTCATCTTTCATCATCTTTTGCTGTATAATCCATTAAAATTCCCAATCATGTTATGGTACTTCTGAAATGATGCCCATTTGGTCAATCGGTACCAAACCATTTGTACCAAACCATTTGTCAGAAATCTAAGAGAAAAGTTGATGTGGTATGTGGTGTGACCTGAATAAAGTTTCATGTTATTCCCTGTTCGCCCACGCAGTCTCTATGTTCTCTCACAGGTGAGTGATGGAGTAATTTCACTTTGAACCATTTTAGAGGTGTTGAAATATTGTCCCACATCACTTGACGAGGAGTCCTAAATACTCTTTATATTTATGTGGTCTTCCTCCATCTATCAGCTTAATCTTTTTGGTTGGACTTTCTTAGATGGTATAAGAGCAGGACCTCCTGAGTTCAAATCTTTAATGCTTTTATTTGCCTTCTCAATTATATATTTCTATGCTTGACTTAGGCCAAAGTCTAGTCTACTGTGAGGGGAAGGGGAAGTATTAGGATATCTAAAAATTAAACCATGCATTCATCTAGTAGCTACATAGTCATCTAATAGCTTAAGGCAAAGTATTAGTATATTTAATATTAAACCATACATTCACCTAATAGCTTAAGCTTTTAAGACAGAAAGTAGGTATATAGTTTACATGTCAAAAGAAAAGTAGCTACAATTTGAATGACTTTTTTTCAACCTTATATCCCAATGGAACTCCTGCTACAAATGTGTCTGTGACTGTTCAAGCTAATTGGCAGGAAAGAACTATGCATGTTCCTTTTCTTGTAAAGTTGAGATTTTGTTTGTCATAATGCTCTTGACCAAATGGCACATGCATCCATACCAACTTTTCAGTTGATATTCCATGTCACTTTTATGCCTTTCTCGTGTTCTCACGTCTCTTCTTTTCCCCTTCCACAGGTGCATCAAGATAGCAATTGTGCATGATATTGCTGAAGGTATAGTTATCCGTCTGATTTTCATGCTCATTTTCTTTAATTTTGTGATTATGTTGGCCCATTCTGTGCTTTTTTTTTCTGATTTCCTGTTGCTGTTGTTGGTTCATGCAAACTTTTCTACTATGACTGTAAATGCAAATGGCTCACATGGACTGATCTTGCATTAATTCTTGTTTCTATTCTTACAGTTGGATCTCCAAAGACCGTTCTAATTGGATAAGTATTTATTTGGGGAGCTACTGTTGATGTTATTCTGTATAGAATTATCACCTTTAAAGATATATCAATTTTCTTGTCTTGTCTTGTCTTGTCTAGCCCACTATTTGGAAATATCTTCGTACTTGGAAGAGGCATGTTTGAAAGGAAAGAATTGATTTAGATATTTACTAGAGAAAAGAAGAGAAAGGATTTGAAGTGCTTCGGTTATAGTTTGGTTTGGATTTTTCGTGTAGTTTTCATTCTCCCAAGACCATCACAGCCTTCATTTTGTGTCATCACTTTGAATGAAGTTGCATCTTGAATTCTGTAGCTATTGTTGGAGATATAACACCAGCAGATGGCGTGCCTAAAGAGGAAAAGAGTAGGAGAGAACAAGCAGCTTTAGATGAAATGTGTCAAGTTCTTGGTGGAGGGATGAGGGGTACTAATCTTCTCATCTTTTAGATATTGGATTACCTTTTCACTCCTGAGTTTGACTCCAATTCAAATTCTCTTTCTGTAGCTGAAGAGATCAAGGAACTTTGGGCTGAGTATGAGAACAATTCTTCTCTAGAGGCTAATTTGGTCAAAGATTTTGACAAAGTATGTGTTTGCTGGCGTGTAATACTTTATGAGCTACTGTTTGTAGGCAGGGCACACGTCAGACTTTTAAAATTTCTATTGTTGTCTTGTTTGCTCTTTGCTGGTTGATCGTCATTTCATAGCTATGCTTTGATGTTGATATTTTCCTTGCAAATAATTTAAAGCAAGGTATTTTGCCTTCAATGGCACAAGATTGCAGGATAAACCAACAATGCTTCCAAGTCTATCATAGTGCTCAAACATAACAGAAAAAGTTCCTTATTTATTTATGGATATGAAGCATTTGGTTGCCAATTTTTCAGGGCTTCTCAATTTATTGAGCTTCTTGTTGAAATCAGATTGTGTTCTTGATGGCATGGTTTCCTTAATTCAAGTAAACTAACATGTGCCATTTTCCAGGTCGAGTTGATTCTGCAAGCCCTGGAATATGAGATGGGTAATGCACCCTCCTACTGTCTCTCCATGTGTGTGCAGACCCCTCAGACATCTGCTGTGTGTGTAGTAGTTACCTATTCCCTGTTGGTGTTTCATGTTGGCCAACCAATCAAATTATCTGAGTTAATTATGAAGATGATTTTGTACATTACATGCTTTGGTAAACTTGGAAGAAAATGAGCTGCTATCATCAACAGTACAGAAGAGTTTGTGACCGCTTCAAAATCAAAGCTCAAATTTCTGACATTAACATTTCTGGAGAACCTCCATGGGGTGATTCAAAAGTTCTGATTCCAAATGAGCTGATTAGAGCTTAGGAGCAATTAGTTTTAATCGCTTTGATCTTGAATAATCTTTCCAGTCAATAATTTCATCTCTCTACAGCTTGAAAATCACATTTCATATATTTTTGGCTCCTTATTTACCTATCTAGGTGGCTATGTCCTCTACTAACATGCTGCTAATTAGCAAACAGCCAAGCCTTAAGATGACGAGTTAACTTGCATGTGATGGGAGAATCCAGGTTGTGAGAGAAAATTTTAACTGTTTGGCTGTGATATACTTTTCAACTTTGATCCTCTCTGCTGAATGCTGTGGTCAAATCATTCTCGTGATTGTGCTGACCAGTAGTCCATCACTTTAACGGCATAGGATGGAACAGTTAGTGGGTGGAGATGGAAGAGCAAAAAGTTTTACTCTGGGATTTCATGAGCTGACATTATCATCAGATCTGCTAAGAGTTCATAATGAGCTCTTCCAATGAATGTGATGGATTCTCCGTTCTTATGACTGCCTTTTGCTTTAGTTGATTTAATTTCATTGATTCTACGGAAAATCAACGACAGCGGGTATACAGATATCATGGTCAAGTCATGTGATATGTCTAATTTTTCTTGTTCTTTTGTCAAGCTCTGTCTCATCTCTGTGTCTGTCTTTGTCTCTGTCTCTCTCACCCTCTTTTCCTCGCCCTCCCTCTTTATCTCTTCCATATTTGATTATGCTGAATGAGATTTTGTTACTTGAATGACACGACATACTCAATGACGCCCAACTTTTGGAAGTTTCTACTCATGTCTGAATGCTCATTTCTAGTCATACAATTAGATTTGGGAACTGCATAAATGTCCTATCTATTTCTGGCTTTGATTCAGTTTCTCCTTATACACTTTCCTAGAACCTATCTCATTTGAGGTTATGCTATGTACATGCAGAACATGGGATGGTGCTGGATGAGTTTTTCCTTTCAACAGCAGGTAGATTTTTCTTCTGATTCTTTTCTTACTTTATGTTGGGATTTAAAATTTAATGTTGTCTTTCTTTCGTTATGTTTAATCATGTAGGTAAGTTTCAGACTGAAATTGGAAAGAGCTGGGCAGCCGAGATTCTTTCAAGGAGGAATGCAAGGCTATCGAATGGGCTGAACTAACTGCTTCATTCTTCATTAATAAGTCCCGTTCTTTTACATCAAGTTGGGGCCAACTTTCTGGATTAAGATTTCTTATGGACAATCATCTCAAGGTTATGTCCTTCTTGCTACTCCCACAGCGTTGGGAGCATGGACTGATAGCTCTTCACCTAGAAACGAAGTCCCGAATTTCATCTGCCAACACCAACCAGCGGGAGTGCTAACTCAGAAATTCACCATTACAGCTGCAGGTACTGAATCCCTTTAATGGTTGCATGAACTGTAGGGAAAAAAACTGTTCCCATGTTACTTTTTTCTGTTTTGTTCTCACAAATTAGTTTGTGTGAGAAATGGATATAGCAAATGAAAATAGAATAGGGAGATATGAAGGTTTCTTTGATGTTGAGCTTTTCAACCCGCTAAGCAGCCTTAAAAATTTTTCTGACTTGGTGCTTAACCTGCCACAGCAATGGAAAACATGACTTGATCGATAGTGTTCTTTTTCTTGGATCTTTTCTATGTCTGCCGATGCTCTTTGCCATTTCCTTCTTGGGAGAATGTGGAGTACTAAATTCCTATTGCCCTTGCTCATGGTGTCTGTCTCTGAACCCGACATATGCTGACACTGCTGTACTTCGAGCAAGCCAGAGAGTTGACGATGGCTACTATTACATCAGTGAGGGTCATTCAAAAAAGCACACGATATTCTTATTGATTTGATGATCGACTTTCGGTTAGAAAAATCTGTGCCGATACCTTTTCAGGTCATATGCACGCTGGAAATCTGCTTGCTCCAATACAGCAACTCTTGATTCCAACTGCCAATTCTTTGGCATTCTTATACGCTACGTAGCTACCATTGCATTTTCCATTTCCGTATACCCCCTTTATCGAGTGCTTTGTTCGGGGGTGAAGGGGAGGGAAAATGGTAGAGGGTGATGAAACTTGCTTGAAATATAAATTCCAAGTGAAATGCAAATTTTCTATCCGCGATGTCCCAAACAAAGTAGCAACCGTCCTGGTAACCTAAAGATGATCGACCACCCTATTTTCATTCATCGTTCAACGGCATATAATACCGTCAAACGGGCATCTGCATCGAGCGTGCGGTCTTCATCGCGAAGTACAGAACCGCGTAGAGTAATGACTCCTCCCGAGGTCGTTGCCCAGAATTATGGGAGTACTGCCATTCGTGCTGTGTCTCTGTTAAAACCATGCATCGGGACACAATCTTTCGACCTGAAGTGGAAAGATCCCTATGACTCGGTCCTCATTGGCCCAAACCAAATATCTTAGTTCCCCGACCCGCCATCCGTTCCCGAAGCCTTCGCTTTCCAAAAGCTCTCACATTAACGGTCGGAGTGCGGGAGTGTCACGTCTGTAGAATTCGAATGATCGGGAAGAGAAGAAAAAGTTGATGTTAAAGGTGTGACTTTGATCTGGGTTTCGTCAAACCTCGAACAGATAAGTGCGCAATGATTGAGTTTGAGCGTGCATCGTTGGCTCGAAGGTCATACGTACGTCATACGCTCGAGAATTGGTTCACAAAATTCTCTCGAAGCTTTTGCGAAATAATCTTTATTTACCCTAGGATTATTAATCCATGAATATCTAGCACTATTATTTATTGCCAGTCCCTTCTCACTGACCAAACTCTCTCGCGGCTGATTTTATCGGGAAAAATTACCAAAATAATCATTAACTTATTAATTGAATCATAAATTTTTTCACTTTTTACCAATTAAATTCATCTAATTAATTTTTATTAGAAATTGCTAATATAGACGTCGGCCATCCTACATGGCATGAACAACACTATCATCCCCAATTTTCAATAATTTTTTATTAATTTTCTCCTTTTTTCTTTTCTTATCTTTTTCTTCTTCACTTCTTTTTACTTTGGTCAACAAGGGTTTAGGTTGCCTCACCTGTAGTCGTGATGACCTTGCCCATTGTGGCCCTGGCTAGCTCTTGGCGAGGGTTTTATTGTCCTCACCCAATGATTGACAATGGCTCGACGACAATTGCCAGCCATGGTAAACAAAATGGAATAAGAAAAAGAAAAGAAGGAAAAGAAAAGAAAAAAAGAAAAATCAATGAAAGAATTCGAAAAAAAATATTTAAAAAATTATTTACGTCAGCACTAGTCGTGCCACGTATGACGGTTGATGTGTCCACATTAGCGATTTTCCAACTCAAATTGGCTAAATTGACTTAATTAACAAAATGTGAAAATGTTCAAAATTGAATTGGCATAAACGCAATTGATTTTGGATTTTTTTGGGTGATTTTCCAGCTTATCTGTGAAGGGGTTTTGCATTCACATTCTTGAAAAGTTGAGCACATGGGTGGTGATCGGTGTTATTGCGAAGTGGACCATTCTGATCTGGACTAGGGCCTCTCACTCTGTCAAACCGCATGCGTTTTCAGACGGGGAAAACAGCGTAGCACCAAAATGTTCTAGATGCACCTTCCCACTTCTTAGCCCAGCTAGGAAAACGAAACTTGTTCCACGCCACCATTCGATATTTCAGACCTAGCGCATTCCGAAATCTGGGAAAGAATTTCCTAGACTATGTAGCTGGAGATATGGACATGTCGTTTGGTCTATATGGCTACCAACTAAGAAAAGCCCTAATGATGACGGTACATGTGCCGATAAAAGGTTGTCTCTACGCATGTCAGTGTTGGGGAAAATCGTAGAGACGCGTGCGCCCAAATCTACGGTCTCTCTCTCTCTCTCTTGTCTAGCATGCCCACCGACACTTTCCTTGGTTAAAAGTCGCCAAATATGTCCGCATTCTACGTCATCCTTCTCAGTTCACATTCTCCAATTTTTACATTCCGCCGCTACAGTGAAAGAAGATCTTTTGTTTTTTCCCTAAGGAGCAAGAGAAGTGCGGAAAAGAGAGAGAGTAGGACAAAGAGCAAAAGAAAGTCAACAAAATAGGAGGAGGAAGATTAAAAAAGGGGGAAAAAGGGCGAGAGAAAGTCCCACATGAGGCTGGAATGGTGTGTTGCAGTGAACGAAAAGCTCACGACCATATACATATAAGTTCATGGTGGCCATGGCCATATGATTGCATCGTTGAAGGTCATAAAGCCATTGCGGTGTCCCAACGTGGGGCAGCATGTTAACGGGAACTTCACGGGTCGCAAAGATCGTCGCAACAAAAGATTTGTAAATCTAGCGGGACGCATTGTGACCCACCACTCCTGAAACTTCTGTCGTTTTTCGGGTCCATTGTCCTAAGAACCAGGGGAGACCCACCAGATTTGAATGCTCCCGCTCTCGCCTTAACATAGTAAAAAGTTACCTTAACTACATGGTTTAATGCGAGACCTATTCATAGATTAACAGCTTCATTTGGGACCCGTTCTGCATATAATTTTAGTCACTCGTGTGCGCATACACCATACCATAGCGAATCTCATGTTTAATTAAGATGAAGAAAGATTGGGGTGGGGAACCCCATATGATATGCTGTTTATTCTTATATTCGCTTTTTAGTCTATAAGTTCCATGCACCGTCGAGAATGCACCGACCCGGTCCTTTGTCATGGACCAGGACAAATTGGGTCTTTTTTTATTTCTATAAATAAATATGTGGGCTGTGTTTATTTTTTCTAGATTAAAGAATATTCGTATGATCAGCACAAGAAATCCATGCAGAGCAAGCTGTATCTGCCCCCACTTCATTATTCCTGGTCAAATGCGGGCTCCTATAGGGAAAAGTCCAAATGCTTGCAGATATAGAAATGTGACCTCTTATTTTATTTGTGGGCGTCAAATGCTGCGCAAAGACAAAATAAAACATTTGAATAGTGCGGTAGGTTAGATTGATAAATTTAGCACATATATATTTTATATTATAACGGGCGTGTGATATCAGTTGGATTGATAAATGAATTTTGTTAACACACGCGTACACCGTTAACTCAAAGATATTTTTATTAAGGATAAACATGAGTTTGATGATTTTATTGACCATTTACATAAACTAGCGGCTTTTTGATGTTGTAATGGAGATCATACTATTTTTGGTTTCGAATTAGAAGATTAATAATTTTTGCTTGTGGACTTTCTGGAGTGACGTGTGAAAAAATTCCCTCGGCATATTGTATACAAAAGGTACCGGGTACTTTTCGGGTTATTATATTTATCTTTAAAAAAAACAAAATTAGCTTAAAATCTTGGTTTGGGATTAGCATAAAAGAGGTTTGTTGTATGATAAACCTGTCACCCATAATTCACAATCGTTATGATAATCTGAAAAATCATCGAACATTAAAATTTTCTTTTGTTTTGCATTTCAGTCGGACGAAGAATAAGTCAAACCTGAATATAGAGTTTGATATTAGCCCGATTACAATGAACTCAAAATAAGTCAAACTCAATATAATAATGTACATTAATATATTCAGTTATGATCCGAATGAATTGGAAAATAAAAAGAAGAGCCAACACCAAATATTATAAACGCAAGTAGACTTGTTGACAAACTTATTCAACTAGTAACTTGCATTCGGAAAAGTGAAACTCAAGATGCTCTGACAATAATTCAATTCGAATCGAGACTCAATTCATGTAAGAGAAGTCATAACTTGAAACGACCTCGATTAAAAAATCGAATCACCAACTTATCGGTCTTCAATCGACCTTATTTGTCCTTGTGCATCTCAATTAACTATCCTAAATACTGAATACTATCCTAAATCCAAAGACGTCAACAACTTGCCTATGAACTGGAGCTCATAGACCACTGAAAAGACACCACCTTTAAGAAAATAAAATTGTGATTTTGCATAGATCTAGGCTTGGCAATGAGGAGGACATGCCGTTACTCAGCAGAACACCTCATTAGGGAATGATAAAATAATAGTGATCTGATTTGACGTTGCAATGAAGCAACCTTATACAGAGGGCCGGGCCGATCGTGAACCTTGAACTGTCTGATGTTGAGTCGATAATGATATTTTAGACCATCCCTGTTGTCCTCGTTTGAGTTCGGACAATCTCTCAGAAAAGTAATTCTCTCTTGACGTCCCCATCAACCTCGGTTTTTGGATCGGGGACCCCACATACCGTGTGCCTCCTTGCGGTTGCGCGCTCTCTCTCTCTTTCTCAGTGAGAGAGGGAGGGGAGAGGAGAGAGGCACACGGAAGCTTCCAGGACTCATTCATCATCGTCTAATTCGAAACTAAAGTGTGATGACTTCAAACGGCTGAACCAGTGAGAGATTCGTTTGGAGCGCAAAAGGTTCGGCTCTTGTGATTCTGCAGCATTTCTCGGGTTCGCCTGCGCTCGCTCGTTAAAGTGTCGGTGTTGCCACATTTCTGTACTGGAGATTCGGGCTGTAGTTTTTTCACTTTTCAAGTCCCGAATCGAATGAGAAAAAAGTTTGGATTTTGCTGGGCTCAGCCTATGGGTTGGAGCTCATGAATCATCGTTTCTTTTGGAGACTGTGATCTGTCATTGCTTTTCTTTGTCTTGGAGCCGATCTGGGTTCTCTTATTACGTTGCGCACCTTGTTTCATCCGGGTTCATTGGCTGATACTGATGGTCTTCCTGGGACTCTGAGTGGCAGGGTCTAGCGATTCTGTTTGTGGTTTTAAATTTGAGGACTTGGGTTTGGCTCAAGAACTGATTTAGTCACTTGGGTTGTCCTCAAAATTTCGTCTTCCTCGCTGGAAAGGGAAATGTGGAGGTGTCCAGTATGTTAGTAGAATCCTCAAGATTTGACATGATTTGTGAAACTGGAGATTGATTGATCTGTTGTCTGGGTTGTGTTGATCTCAGAGATGGCAAGTACTTCGCCATCTCCGGATGCATCCCCCTCCGCTGTGCCACCATCAACTACCATCTCTCCACCTCCACAACCTTCCTCTCCTCCATCACCCCCACCTCAGACTCCTCCAGCGACGCCGTCCCCGCCGCCGTCGGCACCGGCCCCTAGCAGTGACTCGCCTCCACCTCCACCACCACCTCCACCTCTATCTTCCAAAGCTCCAACCCCCTCAACTCCTTCCTCACCATCATCAGATCCACCAGCAAGTCTGGCCCCATCTTCACCTCTTCCTGCAACTTCCCCACCGTCACCTAGTCCACCAGTTACCCCTTCGACACCTGTTGCTGCTCCTCCTACAAGCTCGCCTCCGCCTCTGCCTTCATCTCCATCACCAGTGCCGCCATCGCCTCCGCCACCTCCACCGTCACCTCCACCACAACCGGCTGCAAAACCACCAAGTCTACCTCCACCACCAACTGCAAATCCTCCTAGTCCACCTCCACCACCAACTGCAAAATCTCCATCGCCTTCTGCAAAACCGCCTGAAAATCCACCTTCACCACCACCACCACGATCACCCAATCCCCCTGAAAATTCCCCACCGCCGCCGCCGCCGCCGCCGCCACCGTCACCGCCATCAACTCCACCTCGAAGTTCGCCTCCACCCCCAGCACCAGTGTCGCCCTCACCCAAAAGTTCACCTCCATCACCAACCTCAAATCCACCAAAAAGTTCACCTCCCCTCCGGCATCGGTTCCTACAGCTAAATCACCTACACCTGCTAGAGTTAGTTCCCCCACGCCCAGTTCTCCACCAACTCCGCCTTCAAATTCTCCTTCAATCTCAGCATCTCCACCCTCTTCATCAGGTCTCTCTCCACCTTCCACTCCTGTCCCTTCAACCCCTGCATCAACTGGTCCAACTGCAAGCAACAATCCTAATTCAACTTCCAGTTCCAATGACACGGGGAATTCCAGTTCTGGAATAGGAACAGCTGGCACAGTGGCTATTGTTGTGGCAGTATTCATCCTCATTAGCCTTATTGGATTTGCTGTCTGGTGCATGAGAAAACGAAGGAAAAAGGTGACTGGACTTACTGGAGTCTACATTGTGCCGTCACCTGGGGCCTCTTCCGCTGGAACAGGTACTCTAGAGATGCTACCCTCCTCTGGAAAATCTTTTGTACTTTTTTGCGTATCATTTGTGAGGGTGCGCTATAATCTCGTTCTTAAGATGTGCTCTCTGTTTTGGTGCATTAGTAATCTTACAAAAACCCACACTACAAATTGGCATGATGGTTAGTACATGTACTTCTCTTTTGGGGTCGTTAATATTAGAAGTATAAAGCATTCATGCGCCGCCAGATATATAAGTGAGGCGGCATGAATAGATCAAATGATATCAGATGTCTCACTTGACCTAATAGGGAATTTAGCACATTGGAATTTTCAAATTCATTAAAACTGTAACTGTATCCTGAAGAAAGACCAAACACAGTTCAGAATTGGTGTAGAGAGGCATAAGAGATTCACTTCTTTTAATCCTTGTTCTTAAGTATGTGTGGAATTAAGAAGGGATCTATATGTGGTGGTTGTTAACTTTACTGATTTTACAATATGAACTGTGTCCAGATTCATCTGTTATCAAGACACGTTCTTCTGCACCCCTCCTTGGAAGTAGTTCAGGGAGTGATGCTTACTCGCCAAAGGAGCAGGGGGGAATTGGAAATTCCAGGCCATTGTTTACGTATGAAGAGCTGGTCAAGGCTACCGATGGTTTTTCATCCCAAAATCTATTGGGTGAAGGTGGATTTGGTGCTGTCTATAAAGGTTTCCTTCCAGATGGGAGAGAGATAGCTGTAAAGCAGCTAAAAGTTGGCAGTGGGCAAGGGGATCGAGAATTTAAAGCTGAAGTTGAAATCATTAGTCGCATACACCATCGCCATCTGGTGTCATTAGTCGGGTACTGCATTGCTGACACCAGAAGGTTGCTTGTGTATGACTATGTACCTAATAATACCCTTTACTTTCATCTTCATGGTACAGTGATTGTTCATCTCAAAGTTCTCAATGCTTCGATGCCCAAAGTATCTTTTTGCAGATTGTCTTCTGCCCCTTCTGATTTGAAGTTTTTCCCTTCTGACAAGTAGGAGAAGGTAGGCCAGTGCTGGGCTGGGCAACACGTGTTAAGATTGCTGCTGGTGCTGCTCGTGGATTAGCTTACCTTCATGAAGACTGTAAGCATCAGTTCTCCAACTAATTTCACCATAGAAACTGTTGTTGGACAGATCACTAATAGCATTGATTAAATGAAGTACTGTATGTCGATGGCGACTTAATGCACATTAGCTTGAGCTAATCTGAGAATTACAAGTAAAATCCCTTTCTTCTTGTTGCAATGTTATTTGGAAAAAGGAGGGAAAAAAAAATCAACTGTTCCTTGTGGATCAGGTTCATGTTATTGATATCCTTTAAAATCGAAAGTAAAGTACGAAGATAAGCTTGACAGATACACTCATTTTTCTTGGCCTAAGTTTTATTCACTTGAGAGATGAAAGGATGTATAATGATTTAATTCCAAGAGGCTTTTGTTCTTGGAGTGAATTTGCTTGATTTACTTTTTCAGTAGTACATATCTTTTAGCATATTTTATCATGGAATCTTCTCTGTCTCATGATTTACTAACGTGTAATTTTTTCTGAATTTTGATGTCTTGCTCAGGCCATCCTCGTATTATCCATAGAGACATCAAGTCGTCAAACATTCTCCTAGATAATAACTTCGAAGCTCGGGTGTGCCTAATATCCCTATTGGACAGGCTTTAGTTGGTTCTTCTGAAAGTTTGGTTGTACTGATGCCTAGTTCTTTGCTTAACAGGTATCAGACTTTGGACTTGCCAAATTAGCTCTCGATGCAGATACACATATCACTACACGTGTCATGGGAACTTTCGGGTATGTAGTGTTGTCCATCTTCGGTTATGATACTTAGAGAGGACATCTATCTGATTTTTACAAGAACCAGTTGTCGCATGTTTGGCCCATGCACTTACTGCACATGTTCTCATAAACATAAATTCTTCATGGTGACATTTCAGATACATGGCTCCTGAATATGCAACAAGTGGCAAATTGACCGAGAAATCTGATGTTTTCTCCTATGGAGTTGTGCTTCTGGAGCTAATAACTGGACGGAAGCCTGTGGATGCATCACAACCCTTGGGAGATGAGAGTTTAGTTGAATGGGTTAGTTGTAAATCCTTGTTCTCTTTTTGTTTGCTAATCATGATTCGCCATATTAAATTGACTTGGATAAAGCTGTTAGATCTAGCACAGCAAATATAGATGCTGGTCATCTGTCTTTGTGGAGCACGGGAAGCAATGTGTTGAATCTGTTAGTAGTTTTGTTCATACTTGTTATCCTCTGAGTTGGCCCATTCATAGCCCTGAATTACGAAGGAGTTCATTACTCAAGTACTTGAACAGAATTTATGTATCAGGGATCTATCCTTAACAGTGGGAGTTTTTATAAGACAAATGTCCTAGCCAGATCAATCTAACTGTGCATTGATTTGCACCCTTTAAAATTTATCTATTAGATTTGGCTATGATGCTTTTCTATCATTATGATATGATAGTTGGATGTGTCTTTACTCTTATATTATACTGCAATTCTGACATTGCTGTCCGTAGTGGAAGAAAATATAGAGAAAATAGATTTTGGGAAATTTACAGACCATCATAGCAACATCTGTTGTGCAAGTCCATCATTTGACCTGAGCATTTGTTGAACTTTGGAAATATTACATGATGTAATTGGTAATATGATGTTTATGGCCTGAGTCAGGACAGATGCTTATATACATTAAAGGTTTAAAACAACGCAACCCTGTTTAATCACCTCAAGATTGAGAATGCAGATGACATTTGAGCATTTTTACCTTTTTCTCAGGAAAACTGCCTAATCTATAATTATTATGTATGCATGGTTAAATTGCTAAGTACTAACTTCTGGTAAAATTTTGGAACTACTAGCAGGTCTACTTTCCCTTAAGTTATTGTTTTCCATAGAAGGTAATGGACATTAGATTACTTCTTATTTGGCCACAGGCCATTTTTATTTAGTTTCACCTCACCGTATCAAGGTTCTTATAATAATTTCACAGCATATGCGAGTCTAAAAAAGTATCTTGGTTGTCTTTGAACTTAGGTAGACTAAACCCTGTCATGAACGATGGGATCACCATCACCTCTATTCTAGAATGTAGAGTGTTTTTCAGGTCCATCTCAATAAATGATTAATCCAGAATGCACAAGCATGGCAATGGAATAGTAGTAAAAAATGAAACATTCGCTTCATTAAATAATATATACTACCATCTTCCAGGCTCGACCTTTGCTGAGCCAAGCACTTGATAATGAAGAATTTGAGGGTTTGGCAGATCCAAAGCTTGAAAGAAATTATGTTGAAGCCGAAATGTTCCGGATGATGGAAGCTGCAGCTGCTTGTGTGCGACATTCAGCTGCCAAGAGACCTCGTATGGGACAGGTAAGTTCTAAATATGCATTCTGGTTGGAATTATCCGTCATCAGTGAAGATATCCTGAGTCAAATCATACCTTGCAGATTGTGAGAGCATTTGATAGTTTGGCTGCTTCCGACTTAACTAATGGAATGAGACTAGGAGAGAGCGAGGTGTTTAATTCCGCTCAACAATCTGCAGAAATCAGATTGTTTCAGAGGATGGCTTTTGGCAGCCAAGATTACAGTACAGAATTCTTTAGCCGGTGTAGCTCGAATAGTTGAAGGATGGTTTTGGTAAATATTGCAAGAGGATTCATTTTGCATCAAGAGAGTTTGTCTTGTCTGAGCTGTGGCTCTCAAGTGCTTGTCTGCTGGTAAAGGGCAAAACTCACTCTCTTGTGCCTGTAAGTAGGATTCTTCATAAAGTTGAGTTGTACACTGCCTTACAGCAATTTTTTTAGGGTAGCCAGTATTATTGTATATCTTCTATCGCCACCGAGGTTTAGGGTGGTGTGAAATCTCATTGGTTCAATTTTGTTCATTTTATTCAAATCCAAACTCATGTAATTAATCTCTGCAATATCTTAATGCATTCCTCTTCCCACTCTTTCTTTAAATTGGGGGAGAAGATTATGTTACACATCGGTGAACAAACAGTCTTCAACTGTCACGGCATCTGCATCAATAGAATCAAGCTTGTGACTCCGTATAAAAGGGAATTTTGTAGAAGACCCAACATTACTGTATCTGCAAGAGGAAGACTTCATCTTCTTCTTCTTTTTCTTCTTGTTTGGCATGAGTAATGTTTGATATACAAGAGATTTTCTGAAGACTTGTATGCAAAAACTTATGAGATCATGTTCGCAAGGAATAATGTATGATTGCATAAGCTTTTAAATATCTGTCTCGATAGTTTTGCATCTGTAACATTACTGTTTATATGATGGGTAGAATCTGGAGATCTGGAAGAGGTTGCGCTTTTGTTTACATGTACTTCGAAAGTCCATAAAACCAGTAAATGGCACGGAATTGTTGCACCTATTTCTGAACTGAACGTTTCTTAGGAGATTTTATGCTGTAGCTAAAACAATGAATGAGAACCGAGTCCACTGGAGAAAAGGGGAAACAACGAGGGGTGCTACTCGTGCTAGTGTATACATGAAAGTGGCATTTGGTTAATATGAGGAAATTTTGCCTGGGTGGTTGATGGAACTGATGGTGCAAAATCTTAAGACTTAATAGTTTTTTCTTTGAGATGCATGTTTTTTGTCTACAAAATCTCTCTCGTGATTTCAAATTTTTTACTCACGTACATGGGATCTTATCAATGGACACTTAGGTGACGATGCGTTGAATACATGCCTTGCTAGTATTATAAGGAATTTGTCGCCATAAGTTTGTTTCCTGGTTGATGTTCTTGTGTATGATAATTATCGTACAGAATAAGAGATTGAAAACCACATGTCGGTATTCATCTATTGATAAGCCAAATACAATGACATGGATGAGGAGGTGCTCCTTCCAGTTGCTACAATGAGTCCCGCAATTTGTTACGTCTGTTCCTATAAATCTGCGTGTGTTTAAAGTTTTGGTGTGATTAGCGTAATCAAAATCATGACAAAGCCTGTATCTCAGTCAATAACTTGAATTGCAAGAATCCAGTCATTGACCAGCTGTGAACCCATTAGATCAAGTATTAACAAAAGCTTTATATACTATTATGTTCAATTTTTCGTTAGTAGAGACAAGAACAGAGCTTAATGATCCTGCTTCGTCGGACAGGATTAAATCAAGTTGATGTTATGGGACAGATGGTTGCTTGATACTGGAAGGAAGACATGAGAACAGTGATCTTTAAGTCGAAAGCTGTAATAACTACATCATTCCCTGTTTGGAAACTATTTTCTCCTTAAACAAAGGACGTGATAATCACACCAAGGCAAAGACCTGACAACCCAAGAATCATCCCGTAGCAGCTGAAACTGAAGAGTAGACTCCAAGATTACTAGATCTTGACAGGGAACAAAAAAGACGTTGCTTCCTTGAAATTTAGTATTCCTCTCATTCCTTGATACGCAAAACTGAAAGCAATGATTGCATCCTAAGATTTGCCAAGCAATTTAAAGCCATATGACTCATTGCCACCTTTAATAGCTTTAGCCACATGATATCTGCTTGTTTGCTTTACCCTTCTCAATAACCTCCCCAGAGAGACAAAGAACCTTGTATCTTAAACCTAAGATAATGTCTTCCACGAATCATTTGCCTCCAAACCGCATCCTCGAGTCATGGAAGACTGGAACACGCTCGCTGCAGATTGCATCGTTGTGTCGTGTTGTTGCCAATGCCTGATCCTCCAGATTGCCATCTTCATCTTGTTAAAAATTCCATGCCGGCTATTCCAAAAGACAAAGCGATTCGCCAAGAAAAGGTTTTGGCATTCCAGGAGAAGAAGGAAAAGCCTCGAAAAGACGAGGTATTTAAGTGAAGGTCAGCTCGTGGAAGGCCCCCGGTGTTCTATGAGAGACGGAGAAGATGGGTTTTTCCTAGACGTTTCGGAGAGAGGCGGGCGGTGCATGGAGGAGGTTGAGAAGGCATTGGAAGAGATGTCTCAGAAGGGTGTGTTTGGATTTGGGAACTTTTGGGGCAGGGAAACTGGAGGGAGCTTCTCAGGATGTGTATGTGATCATCAGGGATTTGATTCCGGTGTTGTTCAGCTTCATCTAATCGAAATTGTTGGTTCTGCTGCTACAAATATCAGAGGAAGTAAATCCATTCTTTATGCGTGATTTGCCAAAGAGCCGCAAATCAATGAATTCTTTTCTACATTTCCGGCCTTCTTCCAATGGAGAAGACAACCAAAGCTTCTGATATTTTCTTTTGCATTTACCTCCCTTGGAAGGTGGCACAATGTGCTAGTCAGGATGATGTCTTCCTTTTGCCTTTAGAATAAAATCAAAGCAATGCAAAAGGCTAGGACAACCACTTATAACAAAAAGCATTCTTATACTACTTTCCTTATTTCTTCAGTCACTTCGTTTTATTTTTCAGATTTCCTTCCTTAAGCGCATCAAACAAGGTCTGTGAGACCAAAGAAGTCGGTCACGAGTTTAGAAAAATGAAACATCATGAGTGCACAACGGAAGTAGAGTAGTTAATTCACCAACAAGATGATTCTGTTTACTTCCTTAAGGAATCGCTTGTGCACACTCTGTCAAACTGTATATTTTATGAGTTCGTGAATAATGGATTTTTGAAAGCTCAGCAGGAAAACAATTCACGATGAGGGCTGTATCTTCCTGGACCATTCTAATTTTGACTTCCTCTGCATTGACTCTGTACAGCTCAGTTGACAGATGTTTTAGCACTGGCAGCTTATTAAGTTACTGAGGTGTTGCAATCAAGAATGGATATGATCATCGAAAAGTCAACACAAGTGACAATCATTTGAAGTATATTCTCTGAAACCAAATCCAAGCTTTGATTCCTCAGAGAGTATCCTTAAAGACTTCTAATGAGTCAACCGGATATGATGCTGCAAGATATTAAATGCTCAACAACCTCATTTCGGCATATTCAAATGAAACCTAAATTAATTTCCAGATCTGTTCATCAGCACCGCCATGAGTAATGGAGCAACACCTCATGGAAGTTTGCCAACCATAATGCTCCTTGCTTTATTTCTTGCAATGATTTACCTTTTTCCTATATATATTATGAGCAGTTCTGCAGTCCAATCGCTTACGCATAATTTTCTGCTTCCACTTCACTCAAACGGAGAACTAATCAATGAATGCATGTAATGATGTGACAGTCCACAAAAGCGCCTTCAGGAGTTCAATAGCTCAATGCGAAATTTCAAGTGCAGCATCCAAGGATAAATGAAAGACTACCTCTGGATAATCATATAAGATTTTCTGTACACTATTCACACCTACAATGAATACTCTCTGGTGCTACATACATTTTGGCGATGATACAGGAGGCCGCACCCCAAAATATTCACAATGTACAGCCTATTTCACAATGTACAACCAAACCGTGTTTCTATACATCTTTATTGTGATATCGAGGGCAAAGGTCTGCTTTGAAGGAGGCCAATTTAATCAACATATATTTCCTGTGAAACTCATCTACAGTGGGCGAGTTTTGTATCTGAACACCCGGTCATCAGTCTGCCAAATCCTAATGTTTAGCTACCCAAGATGTAACGGTGGCTAGTCATCTGCTATGATTTCCATCTTGCACACGCCTAGATTTTGCGGCTAGACGTGCAGTGTGACCAACTGTTGTTGGCCGCAATGATCTCTGCCGCACCACGTTGCAGTACTCTATATCATCTGTTCGACCTTCGTGCCTTATCCACTGTATCATTCCATGGTACATGGGAAAGAACCGCATCTGAATTGCTGAGAACGAAAAGTAAGGGATCAGGGCTGAGATCATCACAAAGATTGTGACCAGCCAAAAGGAAGGTGCAGGGGCAAGCGCTTCAACGAAGACTTGGTAAGCAGTGGCTGATAGATTAGGCGGTAAGGCTCCATACACCAAAAGGAAGAGATACCAGATGGCAACGGATCCCCAGATGAAGACGTGCTGTATTAGAGTGAAGTAGCTGATGGCGAGCGCCATCTGCAAATTCACAACCCACACTATACATGTGTACATCGTAGCTCCTAAGATTTGGAACCCCACAATTTTCCCATCATTGATAAATGCCTGGGGCTCCAGGGCATTTGTGCACAAGAAGAAGACGATGATGGCACTAATGAACCCGTTGAACATCCAGCCAAGGATTCGACGCCAGCTGAAGAGCATATTTTGAACTCCTTCTTGGTACAGTATAGGAAACTGATACAACAAAAGGAATGCGAGAAAAGTCATATTCGAAATCATGATCTTCAAACGGACAGGCTAAATATGTTAACCATTAAATAGAGAGCTGCAGTTGTGGAATTTAATTTCTACACCGCAAGATTCATCCAGAGACTAGAAGTCATGCCCCATGATCAGACTTGTGGTCCACTTCCTCCCACTACATGGTGAAGTATTGTAAGAAACATAAAGGTCCTTTCCCATGGGGTACCAGTTAAGCATATTTCATTAGGAATATTTGATTTGTAAAGCAGTGATTACACATAACAAAAGAGTAATGCATTGGAAATAGCAAATTTTCATCACGTTCTGCTTATCTTAACTCTTTAACAAGATAACTATCTTTGTTCTTTCACTTTCCTAAAAGATTTTGATGCTCCTGATCAGTACAAAGGCTTAAGTTGATCTTGTTTTGAGTTTCCAGCAGAAAGCCTTAGGCATTTTCCAAAATTATCCAACTCTGCAATGAATTAGAATGCAAGAGGAAAGAACTTTCACCAAAGAAGGGGACTAAATTTATAAGGTCACTATCAAGAGTCGTGAGATATTCATCTAACGTGTCTGCCACAAGAAATTGGTAAGTGTTTACATTGCTTTTCCCTATGATTTGATCCCTTATATGGTTACATGTCAATTGTAGTAAACTCTATTGACATTTGATTAAAACATGTACATACCTTGAGACAAAACCGCGCTGATACATCCTGATCAAAAACTCCCAGTGCAATTACAGGGAGTGATGTGAAGAAGACATTGAAAAGCGACATAAACCAATCGTTGTAGGCAGGTTGCGCAGAGAAAGTGGTATGTGCTTCATACAAGAAGAGAGAGAAGCCGAACACAATGTTCTTGTAGAAAAAGTAGCATATCTGCAGCAGAAAGACAGCATCGTCATTGGACAAATTAAAGGGCTTTATTGGATCGTTTCCAATCATTTTATCGGTCATAATGTAGACATACTGATGTCTGTTTCTAGATTTAGAAGAGCATTACCATTGTTGAGATCCTCCTATAACACCAATGTCCATGCACAAGAAGCAAGCGCTCTAAGTAACGGAACTGAGCAATGGCAATATCACTGGACATGACTGCCTGGATTATTGGAGAAGCAGAGAAAAGATAACATATGCAAGAAATATTAAGATAAGATAGCTGATGTAAACTTGGAAAAAGGACAGAAATTAATATAATTTCTATACATTCTGATGATTACCTGCATTCCTTCAACCCCACTAATTCCAACACCAATGTCTGCTTCTTGGAGCATTCCCACATCGTTTGCACCATCACCAATTGCTAATGTTGTTTTGCCAGTTCCGGCTTTAACCAATCTCGTCACCTGCATTTACCAGTTTTGAATGTTATGTGTGACTTACTGGGTTACGTATCATTTGCATGAATGGCATAAGCGCAAAAATTTATGAAGGGATGCAACCCTCCAAGTAAGAAATTCATACTAAACGTAAGGACTCACCAGGGCCTTTTGCTTTGGTGATGAACGACAGCATATAACAGATGCACAACTGATTGCAAGTTGTAGAAACTTATCCTTAACATCATCCTCCAAAGCATAGGCAAGTGATTTTCCATCAATGATCAAAGCAAATGCTTCAGAGCTTCCACTTGATTGTCTGAGCAGAGCCATCCCATCATTTATCTGTTGAAGAACACTTCGTTTCGATTCCTGAAGGATCAATCGACGATAGTTCAGTAAGAAATATAATTTATTTCACTTCCTCTTCAGCGTTGGAAAAACTAACTTAGAGGAAGGTGGCAAACAGATTAAAGAAGTCCATATCCCCTACACAAATGTGTTTCTCGATGCAGTAAATGAGGCGCTTAAATGTTTTCAAAGAGTTGCACATGTTAGGAGAAGAATATCTTTTCTAGACTTGCGAACCCCCCCTTTTTCTCTTTTCCCCTCCTTTATCCCTCTCTCTACATTTTCTGGCGCACCTTTCTTAGCGCAGTCTTCTCTCCTGCCTTTTCTAATGCTTGAATATTAGGGTTCTCCAGAGTGATTATGATTTGCTTCATTCCTTGTCTTAATAAGCTACAAGCAAACCTGCAATATATTGTATTCAGAGATTAGAAGGACAAAGCATTGCAGCAAGGTTGGACTTTGCAAATGATATCGACCTAAAGATAATTTGTGCAAACTATACCCAATATTGATGGCTGTCTCCATCTTATCTCCCGTCAAAACCCATATTTTGATCCCAGCTTGAGCAAGTTTGTCGATGCAGTCAGGAACCTACCAGCAAAGACACAGGAAATTCATTTTCACTTCTTTGATGGCTGACTAACTCATTAATTTTAATATTTCTTGTCTTACCCCATTCTGCAGCTTGTCCTCAACAGCAGTGGCGCCAAGGAGAATCAGATCCTTCTCAACTGTCTCCATCACTTCTTCAATTAATGAGTCACGCTCCGCACTAACCAAATTCTTGGCCTCATTAAATTTCTCATTGAACTCCCTGTACTCATCTTCTCCAAGTTCGCGGTAGGCAAGTATTAATGTCCTCAAGCCTGTGTCAGCATACTCATTCACATGATCCACCGTGTTCTCTTCAAAGTCCCGACCACTCTTTGATAGCCTTTCAAACATGACACTGCATAGAATTTTAGAGTGCAAATTCTGACATCAGTAAAATGCATGAATGAGGAATCGGACAAAGCCTTGAATTGAGCAGTTGAAAACAAACCTGTCGGCCCCTTTACACAATAGTAGTAGCTTTCCTTCCTCATTTCTCACAATCACTGACATCCGCTTCCTTGAGCTGTTGAATTCTAGAACATTCAAAAGCTGGTACACCCTGCAGATGAAGTTAATACTGTCAAGAAAATAACTAAGTGGTAAAAGCAAAGCCTGCCAACAATTATCATATGATTGATCCATGGAGAGGTGGGTTTATTAAAGTAACTGTAGAGGTATTAAATTTGTATATTTACCAGCAAGGGTGGACTTCAAAATCAAGCATACAAAATGACAAGGAAAAGAGGTGCTCCTACCAGGGGGAAAAAAAGAACCATCACTAATGCTCAACCATCTATCACGATTCCTCTGAATTACAAGCTTTGATGGGATGAAAAATCCAACTACTTTAGAGCATTGAGTTCGTTTCCTATTTTATACTTCAGGGGTATAGACCACTAAGATCACAAGAATCTTGGTGATGACCAGTAGACTGCAGCATGGTTTATATTTAATTAGTGATGAAACAAAAGACACTGACCTTTCAACTTTCTGCCCAGTTACTGGATCCAGCTCATGCAATGAAATACTCGTTTGTGCTCTCTTGTAAAACTCAAAACCAATTTCTCTGGCGGCAATGACAAAAGCTGCTTCATCAGGCGATTCAGCTTCGTAAGATACCTTTCCTGTCTCTTCATCCACTTCGGGTATAGCAGTATGACAAAGTGCCAGCACACGAAAGAACTTATTAATAACATCTGCATGGGGCTCATTCACCCAATTTGCATTCATAATTCGCTCATCACTAAAGTTGAATCCCTTAATCAAAGGCTTTGGATCAGCTGAGTGCTCAAATTGGTCATTGCCATTCTCTTTCCCACGAGCCACTGGAGAACCCTTCCTCCTACCAATAGCCCTCTCAACCTCAGTGACACCACGTCCATAGGCTGTCCCAGCTATTGAACACTTGACAAACTCCATCGAGTTGCAAGTCAGGGTTCCGTCTTATCAGAAAGTATTGTATCAACTTGCCCAAGTTCCTCATTCAGATTCGATGTACGGGCATGCGCTGGTTTATCAGCTTCTTCATAGTACATGTGAATATCCTGGTTGATGAAGATGCTCTGAAGAATTTTGACAATTTCTATGGACACATACAGTGAAATTGGAATGAAGTAGCTGTACAACATCAGTGCAGTCAGGAAATGATAGATGGCAGCAACTGGCGCTTTCTTAGGGTCAAAGTAAATTGTAGAACTGTCCGGCCTAAGATACCACCTCTTCATTTTCCCATTTTGCAGATCTTCTTTCGTATATATGCCAAAGAAAATGGACCCAACAAAAGCCATCAAGAATAGAATGAAGAACAAGAGGTAGATGATTTTGTCCATCTTTCTCTCGATTTTGCTTCTCTTTGAAGGTGGTTCGGTGGAGTTTTGTATAACCTTCGTGTCATGCCCTGTGAAGATAACTGCCCCGTATATAAAATCCGTGTTTCGCAGCTTCGAATCCCTAAGAAGAAGCTGTTGAGGAGAAAGGGGGTACTGTTGCTCTTCAAAATCCATACTTCCAACGAACAAATATAGATTTGCATTTGGGTCTTCACATTTCACAGTTGCTTTGAAGTCCCGGAAGTCCATGTCCTCATGCAAACCTGAGGTTACCTCCAATGCTTGTTTTACTTTCAAGTTTGTCTCACCATCAAGGTTCATGGTCTCAACATAACAGATGGCGTCTTCATAACTAGATGATAGCAAGAGGAGATCGGCTGGAAAGAATTCATCCTTTTCTACCTTCACTATGTCTCCTACTCTCAGATTCTTCCACTCAGTGTAGTCAAAAACTCCATTTTGCCGGTGAACTTTGACTTTTCTATTGTTAATCTCAATATCCTGGATGATATGTGAAGGGTTAAACAAAACTCCCACAGATACAACCAAAACCAACAGAACTGATACAGACTGTATTGGTGATATGAATATATTGGAGGTGTGGAAGTTTAATGAAATCACAGGCATGAAACTAAGATGTTGCAGAAGTGGAAATCTACATCAGCAAGCCAATATTTTCTATTTAATTCCTAATACATTCAAAATCACACAATCACACATAAACAAATGTACGGCCTTTTCTATTTTCTGATTGATTTTTAAAAAAGGAGAAAATCAGCACAGAGATTTACAGTATGAACTGCACCATTAGTTAAGCAAGAGGGGAAGCTATTTGATACAACTAATTACAAGCATAAGGTCCCAGAAGATCAATCTACTTCACATCTGAATGTACTTCCACACAAGTGTACTTAGTAAGGTTCCAAAAATTCGTTATTTTCAAGTCCAAAACAAAGTTCATTTTTAATCGGTTTTCCAGGAATTCCAGAGTGACCCAGAACCAACCAAATTCGCTTGATTACCCTAACCAAGAGAGAGAATTCAGAAGTATGATAACAATAAGTTTGATGGACAAAATTAAGTGGAGTAAGGAAAATAGTACTACCTGCTGTTTCCGCCGCCAATCTTCTATACCTTCCTTAACCATGGTGGCACCAACGACAAGGACAAGAGGAATGATGGCACTAGAGGCCGAATAAGGCGCAAGGGATGTGAAGGCAAGGACCCTGAGACCAGGAAGAAAAAGTTGGCCACCCTCCTGAACTGCTCAAACAAGGATTTGGGCAAGAAAGTGGCAAGTGTATACTTTGTGCTCCTGACATAGTTGCCGGTGTAGTTGTGAATATTGGCCTCAAAACAATCCGGTTCATTGCAATGGACTACCCTAGAGAATCCTGGTCCCCCAATTTGCGAATGGTCTTCCTCGAAAGATGCCTTCCCACATCTAAATGAGTAGATCTTGCTAAAATGCAGCTTTCTTCTTCTTCCACCAGCCATTCGATTTCTGTTTTCCTTCCCACCTCCTCCCTTCAGCTAGAGAAGCTACCGCTGTCCCAACTTGATACTACACTTGAGAAACACTAGAACCAAAAGAAAATTCTGATCCTGCCCAGCAAATAATGCAGCTCTCTAGGCTGCACAAAGCCCAGTCCGACAGTCCTTCGCCAAATTCCAGAGGAAATTCACTAGAAACAGAACTCGAAATGAGTTCTTGAAGACCTCAAAAAGAAAATTTCGCAATTAACAGGATAAAGATTCTCCTTGAAAACTGCTTCTTCCAACCAAGATCAACTCACCACCTCAAAAAAAAAAGAATTTCCAGAGTAAACGCTCGAAAGCGAAGACAGATCTAGCTCCAGATAAACACAGCACCAGAAAAGAACTCCGACCCAGAAGCTCAAAAGTACCCAGAAACTGAATGAACCAATGAACAAATACTGATCCCGAGCAAATTGGGAAAAAAAATAAAAAAACAAGAACAAGAGCTATGAGAGAGAGGGACAGGGAGGGAGAGAAGCTGCAGCATATAACAGTAACAACTACCTCAGAGAGGGAGAGAAGAGCAGGACGAGGAGGAGGAGGCCTTTTAAACTAGACACATCAACCTTCTCGAGACCTCATTAAAATGCTGCCACGGACATGGGTTTGAATATATATTCTCTTGTTTAACTCCCCCCCCCTCTCCCTCTCCCTCTCCCTCTCAAACATAAGCGCAAACGAAAGGCGTTGAACGTAGACTTGGCTTGGTTCTACAAATTTGACTTTCCAACTCCTTATATTTTTCTCCCTACTCTCTCTCTCTCCCCTATCTCCCCTTCCGGGCAACTGTATCAGCAACGGGAACGAGCTCGGAAGCTCGAAATCCCGTCACCTCCCGCCGAAAAAGGTCAAAAGGAAGAAACTCGATATCCCATACAAACCCACCTCCACGACATTCATAGAAAAGTCGGAAAAAGGTGGGAGAATTACCATTAGAACACGGAAAAAAGAAGACGAAGAAAAAGCAGAGGAGGTTCTTGGAAAATGATATGAGGAAAAAAAAACAAGTACAACAGGCGGTATTCGCGTACTATTCAATGTAGCGGGAAAGGCCTCCTCCCCCTCCGACGACCCGTGATGTCATCAGGGGCGTCGGGCCTTTGGTCTTCTCCGAGAAGAAGGAAGAGACAAAAAACCCAGATTCCTTTTTTCCTCGCTTCCCATAATAAATTTCCCATGTTCTAGGCTGTCTGTGGGGGGAGCTGCCAAGGCGAGTTTTGCTGTCGTCTCCCCTGCTGCTAAGGTCTTTAGTGAAAGGAAGCCTTGGTGAATATTGCACCGTAAAAATCCCTTTAAAATTTCATTTAATTTAACTAGAATTACATTACATTGTCGAGAGAAAAAAAGGACAGATGTGGGGGAGCTGCGCTGAATATCTCTCCCTGAAATTCTTGTTTTTCGTGGTTGAGATTAGCGTGGGTTGGGGGATACGATAATGAAGGGTTCGAGGACAAATAAGGGAGGGAGTGATTATAGAGAGGAGAACCGATCAAAGCAATGCGTTGTCGTGGAGGTGGAGGAAGTTGCAACGTGATGGCCGGCCAGATGAAGGCCCCCCCAACAAAAAACTAATCCCAAATGCCAACGAACGCTTCGGAATTTCCGATTATTTTCAATCGTCTTTTTCGCATGTTCCATCCTCATCGATTTTGTTTTCCTTAAACTATCTCTAATGACATGTCTTATCTCGATAAACTAATCACTTTCCTCTTTTCTCATTAGGCGTCTGAATCTGATTTTTTTTCCATGTCCTTATGCATTTTTGGCGACATGCGAATCTTAAGATATTTAATTTCTCATGAAAATGATCACTGTGTAAACATCAAGTTTCGACAAGTCTTGCAATAAATTGTTATCAAACGAAAGAAGGTTTATTTTCAAAAGATTAAATAAATTCGAGGTGAATTGCATGGAAGTCAAGTAAATTCAAGGCGAATCATAATTGAAGAGTGTTCTAGGGGAGTGTATCCGGCGGGGAGAAGAATTTTGATGGAATCAAAGTGAATGGATGTAAATGCAGAAGGTCCGGATGCTTCCTGAGCTTTTCCGTTTTATCGTCCTTTTCCTTGTTTTTTTTTTGGGTAAGGGTCCTTTTCCTTGTTTCCTCCCACGTAATGTCATATATCACTTAAGCCTTCCAGAAAGAAAAGACTTGCCCAAAATATTGGAAAATTCGGGAAAACAACGCGGATGCAAATAAAATATCCAGGAAGGTGCTAGGACAGGGGGATTGCAGGCAAGCTTATGTTATCAAGATAGAAAACAAAGAGAAAATTCCCAAATTGGATCAGTTGAGCAGCAAAGGGTGTCATCTCTAGCGCTGGATTTTTCGAATTCGGATCTCCAATTATTTATATTCTCTAAAGTCGCAGTGTGATTTTATTGTGACTCATATATCCCATAGCGATATATACTATGCTAACGCAATTTATAAAAGAATCGATATTATATATCCCTTTACGGTCCTTATAGTATCATTGTTACATTTGTCACAACAAGCGGGTTTATCCGGTAGCAATTCAATGTGGATGGAGGAATAATTACTTTTCAATGATGATTCACGCGGGATACCATCTTGACTCTTGAACAAATCAATTTCAAGTTACACTCTTTTCTTGTAAAGTGAACACCCTTTTGAATGACGATTTCAATTTGAATTGGTTGAAAGTCAATCCATTTATTAATCGAAAGTTTTGTCCATGTGATTTTATTTATATATAAAGGAATTTTCCACCTCAAAACTTTCTTGTCGTGGTCTATCCACGTAGCGGAAGTTCTGACGGACTTCTCCTAATCGAGGTCAAAGTCACTTTGGATTCATATAGATATGAACGCGTCCTCTTTTTTCCAAGAGCCTTTTCAGTTCATTTATTTTGGAAATCTAAGTTTTGAAATTTCCATGATCAATCAAGAAACCTGCTAGAAATAAAGACTTTGTCCACGATGAGAGGACGAAGCAAAACAGCGTGCATGCAACGTCTAGAAAGTAATGCACCTTTACTGATTACGCGTTAGTTGTTGTCAAGGTTAGGAAAAATTCAAGAGGACCACACGCGGCTATTTAAAGATCACTTAGGATTATCATCCATAATCGTGATTCCGCGATCCTAAAGGTGGCCTAAGCATTTCGAGCCTAGCGTTTGTTAGGCTCTACAAGTGGTCATCTTTTCCTTCTATCCGTTGTGAGGTAAAAAAATAAAATATAAAAAAATAAGTCGATGGGCATATGGCTCATTGGTAGAGGGGTTTGGTGGTTAGGGCACTTAGTCCAGGGTTCTAGGATTGATTTCTAGGGTGAGGGAGAGAGAGACAAGAATGGCTAAATTTTTCTTGCAATCGCTTAAAGTTTAGTGAAATTAGCAAATAAATTGCTAAAAATCGATTCTAGGACCCTTGACTAAGTACCCTAATCACCAAACTCTCATTGTTTTACAATTAATGCATGTTGGCCGGAATTTGACCAAATTTTTAGGGATCTAAGGTGCGACAAGGGAAGGACGAACTGTCGACATTGCATCGATGTGGCATCTTGAAAATTGCATGTGAGCAATTCGTTGAAAAATTGTTCGAAATCCGGCTAAAATGCATTAGTTACAAAATTAATATTGAAGTTTCGTGATCTTTATTGCATGTTTCTTTGTAAGTCACTTGTTGGGAAGGGAACTCATTATTCTAAAAAAAAAAAAAAATAGAAGGGGTTGCACCAATGAAAAACATAAACTCTTGAATCACCATACCATGCCTACACATTTACTCAAGGCAATTTTAGAAGAATAGATTTTACTGACCTGCTAGATAAAGAATTCTTCCCACCGCGAAGAGATCAGCTAACCGTTGGAACCGTCCCGATCGCCTCTTCTACGAAAAGCAGGTGGAAAAAAAAAGTTCACTAGAATTGACAAAATATTATAAAAAGAATTCATCAAAATTGAAATTGACAAAATATGATAAAATAGGGACTCCGTGATCAAGAGCCGTAAAATCCACGCTGGAGAAAAAGAATATACCCGCCAATGTTGGCGAACCCGACAGGAACGAGCATCCCACACGACCGCAACCTCAGCGAATCCACGTGTCGTACCGTGAGAAGCTGAACCTGTCAGAGAGATGGGCCGAAGGAGGGAAGCGAACAAAGTCCACGGAAAGACGGTCAACAGCCGGCAATAATGCAGTGCGGGTCATAAATCAACTTCGCATGAAAAATCGAATTTCGGACCCAACCAAAAAAAAAAAAAGAAAAAAAAAGCATACGTGTCTCAGGAAATTAATTAAAATTTCTCCTCCATCATTGGTGGGTCGCTTCGAATTGATGAGTTCATGCGAGTGCTATCTAATTAACTGTGACGTCCTACGTTAATTAACTGATTATCATCATCATCATGATTAACAATCCAAAAAATTTAATTTAAGGACCAGCCACCAATTGTACTGATAATCAGCATGCCATATGGAATCACTAATCAAGGCGATGATTCTCTAATATGAGTAGTTCTAACCACATTTTATTAAAATAGACTATTTTGAGAGGCATAATATCCAAAACAAAGAATTAAAGCAAACAAGAAACTTTAAATTTTTTGAGTCATGGGTTTTTCTTTGAGTGCGATAAATGTTCTTTGAAATCAAATTTGTTCAAAAATCATTCACGTCAGTGCCGATAGCCATGCTAGCAATTTCCAATCAAAGTAAGTTAAAATGATTAAATTGATAAATTGTCAAAAAGTTAGAACTAAATCGGCCAAAATTGTAAAATTTGTGACTAAATTGATCGTTGTATATTATATTCAGGACTTTTCGACATTTACCCTTTTGATGGCTACTCATAAGAGAGAATAAAAAAAAAGAATGAAAAAATAATTTAATAATTGCTACCTAATTCTTGAATCAGTGCAATACCACCCAATCGCTGATCTTAGACCGTCAGTTAAACATCCACCACCACGACAATGACGAGGATGACGAAGAATAAGAGGAGGAATCACCTGACTGTCCTACGTTAGCCTCACCTCTGTGCACATACCACGAGCCGGTCCGCCATTTCCATCGATCGACGTCAAACTTTTTGGGTGTTTTCCCAGCGACCAACCTGCAAAACGCACATTAGATTCGACCCTCCCCACGAAGAAGCTAGCCTTAAAAAGGTCGCGTTTTCGAGCGAATCCAAGCCCTTCATTTGACGTAATAGGAAGATAATCCTCCCTCGAGATCCAATCAGTGATTACGTGGGCCCTAAGCCATTAATTAAGGGGAGGGGCGAGTGCTTCGTGACGTGCGCGGCATCGTATTTTTTTGCATGGGCATGATCGGAGTCACTCGCCTCCCCTGTTTTGGCATTACTCGACTTGTCTTTTAATGCGGAGAGGGGATTATTTTGTATTCTATTGGGAAATATTCCAAGGTATATCTGACGTTCGGACAAAAAGAAAATAAAAAAAAGAGTGCTCGTTTGGATACTTCTGGATGATGTTACTAGAATATTCTGTTCTCATCGTCATTTTGGGCCAGAGAGATAACACCAACAAACCCCCCCCAAAACCAAAAAAAAAAAAAAAAAAAGCCAGCTTGTGCCGGGTCCATATGTCGATGCCTGCAAATGATTAAAAAATAGATATAAAAATATAGGTTTGATTTGGAAAATGTTTACCGCTCAAATCGATCGTGCTCATGTTGGTTTTGAATGGAATTGAAAGTTACATTTAAACAATTAGTCTAGATGTTATGATGATGGATGCATTTCTTGTGGAGCTAATCCAGCTTTGCTTCACGTGATCCTCCCAATTGGGAAAAGGCTTTTGATATGTCTCGATGAAAGTGTCTTAACTTAAATGATTTTACAAGCGCAATTGATTATTGAAACCGTGGCAACCTACGGCACAGGTTGAAGGTTATGGATAATGTTAGATGTTGTGATCAATTGGGTTTGATAGGTGTGATGTTGAAACATCGTTAGCCGGAACAGCATTGAATGTACTAAAATCAGATTATATATTCAATACATTAAGTGATATGAGAGACTCTAATGGAGCATTGAAAGTGACTCAATGCCTATGGGCAGATGGGTTTGACCCCACTTTTGAAAAAAATAGTCTAAAAAGTCTCAAACCTATTATATTTTTACAATTCGATTTTAAATATTTTAATTGCACTGGTTGAGTTCTAAATATTTTCTCATTTTGCCAATTGACTCAATTCGATTAATTCTAACTGAAAATTGCTAACATGCCAATTGTCCCGCATAGCACGGTCGGTTTCGACAAAAATAATTTTTAATAATATTTTTTTTCGATTTTCTTTTTAATATTTTTTCCCAGTGCTAAATTTGATTTTCAAAACGAATCTTATTTAATAATAAAAAAAGCTAAATTTAAAATAAAATAAAAAAGTTGAGAAACGAAGGGGGCGAGGGATTGCACAGCCGTCATCCCCTGCCGCCCTCACCTTCATCGAGAAGGCCCATGAGGGTGGGGGATGGTTGGCGATGGTTTCTCATTTTTTTTAAAAAAAAAAAAATAGCTATTTAAATAAAATTTTAAAAAAAATTGTTTGAAAAATCAAATTTGAACCAAAACGATGTTATTTTAGCCTTGTGCTTTTTGTTTTAGCCACATAGAAGAGATAATATCATTAAAAGAGTCACGTCAACATTTTTCATCAATGAAGTTGGATGGAGTTAACAAAATGACTCAATTTCACAAATTTGATAAGTTTTAGAACCTAGTTGTACTTTTCATGAATTTTAGAACATAATTGCATTTTTATGAAAATTTTTAGAACTTTCAATGTAATTATATTTAATTAAAAAAATGACCTCAGCCTATTTCATTCTCTTTCTCTCTAAAAAAAAAAAAATCTTCAAATCACAGTCTTAATCACCATTCTCACTATGATGTTAGTTACCATTGCCGCAAATGTTGTTGGCACCACTATCTCAATTAGGGTAGATAATTTTCAACCTAAAGTGGAGGCCAATCGGGCCATGTCACAGAGAGAGACGATAACATTTGCAACAATGAAATTGAATTAGATGTTTCCAAGAGGGACATGCAACGCACATTCAATGGAACTGAATTAGATGTTTCCAAGAGGGACATGCGACGCACATTCAATACTTGAACGGGTCAAGTGGACCACAAGGGTCTAGATCCTATTGCACAAGTATAGGATAGCCTCACTCGGGTCACGTGCACCAAACACATCTAAGATTCTTTTTTCTCTTTCTTGACCAACCTTCTTGGCCCGTGCTATGGAGAAGACGAGATTGGGACATGTCAAAAAATGACCAAATAAGCACTGGCAATGAAAACGAAAATGGGGTCAATTTGAGCAAATCGATAAGAAGAACGCGGATCCTAATATAAAAACGACCCGGTCAAACACGAAATCGAACGTCTCTTTTGTGCGGGGAAGGTAACTACCAAAGTCTTTGTCCTAAGCCGCGGTCGCGTGGTCCATATGGCGGCGACCTTGCCGGCCCGCAGGGGGGGCGCTCCGTTCGAGGAAGACTTCTGACAATTTCAACACTTTTCCCTGCTGTCCTTTCTCTTCTCTTTATGCACAAATGTGCGCGTACAAATAATTGTACAATTCTCAATAACTCTAATCCGATGTTAGTTTTTAACAATCGAAAAAGATCAGTCGGCTAACGATTAAGGTCAACGCAGATTATATTAATATTTGTTAGGTCAGCTCGATCCTTCGTATTCAAATGAGGAGGACGGATCGACTTTGTGGGTTGAGTTTAGTTTAATATGACGCGTTTATTATGTGTGCCGTATATGCTGATGCGATCTGGACATTGATCCAAGATTATTAAAACAAAGGAGGAAAGAGAATAGACATTTATCAATCACATTATAATCCCATGATTTGTGCCTAATACCTTTAAAAGATCCTGACCTTTAGCTCTAATCTCAATTCTACCATAATTTCTTTTTGTTCCATAAAAAACTTCCAATTTAGATCCAGTCATAATTCTAACATATACCTTTTTTGTCTCATAATCGCAAACTTTTATTCAAGTCCCAAATCAACCATCACTAATTCTCTGCCCAAAATTTCTCATTGACAATCAAGAGATGAAAATTCTCGAACACGAGTTATTCAAGCGTCTCAAGCTAAGTGTCCCAGGCGCGAGCTCTCGGAGCACAAGCTCTCCGATCGTGAGAGATAGAAGAGTCCCGAGTACAAGAGATTGAAGACTGAGTGCAAAATCGAAGATTTCTGAGTAAGATAGAAGAAAGACTCTTTAAAAGTAAGAGCAATTGAGGAAAGCTAATCAAAATTGCTTTAATTTTTTGCCCAAATTTCATATTCAAGAAGACGTCATTTGGGTTGACGTGGAAACTCATCTACAAAAGACATTTATGTGAATATGAAATGTGGGGAAAAATTAGAACAAAAATGTGGAAATGCCACGTAGGATCACTAAAGCAATTTTGGACAAAGGGCTAACGAGGTAGATATGGGATTCAAGTAAAAGTTAGGTGTATTTTTAATGAGACAAACAAAAAATGAGGATAAAATTGGGATAGGGGTTAAAGTCAGGTTTCTTTTCTCAAGGCACTGGGCCCTTATTTTCTCAATTTGCAAATTATTTTTCTTCTCTCCAATTTCAGCCCCACCTTCCGTCACCACTCTCACCTAATACCTTAAAATGCCGATGGTCCACGAAGCTGATAATGTATAACCATCCCAATGTAACAACTTTGACGATGTCGCATCGGAATTTCTACAAGATTTAGGTGAAAAACTTCCACGGTTGACAAAATTGGCAACTTAGGTTTCTTCGAAGAATTTCGAGTCGTTCTTGGTTGTTTCTTGAAGAGATTCAAGTCTACCTTTATGCCACCCTAATGTAAAGGACATGAACTTGATGCTATACCCAAAAGTATTGTTTCATCGGAATTTCTCTCGTGATAAAATATCTTTGATGGAAAGTCATTCTTCGATTTTTTTTAGAAAAGACAAGTTTTATGCCAACTCCGGATTAGAAATATCCAAGCAAATAAGGATACAAACTTGGATTCGAACTAGACTATATGAACACAAACCATATCAGAATTTAATCAACAACAAGGCTTAAGAAGTACAGGTATTATAAACAAACCAAGCGTAAACTTTGTTGATATTTAATTGACAATAAAGCCTGAACACTCCAAGATAAAGATACACGTTGAAATTTAATCGACAACGTTGATCTGGAAACGACAGCTAAGAAACTCACAGAAATTTAATCAATGACATGAATTTGTAAAATAAAAGTACAGTACATAAAAGTAAAAATAACTTAAAGATAGTAAATTTATTTGATTTGTGCAGAAGTACTCAATAGACAACTAGTAGTATTTATAGTAGCAGTGTGGTAACTATTCTTGAAGGGAGAATTACCAAAAAAGTCCTAAACCTATTGCAATTGTGCCAATTTAGTCATAAACTTTTTTTCTTTACCAATTTAGTCTTAAACCTTTTACAATTGTGCCAATTCAGTCCATCCGGCCAAAATTGGCCGGCCAAACATTGACGTGGACATCAGCCTTCCGGCGAACGCTGACGTGAAAATTTTTAATATATATTTTTTCTTTTTTTCCCCCTTTTCTTCTTCCTTTGGCCAGAGGCTAGGGTGGGTGAGGTCAGCCTCACCGGCCACTGGCGAAGGGGAGCCTCGCCCGGCCGACGGCGAGGCCGCCATCGCCACATCCGGCGAGGAGCCTTGCTAGTGGCCGGCGAGGCTGCCATCTCCAAATCCGGCGAGGTCGAGCCTTGCCTTGGCCGGGCGAGGCCCCACCGGATCTAGCGAGGCTTGGCCCCGCCTAGCCTTGGTGAGGGTCGAGATCGCGGCGCCCGGTGAGCGAGGGGGGCAAAAGGGTCTTTGCGGGGGATGGGTGGGGGTGGTGGTGGGAGCGGAGGAGGAGGGCGATCTAGTCGCCGATGAAGGGGGCCTTGTGGGAGAGGTCGAGGCCGAGCTTGGCCTCAAGCTACCGGATGACGCCGTTGATGGTGGTAACGGAGTTGGCGTCCGACTGCCGGAGCACTGTCTCCATGCCACAAGCTATCTCTAGGTCCGTCACAATCCTCCGCCCCGGCGAGCTCGGCCCTCGCCAAGGCTGGGCGGGGCCGAGCCTCGCCAGATTCGGCGAGGCCTCGCCCAACCAAGGCGAGGGTCGACCTTGCCAAATTTGGCTATGGCGGCCTCGCCGGATGTGTCGATGGCGACCTCACCATTGCTGAGTGAGGCTTGCCTTCGCTAATGGCCAACGGGGCGAGCCTCGCCGGCCCTAGCCTCTAGCTAGCTAGAGGAAGAAGAAAAGGGGGGAAGAAAAAAAAAGAATTAAAAAAATATTAAAAATTCGAAAAAAAAATTAAAAATTGTCACGTCAGCTTTCACCGGACGGCCGGTGTCTACGTCAGCGCCTAGCAGGCCAATTTTGGCCTAATGGACTGAATTAGCACAATTGTAAAAGGTTTAGGACTAAATTAGCCCAAAAAAAATATATATATGACTAAATCGGCACAATTGCAATAGGTTTAGAACCTTTTTGGTAATTCTCTCATTCTTGAATGGTTTCCAGCACTTGCATTCATCTCAAGCGTTTCTTGTGATTGCATCCATATTTCTTCACTTCCGAAAATCTTGCGCCCATGCCCTCATGATCTTCTAATCTTGTTCATGAGTGGTTTTTCTTATAAAAACGAACGTCGATTGCTTCATGATCTCGATTGCTTTATCCCTAGTAACCTTGGATTTGTAACACCTTGGTGCTCTCTATCCATTCAAAGACCTTGATGGTTTGCTCCTCCTTATTCACTGATACCTCGGTCAATTATCATTAACCATTCGTTATTATAAGTAATCATCAAAGTGCATTATCTATGTACACTAGTGCTGATTGCTAAATCTAATATTGATCCTCGTGGTCATCAACAATGCATCATGTTGGTGACTATGATCATGCATTAGTCATGTACATATCCATGTCAACAACTTTTTTTTTTTTATGCACATAAGTACGATAATTACCTAGAAATTATCTTTAGAAAATTGGGAAAAAATTGCTTAAGTGATTTTTTTCTTTTGTGTTGATAAAATATCTCATATCGATTACCAATGGAATTTATTTGCTCTTTATAAACTTCTCTCCTCACGATATGGTCACAAGATTCCTTTCCTGAAATTAAGGGTGAAGCACTAGTCAACCAACCATCGGTTTCCGAGCTTGAGCCGGGCAATGTATTAGCTAACAAGATATATTAACGATTCTCCAGTGTGAGACTTTTTTTAACACCGATCATTCTTGCATCTCCACATTAAACATTATGATATCAATGGTAATCCATTGACCAAACAATTAAACCATCCATGTTAGCGATTGGCCTTGTTCCGGATCGAGACCGGAAGAATAGAGATCCAAGTGCTAGATCAGGGTTAGGCGATACCTGCACTAGCGTACGAATAATTTTCAGCCACAAGAAACCATAATCGTACCGACTCCGGCAAATGGAGAAGAGTTACATAACTTCAGAAAGAACCCAATCTAAGAACCAGGGGGGCGTTTTTGGTTTTCGGAGTTCCTTTCGTGGAAAACGTTGTCAAAGTGGCTCATCTACTTTCGTGCTCGCGTCAAACGTGGTTGTCTATTCGACCAAGTATGACAGCGAAAGACGTTCCATCATTGCGCTCTGGCCCCCGGGAACGTCACTCGTTTCATGCGTGCTAAAGACGATGAAAATGAACACGATACTTGCAAACGAACGTGACGAATGTGAACGTCTGGCCAGGCTGCTGAACGGCACGTAGCACCGTCGCCACGGTATGAAAAACGCAGGGACGCAATCGATGGGTAGCTACTGGAGTTATCCCATTAGATGTGTCCATCATCTTCGTCATGTCGCGTTCGTGATGGTTGACTTTCGGGATGAAAGGTTTAGCGCCACACGATGGTAGGAGTATGGGAATTGAAAATTAGGGGCGCGCATTGATTATCTTAGGTGAGATTTTTTTCTGCTTATTTTGGAAGAATTTGCCTAGTTAGGGCCTAGGGGTTGGTGATGTCTCGTTGGGTGGGATGTGGCCGGCCTGGCGTTGCATAGATATAACTTTGTGATTAAGAAGGCCGCGATACAATGACGGCGGCAATTAATTGACGGTTTAAGAAATATAGCACCAGAAATGTTTTCTTTTTTTTAGCTTATTATTAGGTTTCGGTGAAGAAAATGAGAATCCTGGTCGAGCTAAACGCGTGCTCTTCTCTTCCGGAAAAAATTTAATGTTAAACGCGCGTCGTTCGACATGGTTTTCGGTACGTTGTCGACGCCGTCCGTGCTCGAAAGCCCAGCGATGTTGCTCGAGCCATTTGATGTTATGGCCTTCGCAAGTTCTGGTTTCTTGTTTCGGGAGTTCGAGCTCGATACGGGGGCCCAAAACGGAACAGAGCTCGAAGGTTTATCGATGCGGACCGGGATCGTTCGTCCGTGCAGAAGGTCGTCAAAGCCCACGAACGTTTCGGTCGTTCAAACCATCGTCAGTTCTGGGAGCGTACATACTAACCGAAACCTGCCAAGAAAAGCCATGCGAGTGTCCATGGAACGACTAGTTGTTGTTCGGGGTCTGGTCTTCATGAGAGGTCTGGAACTCGGATTGGCTGTCTTTCCAACCTCCGCTATCTGATGTTGATGAAACTGCTTCAAGCGACGTAGGCCGAGGGACGGAGCTATTCCCTTTCCTCGCATTTCCGAAGGCACGGGGAAGAGAAGCGAGCCTCTGTTTCTTGTTTTCACCTCCCCGCCCGCCCACTTTCTCATCAGCTCTCTGTTCAGTCATTCCTAATGGACGCACTCGATGAATCCGAGCGCATGGAGGACATAGCCAACATCGTCGTCATGGGGATTACTCTGGTGATCATCGCGGGCGTCGTCATCGGCGTCGTCGCAGGGATAACCGAGCCCACAGGCTCCCCGAGCTCGGGATGATGCGAGCTTAGAGAAAATATCCATATGAACCGGCTTGTATCGAACTGGTTGTTTGCATTCTTGGAACTTGTATGTTGTGTCCTTTCTCATTGCTACTATGAATGGTACAGCAGGCTGATCGAGAATGCGTACATGTTTTGTTTTGCTGCTACTTGCGAAAAGGGGCTTCAATCAAATGTTAAAAAGGTTGCCGATGAGGAATGAATGTCATCGATAGTTTGATGTCGGGAGGAACGTTTCAGATTCTGAGGCAAACAGACGGAGAATCCGATGTCTATGGCAAGTCGTGCGGCAACCAATGACCGAACATAACAACTGGGCATTAATTTGTTTATCTTTGTTGAAAGAAAAATTCTGTGTACAAGTTATGGAAATTATCTACGTATGCCGCCGAACAACGAGAAGATTCTGATAACGTGTGACATCAGTTCGTCGAAAAAGACATTAGAGACTCGAGGAATTTGTGGGAGAGGTTTCTTCCACCGTGCATTTCGCAAAGAATCGAATTCTCTAAGCGACTGTAGCTAAAATTCGCATCAATCTTCCTCATCGACTTCATGAAAGGGAAGTGGGACTATCTTCACTGCTCTGAATTTTCCTGCGTTGTTCAAATGCTCATTCTCCAACCTGCATACAAGTGGGAAAAATTCATCTATCGGATGTTGCAATTGTAATGGAACTATTCTTATCTGCTTGCATATTCGGCAACTTATTAGAATGCATACGACTGAGAATTACATGTGGAACCAAAGTTACCTGTAGAAATTCCAAAGTCCTCTCCTGGTAACTTCAAGGGCTGCCAAAAATAGCCCCGTCACTTGGGAATCGACATGCTGAAAATTGTAGTGAAGAACAGTTTGCAACCAAGCAAGCCTGAGAATGAGGTTCAGACCCTGCATGACATACCATAACTTTTGTCACAACATGATGTTGAAATCAAAGATCATACCACTGTTTCAATCAAAGAACCCAGTAACTGCCATAATCGTAGTTGGTGTTTGGAAAAATCTCTCTTTGTCATGTTAAACAAGGATTTGTTTTTCCCCTGATTTGGGAAAAAGAGCCTTTTTCTCACATGATCAATTCAAAATTTAGTTGACATTTTATAATTTCTGCTATTCTCTTGGGAAAGCATGTGTATATATACCATGGAGACGTAGTATAAGGTTTTTCGGCGTAGCATTAACTCGTTCCTCAACCACGGGTTCTTGGAATTCATTTGGAGCAAACCCCAATCCTTTACAAAGTCCCAGTATAGTTGGTACACAGTTGCGGAACTCGAAACGATCACAAAAAGACACAGCCACCCAGTGCTTTTTTCTTTCTCGTATGCAACTTTAGCCCCAGCTGCAAACATTGCCGACACATATTTCCCTAGATTCACAAGATGGCTCGTCTGTCCTTCATCAAACCATCGGCGAGCACACTGCGAAACAAATGTTTTCAGTATTTGATCAGATCCCTTCCAAATATGAGAATCACAGCACTAATATGCAATTCATATCAACCATGGAAGCACAGTGATCAAACAGACCTGCATTGCTCTCCAATAGTAGGGGAGGAAGGACACCGCATATGCCAGGTCCTGGTACTTCTTAGAACTCATGCAATAGTGGTAGTTTTGAGTTCTGAAGCTGCCGCTTATGTAGTAACATGCTACGTATTCAAGGTTTCTGAGCAAAGGAACCTGTCATTGATTCACAAATTACGCTTCAGAACAAATTTTTCATCAGGGAACCAGATTCCTGATGATGGGTCGAGTCCTAAAGCCTTACCTGACTACACAGTTGGTCAGCCATGAAAAAGTCCAGCATGACAACCTGCATTAGGTCATAAGATGGAACCACTAAGATTCACATGCTTTTTCCCTACAAATCTGGGCTCAAAATCTTAGGTTTTATCATCAGAAGCAGGAAAATTTAGTACCTTGTAAAGAGGGGACAGAATTATGTTTCTCATCACACTAAGGAAACGGTAACGGCTAGAATGATAGAGAATGTTAAATGGGCACACGAGGGCAAGTAGGAATGCCTGCGTTACCAAATAAAAGCAATATGCTGATCAGTTTGAAGAACTTGAATCCAAATGAGTAATTATTTTCATTCTTGCTATCATGAAAAAAAGAGAATTACCAGTAAAAGCAGTCCTGGGATCGCCTGAACTTGAGCAGAGGAATACCCTTTCTGTTGTAGTGACAGATGAGCGAACACAACGCCTAGAACGACAGCCATCGATGACGCACAAATCAAGAAAACGTCTCTGTACTTAAGCTCCTTGGTAGGAGCCAGCTCGAAGATGAAGCTGTAATTTATCCTCACTTTTTTCCATGCAAAAATATTGCAACCGTATAGGAAGAAGTGCAGAAACAAAAGGCTGAACATGCTGCAAAGTGCAAACCAAAAAATAAGTTCACCATTCTTAGTTGAAATGGGGATATCACAAAGTTCTAGGGTTCTCATAAATTCGATTATGCACTTGCCTTAAAACTGGATAGACAGTTTCCATGTAGACCGGGTCAAGTTGCTGTCTGTACATCCCGGTCATGTGAGCCATGATTATGTATCCAGCCAAAAGCGCAATGAAACAGCCGGTAAATATCCCTGATTATGACAGAGTAATACTTGAGTTAATTTCTGCCGCCGTTAATTACAATTCCATTGAAGCTTAAAAATTCATGCATATGCTGAATTTTATGTTTTCAGTCACTAATAGACAGAACATATTAAATTGGTCAATTTTTTTTCCCCCAAGTTTCATCACCTCCCATTATCTAGCAGATGCATTTCTAATTGATTTCGTCATTTAATGGTTCGATACTATTACTACGTTGTTGCATGGGGCCTTTCACTTTCACTTTCTATCCCACCAGGAAAAAGAAAAGACTGAACCACTCAGTGCCACTGCTACTAGCCTGATGGGGCCCTACTTCATGCTTTTCCTTAGAAGAGATAGCTAAAGAAATCTCCATTAACTAGAGAAAAAAGAGGTCATTTTAATAATTATCAAGTTTGGAGCTATTGTTTATGGTGGATCATATTAGTTTTCTAGCAAAGAAAGATCAGGAGGGTTACCTATGAAAAAGGTCTTGCCGTGGGAGTCTTTGCGCTGACGAGGCTTCAGGTACTTCATGGCCTTTGTACGGTCCTCCTCAGCAAAGTGCTTGATAAATAGCTCCTCAACTTCGTCGCACAAATTCATCACCTGTCATTTGTCATATTCTTCAGCAAACAACTTTTCTTTTCTTTCATGTTTAGACAGGAATATCTGAGCCGAAACAACAGAATCCTAAGGAGGCCATTCGTTATGCACACACGACACCCATGAAATCTAGGACGAATGGGCCACTTTGTCCTGTCGGCAAATATTCCAATGTAATGTTGTGGCCATCATCTGAAGCGGTCTCCAATATATGTCTTTCATGGGGTGTGTTCTGTTTCAGAAATTGCAGATGATAAATAATTTGCTAAAAGATTTGAAAACGTTTACCTTGTTTGAGCTGTTAAAGTAGGAGCTCTCCACCACTCTCAGGTAAATTGGAAGAACTTGCTTTCCGGTCACCTGAATCAATTAAGAAACCAATACCCATTTTACTTTTCTTGTTTCTTTTAGACATAAAGCTATCGGGAGATTTGTTTAGACAGGAGAGAGAGACTCAAAAGTATGGTCCAACATCACTTACTTTGTCAAACTTCTTCAAGATCTTTACAAAAGCCAGCATGTTCAAGTTCCTGATGGTAAATGGTCATCTCGGTTAACACGAAAGATGCTCTTCTGAATCAGGCAATTCGATAAACTTTTTGTGATCTTTTTCCTATGAATAAAAAATTTCAGTTACCTGTAAGTTTCGAGGTAGCCCAAACCCTTGTAAAGCTCCACAAATGCTCCTCTAATCATCTTTTCTGCTCTGCGTAACTTTGTTTTGTTGATATTCAGTTTGCCGCCATCTGAATTGCACTTTTTAGAGGACTGATTGATCAAGTCTTCCCGAACTAGGTAAGTGATAGCAGAAAACGTACGGGTCGGTGTAGTTAGAGGGATGTTGATCTTCAAGTTCTTTCCTTGGCAGTTGAAAGAGCGAGTTGAGAGCGATCGCAGTTTGCTGTCCTCTCTTTTGAGACTCTTCGAACTTCCAATGTCCTCTGCTTTCGGAAACTCTGAGAACGGCATTTCGCTTGCCTCTGAGCCATCTGTGTTAGCTTCCTGCTGCTGCTGCTGCTGCTCTTGTTCTGCTCTGTCCCTAACTGAGTCCTCCTCTGTTTCAAGATAAAAGCGAAAACTTGAGCGATCATCTCCTTGTAGCTTGCTTTACAATTGTCTTTCCTAAAAAGATGTCAAAACTAAGCGCCATGATCCTGAACTCTATGTTTTTCTCCTTCCAAATTTACTAAAAGGCTGTTCTTTTCACCCCTTCACTTTTTTTTAATCAAAGTCATTGAGAAAATCCGATATTATTTACAATCATCTACAATAAATCCCTCCAAAATACTAGTGATCATATTTACGGATGCACCACTGTGCCGAACATACTTAGCACAAGCGTGCCATAAAAGTAGATTTTGAAAAGTGTCACTGATCTGTCCTAGATGTTAGTGAAATTGATTTCTTTTGATGAGGAAAAACAGAGCATGAGAGTAGTCGCAATGGCCTAGAGTAATGGTTTCCAAGAAGAGCCAGTCCTGTTTCAAGGTTGTGCTATGACTTCAAAAAAGCCAAAGGCTAAAGATTAGATACCACAGGAGATGTGAGATGAAATGGAAGTATCCTCCTTGAAATCCTGGCTCGAAGCCCCATCACTTTGCTGCTGCTTGAGTGCGGCCTTGAGCTCAACCAGTACATCCATTTGCTTCTTCAGTGCCTCTCCTCTGCTTAAGAACTCCTCCTCCTTTGTCCTGTAGAACTTGTTCACTTTATTGAGCTGGCAATCCAGGCATGCGAAGAACTCCTTGGCAGCCTCCGAATCAGCCAACTGCTCGTGCAGCTCGGTCTCGTAGACGTCGCTCATGCTAGCCGAAGACGCGAGCTTTCTGTGCACCTAATAGTCACCACCAAAAACAACAGGCAAATGAGTTCATGCTAATGCACAGGCATATAATTAGACTGTACGGTGGACAGGATTTTACATGAATGACTCCATTTTCTCTGTGCCTGTGGCCCAGCACAGAGAACTTCCTGAGAGAGGACAAGAAGCTGCCCTGAGAAGAGCCGTCGTGGTGGTGCTTGTCAGTTTTAGGGGTGTCTGAGTTAAGGAGATGGATTCTCTTAAGGTCCTTCTTGAGTTGCCAATAATCGACAAAGGCCTCTTTCCACTCAGGCACAAGCTCAGCCTCAAACTGCTTAGAGAACTTCACCATCTTTTTGTTCTCTCTCTCCCTCTCTTATGTGCTCCTCAAGACAGATGTTGTCTTAAGGCCCTGTTTTGGGAGTGAGCTGCTTGAGTGGTTCACTCGAAGCTCGTGATCGTGTATTTATATGAAGAAAAAAGAGTGAGCTCGAGATGTGTGATGATGCTGTAGCAAGTACTGATTCCTGGTGGACACATTCCTTCATATAATATCCCCTCGGCAAGCATTAATTCGATCCTATGATTCGTCCCACTTGACAGGGGGAAAGGGGGTAGGGGGAGGAGGGGTGATTCTCAGAGGCGCGATTCGCCGGAAACTGACCGGACTGCCGCCTCCGCGAAAAGCTTCTTGGCCAGCGTATGCATTCTATGAAGATCGTGCGAAAACTATGGGAATTTAAAGAAAGGCCCTTTGGAGGGAGATTATATAACATGTAATGTAGAGGTTGCAAAGTTTTTAATTTCCATCCTCAGATTACGTATTGACCTCTTTTAGTTTAGAAAGAGAACAAAAATGATGGGCGGCTTTGTTTTTTTGGGGGGGTAAAGTGGTTGTATAAAGAGGGTTAAGTTGCTTGCGGGAAGGATGGTCATTCGGTTTAATCAATGTATCGGCACGCCATGCACAAAGGTTGCCTGCCATTAGACCAGCCTGATTTTCCACTAGTTGAGGATAACCAGAAAGCCCGGTCCTTTTGCATATCAAAAAGGAATGACATGGAAGATATGTACTTAAATGCCGGCGTATTGGATTGGATTGCTACATCATTTGACGGACAATATTCACGTTTTCGGGATAATCTTATTTATCATCGAAATTTGAGCGGAATGCTATTAAATTGTGAACTTTTTAATGAGTGCAATCAGATCCCAAACCGCTCCATCAAAAGCACTTGATTTCACTTCTCGAAAAAAGACATGATATAACTTCACTAATTAGAAAGTTGAAAACTCGATTGCATTCCATACATAAAATTTCTATCCCTGAACGAGTAATTCTTATATACATAAGCTAGTAAAATGAATTGATAGTCTTTTCTCTAGATGCATAATTTTCCTAAGTGAGCATTTCTATTCTTATAAGTGATTACTTCCAGAGAGAAGGAACGAGGTCAAGTTGAGCTCATTGGAGGGTGACTACTTTATAATTGTTTTCCATTATGTTAGATCTATGCATATGTATGCACTTTGAACCAATCACAAGTACCATCATTAACATGCCTTATCTCATAGTTATAATCATGATTCCTCCTAAGTGGGCATCAATGATCTTTCCCTCCAAATATCCTAGCCGAGGCACTGAGTACGTTCAGCACTAATAACGAGCACTAAATACCTCGCTTAATTGCCGATTATCTCCCACACGTTCCTCGTGCCACCCTCTTTTCGCGATTAACTATGTTTCGCCACCATAAACAATGGCTAAGGACGTGATCATATTCCTCCACTGAGGCAGATTAAATGGATCGGAATTGTGCACATGGTGCGATTCATCTACTTTTAGGGGAACGCGGTGTTCGGCCAATGGATTATTCCTAAAGAGGGGGGAGATTAGCAAATGAGGGGAGAGTATCTTTGGGGAGACGGTGTTGTGCACTTTTAGGATAAGCTTGGAGCTTAGAGATGGAAATATTCCGAGGCTGCTTGAAGAAAAGAAGCATTATTAAGAAGGGTGGAGGGAAAGGGACAATGGGGAAGAAGGTTCCTAGTTCTAAAATTCCATATGAGGGAAACAGCCCCCCACTCTCTCACACTCCACTTCTCAACATGATTGCATTTTTATCTATGTAAGCTTCCACAAACTGTCTGACGAGAAAAATTCCCAAATCCGTAGCCGTCTCTCTCTCTCTCTCTCTCTCTCTCTCTGTGGGGTATATGTGAATGTGGACCGTAACATCGGCACTATCATTGTGGAAAAATGACAGCGTGCTTAAGTTGGCTGACTCAAAGATACGCCATTTTGCTTTTCCTCTGTCCCTCTCTTTTGCTGTCTCTTCTTATTGGTATCACTTTGCCAATTAGAAAACAGGCATCAAAACAAGGTCAGGTTTAATTGGGTTCATGACTCGTACTGACTCTAACAAAACTCAAATGAACTTTTCGCTTTAAGGAACGAGACTCTCCATTTTTCCAATTTAGTTCAAGCATAACATCTCGAAGACCTCGCTGGAGATTGGACAAGAGCTCGCATTGTCGTTCAAAAGTAAGACCCACCGTATGTGGTGAGCTTGAATGCTCGTTTCGAGAATTGACATATGCAGATTGGGTCGGATCTTTATAGATAGTATCGAGTGGGACCCTCTCCAGTATATCTACTAGACCTATACGCAAATTGACGAGGGCAGAAAGTGATCGTCGTAACAAGAGAGCTTAGACAAGATGCCACTCTTGACATTCTTATAAGATGGCGAGGGACGCAGAACTACAATCAAATCGATAAAGCATCATCAGGTGATATGTACAAATATTGATAAGTTCGGCTCTTTGAGTAGGAGACATGAAAGCATAATCGCTATGCCGAATCAATTCGCCTATTAGGTCAACACGTTATCTTACAATGCAAGCGAGGCATCTCAATGTTTACAACGTGTCTCGTCAGGAAGAGAATCTAGACATCTTTATAGCCCCGGCACACCACGCCCGCGGTACCTAACTTTGCTTTTAATTTTCATTGGCACATGACACCAATTTCATTTCCGAAGTAAAGACGAGACGAGAAATCTAATTTTTACAATTCGGAAGACTCGAGTGAAAGGAGAGGAAACCAAATTAGAATAATGGGGAGCCAATCGGAAGCTGCGTATGGAAATTGGGGGTCGATGCGGATCGCATTACGTGGTTGCGCCCTCGCAGCTACGCAACCGATCGGATGATGATGATCTCTGTCATCTCTCATTCCTTGTTGGGTCAGACACACGAATTTGACACCAGACCTCCTCACGTGCCTGCTATTCTATCTTCATTTGACTTTAGGTAAAGCAAGGAAATATGATTGCGTCACGCGTGTGGCGGTCCACGTCGCTCATCTCACGCGAATGCGTACAAAGACGATTCCCTTTTGATTAGTCTTACCGTTCGTTAAACATCGACAACGTGCGAAGTATAATTTTTTGCCCGAATCCTCGACGCAATGAAGAATAAAGGAGATGGACGTCTGTAATCTCGCCAAAAAAGGAAGGATGCTTTTCTCCTCCCGTCAAAGTAGAAGTTCAGCAGCTTGTCGAATTCTTCATGATTCTGTGGTCATATTAGTCGCAATTCCTTAATCGGGATCATGTTACATGAATTTGAATTTTAACCATGATATCATGTTTAAAAAACAACAATTAGACCTCGATAAGTAACTCAAATGGAGCCCGTAACCTCATATTAGTCAATAATTTAATCGGACAAAAGATGATAGGTCGCTGCATATAAGAGTTGGTAAATTTTTGAAATTTATGTAAGCTACACTATCAAAGGTTGACGAGTTAGAACAAGAATTTGTAATGTGCAAACTATCTATAAGTTGGCAACTTCATAAAAGCATTGGTATGTGAAAAGTACTAGTTAATTTTGAACAAGTTACCCCAGTCACTGGTCATATTTTTCTATCCACGATTTTTTTATGGTTAGCAATATTTATTGCAATTTATCAATATGGAAAAAAAAATTTCGTACTTTTGGGCATGGAACGATAGAATTTCGCCACTTTTTGATAGGATATGACTAATGCGCAAAATACTATATTTTTCAATACAGTGATACATATCATTTTAAATTTTCTCGAGGGTCCCCCCCACGTCATATATCTACCTTTTCAGCCATATGAGCATCAGAAGAATAAAAGTGTCATTTATACTTGAATAAAGCGACTACCGAAGAGAAAATGTCGAACCCAACCAATGCGTCTTTAACATCTAAAACTGCCGACACAGTACTCTAATCTTGTCATGAACACTGCATCTTAGAATATCACAGCGTCCCATCTCTCCAGATCAAGATGCCATTCTCCATCCACTCTGTTCCAATGGTCAATCGACACTGCAAAAACTCGGATAATTCAATTGGGGGTCCGGTTTATACTCCTTTAAAATACCATAAACATCGATTGTCAAAGAGAATGTGATTCAGATTACGAGGTTCTGTACCGCCAAACTTGAATAGTTAAGGTTCTAAACCAAAAACGAAACGAGAATATCCAACGCCTAGTCTTAAGGACAAAAAATGATGGCAATATTCATCCTATCTCTTGAAAAACGGATTGATTCATCCTCCTCCTCCTCAAAGGAAGCTCGAAATGATCTAATAAATCCGGCATATGCTCGCGCTAAATACCCTTTACGATTCTAAACGTACGCATTCTAGCACGTCATACTTGTTGCAGAATCTTTCCTTTTATCTGTTCTTGGAAAATTAAAAAACCCTGGCCATCCAGCAGTTACTTCTCTTCAAGTATATGCTCCGCATGTGCATCTTCGATCGTCTGAACAGGAGGAGAACATGATGGTGAATGGTAAGCGATTCGGATTCGCTCGTAAGCCGGTGAAGAACCACAATCTTTCTGGGGAGTGGAAGGCATATATGTTAGAGCAAAAGGTTCTCCAATCTGTCTTCGTCTGATAAGTGCATGGACATTGAACCAACGAGGGAAATGTGCTTGCCACAACAACTGATTCGAAGAACTTTTCGTAGCCCACGCGTGGCTATAGAATTCATTTATACGATGTTAGGCTCTCCGCTCGTTAAGGAACGATGCTGTTGGATCTATCATATATAATCCAGAAAAGTAAACCAAATATTCCTCAAGATTTGAGGGATTATGAGACATAGCACGCCATAAGAATTATGTGCATGTACCTGTAAATAATGCCACGAAAACTTTTTTTTGGTCGAAGCGTCGCGAAACTTCACGTGCGATGGTAATGAGTAAATTAACGTGATGACATAAGCTCGATGGTAGCTTCCTTGGTATGTTCCGTCTCTAGAAAAAATAAAGCCTACGAAAAGTCTGGTGGCTAAAAGATTATCAAGAATGTGATCGTGGATCGTGTCATGATCGAGAATCGAAATAACTTTGGATAAGAGAATATATCATCGCATTCAGAATTTTCAATATATATTTTATATGGGCAATGACCAGATTGTGTTCATTTTAATATAAAATAATTGATTAGTGTATGATATGTCTCTTCCCTTTGTTCGTTCCTCCGGATCCCATTTAATTCTTATTTTCGTCAAATAAGTGCAAAGTTTTTGGAGTTCTTACTTATTAAATCCTCCGCAAAAAGAAAAGGACATAAATAGCATTTCTTTTGGTAGGCGTATAAATAGCACTTAGATAGGTGACAGGTCTGAAACTCTTGCCATGTTATACGGCAGGAAGGGAAATTATACGGCCCGAGATATGTTTATACACACACACACACACACACATATATATATATGTGTGTGTGTGTACATATGTGTGTGTTATCGTTTTCCTGAATATACGTTCTTTCAACTCAAGCTAAACACCTTAAAGATATATTTTCTTTTGATTATTAAAGAACACGAGCACGAAACCCTGGTTATCTAAAAACTCATAAAACATCTTATAAGTGCATGAATTAGAGTATATGTATTTCTTTTCTTTTATAAAGTCTTTCTTGGATAAATAAACAAGTGAGGGAGAGGATACAATATACGAATATTTCAAGTTTATCTTTTATAATGCACACACAACATGTACACCCCTTCCCTAATTCTAGAGAAAATTTCAAATAAGGACCTAAAATACTATCATTTTCTTAAATAGAGACTCGAAGTGGATCTTATTTCGAATAAGAACCTGAAGTAGCCAAATCATCCCAAATAAATACTAGAAGTGGAACTTGTTTCAAATTATGGCTTGAAGTGACCATATCAATTTCAAAAAATGGCCTAACATCTAAGATCGAAGGGCATTTTCATCTTTTAATTTATTTTTGCTTTTTCTTTTTGCTTTTTTTTCTTTTTTCTTTTTTCTTTTTTTTTTCCTTCTTTTTCCCCCTCTCTCTACCGAACATGGTAGAAGTCGCCAGACTCAGGCAAGGGTAACCCCTATCGACATTAGGCAAGGGCAACCCTTGCCCCACCCAACCTAGGTGAGGCAATCCTTGTCGGATCCGACGAGGGCTACCCTTGCCCTCACCTAAGGCGGGTGACCTCCGCTCGCTATCAACGGCAATGACCGGTACTAGATAGTCATCGGTAGGCCAAAAACCCTTATTTGAGACGATTTAACCACTTTATACTCTTATTTGAAATAATTTGGCCACTCATACCCTTATTTGAAACAAAATTCATTCCGGATCTTTATTTGAGAAAACGATGGTACTTTAAGTCCTTATTTAGAATTTTTCCCCTAATTTTATAATAATAATAATTAGGATAAAGATTCCTCACTCTCTCTTTTTTTTTTTTTTTGTTCAAGAGATTCTTAACTCACTTGGCACTTTTGAATCTCGACCATTAATAATTTTGATAACTATCCTTATTAGCGTTGATTAATAGCTTCAATCATTGAGACATTTAATGGAAACATCAACGAGCGTAGGGGAGCTCATCTGCTTCGCTTTGGACCTTCCCTTATAGGTCATACGCCTTGCACCTTCCCTTATAGGTCATATGCTATTGGGGTGCAGGATACTTTATGTAAGGACCCAAGTCTCCACTGTACACATATCGTCCACTTTGGACACTAAGTCCTCATGGTTTTGTTCTTCTCGGGGTAACCCATATTACCCCAAGAAAACGCGTATGTACAGTTAGAGACACTGAAAACTTATAAGCTAGCCCATGACTCCCCTCCTAAGCGATGTGGGAAGAGAGACATGCCCTTAGCCTCGCCCACGTACTGCTGAGGCGATCTTAGTCCGTCTCTCCGTACTGTCCCATGTCTGGATCGTCACATTCTCTCCCCTTATGGCACAGCGCCCTCGCTGTGGCCCCACACGATGCGGGAGTCGGCTTTGATACCACCTGTAAGGACCCGGGTCTCCACTGTACACACTAAGTCCTCACGGTTTTGTTCTTTTCGAGGCAGCCCATACTACCCCAAGAAAACGCGTATGTACAATCAAAGACACCTAAGCCTTATAAGCTAGCCTAGGACTCCCCCCTAAGTGATGTGGGACAAGAGACATGTCCTTAGCCTCGCCCGCGTACTGCCGAGGCGATCTTAGTTCGTCTCTCCGTACTGTCCCAGGTCTGGGTCGTCACATTTTACGCGAGACATTGTCCACCCTTCCTTTGAGGATTATAATCGTTCATTTTCACGATTCTAAATACCGACAGTGTATGCTATATTATTCTATGTATGTATGCATGTATGATCACAATCTCGATGTATAGGTCAGCGTCGTTGACCTTGGATATGAGGTCCCTATATGAGCTTGTCAAAAAGGGCAACACGGAGGCAGTGGTGACGATGGTGCAGAGAGAGAAAGAGAGTGGATGGGTTAGTTTTTCTTTGGTGGCACTTGCAGAGTTTTCTTTTCTTTTGTAAAAATTACGTGTGATCCTTGAGTGAATAACCAATCAATCGGAGGTTGATCTCATGGCATCATCGCTCCCTGGTCCACAACGGGAAACACGGGTTTACAAAAATTGATCCACAAAATTAATTTACAAAGTGATGTGACTAACTGTAAGTGATTATTTAAATAATTAAGCTACATTCAATATCGAATTACTATTGATCACTTAGGCTACGTTTGGTTATCCGGATTTTTAATTGGAATAGGATTGGATAGGATGGGATATGAAATCTTGAGATTTTTTTATATCCTGTCAATTATTTGATGAATCGCAGTATTAAAGTCGGATATATTCACATTATAGCATATACATTTTTTTAATATAAACGACATATCATTATAAAGGTATATAAATGAACCTAAATATTCATAAACGGAGATGGCAAAAATCTCTCATAACACTATTCCTTAATTTATTTTTATTTTATTTTTCCCCTTTTTTATATTATTTTTGTTATTATTTCTTTTTTCCCCTTTCATCATTCTTTAATAAAAATTTATCAAATAGTAAACTATACAAACATTCCTAAAATATAAAAATACCTAAAATATATAATAAATATAAATATTTAATTTATAGATTGAATGTTTATTATAAGATAGAATTAAAGTTGAATATATAAATTAAAATAAGATTAATTAAAAGTAAATTTTTAATTTTTAATTTTTAATTTCTTAAATTAGAATTCAAATATTATTTATATTGAAATATAATTTCAATTTTATTAATTTAATAAGTTTATTATTCGAGAAAAATAACTTTCCTATTATGGACCTTAGAAATCCTATCCACCTTTATCTCACCTCCCCCATGGGATAATTTTATCTTACCTATATCCCCCTTATATCCAACTTTATCATGTTCTAAGCGAGCACCAAACGTAGAATATGATAAATCATATCCTATCCTGAATTTTATCTCGACTGCCAAACACAGCCTTAATTGATCAATTTGGTTTCCATTTCATCAAACTTAGCATCTCCCTCTTATGTGACAAGGACGCTTGGACATTCTCCAACTTGTAATCAAAACTATGACCTGAATTATTTACACCGCATAACCATAGTCTCCGCACGAAGTCAAATTTCATGATAATACCTAAGCTCATCAGTTCATCTCCATCATGCCAATTCACCTAAGAAAGATCATAAGCTATGCAAGGAGAAGAAGCGAAAAAGGGAAAAAAAAAAAAACAAATGGATATTGTTATTGCTCTTTGTTGAGATGCACGTGTAAATTGTGTTAAAAAAGATCCCATGGTGTTATAAAAGCAATTAATATATGAGAAGATTGTCTAAGTAGTCCTAAACTTATTGTATTTTTACCAATTCAATTTCAAACCTTTAAATTTTACCAATTGAGTCATAAACATTTTCATATTTTGTCAATTGAATCCATCCAGCCAATTTTGATCGGAAATCTCCAACGTCGATGTCGGCCTTTCTATGTGATATGATCGACGCTGATGTTGACAATTTTTAATAATATTGTTGGGAATTATATATTTATTTTTTTCTTCCCTTTTTTTTTTTCCCTTTCATTCTTCCTTCTCTAGCTAGTTGCTAGGGGTCGATGACTGAGCAGAGGTGAAGATCGACAACATCATCTCGCTAGCCTCTGGCAAAGCTTGCCTCCATTGACCACTGCGAGATTGAGCCTTGCCTACCCCTGGCAATGTCAACCTCGTTGTCACTAAGCAAGGTTGACCTTGCTCTACCACTGGTAAGGCTTTACCTCAGTCTGCAACTAGTGAGGCTAACCTTGCATAGTAACTGTGAGGTCGCGCCTTGCTAGGGGTGAGCGAGGCTTACTAGAGGCCGACAAGATCGACCTCACCTCTAGTTGGCCATTGTTGAGGCCTAGTGACTAGTTAGCAAAGGAAGAAGGGAAGAAAAAAATATATAAATAATTGAAAAGAATAGTAAAATATTATTAAAAACTATCCATGTCAAAACCAGTCGTCCATATAGGACAATAGGCTTCTATGTCATCAATTTTCGGCCAAAATAAGCTAGATGAACTCAATTGGCATAACATGAAAAAATTTAGGACTTAATCAGCAAAATTAAAAAGATTCATGATTGAATTAGCAAAAGTGCAATAGATTTAAGACTTTTTGGGCAATTTTTCCGTTAATATATCATAATTTGTCCATAACTCATTTATTGAAGTTCTGATCTCCTTAAACTAAGGTATTAGGATTCTGTAATGCAATCCAACAAATGCTATTAGAGCCGTTGGCAAATTAGTAGGCCCCCAATCTATTAGGGTGTTTGGTGAATATCTCGAGAATGGAATCTCATGACCGACCCGATTTCCAGGCAGTTTTCATGGTTCGGTATGACGAAAGAAATCAGGGATGAAGGTGGGCTCATGGTTCGGTGTGAGTTGTGTTAAAAAAAGGCCTCATATCGAAGAATTTTTATGGTTTGGAGTAATTAATATTTTCTAGGTTGGCCCATAACTAATCAGCATAAGCTTTTGAGTGAAGGTAAACCTAATTGGATATGTTGATGTCTCGAATTTGGGCTCCTTCTTGACAATCTTCCCATATGTTGGTATCGGGCTTCTTCTACAAGCTCTCAATACTTTTTACTATTATAATGGCCAAATGGCAACGGTCAACTAGTCCCGACTTTCCACGATACAAGACCACGTTACAAATTGCTGACCACATGCGATGAACTAGAAATGCGAGGATTGTCTTTGCGCGTTGCGTGCAATCCGAACTTGTTACGTGTACGTGTTGTTGAGCAACAAAGTGATCAGGTTAAAATCTATCATCTCGGCGCAGTAACATCATATAGAAACCCCTTGTCTCGGAAAAGTTCACGCTTTTCTTTGCCTAACTCATGAAATTGACTTTTACTCTTTTCTTTAGTGGTTTCATGCGTTAATCGGCAGTTTTGCATGAGCAGAATTCGAACCCTTTTCGGGAACCACTTTTGTACGTGACCTCGACATGTTGAATTCTGGGAAATGATTTCATAGATTTGGGTAACAAAAGTTAGCAAAAGCTAGATAGACTGAATTGATATAGTGATTCAATCGAGGCCAAAAAAATCATTTGGATTCTTTTCCAAATGTAAGATGTGAGACATCTTATTCAAACGAGAATACAAACTTGTTATAGTATAGTTTTGGCTTGGTTGAAGCTAACCAAGTTGAAATCTCACAATCTCGACTTAAATCAATACAGTCCCTAGTGCCTATATAGGATAAAGAAGAGTTTGTGTTAAGTCGAATTAATGAGAGATGGATAGATTACATGCATCCCGTGATCAATTGTCGAAAACTATGCACCTTAGAATGATACTTGCCTTTCCATATTGAAGAAAAGCTATGTTTTATATTAAATTGATATTGATTAAATGCAATAAATCTATTCATATTTTTGTCGACTGCGTGCCAATTGCTTTGGATCAAGATCAATCACGAGCCAAAGGCATACTCAGTCTTGTATGGATCTTATCGTGGTTCAGCCGCTGCGCTTATGTCCCTGAATCACTTAATTAAAACGAAAAAACAAAGTTTCAATCAATCGGTTGATGCATCTCCATATCCACCTTTTCCTTTTAGTCTAGTCATCATTTTCGCTCGGCATGATTTGGCACAATAAAGTGCAATACAGTGATGACAAGGGAACGTGGGAAAAGGACTAAATAGATGAAAGTGAGTCTTTCAAATACGCATGCCCGTTTGCAAGACAGAGAAACCCTAAGTCAAAAATGTTCAATATCGAAAATCAAATGTCTTTATTAAAAGGTATATATGAGAAACACGGTAGTTGAAATTGCATGCATTTAAAGATGAAGAAAGAAGAGAGATTCTTCCTTCTGCAGAAAAGGCTGTGCTCATCCTTCCGACTCCAAAGTTACCGGCCACCAAATCGGGGATAGATGGCAGGAGAGCGATCCCATTCCACTTTATGTCATTCTATCATATCACCCAAACACGTAAAAAGAAAAGTGTGCGAAATTTAATTTACTTGGATAGGTCCAAATGGGCTTTACCAAAAAGTACGCATAAGTGACATTGAACGATGACATCCGCTTCAAGCGAAAACGGATGTTGGTAATCGCGAAGAACAAATAGTTCCTCTTGTTGGGACGCGGGCTATCTAACTTACGTCTCCTGCATGACAATTTCTTTTTAAAGGTTGCTCGTCATTTAGGTAATATCAAATGTATGAGGAGAAATTCTTGACGTAAGTGAGATTAAGTGCACAAACACAATAAAATAGATAGTAAAGGTGAAAGAAAAATCGAGATACAAAATTTATCCCAATTCACCCATAAACTAGGGCAACATCCAGCAAAGAGTTTTACTAGAACTAGCATCTAACACATCTTTGTTACAACTCTCAATTACAAGAAAAAGAGATTATATATATTCAATAACTATTCATGAACACAAACATACTATAAAAATCTCCCAGCATCTCAGGGGCATTGCACCCTAAGACCCTCGCCGGGGTAACTTTTGAACCCCTATCCAAGCACTGAGTAGAATCCTCTACCTTCCTGTCGATGAGGAGTATAAACCACACCATAATAGTAATGAAACCCGAAAAAGGTATAATATGCAAATAAAAGCCACAACTATATTGAAATTATACAAGGACACTTAAACAATTAATTGCTCTCAGTAAAAACACAAAATCGAGCTAGTTGCTGTTAAAGACACGCCTCTCTCTAATTCTCTCACTGTCCTACCGTCGTCTCCGTGGCACACTAGTTTCAATTTATAATTGGACTGCCTGAAGAACTTATCATCGTGGTGAGAATCAGTTTTCTTTGGGCACTTAGCACCACTTGTCACCAAGATGTGAAGGAGCCATTTTATCTCCCGATCTTAAGGATACGGCACAATGATATGCAAGGGCTCGTCCAACACAGCATCACTACATGCAAAAGCATTTCATATACCTTCACCACTTGATCCTATGCGTCCTCACTACTTTAAACTTTAAAATTTACTAACAGAACAGTCTTTATTTGACGAAGTGGCTCCATAACGATTTATAATTATCTGTTATTTAGTTTTTCATGGTCTAGAATGGACCATTATTCTTATAATAAATTAAAAAAACTATTAACCAATCAGTTCTCTAATACTTTCTATTGTACAAAATGATGTTGGACTTCCACATGCCTTGTTCTCACACGAATCGCTGGATTGTCCACCAATAGAATCGCTCATCAATTATCGCAACATGGCTTATTGGGCACTCATCAACTTGTCTGTGCAAATTTTGGCGATAAAAATAGCATGAATGTCATAACTTTATATGGTGCTCACTTAAGGTCATAATTTTTTTCACTCACTTAAGTGCCACATTGGAGTAAAATCATTCAGTTGAGTGTCATTTTCAGCAAATATGTGGATTTTTTACTTAATTTTCCATCCCAACTTGGAATTTTTGGTTCACCCGAAGAGGAACGACATCATTTCCATGCAATCTGTTGGCTCTCTCTTTATAACAGAAATGACGCCGTTTCACTCGCGCTTTCTTCCTTTTGTTCGTCTCTGAACGCCCAAAATCCCTCGATCTTTCTCTTTAATTACAAATTAGGGCTTCAATTTTCCTCAACACATCCTTGGTGAAGAGGTGCCAGGTGCGATGGAGAGCTAACGGTGACTACTAGATGATGAAACGGATTGATGATCACCGGAGAAACCTGCAAAGGAAACAGTTAGGCGCAGGAAATTTGCAGGGACGGCTACTAAACGCTGCTGGTACGTCAGGTAAGAGCCGGCAACAGCAGCATGACGGTGGAGGACTGCCGCTTGCTGGAATCAACTCGGGGACTGGTCTATTGCGTCATTGTGGTGGTCGTCAGAAGGGTACGCTACGGTTGTTGCTGCCAAGGACGAGCAGGATGGGCAGGGCTAAGGCAAGGAGGAGGAGTTCTGCGAGTGATGTGGAAAACCTGTGGAAGGTGCCTGGGCTGGTCCAGTCGCCGGTGGAGTGCTAGGCTGATCTTGTCGCATATTGTCAATAGCCGTGAGATCGCCTGAGCTACTTTGTATGGAGTTGCAGATCTAGGCAACGGGCAGTGGGAAGAAGCTAGAAGCTTGCTGAAGTGACACCGGCTATGGTCTGAAGCAAGCAGGACATGAAGCGATGTCGTTTGCCCCAATTTGTTAAAGTAAGGCCAGTGTTCTTTAATTAGATGAGTCCTACAATGTCGTTTAACATCTCTAGTGTTGTTTTTAGCTTGTCAATATGCTCCGTCAATTCATTTAATTTATTTTAATGCCACATCAATTTGTTTATTTTATTTTAATGCCACGTCGGATTTTCTGATAAGACAAATCGCTAATAATACTTGAATAATCAATTTTTCGAATTTGTGCCATTTGAATTGAGCAAAAAAAAGGTTGTGACACTCTTACTGTTTTTATCTTACAGACTTTATTTGAACATCAATATCTATACCTTCATAAAAAGAGAATGAAGTTGGAGTGAGAGGTGTCAATTTGTGATTATGCACGAGCCGAAGTGGTTTTAAGAAGAGAGCTGCTAGCATAACGGTGCTGTTATGCTCAAATTGAAAACGGTGAACTTCTGGTCATAATTTTTAGATGATGTTAGATAGGCAACCCGGTAAACTGAAAAGGCAAAAAATGGTTTTATTCTTTCAAGGGCAACCAGATTAGAGAAATAGTGGGATTATAAAGAAGTCTAAGTGAATAATATTCAAATAATATGTAATCTATGAAGGATTCATAAAATAGTGGACATTGTTCTCTTGTCGAAAAGAAAAAAATTGGTAGATATTCCTCCAAAAAAAGAAGAAGAAAAGATTAAGAACTCAAAAAAGTAGAAAAAGTGAATATCTAATATCAATTTCTAATTATTTAGGATTTGTGATCGATTAACACATATAGATTTTGATTGAATTTGTTTTCTAAATTTTAGTCTTGACTCATGTAATCCTAAAATTGAACTAATATCTTTTTAGGTAATTCACATCTTCACCTATGAGATTCCAATTGATAGGATAATTTTTTTCCTCTACTAATTCATTAATTATATTTTGATCTTTTCTTTATTTCATCTGTTATTATGCATAATCGACATCACCAATTTTAATTTTAAATCCCCGAAGAGTCCTTGTAAAGTAACTTGATTTGAGCGAAAAGGATAAGGAAGCATTCGAACGGATAATGATTTATTTATTAGTTGTAAAGTAAACATTTGAAGTTCTTTTTTAAATCTTTACAATTTATTAGATCTTTCTAAAAAATTTAAAAATATATTTTTGCTACCGATAATATTTTTCTGCTTGTCATCACCTCTGTTTTGGTATTTAATTTGCTTTAGAATTATATGTTTTGTTATGTTGTTTTTTTGTTTATTCATATTTAAGGAGTCTCACTTGGGGAGACTTGAGGAAATGACGCGAAGTGAGATTTTCCGGCTTTAATTTTTCTAAGGAAACCGGTTAAACCAATCAACAGGTTTCCTTGAAAATGGAGAAGCCACCGTTTGATCTGCGATTCTCACGGCACGTTCATCTCATCTTTTCCCTTTTAAGAATATGCATGAAATGCGTTTGCATGTTATGACGATGCATCGAATGTGCAAACGTGAATGGCTTGCGTGGCGTGGCGTCGCATGCGTATGCATGGAAGATGAAAAGAGTATCTTGACACTTTGGTGACAAGGGATGCCAAGTGACATAGGCGGCGGCTGAGTTTGTCACAGGCCGGGCAAACCAAACAACCTGAGATTAAAGAGAATTATAGGAAACTGGCGGAGCAACTCGCTCACTTTTGATCTTTTCTAGGAAAGCAAATGAATTATTTTAGTATTTTTGTACTATCTCCAATAGAGTGCGCTTTTTGTTTGGGCATCATAGTTTCACTGGATTTCCACCACCACGCTCGAGTCCAAATTCTCTTTAAATGGTATCAAAGTCAGACGGTCATGAACCATTTACCCCAACCAGGTTGACCAGGATCGACATACGAGGAGCTCAACTGGTGCACAACCCAAAATAGTTGTTAAAATAATTAAATATTAAATCATGTATTCATTTACATATTATCAGAGTAGGAGATCCTAAGTTTATATCTTTCCAAACCCTTATACGTCTCCCTAAACTGCCCAAGCCTTAGACAAAATTTAGCATGCACTTTACACTATGGTTCCACAAAATTTCACAACAGTAAAGTTGATTGGTCGGGATTAGACTTACTTGAAGAAATTAAAGGCAACGGGTAGTCAACTCATTATGGCCTAAATTACTCCTTCAGCTGGGAACAATGAAAAGCTCTATAACCACGAGGATGTCGACTCGGACGCAACGGTGGAAACCCAACAAAATTATGAGGGACAAATGTAAACATAGTTTATTGAAACAGTACAAAGACACTATTACAATTTTTTTGGCTCTTACTGAACACAAGGAGAGCAAATAGCTCTTAGAAATGCAAATCTCTCTCTCTCTCTCTCTCTCTCTCTCTCTCCCCAATCAATATATATATATTCACTCAACTCTCCCTCTCTCGGTTTCTTTTCGCTTTCTCGGCTTATATCAGCTCTTTTAAAGCTTATGCAGGATCTGATGTATAGCTTCTGTATCTTTTAGGAGGCCAATAATTCTCTTTCTGAGAATTCCAAATGCCTTGTTTGTTACTCACTTCATGCGTTTTGTTGTAGTGCTTCTCTTCAATTAATAAACCTAAACTTTTCTCCAAAATGATTGTTGGTTGCATGAATTTTAATTTGGCATAGCTCACGAAATCAATGTGTTGGCAAGCGAGTAGAGCAACAATCTCATTTCAAACACCTTTGTCCTCAAAAGATCACTTAGTAAGGTTCCAAATCCGAGCCCACTCAACATATCGTGTTGCATTCATCTCCATCCAAAAACTTAAACAAATGAGTGATGAGCTAATTATAATATTAATTACTCGACCTTACAGGTCAGGGGCTTCTTTTACCTGATGCTCTCATTAGTGCACCTCAACATACTCAAATATTGGAGATCCTAAATCTTCATGATTTAGCTAACGTCATTTGAATTTACTTAAACTTTTTCAAGTATCTGCTTTTAGGGGAAATTCCAGAAAATGGATTTTGAGTTGGCTTAAACCCGAACCAAAGCATGCTTTTGACACGGTAGAGAATTTACAAATTTAGATAGGACGAGGGTGCTATTGCATTGTTGAACTGATTAAAGTACAATAAATCAAGTAACTTATTGAAACAAAAAACAAACCCTCAAAAGTAGTATAATGGGGTGCCAGACATCTAGAGTATCAAAACTTGGTACAGAATGACACTTAAGTACCAAAAGTTAAAAAAGTGACACTTAAATGCCAAAATTGGAGTAAAATGGATTATTTAAGTGCCAACAGAGAGAAAATCCTGCCAAAATAATGATATAACGATTTTCCGACGAGGAAAATACAAAACGACATCGTTTTATAGCTAACGTAGATAAATAATTAATATAAATTAATTAAATAAAATTTAAAACTAAATTTATTTATTTAATTTAAAAAAAAGGTAAGATGGAGCCCTCACCTTTAGCCTCCTCTTCCCCCCTTTTTTTTTTTTTTTTTAAGTAGTTGAATATATATTAAATTATTATTTAAATAAAAATTTAATTTAATTAAAAAAAAAAAGACAAAACAACGTCATTTTGATTTTTTTTTTTTCGCTGACTCAACTCTCCTACGTGTCACGTAAACAAGTTATATTATTAAAAAATTTCCACTTAGGATTTCCGGCTATCTTCGTTAGACTTGACACTCAAGTATCTCATTTTTTTTTTAAAAAAGTAGTATTTAAGTGTTACTTTCATAACTTTTGGCATTTAAGTGTCCTCTCGTACCAAGTTTTGACACTCCATGTATACTTTTGCCTAAGAAAATGAGAGAAAGTGGAGTCAAATGGTCCAAGCTAGCAGACAGGCACATTTTGGTTGATGATCTTTATAATTTTCTTAATCCCCACTTGATCTTTCCCAATCTTTTTGACCCCAAGAAAGTGATGGGAAAATAGAAAAGGAGACAAAAAAATACTCAGTGCGTGGAAAAGACAGTGACGAGTTGAACTTTGTAGCAACAATAATGAGATTGTGATTTTGGCTTCTGTCGTTGAGTTTGAGGGAAAGGTCAAGTGCAAACGAAAGGAAACGTGACTCTCATTTGTGCCTTAAATTTTGTGAAGCTCTTTTACAATCAAATTGTAAATCATTATAAGTAAATTAGATCATTTGAAGCTTTAAACCCAACAAGATCGAGCATTTGACCCAACCCGAGCTAACTTTTTTTAGAATTGGAAGTTCTTATTTAGAATGAACTATAACTTGTAAGTCAAATTTTGTGAAGCTCTTTTAGGATGAAATGAACGCAATAACAAGTAATTTAGATTATTTGAACACTATATACCTCACAAAATCAAGCATTTGACGCAATAGTTGCAAAACTTTCTTAAAATCAGCAATTATTCCTTTTTGGTCCAAACTGGTGGACAGAACATACTGATCGATTATGTTTAGGTCTTTTTTTTTTTTTTTCCATTCTTTATTTGGCTTAAACACATCATATCACCCATCGCTTTTTCCTCCTTTACAGTCAAATGTGAGGCGCATGTGGGGTCCTTTTTTGAATATGTTTCTTCTTTTTCTTCCACTTTCCTTCTTCTTGTTATTGCCAGTGTTGAAGCGTTTCGCCGGCATTTCTTCATCCTCCTCCTTTGACGCCTCCATGTACATAAACAGGGCAGTCTCATAGAGCCTCACAAGCTTCCTCTCTACCTTACTATCGCCTCTCACAAACACTTGACTTGACTGGTAGAACCATCCCTTTGTTGACAGGATCTTCCTTGAGATATAATTCTCTGCAACGATCTTTCGATTCTTTCGATAATTTCTTATAATCGAAACAAAATAATCAATGTGCTTTAGCTAATAGGCAACGTGAGCAAAGACCTGAACATGAAGAGGATAACTCCGATGCATCAACAATTGACCATCCAAGAGGATAAAATGTTTGACACTCTCATCAAAGGATCATCGTGAGAGACAGCGGCATGGTTAGATTCAGGAGTTCCTAATCAATAAAACCACCAAGATGAATAAGGAAAGTGGAAGAAAAAGAATAAATAAATAAACAAATAACCCAAATAGACCCCACTTTTGACTCTTTGATGGTACAATATAGAAAAATAAATGGGTAATACAGTAGTGCACTGTAAAAGGAAGTGTCAAAACCAAATGAAGAGTGAAAAATACGCGAGTCTTCTCATTTTGCTATCCAAAAAGGTTATGACGAAGAAAGATAGACAATCAAGATCATTCGTGCGGGAAGAAACGACAACAATAAATCAAACTTTGTGTCAATCATCCCACCTTTTCTAACTTTCTTTCTTGATTGAGGGAACGGGATCTGCGATTTCGGTTTTTGGCGGTGGTGAGCTTTTGGGAAAAGGTCGAGTGCGATTCCAATGCGGATTACCATTTGTTTATCTCGACGGTGTCTTTTGCATGTTGAAACGCAATCGTATGCGTACGTTCTCCCGTAAACTTTCCGCAACGATGATGCAGCAGGTTCTGCACGACGAGGTCGGAGTAGCAAATCGATGAGATGCGAGCTCTATTATGTTCCATAAGATCAGCTACTTCTCCAACCTTTTGGTACCAATGTTTGTCTTCTGGGCAGGCAAAATTATCTTCGGCCTCTTGGCGAACGAGACGCGATTTTCGAGCGTGATGACATAACAGGGGTCAAGAAAATTAGTGGCGATCCCACGTTGGAGAAGCGTAGCATCATGCCTACAATGTAAAAGCTAACCTTTTCTTTTGTTCTTTTTTTTCTTTTTCCTTTTGTCCTTTTTGACCCTTAATTTGGCTACTGATCTTTGCGGAAAGGGGGAACACTTCCAAAAGTCCAATTATTACGAGCAATTAATAGGGTCTTTGGCGGTCTTAATCGTGATTTGGTGGCAATCCATGATTGGTAATGTTGAGTTCTTGCCGATGCTCGATTGCAACGTAAGCCCAGCGAGCGAAAGGAAAGATGGTCACCGGCTCAATGGACTCTGCACAAAGATCACAATACTACTCCCACGACCCGGTTGCATCATTCCCTCCGCGATTCTTGCGTCTCGATCCGCCGGAGCACCCCTTTTGAAGCTCAAACGGACAAATAAGAAATTGGACCGTGGTGCGCAAGTGCTCGCGTCTGCTCATGAATGCTTTCCGTTAGTGCTTAATAGGCCGGGCTTTGTGGGCTCCAGGACTTAAGTGGGCTAGGCCTGATCATTGGGCCGTCTCTACTCCTTTTGGGCCGAAAGACGTATCCGGGCTGAAACACTTAATCCATCCTCTGGTAGGGTCGTTTCTAGCATCTGTCTATGAGAATTTGCAATGTCGTAAGCATCGAAACCATTAAAAAAACTTGTGAAATTACAAAACCAAAGCGATGCCTATGAAAAATTGATGTCACATGGCTTCAGATTATAAATCAAATGGGTCGTCGATGATGCACGAAATCTCCATCTGATCTTCGACGACATCGAGCTCCTCCAATGGTCGTGGATCTGCACACCTAAGATGAAGAAAGTCATTTTTGTTTTCTCTAAGAAGGACCCTTCGATACTTATGTCAGTTTTTATGAGAAAGTGATGAAAGTTAGTTAAAAATGATAATAATATTAACCAAGAGTCAAGTTATGACACACACAGGCAGATGATGTCTGACGATCCACGGCGGTCAGATGAGCTCGACATCGTTGGAGATCCGCCGGAGATTTCATGCATCATAATGTGATTCTAATACTTAACATTTTCCTGCTGGTTCTTATATTCCGCCTAAGTGCAGAATTAGAGGATCAGATTGCCTTGTTGCGTCAAGTCTAAGTCATCAAATCGTGGCCACAAATTAAAAAGCTTCCTTTGCTTTGCTTCTCACGGATGTGAGGGTTGAGGATGATACCATCAAAGGGCAAGCCCCGACTCCTTTTGGATCGCGGAATGCAAAGAGTATAGAAAAGCAAAGACTCGAGCGAGCCGGAAAAAAGCGAGGCTGCAAAGTCCAATTAGTTTAATGATGGTCATGCTGAGAAAGTCAATAGGATTTGGCGGGCCAAACAAAGTTGACCTACTTAAGGAGTAATTCAAAGGAAAAGCTATTGAGATTTACTGACTAGAATCTTTGTTTACTGCATAATGTAAGGAGATCACGTTGACCATCGAGCCTACGTTCAACTCACGAACCCGAGATCCGTCATAACTATGGGTGAGGATAAGTCGATGCCTTCACCAATATTTTTGCAAAAGCATGTATTAATGCCATAATAGCTACTCTTCTAAGTGCAACCTATTCTTCAAAATTAAAGTCTTACGATAATTTATAAACCCATATAACGTAAGTAGGGCAGCAAATAGGCTAGCCAATCACATACAAATATGGAGATACATAGCTAAATCGGTCGGATGAATTTCATTCTCAGTGTTTTCAAGCCCGGACCAGTCGTCAAACTAATCACGCCGGCGATGCTAACGGTTCATTAAATCCAACAATTTGATTGCCGAACTTTATATAAAGATGGAAAATATCTCAGTATCGAGAGCTGGTTAACATAAAACTAGGCATTTTCCCATCTAGAAAGTGTTGAAGAAACAGTAAAAACTTAGCGAATATATTACATGCGCATTTATTCTCAGGAGAGGAGCGTTTGAAAAATAAAGGAAAAAGACAGCGGCAGCCCTCCAAATCGGACTTCGACACTTTCGATTCTCCCATTGGTTTCTCTCTCCTCTGCAACCATCTCTGCTTTCTCTCTCTTCCGCCCCTCTCTCTCTCTCTCTCTCCTGCTGCAACAGTGCCGACTGCCGAGGCGATCTTCGTCCATCTTCGATCGATCCTCCTCAACCGAAACCCGACCCGGAAACGGATTCCGGGTCCCCGACAGCGCGTCCCCAGCTCAGCTCCGTTCGCAATGCCGTCTCCCCTCCTGCCCATCACCAACCCCTCCTCCCACCACCATGCCTCCTCCCTCTCCTCCCTCGCCTCCTCTCCGGCGTCCGCCGTCTTCGGCTCCAAGAACGGCGGAGCCGGCGCCGGCGGCGGCCACGAAGGCGATCCGATGGCGAATCTCCTCATCTCCTCCCCCTTCGACGACGAGAAGGCCGCCTCCGTCCGGCCCCTCCTCTCCAGGACCTCCAGCTACGCCTCCGCCGGGGTGGCCCCCGCCGCGGCCGCCGCCCCCTCCTCCGGGCTCTACCAGCAGCGGCGGCGGCGGTCCGCCAGCGAGAACTCCCTCTCGTCGATGTCCGACAACGGCCGGCACCAGCCGCTGGGGCGCGAGGTCGCGGATGCGGCTTCCGAGACGTTCGTGCTCACCCGCCTCGGCTTGAGGCTCTTGAGATATCTTGGGTAATGCGCAAGTTCTTTTTTTTTTTTTTTTTTTTGGTCGGTGATCGCGAGATCTTCTTCTTCTTCTTTTTCAATCGATAGATGTTGAACTAGTAATGGTTATCAGCTTATTAAGCCCCATGGCATGGTTACTTGACTGCGATCTTTCAAGGGTAGCGATTTCCCCTTTGAGTTCATATATTTTTTTCCCTGATATTGATTGCAATTTTCCTTATTAGCACAGTAAGTTTCTAGTTTTCTTATGATCGTGACGAAACAAGTGCATGGTTCATGCTTTGATCTGGATACCTGGTTGTGGTTTTTGGGGGGCAAAAGTCCGGCTGAGCCACATTCGAGAGGTCAAGGCGGAAATTGTTAATTTCGGAAATGCATGTCATCCAGATAGGCAGTGGAAATTACTGATGACTTTCATTTTCCAATGGAGTCTGGCTGAGCCACATTCGAGGGATCATGAGGGAAGTCGTGAATTTGGAAAATGCATGTCATCCAGATAGGCAGTGGAAATTACTGATGACTTTCATTTTCCAATGGAGTCTGGCTGAGCCACATTCGAGGGATCATGAGGGAAGTCGTGAATTTGGAAAATGCATGTCATCCAGATAGGCAGTGGAAATTACTGATGACTTTCCTTTTCCGATGAGAAAATCATCGAGTGAAGTGCCCTAAAGTAATTGTACTTCGAATGTGGGATTTTGGTCATAGGTGTTATGCAAGAAGAATCAATTGACATTACTGCCTACCTATGGGGCAGGAGTCGAACTAGAAAGTCACATTAAAGATTAGCTGTTTTCTTGTGCTGTAAACCGCAAGCAGCCTATTCCGAATGGTGTAATGATCACGGTTGCTAAGCAGGATTTAATTGGATTTTGAGTTAGCTCTTTGCTAGTGAATGCAGATTTGATTAAAAAGTTGTGGCTTCTTACCCCATTCGCTGTTCTTCATTATTTCTGACTACTGTTAAGTGAGTGGAAGTTGATTCTTCAGCTTTAGGATACACTATCTGAAAATGTTGGGGTGTTCAGAACCTTAGCATTTAGTGGCACCTCTGTAACGTAGGCACTTGGCCATGAGACGATCAGAAAAATTGCCATGTGAATGATCGGCGAGATGGTCATTTAATTAAATCGCTTGGACTGTGGAAGATTAAGTGGAGATTGGATGCTACCTGATGCACCTGGAAAAGCTTTGGCCAAAAAAAAATATATGAAATGAGTAGTGGGAAGTGAAGTTTGTTATTTGTCACATAGAAGAGGCGCAATGCATTCTATTTCTTTATTTTTTCAGCTAAAGACTGAAATCATCTAAGAATTTTAAAATCCTTTTAAACATGAAGTACAAGGTTCTTATGCATTTCCATCTCAACTTCTTGATGTTGCGTGATCATTTAATTCTTATTCAGGGTAGGCTACAGATGGATTACAAGATTTCTTGCTCTTGGGTGTTATTCCTTGTTACTAATGCCTGGTTTTGTCCAAGGTCTGTACCTTACTATATTTATCATGCTGAGCCATTCCAACATTAATTGCCTACTTCCAGCTTATACTACTAGTGTTGACTTGCCTAAGCATATGACCAATGTTCTATCTTTTTGCAGTTGGGTATTACTATTTTTTCTCTAGTCAGGTACGCAGAGGAATAGTTTATGGTGATCTACCCCGAAATAGGTAACATCAAACTGGACTCTAATGTCAGATGCACCAAATAGGTGTACCCTTTGTGCCTCTGCGGATTATCTATCCATCACTGGAAGATATTTTTTAGTGCAGGCTCGATTTATATCTGCCGAAAAACATGGATGGGCCAAAGCCAGTTGTTGCATTTATAACCGGTGGAGCCTGGATAATTGGGTGAGTGTTTCTCAATGTGTTGGTGGAGTAAAATGCGAGAATGAATTCTTTGGTTGAGAATGGATGCCCTTGACGAAGTTCTGATGGCACAACTGCAATGTTTGCTAATAATTTTGCATGAAAGATCTTTTAGGATAATGTTGTTAGTCCCTTGACAAAGATCTTTTAGGATAATATTGTTGGTGCCTTCACAGAATTCATGGATGAAGAAGGAAAACAAGTTTCCTGTCTCATTTGCTGTGATTAGATATAACATTCTACTGCAATTTTCTCTTCATGCAGCTACAAAGCGTGGGGATCTCTTTTAGGTCAACAATTGTCAGAAAGAGACATCATGGTGGCCTGCATTGATTACAGGTTTACATTGAATGCAATTTCTGCAGAAACTTGTTGAGTTTACATAATTTTAGTGAGTCAAAACTTAGGACAAGGAGCAAGTATAGTTAGTTTATGAACATTTTCTTGGCAAAGAGAAGTTGCAAAATCTGATTACATTTTACAGTTTTCATTCCATTCTTACCTTTTTAAAAGCTCTAGATGTACATCTCAATGGGCAAAGGTTTCCTAAAACTGCTAGAGGAGCATGGCATTGTTGGAAATAGTGATAACTATTCTGATTTTGCAACAGTTATTTTTGCAAAATATTCATTGACCAGCAAAATGTTGAAAAGCGAAATCCTCAAGTTGTTCAATGCAACTGCTTGCAGAAACTTTCCCCAAGTTACCATTGGCGATATGGTTAAGGATGCCTCCCAGGGCATTTCTTTCGTGTGCAACCATATAGCTGAGTATGGAGGTGATCCAAACAGGTAAAATATCTCTTGAAGTCCTAAGACACTTAAATCACTGTCAGTTCATGTTCTTTTACCAATATCTGAATGGATATGGCATAGAACTTTTATAGTCATGATGACATTGTATGCTTTCTTTTGGTAGAGTCTATTTAATGGGACAGTCTGCTGGGGCACATATTGCTGCTTGCGCACTCTTGGAGCAAGCAATTAAAGAGTGTGGTGAAGGAGAGAACACTTCTTGGAGTGTGTCTCAGATTAAAGCTTACTTTGGTTTATCTGGAGGGTAAGCATCTCTTGACATCCTCAGTGGTCTCTATTTTCATAGCTGCCATTTGAGAATTATATGGTCATTATCGAGTTGTGAAAATGTGTCTGATTGACCTTGGACCATCTCATGGGAGAGTTTACCGGCGTTCTGCAGAATCCCACCTGCATAAGCAGATTAAGTCGATTAACAATATGACTGACAGACCCATTTTCTGGTATTTACTATAATTCTTGATTTTTCATGTACTTTTTATTTTCTCGCAGATGTGAAGTCTCAACGTATTACACACTACAACTAGTTAACTGTGATTTTGGAGCCTGACCTGTGTTTTATGAGTTATAGAAACCAAATGACAATTTGTTAACTGGGAGTCAATTTAAAGGAGGTTTTCCCTTTTGGATTCTCTTTAAATTAAATCTCCCGTTGCACTCGATGGATTATTTTGGCCATGTCATAGAATGTAATGTCCTCAAAGAATGATCTTTGAAGAGCCACTCTTGAACTTCCCACATCATAGAAACAGCTTGGTAGTTCATGCATATATGACAGCGACAAGTATCAAACTTTAGATTAAGTTTTCCTTGATCATTCAGTTTCAGTATTGAAACTAACAGTTTCGTCAGTAGTGAGACAACAACTTTATTGGCTTACGAACCCCATTCTTGTGTTCCTGTGGTTCAGATCTTATAGTTTCGAATCTATGTCAATTCAATCGAACAGCTATCTATTTGCTCAAATTGTATCATCTAACAGCAAAGCTAATGTCCGGGATCAACTTCACACGGAAATTCAGTGATCTGATTTGTTTTGAAATTTCAACCTCTATTAAGTTAGGTTTCATGAATATACTGATCCATTATGGCTTTGTTTTGAGAGTCCTACTGGCTGCATTCTGATTGTTGGGCAATTTTTAGGTGCAATTATAATCACCTGTAGTCATCTTACGTACATTTCTGTGAACAGGTACAATTTGTTAGAACTCGTCGATTACTTTCACAGTCGAGGGCTGTACCGCTCTATCTTCCTGGGGTATCCTCCATTTCCCAGTGTACTTTCTTTGTTTTTCTAATAACTCAATGCTGCAGTTGATTCCATCAAATTGAAGGATCTGAGGTGTTTCGTTTTCCTTGTTTTTAAAGCATTATGGAGGGCGAACAATCATTGCAACGATATTCTCCGGATTTGGTGGCCCAGGACCCGAACATAAGAACTGCTGTCTCTCGTTTGCCTCCTGTAATTTTGTTTCACGGCACTGCAGATTATTCTATTCCATCAGATGCCAGGTTTGTGTTTCTTCCAGGATTTATTGTCTAATGAAGGATAAAATTCTTAGATTGAATCGTCAACGCTAGTTGCATAAACTGAATTGGATGGCCTAGGAGGTGTTGTAAAGAGCCGGCCATGATGTGACAAACACTACTTGTCGAAATCATGAAGTGCTAATAATCATGACATTCAACTGTAACCAAGATAAGTATATCATTACCGACCAAAAACAAAAAAAAAAAAGATAAGTATATCATTAGACAGTGATCTGTTCGCCACAATTCTGGTTGGTAAACCATGCAAGTTGTTCCAGACTTCTTGTTGCAAATTGTGCATGTCTCTTGACTGACATCATTGTTTCATCAGCAATGATATCCATGCGGATATACTACGTAATTGTTGCTTGATTGTGTCAAAGATGAGTAAGTATTTTTTCTCGAGGCTGCCATTCCGAGTAGGATGAGTTTGTATGTCAGTATAGTTTTCCACATAGCTTCCACTGACATATTTTTTTCACAGTAAAAAATTTGCGGAGACTCTTGAAAGAGCTGGAGTGAAAGCGGAAGCAATATTATACAAAGGGAAAACCCACACTGATTTATTTCTCCAGGTTAGGAGATGCTAGCAACATTTTGAGGTCTTCTTGACTTCGTTTCCACTTGGGTTGAGTCTATGGTTGGAGGACAGAATTAGTAAATTCCTTCACTGCCTCATTTCGTTCAATGGATCTACCAAGTTTCGTGCATTAAGCATGGCTATGGTCCTCTAATCTAATTTATATATATCCCAAATTATTAAGACTCCATTCATTTCACGGAAAATAACTTTCAAGAAAATGTTTTGCAAATTTTCTAGCGTTTTTACGGAAAATAAACTAATTAAAAAAAACATTTTCTGCTATTAGGAAAAATACCTTTGAAAGTAAGAAAAATGTTTTTCACTTTGCATAACTTCTTCCACCTTACTTTTTTTTCACCAAACACATTTTCATTTTTTTTTATTTTTTTATTTTTTTTTTTAAATCAAGTTTTAATTTTTTTTTCTTTATTTTTCTTTCCTTTTCTTCTTCTTCCTTGGTCTTGGCCAGTCACTAGCCACGGTGACGGCCGACGACCATCCATAGGCCAACTCGAGCCTCGTCTAATCTGGCAAAGCCGAACTCGAGCCTTATCGGATCCGGCCAATTGGGCAAGGCTAGAACTTCACCCGAGGCCGCCAAAGGTTGGCAAGGTTCTAGCGACCTCAGGCAAGGCCCAAGTCCCGCCTAGCTCACTAGCCTCAAGCAAGGCAAAGCCTCACTAGAGTCTAGTGAGTTCAAGCCTCGCCGGCCTAGAACGAGACCGGAGCTCACCAATGGCCAGTCACCGGTCGTCGCTATAGCCGACGACGGCCAAGCCCAAGGAAGAAAGAGAAGAAAAAAATTAAAACTTAAAAAATCGATTTTAAAAAATAAAATAATAAATTATTGAAAATTATTGAAAATGAATGAAAAGAATTTCCTTACCAAACAGCAGAAAATATTTTCTAGTTCATTTTCAAATTTTAACCCAGCATAATAAAATATGATTATGTTTTTAGAAAATAATTTTCAGAAATGCCACATTTTCTGCAAAACGATGGGTGTCTGAATGCTTCATTCTTCTGAAATCGGTTCCCCATTTATGATCCTTCGTTGGACTGCCTTATTGACTTTCCTTCCCGATAATTGACTCAATTTAGGCAGATGTTCAATAATTGCCTGATTTGTTAAAACTTCAGAAAATACTAATAATTTCATTAGTTTATTTCGGCATCTATGATGAGTCTCCATATGCTTAATTTGGGGTTAAGCTTATCGTAAATGACTTTCCAGGATCCTATGAGGGGTGGCAAAGATGATATGTTGGAAGATTTGGTAACCTACATACATGCTGCTGATCCAGAAGCTCGCGCCAAGGATGCGGCAGCTCCTCCTAGACGTCGGATGGTGCCCGAGTGTATGTTGAAGTTAGCACGTGCCGTCAGCCCATTTTGAACTGTAATGTTGCCATTAGGTAGCTCAAAGACAACCAACCTTTCGAAGTAATCATAGTTAGAGCTTAGGTGACTGTGAATAATATTCTATTCTAAGCTCACTTAGTGTTTTTGCTACAGTATTTCTCTTCCTCGCCTACTTTTTACTGTCATTGTTCAGCTACTTAAATTTTGGTCTCTTTCTTAAGATCTCCGAGGAAGATCCCTTTAAGTGGATGCTCCCTGTAACTTCTCTTGATGTAAAATGCACTTGTATGCCACGGATACAAGTATTTGTAACGAAATTGCATATAACCAAAAATTGGGTTTCTGATGTTCTTTATTAGCTCTTGTCGAAGGAGTTGTCACTTTTTTTCTGCTGCTTTTCATATTAAGGTAACTAAATTACGTTCATGGTTCTTTACAATCACAAGATTTTGCAGCTTACAATTCATTCGAGGAACAAGATTGAAACAGGCAATGTGACAAATGAATGATGCAATATTGCGATAGAAATTATTAAGTTATATTGTCTTTCCTAGTTACACAGGGAGAATTATCAAAAAAGTGATAAACTTATTGCAATTGTACTAATTTAGTCTTAAATTTTTCTTTTGGGCCAATTTAGTCCTAAATATTTTACATTTGTGTCAATTCAAGCCATTCAGCCGTTTTTGGCCGGCCAAAGTTGACTTGGCACCCAATACTGACGTGGCATTTTTAAAATTATATTTTAATGTTTTTATTTTTTTTATTTTTTTCTTTTCTTCTTTTATTTTCTTTTTGTTCCCCTTCCCCTTCCAAGCGAGGGCTACGATGCCCTCACCCATTGCCAATGAGGGTTTAGTAACCCTCGCCTAGCTAGATCTAATGACGGCCTCGCTTGGCCAAATTTGGCGAAACCCTCGCCCATTGCTAGTGAGAGCGTCGAAGCCTTGCATGTGGTTGGCGAGGGTTGGCCGGCAACCCTCCCTGGCGCTCAGGGTAGGGGAAGGGGAAGGGAAAAAGAATAAAAAAATTATAAAAAATTCAGAAAAATATTAAATATTTTTTTAAAAATACCGCGTCAGAGCTGATAATGTCATGCCAGTGATTGCTAGCCAAAATTGACCAAATGGACTGAACTGGCATAAATGTAAAAGGTGTAGGATTGAATTGACAAGAAAAAAATTAAGATTGAATTGGCATAATTGCAATAAGTTTGACTTTTTTTAGTAATTTCCCCTTATTACATATGGTGTCTAGTTTTTTACAGTAGCTTCAAACCACCAAACTGTCAAAGGTTTGGGATGTTTTTGCATCAAGCAGTGCAGAGCTATTTATTTCGGAAAATCTCAAACGCTAATCTCCTTATAGGATTAGTCAAAAAAAAAAAATCTCCTTATAGGATGGGTTTTTGACTATCTATGGATTATCATTGTATACGCAAATAAAGGAATTCTAGCTTCTTTTTTTTGGTGGTCCGGTAATGTCCGAACTAGCTTTTGAGTATTGCGACTGGTCCACCTAGCCAAGAGACGTCATAGACACATTCTCTCACACCAGTCTGGTGCATTTTTCAAGATTTTAATTTGTGTAGTGCTCCAAACAAGATTTGAACTGAAAATTATAAGAGGGTATACTCCACAGCCATCTAAACCAATACTTCATTGGTAAGGCAGTCTACTTTAGATCCATGAAGAAAAATGTTGTTTTATTCCTAATTAGTTCTAAAAGCATTAATTGGCTAATATTATTTAGGATTAATACCACGAAAAATTTCATAGGTATATTTATAATAAATTCACCCTAATTTAATTTTTTTACCATCAAAAGCCTCAAACTGATATATCCGTGATAAATTTATTCTCTATCAGTTTCCGTTAAATTTTACCTAAGTTGGTTAGCACGTAGTAATTAATGGATGTACCAGTTTGAGGTTTTAATGGTCAAAAAGTTAGTTTAACATAAATATATCATATATATACCAGTTTATAGGTTTTAGTGGTAAAAAAATTAGCTTAAGGTAAATTTATTATAGATGTACTGATTTGAGATTTTTTATGAGATTAACCCTAATTTTTACTAGAACGAAGCCTACTGGCTCTAGATTAAAATACATTTTATCATAAAAATCCATTTTGGTTGTACAAATCAAAGTTAGAAAAGCAAGATCGACATGGTAAGTACCCTATAAACATAAAATAGGCTCATTCTCAACTAGTCAAATGTAGGTGCTTTCAGTCATTGTATATCATCAAGAAGCAAATATTAGCCACTCTTCCTACATGAGAAGGGGAAGGTGGGGGGTTCAAATCCTCACATTTTCAAGAAAAATGGAGTTGGGGTGAGGGTGATTTAGTTTTAAGTGTGGTTTCGACTCCCACACCTTCTAATGAAACATGATAAAAGTTTGAGAGTGAGAATTAAAATGAGAGTAAAATATGACTGACGAAAAATAAAAAGATCATCAAGAAGCCCAACTTCTTTTCTTGAATTATTGATCTGCCGTAGAATTTGCACAATGTGTTATATATAGCGTATTTAAGTCTTAATTGTTACTTCGGCATGAATCGTGGTTAAAAAGTTCATGTAATTGTTCAATTTGGGATTGTTAGGCAAATTCGTGCCGTAAATATTCAAGATCAATGGTGAGATTTTTGGTTAATAAGTATTTGAATGAAATTTGCTCATTTAACCTTCAACCGAGCGGGCGTAATGTGCAATATATGAGCCCTATACTGTCCTGCGAGGGCAGCTCTATACGGGAGGATATTTTTCGCTCTGGTTGCAGATCGCCATGTGCCGTCACGACTTTAGAATGCATTGTGCTAGTTTGAGATATGCGAGACTTATCTACCACTACGACGGAATAGACATATAGGAGAGGTGAAGACTAATTAAAAAAATGCGTTACTGGCCGTCCATGGGAGATTATCCTTTTACAAAACGAACACCATCGTCGAGCAACTCTTGCATGTTCCTGGAGCTTGTTAGCACACTCAGATCGGATCTGTCGAATAATGCAAGTCTCACCCAAGATCGATATGATCGAACAATTGAGATCAAATGAACTCACATGTACCAGCAAGGCATCTACATTATCGTCAGAGAGAGATCGAGCGTTGTCGAGCCATTATCATTCCGATAATCAGGTGCATTCTCTATTTTCCTCAATTTAGGGATAATTAAAGTCCATCGTTTGCCGGCTAAAAAATAATCGTTAAAACACTAGATTTTCAAAGTAGTAAAGCTAAAGCCGTGAGAGCATCCATTTGGGTCGATAATTTCAATGTCACTTTAGTTAAATTAATGTACGTTTATCTTGGATATGATGTCAAACCTTTGTGGAGAATAATATGAAGGATTAACAGTAGGTTATGAAAGTTTGGTTACCATACATTGACAAAAATTAGGGAGAAAGTATAAAAAAAGTCATAAACCTATTATATTGATACCAATTCAGCCTACCCAGCCAATTTAACTCGAAAATCGTTGACATGGGGTTGGCCATCTTACGTGGTACGGTCGACTCTAGCATAACATTTTTAAATAATTTTTGTAATATATTTTCAATTTAAAAAAAAAAAATCATTTTTTCTTTTTCTTTTTTTCCTTTTTTTCTTTCCTTTTTTTCTTTTTTTCTATTCCTTTTCCTTTGACTGTGGTCGGCTACCGGCCACTAGCAAGGGCTAACAAGGGTGTCGCAGCCCTCGTCGGATCTAGCAAGGGCACGACCCTCGTAGCCTGGGCGAGCCCTCACCCAAGCCATGACACCCTCGCCAACCCTTGCCTGTAGCTAGTCACCAACCATAGCCAATACCAGCCACAGTCCAAAGGAAAATAAAATGAAAAAAAAAATCGAAAAAATATTAAGAACTTTTTTTAAAATATCCACATCAGCACAAACTGTGCCACTAAGATGGTCGGCGTTCATATCATTATTTTTCAGCTTAAATTAGCCAGATGAACTAAATTAGTATTAATGTGAAAAGATTTAGGACTAAATTCATTCAATTAAAAGGTTTAGACCTGAATTGATATTTTTCTTTAAAAATTAGTAGTGTCTTCAGCGAAAGGCAATGCATGCTTGGTCTGATTTTTGACATTTGCGAGGATGCCACTGTCTTCTGCATCTAATGGGTGATACTATACATGCTTTGCGCCCTTTTAGGTTTATGGACAGTGCTTGTGCATTCCATTTTATACAGTGTCCGGATAATCCTGTAGGGACAATAACATATATGCTACACTTTTTTATTAAGTAAAGAGCACGATTTCCGTATGCATTGTCCGTATATTAACCCGAGTCAATTCGAATCTAAGTTGTCTTCATTTGTTTGATAAATTAATCTTTACTGTCTAGTGTCTACACATCAACATCCCGACGCCGCTCGTGAAAATTGTGTTTAACACTCATTATTATGTGCACGTATATTCACATAAGTTTTTCGCAATTAATAGAAACGAGAAAGGAAGCAGGGAAGTGTCCCTAGCTTGGATCAGCCTGTCTAAGTTTAATCAGTGAGCTCTCTCGATTTCGTTCGAAGTATGGAGCAACCAAACAAGAAGAATATAGACAAGCCCTGTTTCTTTCAATACTTATCTTTTATTCATCAAAGCGAGCTGAGGCGGAGAGAGAGGACATGGTTAAAGTTCAAAAGCTAGAGTACAACACCGTATACATGGAAGACACTTATTAGAGAGACCCATCCATGAGTGTAAGCTTCACGACTGAGTCTCCGGCACGACAAAAACCGCCGACGCGATCTTCTACTTCTTGCCACCGGTTGCCTGACAACACTTGTTAAGAAAGTTAGGATGAGTAACATCTAATCTTCAGTTTGCAGACTATACAGAATGCCCATAATTTGAATCTATATCGCATTTTTAACTTTGAATGAGAAAAAAACAGCGTTACGTCATACCTTCTTCTTAGTCTGAGCCGGCTTCGGCTCGGCCTTCTTGGGGGCCGGCTTGGATGCCGGGGCTTTCGGGGCGCTGCCGCTTTGTTTGGGAGGGTCTTGCTTGGCCTGGGGGGCAGCAGGCACTTGAGAGCCAGCAGGTTTATCAGCCTTGAGGGATGCCATATCTGTTTCTAGGGTTTTTTTCTTTTGCGAGCAAAAGAGAGTTGATATCTTGCTGGCCTCAAGGGTTAGCTCTTTCAGTAGTCCTTTATTTATAGACGATCAATAGCATCGACGATGACATGGAATAAATCAAGTGCAACTGAGTTGGAGAATAATGATGGAGACCGGAGAGTTCTTTCAGAGAGAAGCTTGTATCAGATGCCTTGCTTAAGCATATTTTTCGTGACACCATGATGGAGAAAAATATGCTCCTTGCGAGGCTACATCTTTCAGGCACAACTCCTTTTCGGCCTGTCAATTTTTAGGCATCTATCCCTCAAAACGGTGGAAAAGGAAGAGATATTTCACTTGGGAATCGTTTGGTAGGCATCCCATCTGCAAAGTTGAGATATATGTTTAGCAGTGTGTATGTATTGCGTGTTCCATTGACATGGCTCAAATTCAAATCTAATCTAGGCCTGATACATGGCTTGTTCATCTGCTCTTCGAGATATCACTTTAAGTTTGAGATTAGAGCATGTTATGCGCGGTATAGATTTAAGTACAAATGTCATCCATAGATGATCACGTTAGTTGTTTTTCGAACCATCATTCGACCTAATAGTAACTTACTAGATTAACCGACAGTGTGAAAAACAGATGGGACATTACTGTTTGATCGCCTTTTTAAATGGAATGTCATTTTTCTAACATGTCTAATATTCTTCTGTTTGGCCCAAATGGAACACTTCGGCAGTAAACTTGCAACGCCATACGTAAAATCTAAATAGCGATGGTAAAAAAATCGTGCAATTTGCAACATCCCGATCAAGTATAATGATGTAATTTATCAATAATGTTAATGAATAATTACCGCTTGATGTTCTGGTAATCTACCTACCATGTTATGCATTTATTACTCAAAAGAAAATTATAGATGCGAAATGGTTACATGCCCTCTTATAAAATACAAAAACGAGTAGTGATCTAATATCAGTTTATGGATGATAAAATTATTATTTCATTGGTAACATGTAAACAGCTAATCAGACTATTAAATTACCGATCACTTAATACTTACCAACTTTATACTTACCATCGATACTTCAAATTTACTATCGACATTACATATGTATCAACCACGGAACAGAATTCTGTGCTTGAAAAATGGAACTTTAGAAATGTGCCTGTTCTTTTAGTAGGCAGAAATGTAGGAACTGCGTTTCTACAATGCAGATTATAGTCAAGAGTGCATTTGAAAAGTTAACACTCCAGTTAGAGCCCTTGATGGTGATTGATTTCACGGTTCAGGATTCTTTGCACCTTCCTCCCGCTTGCATACCACCATTTCATCCCCATTACCGATTCCCTCTGCACAAGCATATTCCGTCACGAATTCTAAGTACTTCCTTCCATTCACCGTTCTCTATCTTCTTCCTACCGTCGTCGTGAAAGCTTTGATTGCAGAGATTGTCAAATGCCCTACTGATGTATTTCCTTCCTCACATGATTGCAGGTCCTATATGAATGGGGATCGATCTTGCATCTGAGACAAGAATATGTTCGGAAGCGCCTAGTTTTGTTCATGAATGAAAGCTCACTTGTAGCCATGTTGCGATACATAAGGGTTGAGAAATGGCGTTACTTCTGCATGGGGTATTACATGTTTCAAAACGGAGGTACTTTCATGCTGGGAGAAGTAGCTTCTTAACAGTGAGTGTAAGACGCCTCCGGCTCCGAAGGTGCTGCAGCTATTAGATATTCTCCGAGCACTTGAGAGAAAACGACATCCTTCATCTTCTCAGTTGAGATTATTGAAGGAAAGCTGTATCCTTCAGCCACTAAATCAACATAAATTATTACTCCCTCCTCTTGCGATTGTTTACCAAACTATACAAAGTGCCTGGAAAATTGGTAACGCATCGTAACACAGATCTAGATGCAGAAAGAGAAACTTATGAGCTTTTTAAGATCTAGTAACGATTGCATCGCTATTGATTTTGAAGTCTCCAACGCAGGACAATGATGCTGTGGAGAGTGGTTTAATGCACTTTTCCATGTACATAGCCCTCAAATTTTAGAGTGTATTCATGTCAATTCTTCTGGCAAACAAGAATTTTGGACCAAGACCACCGTACGTGATTGGCTTAGTGGCCACACGTTTAATTCTGTAATCAACAAGGTTAAAAGTTCAAGCGATCCCGTGAGCCAATTTCAAGCCGGTTCGTGCCTGCCTTGTATGAGAGAAGTCACCAACTGCTGACTCACCGGTGTGATTGCATCGGCACTAAATGCAAATGTGGAACATTAGTGTTCTCGTGGTGCCGAGTAATCATAATTCAAACCGAGTTAATGGATTCGAAACTCCAGGTGAAATCGACTCGGGTCAACCATTCCGCCTGTTTTATTCATTGAAAGAAGAAATTGCGGGACAAGGGGTGTAGCAGACGATAATGGATGACCGGAGCACAACCATCCTCACAATCTTTTGAAAGAACGGCAATGGCAGATGCCACCGCCCTCAGTCCGCCATGCAAAGTAGCATCAGATTCCTCTCCAGCCAAGCAACTCGCGTATCACATCCCTTGTCTAGACATGTTCCCTCACCCTGCTGGATGCGGAGATGACTTATCTCGACCCTATTGGTCCATACCTTCCCATTTCAATGTACATGGAATCTTGTATCAATCAGACGTGATTGACATTTCTTTTTGAGGGCACGCGAACGACTCTACTTTTTCGTTCTAAAATAACAGAGTTCCTTTCTCTATGCTTGCATATTCTAGAAAAAAATAATAATAATAAGTGTCTACAACTATTGATAAGTAAACGTACCGATCATTTGATTTACCAATAATCTATTGGCCACTTACCAACATTTTTATGAAACTACTAACTCTTTTTAACAGTTTACAAATGATCAAATTTTCTAATTTTGTGCTAATTTTTATTCGTCAAAGTCCTGAATTTTTTCCCTTTTAGATGAATTTTACTGATGTTCATTTGAGTGACATACAAATCTTTTCTGATACGAAAGTGAGGAAAAGGACAAACTTCTCAGAACCATGAGTGAGGAAGTGGAGAGAAATCAAATAATTCGTCCACGAGAGTTTGTTTCCCCCCAACGGCCCAACTTTTTGGGCAGATTCAGAAGGGAGGATCAAAGAAAACGCAGAAGCAAATCCAAATCCTTTCCCTTCTCTTCGTTCGACTCGCCAGAGCGAAGGTTGTCAGGTGACTTCGTAGAATAAGGTTTTGCGTGCAGGACATGCAATTGCGTCTCCCAGGGCAGCCAGAAGCTAGAACCAGTTAGTTATATGCCTGCCTTATCAGTAAAATCTAGGGAAAATTTGTCCAAAAAATCTTAAACTCACTGTACTTTTGTCAATTCAGTCTTAAATATTGTCACTTCTTATCAATTGAGTTCATCTAGTCAATTTTGACTGGAAAATACTAACATGAACGCCGGTGATACCACATAAGACCACCGGCACTGATGTAGGCAAAATTTAATAATCTTTTTTAATTTTTTTTCTTTCTTTTCTTTTTGGCTGTCTTCTTTTTCTTTTGTTGTTGGCCGACCATTGGCCACAGGCGACGGTCATCCACTAGCCACAACCAGCTAGCTGGCCTCGCCTGGCAAGGGCAAGCCCCGATGAGGGGAGCCCTAACCTCACCCAAGCGCAGCCCGGCGAGGGTCAACCTCGCCCAAGCCAAGCACTCACTCACTTGGGCGAGGGCAAGCCTTGATAAGGCTCCGCTCGCCAAATCTGGCCTAGGCGAATGCGACCCTCGCCAAGCCATGTCTAGGCAAGGGCTCCCCTCGCCAGGGCTCGCCCTTGCATAGCCGGGCCTCGCATGTGGCAGGCAAGGCTAGCCGGTTTAATGGCTGACCTTTGCTTGTGGGAAACCGGTAAAAGGAAAAAAAGCAAAAGAAAAATTAAAATTAAAATATTATTAAAATTTGCCCATGTTGGCATCAGCAATCTTATGTAGCACCGTCAACATTCACGTTAGTATTTTCCAATCAAAATTGATCAGATGAACTCAATTGCAAGAAGTGATAATGTTTAGGATTGAATTGACCAAATTAAAAGGTTTAAAACCGAATTAATAAAAGTGCTATAGATTTAGAACTTTTTGGACAATTTTTCTTAAAATCTAATGAGCTGTACTCGCCTAACAGTGCATGAGAAAGCGTTCTCGGCTTACTTCACGAAACATGCCACAATTCAAGCATAACATTTCTTCTATAAACTTACTAACATGGTTCGACAGTGCACAATGTCCTCGCCGTGTATCTCCGATTACACCACTTATAAACACTAAACAGATGCCGTTCCAAGAAGTCAGGCTTAGGGAATAAAAAAAGTTTGCGTTGGTCAGCAGGCTCATGCAGTAGTAGAGCCACCAAGAAGACACTTTCTAGCCGGTGTTCCTCATGCCAGCAGCGATCCCATTGAAGGTGATTTGTAATGCATCTCTGAGCTTATTGTTGTCATCATCACGCCTCAATCTCTTCAGTATCTCCACCTGCAACATGTTCATGGGATTTAAATAAGGTAACCTGCTCTCAATCAGCCTCCTTAAGCTCCGGTTGTTCTCGGATAGTTTCTCGTGCCCGCTGATTACCAAGACATACTTCTCTGTCGTTAAGAGCTCCCTCCTGAGTTCAGCACCGAGCTCCCGCCGGCTCTCTGATACAAGCACTTCATCATAATGCTTGGCAATGGGTATGTCCGCCTTCCCTAACACCATCTCAATAAGGTCCACAGTGGACTGAAAGAAAGGCCACTCTTTATACATTTCTTGTAACTCTGCAGTATGTCCCTTCTCGCAAACACCCCTTAGACCTGCTCCGACACCTAGCCAGGCTGGAAGAACAAATCTGGTTTGAGTCCATGCAAACACCCACGGAATGGCACGTAGATGTCCAATTCCCGTTGAGCTCTTCCTCCGAGTGGGGCGGCTTCCAATGTTGAGGAAGCCAAGTTCAGCCTGCGGTGTAGCTTCATGAAAGTAGGCAAGGAATTCAGGATTTTCATATACAGTATTACGATAACTCTGGCAACCGATCTTTGAAATTTCCTCCATGAGGTTACGCCATTTTTCTTCTCTAGGAGAGAGTGGGGGCCGTAAAGTAGCAAGGAGAACGGCTGTAGTGTAAATCTCCAGCTGCCTTACTGCTGTCTGTGGCAACCCAAACTTGGCCTGCACCATCTCTCCTTGCTCAGTTGAGCGAAGTGTACCCTGTCAAGCACCAAAGTTGTGCCTAAGAAACGGTTTTGTATGCTTCTTGACTACTTGATACAGAACTAGCTATACTTTATATCAATGTACAAACTAACAGAACTTCAAAACTATCATATTATAATTAAGTGTTACGTATAACTGCTGCAGATGTATAAAAAAGCACATTAAGCCACTGGAAGTGCGGTAAGACTTGTCATGTCCAAGTTTACATGAGTACCAGTGCAGTTCTGGACCGAGAAGACAAACGGTGCTTATAAATTTTATTTATAAGTTTGAACACGAGACGTGATATATCTCAGGTCAAATAGAATTGTACAGAACCTTCAAAACAAGATGTTGCACAAAGTGGAAAGGTCAATTCACATGGTTTCCAGCTTGTGCTATCTTGAGTTCAAATCACCATTCAATCAATGTAGCAGAAATTTTCCTTGTGTGCATTGGCTTAATCAAACAGACTCTCATCCAGATTAAGGTCCAATTATGACTCAAGAGTCAAGAAAGCCAAAGCTTCTCCCTCACAACACTCATGCTACGTTAGTGTATCAAATAGGCAACCATAGATGGTATCCAACACAGAATTCAAGCACCAGTTAAAGAAACGCTTCATTTCATGTCAACTACACCCAAATAGGTCTGGCAGATAGATCTCCCTCAAATTGAAAATGAATTTTTTATTTTGTCAATAAATGATGGTATACAGGTACATAATAAGATGTACTTTTATCCTTACATTATATTTATTCATTTTATACTAATGTATTGCAGAAGATTTTATGATTATTTGGTTTGAGTTGGGTGGATGCAATTTTGATCGGTTTGAGGTCTATTCTTAGTTCATTCAGTCATTTGGCTTACTTGTAGGCACCATTCTGTTTCCAAGTACAAAATGGGCTCCTCTAGTCTATTTCAGTCAGACGGCCTCTGACTCTCGCAATCAGCCAAGATGAAAAGTTCAATGGTAGAGAGTCTATGTGCTACAGATCACTCCCTGCCATTTGATATTAGTCGAATGATCCATCTTGCAAGATGTGAGTAGGATGACTAACCATGACAGAACCTGGAGGCTGGGATTGAATAGCTAGATATGTGGGGCCACCACCCCGACCAATGCTCCCTCCACGTCCATGGAATAAGGTAACCTTAATGTCATATTCATTGCATGCAGCTACAACGTCCTCTTGTGCTTTGTAGAGTTCCCATGCAGCTGTGAAGCGCCCAGCATCTTTACCAGAGTCAGAATATCCAACCATTACCTGTGAAAACGATTAAAAATTTGTTAATATTTCTGAAAGTTATCTAACTAGTTCTTGAATATATATTCAAAAATACGTACCTCCTGGTGGCCACCATGATTTCTTAAAATGTGTTCCCTGTACCAGTCAATTGATAGCAGTTTCCTGATCACTGACCCAGCTTCTCTAAGGTCCTTCACAGTTTCAAACAGGGGAACGACCCGCAACCTGTATAGAGTAATAAGGTCATATGAGAAGAGCCAGGCTAGGGAGAATGAATGACAAGAAGCAACACTTCCATTAAACCAGGTTGAACAGCCACATAAGCTGAATTGACTTTGAAATTTTATGTCATCCAAGTTCTTGCAAAAAGCAAAAAAATCACAAAATACCTTTTTTTGCAGAAAAAAGTGCTTCCAGCATTAGAACTTGTTCCATAATGAGAAATTTCACACCCTAGAAGCCATGACTAGTTGGTTCTTGTTAACTTTCCTTTAAATAGCAACCAAGGAGAACATGAGTAAATGCGAATCGGCTCACATGACCGAGAAATTAGATTAAGATCTCCAGAAGGAGGTATGACGAGTGCAATTCCACTCACTTTCTTGGTTGTAGTGTCATAGCTAAAGCACAATGAGACTAGAAAGAAGTACTTAGATGAGTATAAAGAGGCGCATAGTATCATATTGTATGTTTGTATACAACAGGGAAATTTGTGGCCTAAAATAGATCTTTAACCACCAGCAAAGGTGGATTTTTGTTGGCTTCGAAATGGTGTCAGGTTAATTGATGAATAATCCATGTTATGGACCAGAAAATCACCTGGATTAGTTCTTTCTAGTACTATTGCTCAAAAGAAAGTACTGACAGCACAAAAGAAGAATTAACTCAGACTTTACAGTATGTAATTGTATTTACATTAGCTGAAGGTAAATGCATCAATCCCCTGGAGAAAATTTGACACAAAAGTGTCATGAAATATGTGGCCTGATTTCACATTTGAAGCAAGTACCAGAAAGTCAAGTGCCTGATTTCACATTTGAAGCAAACAATAAAAAATTATGGCACCACTGGACATTCAAACAACCATGTAATGCACATAGCCATGAACTCCCATGACAAAAGGCCTATAATATCATAATCTGTAATAATATTACTCATGCATACATTCGAAATGCAGATAATAACTGTAGCTAAACTAACAATATGGAGAAAGTGATCAGACTAATAGCAAATCACACATTCCTTTTTATTAAGAGAATGAAGTAGATTTATGATAGGAAAAAGAGCTCTGCAATAAGGTATCAACAGTAGAGAGCCCATAAGCTTACGTTCCACCAGGACACGGTCTCCCTAACTCTCCACTGACTGCAAGGCGAGCATCTTTCTGCAAGAGCTCCACAGCTAGAACATCGCTGGCCTACAATGTTCCAATCCCAGACTACAGTTAGCATCAGAAAATCATAGGCTAACAACACCTTGAAGGCAAAAATAAGTAGACTACAGTTAGCATTTGAAAATCCTGGGCTAAGAGCACCTTGAAGGTAAAAATAAGTGGACTGCTGTAAAGTAAAAATAGCATTTGACAGTTAAGAATAGTACATTTGAAGCCATGGAAATCACATAAGCTCCTAGTGAGTCACTTCCCAGTTCAGCAGCTACTCGGAATGTATCCAGTACTTCTCTGACGTCTGGGGCAACCTGAAGACGCTCAACTCACAAGTCAGAACATATATATATATATGTATTGCCACAAAGGAAAAAAGTAAAACATGATGAGGCAACGTAGAATTATGCTTGTAGGTATAGGTCAGAAAGATATAAAAACAATACGTAGACTGATTTTCAGACAGAAAGTATTTCAGAAAGGTAGACGAGCTTTTACATATCCACAACACATACATTTGATTGTTTCAATATATTGCTTACTCCTCAATTTATGTTTTTTACCCTAATATGTCACAGTCAACAATATAATCACCAGTTCCGAGGACAAATTATGGAGAATCACAAGAGAATGCCCTTTTTGCTCATTGCTAGAGTTGAAATACCTTTAACCGAGCTCTCGTAGCATACATATTTCACGCACTTCTTACAGACAAGTGATTATGGGAACAGATGCATGTATGCAGTTATCCATATTCAAAGGTGCACAGAAGCAGCGGCATGTTCTCCGCCATGTTCGTGCTTTCTTCAGTACAAATTTTAAGACTTCATAAGAGCCCATTCAAAAAATTCTTCATCAACGAGGTCCTACTTTAAAAAAGAAAACTTCAGATCCATCTTTCTCGAGGTACACACTATAAAAACATTCTTGTCATTGAACACATTAATTTTCAAGTAAACATATAACAACTTGCACCATTTAGGGCTAGAACTTGTACTCTTGAGGTAAAAGGTTGGCAATTGTTATGTTTCATTTCATAAATTTATTTCTTGCATACAGTACGTCCCAGACCTTACCTCAATGGAAGGTGGCACTAGCGGCCTTTTCCCTTTTAACTCTCTTGTCAGGAATTCCAGTCTCTTCTCTTCATCCCACTCGCTATATGTACCCATATCAAGATAGCTTGTTATGGCATCTAGTGTTTCCGAGTGCCTTACTGATTCCTGACTCATTAAAGAAGAATATTTGAAATGAGTCGCAGAAGTAGCAATCATCCAGGATCATATTAGCACCGAATATTTACAAACCTGGCGCAAGTCAAGTTTCATTAGCACAATCCCAAATGTGGCCACCCTCCGAATCAGGTCAGCAAGCCGACCGTCTGCCAGCACACCAGACCCACATGATTGCTGCAAGTAATAAAAACTGTCAGCGCGAAGAGAGCTTCATCACTGTCAAAGAGTGGGAACAGGAACTGGCACTCATTATGAGGAGATGCTATATACCAGAGATTCATAGCAAAGAATCAGAGGTTCCAAAAGCTGGTCTGATGACTCATAATAATCACAAAAATCATGTTCACAGGGAAGATCCTCAAGGCGAAGCTCCAGTCTTCTACGTGTCTTCATAAGCTGAACTCAGAAAATTTGAGCACTTCATGTTACAGTCAATTAAACAAAAAGTAGAAAAAACACAAGCCATTTATGTGATTTGGTCAATGTGATCTGCTTCTGCATCAAAAGGTGGTTCAAAGTTTCAATGTCAAAGAACTCAGTGAACACATTACCAAAGCGACTGCCATGAAATAACCTTTTATAATATCCCAAACCAACCTAAAACAGGAAACCACTTAATACAATTGGTTCGATTGATATGCCTGATAACCATCCTGCAAAGCATATTGAACAAGATACCAACTACCTAACCCTTCAACAGAAGGAGGTAGCTCATTGGTCCATATTATTAAACCCAAGCCAGACGTAACACTTTAAATATAATATTGCAGGTTAGAATGGTTGAAACTAATAATATGCCAGGAACAGTTCTCATGCCAGTAATAAAATGAGCAGGTGTTTCGCACATTCACTTGTCAGTCCAAGAGAAAAAGGGAGGCAGAGACAGATGAAATTTTATAAATCACATCAAATCAATCTATTAAAACATTTGAAAATGTGGCTTATCTTTCTAAGGGCTTAATTGTGAGACACTGTTCTAAATCATCTGACCTGACTACCAGCCTTGCTCCCAGTGCACGTACATAATCATTTGCTTTTAGTTGTGCATCATGATTACCTACAAGCCTTAACTGCATATCTTTAGAAAATGGTTGACACTGAATATTGCAAAATAGAGAGCATTTTAATATCTCTACAACATTCGCTTGGTTATCCTAGGCCCAAAATTTTGCATTTGTGTGTGTGTGTCGCGGGGGGGGGAGAAACTGGGAGAAACAGACGGTATCAATGCATGACAAGCAGATTAAGAAAAGCTAAGCCAATGTAATAATGAAAGAAGTGGCTGGTCCTCTTCCCTCTCCCTACCAATCTTTGAACTCTGGACCTGGGTTCCAAGAAAGAACTCTTACAGTCAACACAGCTGTAGTAATTCTAGGCGAGAATCTTTCTATTTTTGTTTGGTTCAATCTGACTTGAGCAATATCCATATTGTGAAACCAGGTCACTCGGTCAAGAGAGAAAATACCTTATCTTTTACATCGCCAAGAACAATCCTATAAGGAGCAATTCCTGGAAGCTGAGGCAGACTTGGCTCTAGAAGCTTATGGAAGCTAGATCTTCCTATCTGTGATTCTGCAAAGAGTTTTCTTTGGGCATGAAATTGACTAGATGCCAAAGAGGAACCGCGTGGTGTCACAGCAGGCTGCAAACCGTTGGAGCTAGTTCCATTTTCAGATGGTTTAGAAGAACTGCGCCCTGAATCTTGGAACTGGGAATCTGAAAATGAAGGACCTTGACCTTCCTACAGAAGAAATATACAGAATCAGGTGTATCAAAAGGTTGACTGCACAAAGGCGCAGCTGCACACCACAATTGCATTAGAAGTTGGTTTACCTGACGATTTAAGGGCATGTAATCAGTACCAGGAAGTTCCAGTCTTGGATATTGAGAGTCACCATCATTGCATTCTAGAAGAGACGTGACATTAAACAAAAAATAACAATGCCATGATGATGTTATTGTCTAGCCAAAAAGCAACCATGTTTTGCTCCCAATAATAGAGATAAAAATAAGCACTAAATTACAGTAAAAAAATTACTCGCAGAACCAAGTTTGTCTGTGAATTAGATGCCCTCTTCCCATACCCGTCTCCAATACAGTCTTTTCAAGGCATGTCACTATCCTCTCCAACCATTGTCATTCCGTCCACTTATAATACTTAGAAATATTTTGTTTATCCAAATGCTCACAACCCAAACAATTTCATGAGGGCATTTGTACTTCAGACTGCTATTACAGCAATTTGCATGCAGGAGTCACATACACTCCCCAATTGAAGAGCAACAAGAAATGAAAAAAAAAAATCCCGGATATGCATGAAGGCATAAACTTTAGGCAGAAACAAAGTAAACGTTAACCTGTGCAAGATGGCATATCAGCTCCAGCTGGGAGTTGAGTTGGAAGAGATGGAAGTTGTTGATTGTTAAGCTTTATTTGACTTCTGGTCAAAGATTGACTTCGACTCTCAAGCCTATCCTCTGATGACGTTTCTGAAGAGAAATTTTTGCAGAGCCATTCAACTTCATAACCAATAACAACAATAATGAATGGTGAAAAAATAGCCAAGCCCACACAAGTTTTGTTCATATGCTGAGACCTATCCAACAAACCAGGAAAAGAAAAAAAATCAGCTTTTCTGAACTTTATCATCATTTATATCCAGGTTTTCACACAGTTGTTTCACCAGCCATGTCAACCAATGGTTTTGATGGCACCACCAGCCAATCAGAACCTCCACTGCTGCTTTCTGTAGTCAACATGGCTGTGTGTGTGACCAGACTCACGCTAAACATAGCAGATTCAATATATTGTAATGAAATGCAATGAAGGTAGCAAAAGGAGCAGAGGCATTAATAACTTTATATCCCAATGGAGAAATTTATCGGTAATCTATTGACGAACTCAATTGAAAACAAAACGTGTATGACACTCAAAATCTGAAAACAGATATTGAAACCACTGCAATCGTGGAATCATCAGCATAGTCACCATCATGGTCAGATATATGATTCACAATTACTAAGTTCCAGTGACTTGGAAATAGTAAAGCATTATAATTATGACATCTAACTAATGGCCAGGATATCCAGTCCTATCATGAGAATCTTAGTTCTCTAACCTTTTTCAAGAATTTCATGTGCTAGCCTTAGCAGCCTGTCACTGCACCTATTCATGGATAGTTCAAATCTCAGGCTGTCAACTTCTCGGATGTAGAGGTCAATTGCCATCCACCTTGATAACAGAGAAACATCTTTCGTCACCTGAAGTAAGAAAAATAAGGTCACACAATTATATAAGACAAATATGAGGCACGATCACCCATAGGGACAAAGCAGTACACCATAAGGGAGTCCCGTCCCCAGGACACTGGAATATGCAATTTTTGTTATTCAGGGAACCCAGAAAATAACATAAATTTCTTCCATGAAAAGGAAGGAGAGTAACTTGTAGGTTCTTTTTTTCTCATCTGTATCTTTTAAACGGTTTAAGGACAAGACAAGTATAGGCTAACAAATTAACATGAAACGCCAGAGCAATCTCACTAATCTCAGTTCACAAATCCAAATAAAGAAATATTCGGTTGTGTATGTGCTTTTGTTGCTCCAGACTCTTCTAAGCATTTAAGAAAATTCCAGTATTGGAGCACACATATACGTGTGCATCAACACTAATAGACAGGGAATGAGAGGAATGAAGAAAGTGGGAAGCATAAAATATGGAACAGTGACAAAAAAAAAAAAAAAAGAGTGAAGTGGAAGTCCAATCACTATGATAACATTCAACTGTGTTGGTGTCAAGTTTTTTACTACATGAATAAGTGAAAAATAAAATTTCATGGACAAATTTGACAAAGAGACAGAACCATTAAATTTTTCATATAATTGAAATATGTATACATATACATATAAACATTCACAATTCTACCTACGCATTTGCATCTTAAGTACAACAGCATTTTGCAGGCCATAAGTAAAAGGCATCAAAACATAATTTTTATCTCAGTCATCTGTCACTTCTCAGAAATCTCGGAGTTTTGGTTGTTAAATTAATATGACATATAGTTGGGCTATCATAATGCAGGGCTTGCTTGTAAAACTTCCATACCAATTAAGCTATGCATTATTCAAGTTGGAAAGAATACCTTTGATGTTACATTAGGGTTTCCATCTCTATCACCACCCATCCAAGATCCAAATTTAATAGGTGTGCAAGTCAAAGGAAGGGGCCGCCCTGTATGCTGTGGGAAAAGCATATGAAATTGTTAAAGATGAAAGCAGTACAACACAAGCATTCAAATTGTCAGGGCTACTGGAGATAAACCTTCTTCAAAGCACTGCTGACGCGGCGCAAGTAATGAGGTATAGCTTTCCAAAGAGACTGCTCGACAATGTTCAACCCTGAAATGTTTGAAATATTTCACAATGAATTAGATCGTTGCCAACACGTATCTAAATAATGCATGTATCTCGGGTTACCAGCCCTGGCTTCATCTACAGGAGTCGGTTTATGTCGCCTCAGCTCATCTGTTTGCCATATGGCAGTAATTTCTCTAACCTAGAAAAAGACAAATAATCAGAAACGAGTAGGAAACCAAAATTCATGTTAGCCAACACTTCTCCAAGAAACTTTCCCAAAGAAATTCAGAGAGAGGAGTGGCTCCTATTAGCACATAAGGACACGTCTCAGACACATGAAAATAACATGGACATGCATGCACATGCATACCAGTAACCCTGCTTGTGTAAGTATATAGCATGGAAATGCACACACAAGTATTCATTTTCCAGAGTCCAGAATACAGATAGGACAGACAATACCAGATCTTCAATCAGCATTTCTCGATCCTCATGAGTAAGATCAGGTCTGTCGTTGTAGTCCAAAAGATGCTGAAGAAAAGGATGCATATAGTAAATAGAGCTGGGGGAACAAGCTCTGCAGGGACAAACATCAGCTCTCTAGTATTATCTTCGTTGAAGGCGCCAAGAGACTTACAGCAATTCTGATGTGTTTGTATTGCAAGGTACGGCGATTAATTTGAGTGGGATGAGCAGTGAGAACAATCTCAACCTCCTGAAGGAACAAGAGGAAAATAAATCAGCCACATGACAGAATACTAATGCCAGATGACTGACCACATGCTGTTTGCAAATGTTAGATGCATCATTGTGTTAAATGAGGAAGCATAGTTACTAATTAAATATCTTTACATCATGCAATCCTGTCCAGAGCGCATTAAATTATGATGCCAAGATGATAATATCATAGTTCTATGCAATGGTATTCTTTCTAATCAAAATACGAGAACACTCAGTAGAGGGTAGGACCACCAGAAAGCACATAAGCCAGAAAACTGAACCTGCTTGCAGACTGTATCATAAAGCTCGTCTGGAGAGACACCCCCCTGAATCAACTGACTGAAAATGTCATCGCACGATCTTGATAAAAGTGTCAAATTCCGTGACTTCCTCACCCTGCACAAGACGATATAAGATCCCAAGAGCACATGAATACTAAATCAAACAATCTACACCCAGCAAACAAACAGACAACATGTAAATTTAAGAAAAACGTAAAAACTTCCTGCTCATCGATGATTGCACCCATTTCAATTCGTTCTCTCACAGGTCAATGTCGCCCGACCTCAGAATTCAGTAACACTATCAGTTTCAGTTCCTCTATTTACTCGGTGAATGGATTTCTTCCATTTTGAGTATAATCCAAGAAATTTCTTGGGTGTGACTCAGCAGAATCCGATAGGCAATGCTTATTTAGATAGAAGCGGTTTGATGACAGACAACAAAAGCACAGTAACTGAACCCCCGGAACACCTGAACAAACGAACAGACGTGGCCGCCTTATCAGCCATACCTGTGATGGGTTTCAGCGATTCCCATCAGATTGAGATAATGGCTGAACGCGCGGGCGAGCGTCAGGGCTTCCTCTAGCGTCATCTTCGATATCTCGGACGCGAGTTGCTTCTCTAGCAGCTCCGCCGCATCTTCGATTCCCGCCGTCCTCATGTTACAAGCGCTCTAGAAACAAAACCAAAGAACCAAAACCATCAAGATAGAAAGCATCACGCCACGCAGGCATTCACCTCTTTTTTTCCTCCATTCAGCGCCTGGCAAATCTCTGTTTCGCATCACTCGAGTTAAAAAAAATAAAAAAAAAAAAAAAAAAAAAAATAGAATCGAGAAAATCAGCATGCACGGCGCCTCTTTTTTTCTCCTTTTCACGGCACCTCTCTTCCATCATCGCGAGCCGAAACGCTTCATCGCAATCCTCAGGTTTTCGGCATCCGAACAGAGACTCCGACCGAATCGACGTGACAAAGGAGCGAAATCCAGAAACCAGCCGCAGGAGAAGAAGAAGAAGAGGAAGGAACGATAGGCGGGACGACTCGGACAGGCTAACCTCACGAGGCAAAGAGCATGCATATCAGAAGCTCGAGAAGAAGACGAGAGCACGAACCTGAGCCAGAATGCGATTCCTCTCGATCTTCTCCATGAACTTGGCCCCGACTTCTCTCTGGAGCACGTCGTTGAGGAGGTTGCCGAGCAGCTTGCAGTCGTCGTCGAAGTTCTGGAACGAGATCTCCTCCGCTATGTCGTCGGTGGTGTCCGTCATCTTCTCCGGCGAAGGAGGAGGCGGCGGCGGGGGAGGAGGAGGACCGGCCGAGCACGGAAACGAGGAGGACGCCTCGCGGCGGCGCGGCGCGGCACGGCGCGATCACGGAGAGAGAAAGAGAGAGAGAGGAGTGGTGGAGCGGAGAGCTTGAGGGAGAGCGAGCGAGCGAGCGAGTGTGATTTTTCAGTTACAGAGCGCGATTGCAGTGAACGCCGGGCCCGCGCCAAGTGATTTTGTGTTGCTTTATGCCGAGAATACCCCCCCGAGCGAGCGCGGGCGCGCACGTGGCGGGCGGAGAGGGAATGCCGGAGGGGGCAGATTCGGTCTTTTCCGGTGCCACCGCGGAGCCGCTCTGCTCCGGGACTGGGGCGCTCTCCTCGCCGCCAGGTGATTCTGGCGAATGTCGGATTATCGATTTATATTATTATTATTGTCCCCCCGCGACGTATGAGGAATCAAATATTTAAATATTTTTAGAAAGATGCCGCACGGCGCACATCCATTTCGTCTTTACTTTACACCCGATTATTATTGACGTAATTCCATTTTTTAAATCACTGATTATGTACCCGAGATTTACTCCGAAAACGACTTTACACCTCCGCCTCCATTATCTTCGCGCGCTCTTCATTTTCTTTCGGAAAAAAATGTTCATCGCAGAATTCTAAAATTTCTCGTCCATCCAAAACGCTCGAAACATTAAAAAAAAAAAAAATGAAAACCCAGATCCTAAATAAGATGCTAAGTTTACAATGAAGGACGATTCGGTCTTTTTAATGCGAGGTTTTATTTAAAGGTGTGCAAATAATATATATATAAAATAAATGATTGGATATAGTCATTCAATCATAATGGCACCTGATCCTAAATGTGTTGAAAATTTAGTAAGGTAGTTTATTTTCCGTGTAAATTTAACACATGTGACTTTAAATGAATACTAGAAAGAATGTCATGCAAGTGGTAAAAGCCTCAAACCGGCAAGATGACATTAGCCTAGCATACGAAAGCATCAACCATTACAATTGCAAAACCAAGGAGTAGGGGCAATTCAACTTGCTGCTCACATTAATCGCATGGGGATTATGCATTGAGATATGTGGTGCCTATGATTATATCTTTATATAATAAACCGAATTCAGAAAGAATTGTAGACTCGAAAATTTAACAAAATTTTGTAAAATTCCCATGTTAGTTGAACAGCAAATGAATATCATGTATCGCTTAGAAAAGGATTTAATAGTAATCCAAAAATGCCAACCAAATTATCTTGCCATCGAAAGAATCGAACCCCATCCACATTCTAAATTTAATCAACCCACCCTATAGTGAAATAAGTAATTTACTTTCTAAATTATATCAAATCACATTATTCCTTTACTCGGTTAAAATTCTTTTATAATCCCCACGAATTTGGCCGGTCGTAAGAACGAAATGCATTAGCAGAGAAATGATGCTCTGGTTGGTTATGAGGATAGATACTTGGAGATTCTTTACATTGCGAATCAGATCCCGAGGATATTCCCTTGGCTTCCCCCGTGTGAAATTCTCTTTTTAACATTTACCTCCTTGGCCCAATCCAGACTATTAACACAGTACGAAAGAAAAAGGAATATGCCGTTCGATTCCAAAAAATTGTTTATAGGATCCTTTTATTCCGTAATAAATAAATAATATTAAAAAAATTTTCTTTAAAAAAATTGCTTAAATTGCTTGAAATAATTAGTATCATCAATTAAAAGTTTATGTATAATTATTTTCGTGGACAATAAAAATATTATTTGTTAATCCATTTATGGAGAGATCATTCAAAAATAATAATTTTCAAATTAGAGGATGAATTAACTTGGCAAGTGCATTCATTCACAATAGCTTCCAAGGACACAAAGAAGTCAAAGTTCAACACATCTTTTCTTAACACGATGCCAAAATTTATTTAAGCGAAACGAGCTTTGAGCTATTAATCCTTGTATGTAAGATTGAGTCGGTAATTTTTCCTTACTCTCTCCTCAAAGAGGCGGTGTCGTGACATCGATAGAGCGGCATGGACACATAAATGTAACTATTAAAGAGAAGGCCGCGGCTTCCATACTTCGAAACTATGGTACAAGTTCGATCCTTGAGATTAATTAATGATTTCCGGAGGTACGTTAGATTTTGGAGCCCGTGACTCGTACATTTTACATAAATACAAAATCGAAAATGGGCGTGGTCCCCAGGCCCTTGATAGGAGTCGCTGTCGTATAATAAGGTCACACGGAGCAGCTCGCTTTTAAGGGGCAGGTGATGTTACGAGCTCTCACATGTTTGGACAGTTGTCCTCGAATTATTGATGTCGTGCGATTTGATCGCATCCTTTCGAAGCCGACGTGAAATAGTAATGCCAAAATCAAGAAATTAAGTAAATGGGGGTAATCATTTAAATGTGCGGTCGAAATCTAACCCACCGCCTTTTTATTTTTATTTTATTTTATGTATCTTGTGGCCGATCGTTTTACGAAGTAAATTGTTAGGCTGATTTCGGTACGTCTAGGTTTATGCAGCATGAAATTCGACATAATTCGTGTTGAGATTACTCTTGTACGCTACCGAATGGACTTTCAATTTTTTTTGTTAATCAAGAAAATAGTCGAGACTTGTGCAAGTTGATTGGATGGGTGATATCACCTATGAAACGTGATGTGCTTACTCGGTGTGTTTAATGAATGCTAGACCAATTCCCATGCCACTTCTTCGATATCCATGAGGCCCATCTATCAAGTTCTTGCGAATTATAAGAAGTTAATTACGAGGGTCTTTGCTCGGACTGATTACTAATGCAATTTCCATTTTTGCTTAAAAGTATGAAGGGTGTGTTTTGCATTTATATGCTCACGAGCCTGAAAGTTGCTTTTGCTCTGCGGGGGGAAAAGAGGCAGAGCCTACCGGTGCAAATCCGTGAAACAAGAGATGGGGTTAGCTTTCTATTGGAATTCAACGGGAGTCCCATGAAAGTAATGCTTCTTTTACTTACTCAACCCAAAAGAAAATCACATGGATCAATTTCGGAAGATACTTTCCAAACTTTTCGATAATATATTTGTGCCGTGTCACGCTCACGTGTGAGCTTTACCCAGCAATTTACCTTTTTGGTCACTTCAGCAAATCTTCGATACTAGAAAATCTCCAAAATTGTATTTTTAATTCTTACGTTAATATACATATATATAGCCTTTACGCCGATGTAACAGTGTTGGCATTTGATATCATGTCTTGTGTGTGTGTGTGTGTTGGGATCATACTTTGAAATGTATGTAGATTGGGTTTTTAGGGTGATGGAACGGATTCCTGCGTCACGTTGTGCAGAGAAAATCAAGTACTAAAAAAGCTACATTTCAGGATCGCGTATGGGCCTAAATTTACTATGATCAGGACGAGATGAGTTGTCCGGAAACGAGTACCGCTTTCATCCCGAGTCATGTTGTCCTAACAACTGACGAGAGAGCTTCTTTTCTCTTCGAATGACAACGGGTCCAATGGCCTTTTGCGAGGGCGGTCGATGGCTTCCCCGTCCTTTTATATGGAAACCCCCCGCGACATGTCGCTGTGCCCCCTTTTCGCTTGACCGCCCATTGCGAAAGTAATCTGCAATCATGTCGGGTACGTGCTCGTGCTTGTGCGCGCGTCGCGACTTTACGTAATGACGATCGTCAAAATGGCAACATAGAAAATAAAGGACAAAGCGAAATCCGTTATCCAATCTTCCGGGGACCTCAGAGCAAAAGCAAAGCGAGAGAACGAAGGGCCTCGAAGATCTTCTTGCTCCTTCGGTGGGGTCGCTTTTTTGTTTCTAGAATTGCGTTGCCCCTCGCGAATGCTGACAAGCGGCCTCTCATCTCATGTGTCGGGAATGCAATAATGGCTCATGGGCCGGGAGGGGCCATCGTACCCATTGGGTACTACCCAATATAGTCTACACACCGTCGAATTCGAACTCGATACTGGGCTATCTGCATACTTGACGTTATAAACTTGATCGAGTAGTAACTTTCTTGCTAGGACTTGACTTGATAAGAAAATTGAGATCTCGAATTGGACTCGATAATGAACCAGAGTTCGAGTTGGAATTCAATATGCTCGAATACCATTAAAGTGCCTATTTTGCAATCATTAATTATTTTGGACATGACGAAGCTCGATCGGGCTCACTAGTTTGTCGAGCTAACTATAAACGAGCTCAACTTGAAATTATGATAGCCAATATCGAATGATCATCGAGGGAAGCCTGGGCCCTGCTCGTAGGTAATTGATGAGCTCTTTGTTCGTACAAGGGGTCATTTCGATGTCTAGCGGTATGTATGGTCATGCATCGATTTCTAATATGGACTAAACAAGCATTGCTGTATGCCAAAGTTGTACTTGAGTTTGCGGTCCACATGTTCCCCTCTGCGTAGCTCCCTAATCAATCGAAGTTTGATGGTGATATATGGGGATCTTTCGCATCGAGGTAGCTGCTACATTTAGAGCCTTAGACACCATCAATTGAGTGATCAGGCGTGATTAGTAATCCTGTCATGTCAATGATTATGATTGGATGGCAAGATGGGCAAGCACTTGGACCACTTGATTGATCATGTCAAATGGCGACATGGGCACTTAATGATCGATTAACGGCGTGAGCCACCATATTAGTAAATTTTGTAAATAGATATAATGGCAAAATGGAATTGAATCAATTTTAGAAAGTATAAGGACTAGATGGACCGACAAATAGTATAAAAAAAGGTCGAGTATCTGTACCCTTATCAGTCCCCTAGTGGGGAGGCATGACCAACACGGTTACCTTTTCCAAGCGTTATCACAATAATCACACCTTTTGTAGATGTCTATTTTCAGCCATATTAACTCAATTCACTCTGAACCCGACATTCAAAACTTGATGAGTGCGTCTTTATAGGGCCATCGACATTCTAAAAGTCAAGAATCTCTTCATGCAAGCAAAGGTTCTTTTTGTTGGATATTTCAATAATATTTTGAAATATTTACAATAATAGTTTCGATAAAAGTTATGACCGCATTGAAGATCATCATTATTTTTAACGGTCTCTTAACGGTCATATAATGTCTTTTTAAATCGTTTTGTAACATTTAATTTATTTATCAAATAAATCCTCCATTATTTTACAACGGCTTTTTTAACGACTCTATTTTGTTTGAATATAAAATCTCATGAGATAATCTTGAAAATATACACTGAATGAAAGAGAGAATATCCTTCCTTTAAAAATCTTTCCTTTCATTTTCCTTGCTGGGTTATACACAAAAGTTGTTATGTTTCCTTCTAATATTCAGTGCGAAGTATAAAGCAAGGTCTTTTGTATCTTGGGAGGATAGCCGCTGAAGCCTTACGCACCGAGTTTCGTACTCTGAGGGGCGGAATTATCCTTAAAGACAGTGCTTGCACGCCTCAAACATTTCTTTTTATTTTCTAATCTTTTGTAATGTATTTCCAATAATTATTATTATTTTATGTATCCTGATATTTTCTAACAATCTAAAGGATACTTCCCTTAGGGATTCCATGGGCTTGCTTAATGGAGTTCGAGGTGGCCAATTTGATTCTCCTATCTAGGATATAGGAATGTGCTCATCTCGCTAAGAGGATTCTGAAGGTGTTGGTCGTTGAGACCGGTAGGAAGCATCATACATCATCCTCGTATTTGGTCTTGCTGATGGTCTTCCACAGGTAGACTGAGTCGTGCTATTGCAGTCGACATTTCATCTTGACCCACAATTAGTCCTTAAATCGAGAACAAAAGCTTTCTTCCACAGTTCGAATCTATTTGAATTAGAAACAAAACAGGGTTGCTCTAATCAACTATGGTAAAGAGTATGTTCATCTAATTCTCTCGTTTCTTTGCAAAAACCTATTGAAAATCATATGTGCGGGACAATTGTCTTGGCATTTCTTGCTTTTGTTGGTTTCTGGTTTTATGGTGAAATTGTGTTGGATGATTGGAGAATTATTTCGACTTTGCATTTCATGTTGGACTTTCAATTGAAATCAGAGCGAGAGCTTGTTCTGTGTGATTGTGGTAGTGTTAATTTCCACTTGTAAAGCCGGTGACATAAACAAAAATAATAAATAAATTGGTGCTTTCATCAATTTGATGATGGTTTAAGATAGCGTAGCACTTCATTCGATCTCATGTCCTTAGCTTGGGTGACTAGCTATGATGGCATGTGAATCTCATCCTTTCTTTGAGAGGAAGACTAGAATTTGTGGGTACACAGCATTGACCCGAAATGCACGGAGCCGATTCACGTCGGAATTCTACTGATGGGATACATGCTCGAATGTGGACCTTTTCAGGGAAAGTCAAGAGTGTGATATTGCTAGATAAATTTTCTTGACTGATGGAGCAATTTACTCAGACTATGTTTTGGCACATGGCGATATTTGGTTGTGTTGTGACGAGCAACACAGCATGTCTAATAATCTTGTCGAGCTAAAGTCTGATGGCTAATCTTGTGGTCCTTTAGACTTCATGCGGAAAATCTTATTGCTATTTTGAATCATCAAGGGCAACAATCATCATTGGCTATCACACACCACATCAACAGGTGAGTTCTAGCATGACAAGCTCTGAATATCTTCTCGGTGGTTTGTTATCAGGTGTGATGTATCCGCTTTAATTGAGCTGATTTTGACCATTACACCTTATTGTTAAACATGTACCCAATGTGAATTTTAGTTGGTGTTGTCTTGTTGATGTTTAGGAATAGTGACCTCGTCCATTTGAGTTTGATACTCTTGAATTTGATCAATACATATTCTCGTGCTGAAATGTGCTGGAATTAGAATTACCCATGCTGGTTGTAATTTCTCTTCTCCATTTTGGCCATGATATAGGTGGAATTTGATATACTTTTGGTCATAAATGTTTACATGCCTTTGTGATATGATAGATTCTGAAATCACATTAATTCTTTGCTAAGTAATTGGGGAATTGTGTTTTTAACATGCTTGAATTTGCTAAATGGAGCTTGGACTTGCTGGTTGCTTTGGTTCATCCGTAGATGAGAGATATTGTATCTTGTTTTATTTTATTTGAGACTTGTAAGGGTATTTTGTGAACATTTCTGTTGTGCTGGTTTGAGATGAATTCATTCTTTAAATCTATATATAAAAACCTCGGTTGAAATGTATGCTGTGTGCTTGATGGAATTCTTGAACAATATCAGTATGTGTATATGTTTAAACTAGATCAAGATTCTCTCTGTTGCTCAATTCGTTCATTTGTTTCAGTCTTTTAAGCTTCACTTAGGCTTTGTTTTATTTTTTCTTCATGAATATGTGTGGATCTTAGTCTTGCTAGTGTGTTCTTTGTAGGGCCTAAGATGATTTGCTTTAGTGAGGAAATGCATAAATTTATTTCTTTGGAGCAAAATATGAACATGAGAGAAAAAATTCATATAGTTTCTGGAATTGATTGTGAAAATGATGGTGACTAAATGTGGTATGAGCAAATGACAATATTGCATCACCAGTTAGGTGTGGTTTTCGTGATGTTCTAAGCCATTGATATCAAATTTTTGTAAATCATGCACGTTCATGGTTATGATGGTGTTATCTATTGGTTACTACTTGCTACACGCTAAAAGCCTAACACTCATGTTGCAAATGAAGAGGTTTTCTCTTACCCCCTTTGAGCTCCGAGGAGAAGTTTAGGGTTTTTCCCAATAGCATGTGTGTTATTAATTTCTTATTTTCTACTGAGGAAATAATACATGAATTTGGAGATAACGTATGTGATTGGCATTGTTTTGCTTTATTACACGAACATGAACATGCACATTTGTATGTTTGATGTGATGTTAGTTAATTATATACTTGTTATGACCTGGTGAATGTTTTTATTTATTTATTTATGATATGGGCTCTAGCCATTGGTTGTTCTACTCTTCGTATTGATATTCTCATTGTTAGGGATGCCTTCAAGATTGATTTATAGTTTGACAATCTGATATGAAGACATGGCTAAAGGCTACATGTTCCCTACTGTATGGGATGCCTCACAGTGATATAATTAAGGCATTTTACGTGGTGGATTTCCCATTGTATTAGAAGTATACAATAATGTCAATAGAATCTTGGATTCAAATGAGACAAAATCCGCTATAGATTATGTGTTCAACTTCAAAGAGATACTGTAGTTTGGAAATCAACCAAACGAAATTGTAGGGAAAATGACAATCTTGCTAAACCAAAATTCGACTTGGTTGAAGCAGATGTTTTGATGACATAATTTTGTGGTCATTTTACAGGCCAATATCATGGCCAACATGAAAGAATGTGTAGTAGACTAAGATGCTACTAGGCACGTATGTGCAAATATCCTTCTACGCTTTAGTAGGAAGGAGAAGATAAGAAAATATTTATTTTGGTATTTTGAGAACTACTATAGTTCTTGAAGAAAGGGAATATTCTTCTCAAACTTATATAAAAAAAATGAGGCTAAGTAGTTGAGAAACTCTTAGCAGATATTCCTTTGGGAATAAATTGACACCTTATGTGTCTAAGTATTGTGATTGCCGAGTGGTAATAACCATTGTAATGAAAAATTTTCAATTGTAAAGTAGACACATCTGATTGAGGGATGATGTGGTAAAGCAGCTACTTAATGATGGAATTATGTCCATTGATTATTTGAAGTCAGAAATGGATTTTGGCCAATCTTCTGACTATTCATCGAGGGGAATGGGACAAACCAGCTGAAGAAAATCAACAGTGATAGTAACCCAACCTATGTGATTGGTGATCCCATGAATTAGGTTCATATGGGTAATAACAAGTCATTTGTTGATCTAGTGCACTATTAAAAATTATTTTCCATCCTAAGATGAGAATAGTGCAAAATTACAAGGAAAAAGAGGCTAGGCTAAGCTCTTAATGAAATTCCATAGCCATTATTGGTAGTATATTAAGCTGCAGAATACACTTGATGGAATCACCTAAATAAGTGTGGAGTGGGGCCGCTCCTATGAGAATTTTTGGCGAAATTCTCTAAAGCACTTATGAATAAACCAAGCACGCACATGGCTTATTAGCGCATAACCGCGTTGAACAACAAAGTTTGTGGGAGTGCAATGTGATTGATGAAAATTATAATTCACAAAAGAAATTTTTGGTTCATAGAAGTTTCAAACTTCACTAATAATTTCGTGAATTGTATTTCATTTTCTCTAGGGCTAGTTCATAGCCTAACAAGCACCGATTTCGATGCATTACACTCTAACAACCCAGCATAATTATTGATTTTTTATTTTCAAAACCTTTTGAAATATGTGAGGGATTGTTGGACATTTCAATAATATTTAGAAATATTTACAATAATAGCTTCGATAAAAGTTATGACCGCATTGAAGACTATCATTATTTTTAACGGTCACATAACGGTTTCTTAAAGGTCATATAACGGCTTTTTAAATCGTTTTGTAACGTTTGATTTATTTCTCAAATAAATCCTCCATTATTTTACAGCGACTCTTTTAACGACTCTATTTTGTCTAAATATAAATTCTTATAAGACAATCTTGAAAATATACACGGAATGAAAGAGAGAATATCTTTCCTTTAAAAATCTTTCCTTTCATTTTCCTTGCTGGGTTATACACAAAAGTTGTTCTGTTTCCTTCTAATATTCAGTGCGGAGTATAGAGAAAGGTTTGTTATATCTTGGGAAGATAGCTGCTGAAGTCTTACGCACCGAGTTTCGTACTCCGAGGGGCGGAATTACCCTTAAGAATAGTGCTTGCACTCATTAAACATTTCTTTTTATTTTCTAATCTTTTGTAATGTATTTCCAATAATTATTATTATTTTGTGTATCCTGATATTTTCTAACACTTTCCTGTTATGATGTTAACTTTCGACCTCTTGGGAGATGGACGACTCAAACTACCCTATCATGCTAGATGGCCTAGCCATATTAAGTATATCTACAGCAACTTTGAACCATATTTTACAAGTCATATAAAGACAGACTACCATTTACTCATTTTCTCTTGAATCGCATGCCACAATGTTGATCTTATTTTTACTTTATGGGTCATTGACAAGATGAAACCTATAATCTCATCACTTCAAAGGTTAGTCAGATTCATTTTCTCACATTTTTTTCTATACTTGTAATCGGGAGTATTACTTGGATCTTTGGTGTTCGGTTATAGGGTGATCTCACTAAGGAGTAAAGAGCTTGACCTCTCATGTTGGCATTGCTCCGCCAACCTAGCATCAGATGCGTTCCTTATTTTAACATATTGGTACTCGCATGACTAACATTTTCTTAGTTTCCACCCATATATTTTTCTTCATGGGCAAAAGCGAATAAATTAGTGTGCACTGTGCAGCGGGGAGTCCCACTTCTCCGGGGTTTTCCCTCTGTTCTTGTTCTCTTTTAAATCTTTTAAAGATCTACTAAGCTCCGAATGACATCCTGTTTGTATAAACAATTTTCTACTCGGGATGATTAAATAATTTGGCCCGAGATTCCCAGACCTTTTCGTGCTGCCCAAGTCGTAGAAATCAACCAACAAAAAGAAAAAAGTCGTAGAAACAGAGTGTAATCCACTTGGCAGGTCCCTAGTGGAGCAAAAACAGAGGAACAGTCAAACTGTCAAACCAAAAAAAGCGCAAGCGTCAAGTCAGCAATGGGCGGGAACTGGTGGAAAGCAAAAATGGCGGGGGGGAAACAGCCCACGAAACTCCCTCTCCTTTAAAAAAAAAAAATTCCCAACTCCCTATATAAAAATCGAATCGTCTACTGGAAATCCACCCTCGAAACAATTTCAATCTCACTTCTTAAGAAGATGGCAGACCGATCGTCGCCGGCGCCGGCGCCCGTTCCGCGGGTGGCGGTGGTCGCGTTCTTGCTCAAGGGCAGAGCGGTGCTCCTGGGCCGCCGCCGCTCCTCCGTCGGCGACTCCACCTTCGCACTCCCCGGCGGCCACCTCGAATTCGGTCCTCTCTCTCTCTCTCTCTCTCTCTTCCCAATCAAATCATTCTTGGAATAGCCATAGACCGGAGAAACAATCGGTTTCCATCGCGAGCTGATCTCGGGTGTGGGTGGTTTCAGGGGAGAGCTTCGAGGAGTGCGCCGCGAGGGAGGTGGAGGAAGAGACGGGCCTCAAGATCGACGGAACGGAGCTCCTGACGGTCACCAACAACGTGTTCTTGGAGGAGCCCAAGCCGGCGCACTACGTCACCGTGTTCTTGCGCTCGCGTTTGGCCAGCCCCGAGCAGGAGCCCGAGAACCGCGAGCCCGACAAGTGCCACGGCTGGGGTTGGTACGACTGGGACGACCTCCCGAGCCCGCTGTTCTGGCCGCTCGAGAAGATGGTCCGGAGCGGGTTCGACCCCTTCCCTCCTCAAGCCTCGCGAAGAGCCGAGAATTGATCGATTCGATTCGCGATTCGATGCCACTGTCTCGTGGCGATCATGTTTCTGATTAGTAAGTTGGTGGGTCATTCGGGAGTCTTTCGAGGGGTTGGATTAGATCCCTCGTTTCATAGCCAGAAGTATGCTTTTGCTTCCTCTTTAGGTTTGAACGTTTCTTCTCCATGGATGTTGGATTGATGAAGTTTCCCTCTGTTTCGTTCAACGGTTACAGTGCAAAGACGTATTACTTTACTTGATAGATTAGGGCAAGTGTCATGGAGGTAGCAAACGAGTAGGCCTAAGTCGGGTTTGGGTTGGATTTCATGCGGAGGAACCAAATCGGCCTAATTATCTCAAATTGGTTCATTAGAAAATTGACCCATATTATATATACATCTATATAAATTCTTCTATATTATATATAAATTCTTCTTCAGGTATTGTTTCTAAGTCTGCCACCCAGACTCTAGATTACTATAATTGGTCTCTCCTTGCTGAAGAAGATTCGATCTTTTCTCCACCAAAGTCGCATAACAAATATGCACTACTATATCTTTCTCCTCTCTCCTTATTATCTTATACTAATTAGTTGCTTTCTACTTGGATAATTAAATTTTATGTGTACCTTTCACAATTAATGATACGTCGAAATAATGTTGTATATATTCTAAAATGTTTTGTACTCCATCAATTGCATTTTTTTTTTATCATAATTCGCTCGATGCTCTGGTAAAGATTTAGTTTTTCTATAGTATATCGTGAAAATCCGTAACATGATTTCCTAATCCATGCACAAGCTAAACGTGAAAATGTGCCAGAGAAAAAATTCTTGGCGTGTTTGGATAAAGGCTATTTGATTTTAAAGTCCCACCGATCTTGCTCGAACACATTAATTTTAATTATGGCTGGGCCTAAGCAACAAAATAGGCCCAACTCGCAACCTTTAGGCAGAACCTATGTTTATCCAAATAAATTGATTTTAAGAGTCCCATGCTAAACTACAAATAACTACCCCTCCTCCACCAACCATCACCACTTTGGGTGCCCAAGAACAATTTTACGAATGCAAAAATAGATCTGAAAGTTTTTACACAATAAAATAATGTATTTTGATAGCGGTGTCCTAGTGTCACTTGTTAAATAAGTAAATAGAAAATTTTACAATTCACAATGCATAATTTTTCTTTTATAATGTGTAATTACTGTCTGCAAAATTGAAACATTTCTGAGTAAGCATGCTTAATTCTAGAGACATTTGTTAATAAAGCCCTTTATTGATTTTGAGCATAACTATTTACAAAATGCAAAAGCAAAACAATTAAGAAAAAGGACATATTTGCTCAAAAGAATCTTGGCAATCACCGCATGATGCTTGTCAAATGTTCTCTCTTTGCGCGCTCCAAGGGATGGAAGGAGGGGGGTGCATGGAACAAGTTGCCGTCCTCAAGCTCGGCTAATTAGGAAAATTACTCAATCAGTCCTTTCATCATATCAACGATTTTTGGTGAAGGTTTAGGATCATATTAAAGTTTCGTACAAAGATTGAGGACCCAATTAACAATATTGGAAAGTTCAGGATCGGATTGGTGTATTAAAATAGATTATGAATGGTTGGACAATTTTCCAAGTTCAAAATGCCACAAGTAGACGACATCTCCGCAATTCTATCTCATAGAAAATTAATCCAGAGTTGGGTTCCATGCCATGCCATGCGTGGATGGATTATTGGACCAAAACGTTCTTTTGTCGCACCACGACACACGCGAGCATGTCGCTAATTCTAATCTATTCGTGGAAGTCCATGCGAAGATGTTTGAGTTAACTTAACGATCGAAAAATCGAGAAAGGCCACTACAAATCTATGGGCACCCATGGAAAACAGGGAGGGGGACGTGTACTTTTAATTAAGAGTTGGTGCGATTTGAGGATCGTGGTTAGTTGATCCGTGAGCCCGATTGGGTCCCCCCTGCCCCTCCCTTTTCATTATCCCACGACGTTTGCGTGGCTCGAATTTCGTACCCGGTTTGACTCGTGGAAGAAAAGAATATGGGGGAATCCAATTTCTGCTCGGGATCCACCAATTTCAAACCCTATTTCGATCGATTTGCGTGATGATCGGAGGAGGTTTATGTCTCTCGCTCTAGACAGGTAGCGAGCACGTTCCCGAATAGGGGGGAATCAGCTCGGCTTATCCTGTTATTCATAGGCACGACAAATGGGACATGCATGGCCTCGGGATATATAGTTTCTTACCCCTAGGATCCTCTTTTAATAGCACTCTCCTTTCCAAATTCCCAATTTTCAATTTCCTTGGACAATACATCCATATTCATAAGGGGCGGACATAAGCAAAAAGGACACAGTAAAATTCTTATTTGTGTAGCAATATGTTGCAATGGTGTAAACATGGTCATCAAATTGTGTGATGAAAATGATCTAGGTGGGATGAGAGTTGGCAAGCGTGAGGCAAACATCTCTTTAGGAATACATATTGTGTAGGGCGGATGGTAGATTTGTCAATATGAGTCATAAACCCATTTTTTAACTCATATTTAATAGGTTAAGTTGTTACATGAGTTAATTATATTCAATAAATAGATTTATATCTAATTTTATGGGTCATAAATGGGTTTAATATGGGTTGTTAATGGGTTCACAAATTATTTGGAGCCAACCACCCTCCTCCATGACTCTCTACCTTCTTTATTTTGCGCTCACCAATTCGGTACTTTTGCCTTAATTTGGGTATGAATTTTTCTTAAGTAGATAAAATAGAGTAGTGTTTTAATAATATGGATCGGATTAGGCATAAGTTGGGTCATTATAAATCAATAGATATATCGCGTAAAAATGAGTTAAATTAGTTAATTTGAATTGGATGATTTTCGATGTATGAACCATCTCACTCGTTTGACGAATCTAACCAACGGCAACCGTGTGGGTAGGAGTCCGTGCGGTGGTGCTTAGGTCGGAGTGGGGAAGGAGCACGTAATGCTGAAGGGGCTCCAGCAGCGGTTGTGGGACGGTTCGGGTGGGTACTGGGTCGCCCTGGTTGGCGCGTCCTTACCTTGCCAAACTTTAACCGTTACCAATGCAAAGCCAGAGTTTTTTTTGTCCGTGCTCCCCTCCCACCAATCGTGGTCTAACTGTCGTTTCAACTGTCCAAATCAGAGTAACGTCGCTTTCGATTAGGAAAATCGGGTGTCCATTTGCCGACTACAGTGGGAGTCTTTTTACCCACCAATCCAAACTAACCGCTCTTTCCCCTAATCCTTCATTTTCTGACCATGTCCTGTCAAGTTGCCCTGACCTCGGTAGGACCTTGGACCCTAAAAAGCTCAACAGTAGCCTTTTTGCATCGTCACTTCGGCGGATCCGCCCACCCGGACGGACCGGAACCTTTTAATATTAAAAAAAAAAAATTACTAAAAAAAACCCTAGATTAGATCTCATCTCCTCACTTTCTCTTTGTCGGTTCTCTCTCTTTGTCTCTTCCTCGGTTCCTCCTAATCCTATCGCCATTTCGATTCCTCCCCGAGTGTCGACGCGTCGCCGCCTTTGCTCCTCCGCCGCTACTATTTGCCCCTCGCGTCGGTGCCACCCGCCACAGCCGCGGAAAATTGTTTCGCGACCGTTCTATGTTGAAAATCGACCATAGACCTCCTCCCCTCCTTCCCAACTCATAGACCCGACCGTTCTATGTTGAAAATCAAAATTGTTTCGCGTCAAGATCGGTTGTGGATCTCCATGGATCCAGGACCGGGGAACCGTGACCGTTCCTGGGGTGGATCCTGTGATCCATGCAACAAACGGGGTGGATCCCGGTTCCAATTTTTCGAAACCGGTCCTTAGTGGGCGGTTCCCGGTTCTAGGTCGGGAACCGCCCGCCCGGACCATGCACACCCCTACTCGGTAGGACCTTGGACCCTAAAAAGCTCAACAGTAGCCTTTTTGCATCGTCACTTCCGCGGATTAGACCTCCGATCTCCTCTTCCTTGTCTCGTTCCTCGGACTTTTTGTCTGTGCGCTTTGGTCTTCCGTTGTTAACAGTTAGGTGGGACTGATCACCTTCCCTCCGTCTCTATTCTCTCACCCGTTTCTTCTCCTTCTCCTCCTTCTTCATCGAGTCCCACAAGAGCTGACAAGACACAAGAGCACAGAAGAACGACCCCACACCAACTCTCATATATATTTCTTTCCAACTCCCCGGCATTTCAGCATCCTCTTCCTGCAAGCAACAAAATTTAGTTTGCTTCTCTCTCTCTCTCTCTGAGTGATGAAGACAATCCTCTCAGGCTCGCCCCGCGAGTCCTCCTTCTCTTTCTCCCGGCGCTACTTCAACTGGAGAAAGAAGCTGACCAACGACGACGAAGACCAGACCCTCAACTTCAAGTTCAGCTCCTCCTCGGATCACTTCTTCGACGACGACGACGACGGCGGCCCCATCCACGGCGAGCCCGAGTACCCGGTCCCCAACTCTCTCGCCCCCTTCCAGGCCCCGCCGAAGAAGCTCCCGAAGCTCCGCTCCGCGCTCCACCTCTTCGGGAAGAAGCGCTCCAAGTTCCACGCCATGCGCAGGACGCACGTGGTCGGGACGCTCTTCGGCAACCGGCGGGGCCACGTCCACTTCGCGTTCCAGGACGACCCGAGCTCGGCCCCGGCCTTCATGATCCAGCTGGCGATGCCGACGAGCGTCCTGGTGCGCGAGATGGCGTCGGGGCTCGTCCGGATCGCCCTCGAGTGCGATAAGAAGGCGACGGCGGCGGCGGCGGTGGAGGCCGCCAAGAAGAAGAATAAGAAGAAGAATGGCGGGAAGCTCACGGAGGAGGGGGTGTGGACGACGTACTGCAACGGGAGGAAGTGTGGCTACGCGCTGCGGAGGGAGTGCGGCGAGGAGGAGGAGAAAGTGCTGAGGGCGCTGGAAGTGGTCACGATGGGGGCCGGGGTATTGCCGGCCGACGAGGGCGACACGGCGGCGGGGGAGGAGGGGGAGATGATGTACATGAGGGCGAGGTTCGAGAGGGTGGTCGGCTCCGGGGATTCGGAGGCGTTCTACATGGTGAGCCCTGACGGGGGCGGCGGCCCCGAGCTCAGCCTCTACTTGCTCAGAGTTTGAGCTTCATGATGAAAGATGAAACGGTGGTTGGCCTTCATGAGGTTAATTAAGGTCGAGAAAGTTGCCTTGTTGTTTTTGAGTTTTGGCTTGTTTTTTTTTGCTTTGTTTTGCTGTTCTTTTTTCTTTGGAGTTTGGACTGATGTGTTCTTAGTATTACTTCAGCAGCCGAAGGTGGTGAATTGACTTGAGTATTTCCGTAGTATGAATAGACTCTTGAGGGGTAAGGTGGGCAGCGAATGAAGAACATCGACGTTTGTCTCGGTTTGTTTTGACTAGACTAAGCTGCGATCATTAGTGACTTTTCAAGTTTTATTGCTATTGGCAAACTACAATGACGACGATGTGATAGTCAAATCCAGGTTTTTTCATCTTCTATTACTTGATTTGCCAATGAGAAGGGAGAATGACGATACGTGCGTCTCCTCGTTATTATGAATTTATGATGACGTTCATCATATTAAATGATTTTTTTTGACATCATAAATATATTGAATCCTACGCTTTAAGGCCGCCAACCTCAGAGTTTACAATTTTGACTTATAACTTGCGTACGGTTAGCATATATCCTATAGCTAAAAAACTATGCCCTTGTTCCGCCGAGGATGTTCTCCGACGAAATATCTTTTATTGAAGGTTAATACTTTGGCTCTTTTCTTTTTTTAATATTTTGGGTTCTGCATCGATTTGGAAATAAAATAACAGCTTCTAATGGTTATAATTATTTGTAAAGGAAATAAATTTAAAGTATTCAATAGTAGATATGATACGATAGATGATGACTAAAATGCGAATGGTAGAAATAACAAGTGCATTGTGTTCTCAGTAATTTTTCCTGTCCTCCCTACAGCTACTCTCCTTTGGCTATTTATAGCCAGATGGAGATGGAGTGAATAACTACCATAGTAGTTACTACTTCAAATTCAAAATCTTCCCAGAATATTGGGCATGTTCTTCGGTAACCTTATTGTGTTATCCACACAGTGCTTGTATCGACTGCTTCGGTAACTTCTCTCTTTCTTATCATGGGCCCAATGGGCCTCATCGGTTAACCAGAGCCCATGAGGTCAACTTTTGTGTCAACAACAGTCATTTACTCTGATATGCGTGAATCGGATTGTTTTACATGCGGGCTAAATTTCATTTTCTGGGTCCCTATGCTCTAGAGCCCATTGGATTAAGATCACCTCGGTTGAGGTTATAATCAAATGCACTGAACTTTGAATTCACTTACAACTAAGTGACTTTGATCATTTCTGGAAACAATTTTAAGGGAAGATCAACATGGCTTCTAATATGAAATTTTTTTGTTCCTTAGACAGACTTATAATAGTCGATGTGGTTTCATTTTCATTTCAAAATCCATTGGTCAGGCATGGGATGCCAGAACTAGATGTCTCCTGAAGAGTAGATGAGCGGCTCATACAACCATGATTGTCAATTTGAAAGGACATTTGGTGCCTCAAATTGTCAAACGATGATTTCATTTGAGCTCATCATGGACACCCTCTGCAAATGTCCCATGTACCGTGCCCCAACAAAATAACTAAAAAAGTCATAAACTTATTATGTTTGTGCTATTTCATTCTTAAACATTTTGATTTGACCAAATTAGTCCAAACTTTCTGACAATGTAGTCCATCTAGTTAATTTTAATTAGAAATTACTAATGTGAACATTGGTTATCTTAGGTGGCACCATTCATGCTGATGTGAACAACTCATTTTAGCTTTTTAAATATTTTCTAAATTATTTATTTAGTTTTTTTTTTTCACTATCACCAATAAGGGTCGCTGGAGCTTGTTAGCTACTAGGCAAGTGCTGCGAAGTCCTCACTTGACCTTGCCCACACAATTGTGGCCTCGCTTAGATCCAAGTGAGGCTAGGTGAGAGCCATGACCCTCACCGAATGGTTGGAGAGCTTTGATGCCCACCTTAGTGCAAAAAAAGAAAGAAGGAAAAGAGAAAATAAAGAAAAAATAAATGAAAAATTCAGAAAAATAATTAAAAAATTAAGAAAATTGTTCTTGTCTACACTAATCAAATTAGTAGGGCGCTAATATCCACATCAGTGAATTTTCAACCAAATTTAGCCGAATAGACTACATCGACAAATTTATAAAAATGTTTTGGATTAATTTGGTTAAATTGAAAGATCTATTATTGAATTGACATAAAATGTAATAGATTTATAATTTTTTTTTTTTTAAAGTATCCCGCTGGACCTCGATCTTGATCATTGGTTTCTACGGCATGTTCTTTATCCGCAAATCGAGGGATGATCTGGTCGCTAGCTAATTTAAAAAAAAAAAATCACCTAAAGCCAAAGGGTCATAGAGTTATAGGTGTCCAATATCAACCATTAACTAACTATGTGACTGGACTTGAGAAGTTGGTCAACCATATGGCCATGAAACCATATTATTTGTATGGTTGTCTTCATTTTATTTTTTTGGCATGAATGATCATTTTTTTCCAGTCCTCGTCACTCCATAAAACATTTTGAGTAGACATTTACAAGCTAATAGAAGCAAATTTTTTAGATGCACTTGGAGCATTATTTAGCTAACATTGAATTATTCATGGATCCTCTAAGTTCTATTTGTAATATTACTTTCTTAAAGAATAATAAAGAAATCCCTAACATTTCGTATTTCGTGATTAGTCTAGTGGATGATCGAGCGTTGCCACGAAAAAAATTGAACTCCCAATGACTAGATCAGAACTGGGGTGTAGAGCACATATGGGTCAAGGGCAAATAGTAAAGCTTCAGCTCTAGGAGAATCATATATGGGCCAGTAAGAAACAGTCCATTAACACATCTTCAAACGGGCCTTTTTTTTTTTTAAAAACCCCAAAGAGGATAAGCCACTTTGATGTGCGTGGGAGAGAGAGAGAATGTATTCGCTGCGAAAAGAGAAGCCGTAGTCGCCGAGATAGAGAATCCAAGAAAGTTTGGACCTAGAAAACTCATTCGTGTCTAGGAAAACGATTTCCGGTTTTTTAATCTCGGAAGTCATTTTCCTGATCTTTTAATTTGAGTTTCGCCAATAAAGCGAAACTGTTTCCACTTACTATCTAATATTTTGTCAACGGACATAGAATAAAGAGGAAAACAATATGCTGCCTTAAGCATCTTCAAATTCTCCATCAAATGCATGATTAATCTCGTAGGACAACAATGAGTATGTATCGCGCTTTTGCATATCTCTCTTGAGTCAATTTCCGTGCACTAGATTAAGCCCACTTTCCTAGCCCAATCAAAGTAAGCATCCATGCCCCAATTAGAGAAATTGGACCGCATTTGCTTTCTGGTGACCCAATTCAATTTGATTGACCGGAACAAGATGGATATGCCCAGTCGATGGCTCGCCCCGTGCTACAGCAGCCACTCCCTCAGTCTCTAAATGAACATTTGAGAAATAATTGCAATCCATCATCTTAAGTGCATTCTAATCATTTTTGACATTTCAAATTAATTTCATTTTGTCAAACGGAATTCAAAATGTAAAAATAGGTATAATGACATTTCAACTTTTCAATTGTACCAATTTAGTAAACATTTTTACGTTTTTACTAATTGGGTCTATCTAGCTAATTTAGGTTGGAAATTGCTCGCATGGACACCGGCACGTGACACGACCGACATTGATGTAAATCTTTTAAAAATAAATTTAAATATTTTTTGATTTTTTAATCATTTTTATTTTTTCTTTCCTTTTTTTTTTTTTTTTTTTTTAAATTGAGGGTAGGCAATTGGCATTGAGCAAGGGCTCGCAGGCCATGTTGGAGCCAGCAAGGGCATCATTGCCCTTGCCCAGACCTCCAAGGCCTGCATCAGATTTGGGTCAAGCGAGGGCTATAATGACTGTGCCACATAGGACAACAAATGATTGTTGTCGGCCAGTAGTCCAAAAAGATTTTTTTTAATAAAAAATAAAAAATATTTAAAATTAATATCATATTAGCGTTGGTCGTGTCACGTAAGTTGGCCAATGTCCACATTAGCAATTTTTGGCCTAAAATGGTCGGATGAACTTAATTGGCAAAAGGTTAAAAAGGTTGAGAACTAAATTAGTACAATTAAAAAGTCTAAGACTAAATTGATACAAATGTAATAAATTTAAAACTTTTTTTTATACTTTTCCCATCAAAATACACATTTTATACCGTTCTCTACATCACTCCATTTCGTACAGATTCCTTAATTACTCCTAGATGACCCTAAGTCCACTCTATCGTGGTGAAATTAAACCCAGGAACGATAATTGAGGAGGCACTCGCCTCGTGCAAGGCATGTTGCCATGCCCCCATCCCCACCCACATGGAACATTCGGGTTTTGCCGCCCCATTTGTCTCGTCCCACATTTATTCGATCTTAAAGTTAATTTTAAAATACGTACTTTATATCTAATTCCACTCGGATTCTCTAATCTTGAAGAAAAAGCAAAGGAAAGCCGATAGTAAAATATTAATCTAACAAAAAAGACGACGAAGAAATAAGTCGCACAAACAACCGCGTAGAAATGATGGTGTTTATTCCTTATGGATCAAATTCTCATCCCTGAATTAACCCTAACGAAAAGCATAACCGATATGTATTTTTTCTGCGACGGCTATTAGAAATCGATACCCATTTGCCATAATCATCTCCCAACGATGAGACGCTTGTTCCAAGCCCAACCCCCTTTGTCCCACGGAAAAGAAATAGTCATATGCCAACTTTTTCGTGTATAAATTTAAAGGTCTTACCTAACAGCTAGAAGATCTAGGCAAACATTGGAAGAGGATGCTAAAATGTCGGAATACAGCGCTATGGTCTAGAGATCAAGCAGCATTCCATTCGTTCATTCATGCCATTTCTCCTTCTATTTCCATAATTTGACTTCTTTACACAATAATAAATCGCTTCCTTAGTATATTTGAAATTCCCGACAACGGTCTCTTTCCCTCGATATCTCTCACTCTAAAGGATTAATTTTTCTAATTAACATGATCACATACACTTTTCTCAAAAGCACGATGCTCGCAATAACATGACAACGTTTCGGAATCTCTCGAGATTTTAGGCCTATTCCAAGATTCCTATTAGGGTTTGAGCACTAAGAAACTGATGATATGACCTTTCTTTCTTTACACCGACATGCATCCTTTTTTTATAATATAAGGGAGTCTTCATGCGTCTTTATTGTTTACACGAAGGAACAAAAAAGCTAAATGATTCCATGCACAAGCTGACAGAATCGTTAGTTAATCCATTAACGCGCTTAGCTTTCTATTATTCTACCAATACAGTCCTGTGCTTGGTAAAGATTATGCGTACACATCATGTTAATCTATGTAAATTACACTTTGGTGAAAAAAGAAGAAGAATATATGTAAACAAATACATGTACATATATCATACACATGCATATGTACATATATATTCATGCATTATTTTATTTATTTTTTATTATATTTTTCGACTTTACTGATTTAGCTTTCACTAAAGTGATTGTGTTAAAAGTGGATTGTGACTTTGGCTATGTTATGCAACAAAATGTTAATAATCAGGCCCCCCCAAAAGAAACACCATAGAAAGTAGAAAGATTATAAACTTTATATGCAAGATTGATGGACCAAAGACTCAATTAGGCTTTTAGCCGAATTAACACTAACCTAACCGACGCCGGCCGGGGTGAGTGGGGCCAGCTTATGCCGCCCTAGTCTACTCCCAACGAACCCTATTCAAGATTTCAACTTTGACTTTCTCCCTTCGCCCTTTGGAGGCTTTTTCAGCTATGGTTGGGGAAAAAATACGATCCGGATGGTGGCTTTTCTACGCCATCAAAGTCAACTCTCAACACCCACGTTTTCAGAGAGAGAGAGAGAGAGAGAGAGATTTGATCAGCATTCTGATCTTACTGAATAATAACCCTTTCCTCTATAATTTGTAGTGGATTTTTCACATGCTTTTGGAGAACAAACAAAAGAACATCTTCTCTGTACAGTATAACTCGAAACGTACGATCACAAAGCCCCCCCAAAAAAAAAGGAAGAAGGAAAAAAAAGGCATCAATCAATCATCGATCAGCCCCTTAGAAATCTTTTCTTGCTGGGCTCTTGATCCATCCCGTAATCAAATCCTCTCTGCTATAATTCTATACCCTGAAAAAAATGAAAACCTTGGGACCAGAAAAATAGAGAAGCGGCTCAAAAACCTACGCACCCTCCATGCCGATGATCCCCCTCAGTCCTGGGGCTCCGAGTCGGTTTCCGAGTCGGTTTCGTCGTTGTGTCTCTTCGAAGGTCCGGAAGGCGGCACTGTGGATCCCTTGGGGAAGAAGTTGAAGACCCGGCCTCGGTGCCGGAAGCTGGTAACGCCCTCCTGGCGGCGAGGCTGGTCCCAATTCAGGGCGACTCGCGGCGAGGCCGGGTTCGCCATCCCGAGATGGCGGGCAGCGGAGCAAGAATTCACGAGCAGCAGGATCAGAACAGAGACCCGCAGGAGCTTCGACAGGAGGGTTCTGGATCTCGACGAAGGAGATGAAGATGGAGAGGACGAAGAGGCGGCCATCGGGAGGGCGTCGGTGTTTTGGTTTTGTGGAGAGCCTTCGTAGGGTTCTGGAGGGGCTTAAATCTTTTCGGAACGAGATGCTGTCCGCGTCCGATATATATAGATTTGAATTAGGACGGCTCGCAAGGCATGCACAGAGAGAGGGAAAGAAAGGGAAAGAGAGAGAGAGAGAGAGAGAGAGAGAGAGAGAGAGAAGGAAGTGAGATTTACGCTAAAAATGTCAAAGGGAGGCGCATAAAAAAGTATTTTTTTGCATGGATTTTCTTTTGTTTTTTCCAACTTTATAGGCTCCGGGGACGGACTGCCGTCGGATTTCTCCTATCGATTTTTCCGGGTCAATAGTTAGAGCATTTTCTTGGAAATTCCTGTTCCCATTGTAGGTAAAAAGGGGGTACGAGGACGCCGACGAACGCGAAAAACATGGAGTAACAGTCAAATACCGAAGGTTGGACCGCCATCATCTGTTTTTTTGACAAAGATTTCCCATGGCCATGTTCCCACGTCGCCTGAAACAGTGTCGAGGCTTCCTCCTTCGTGAGGAACCAAGCCACGAAAATAAAAGAGAGATTGTAATCAAATGGGCTGTTGCTTGGGGAATTGGTATAACAAAAAATGAAGAGAAAAATTCAGAGTCGTCTTGCCTAATTTCAAGAAGTAGCCTGCAATGCATGTGTTTATGTCACGTTTGTTCGGTTCACAATAATAGAACTTATAAAGTTATATTTCAGTCATATAACGAGAAGAGAGATTTCTATTTTCAAAGAGAAGGAATAGTCCGTCTATCAACTACGCACCTAGCCAATTGTCATAGATATGTAATATATAGAGGGCGATGTTTAAGAAGTTCTTGGTAATAAAACTCCACCTACCAATTTAAGGAATCTATTACATGCTCATGGCTCATGACCGGGGAGTTAGAGTCGGGAGCTCGACATTATCGTCGCCACCTAATCAAAGGATGTTAATACCATCGAAGGTAATTAAGTCCGCCGTGCACGCATTGACAACTAAGTGCCCTGGCACCACGATTCGCGGAACATAATAACTTGACGAGAAAGAGAGTTCTTGGTGGGGATGTAATAAGAGGACCACACTAGTCCAAAAGACCATCTTAGCCGAGCTAATTTCTTGAAGAACTTCCCAAGTCACAAAGTCACGAGTTAGAAGTCACGTACTTAAGTCCGCCATCGAAAATTGCTGCGACTGAGCTCGAGCCAGACCTAATTTTTCCCCCCCTCGCGTCACCTACTCGACAGGGAGGACGTGGAATTCGATGCCAATTCAGAAGGCCCAAGGAATCTTTTGCGTGCGAAGCTCTCATAAGAAATCAAAGCTCCGCCCCACAATTCACCGCTGTAAGCACCCTCGCTGACGTTGATGGGACCATCACGATGACTCCCTCCCACCCTAATCCCACCACTTCTCTCTCTCTCTTTTCGGAATAAGCATCACCTTATCAATAAGACGATGTCATAAAAAAAAAAAAGAACCATAAAAAATGTATTAATTATTTTCCGAGTCAAAGCGGAGAGAGGTCGTCATCATGTGGGGTTATGATTGTATTTTTTTAATTTTTTTTTTTTTGCCCCCTCTTTCCAAATGGTGTGTGTACCATTAAGCAAGGGTGTAAAAGAAGGAATCGAGAAATGGGTCGGCCTTGGCGACTTTGAACGGAGGAGGAGGAGGCGACGAGAGATCGATCCAATACGTGTTGAAACGGGAGTGGGACGGATGACGTGCGTCTTCGGGTTGGTTGGCGAGGACGGAGGGGAGGTTCGTCCATGTCGAAAGTCAACGCGCGCCGGTGGATCCGGACCGTCGGTTTTGCGGGAGGGAAGGGAGGGGGAAAGAGAGCGGGAATTAGGCGAGAGACGAGGAAAAATGGATGGACCCCCCGGTGAGACCGACATTCGGAGGCAGGTGAAAGGGCGTTCCAACACGACATCATTTCTCCATGCGAATCTCGGACAGAGATTTTCCTCTTCATTTTCTATCCCCCTCTCTCTATTTTTTTTTTTTTCCATTAAGGATTCGCGTGTACATAAAGTATCTTATAAGTTATAACTCGCTTATTCGGAAAAGAAAACAATGTGGAGCTTCTTTTTTTCACGAAAGTTTGGTTTTGAGAAGGAAAATGCGGGGTGGGGACGGTCGTCGAAGGCGTCTTGCCAACGGTTTCAAGTGGAAGACGTTTTCTCGGCCCGTTCAAATTCCCGGGTCATTTTCCCGGGAAACGCTCGGCGTCAAACCCCTCTCGCAGTCACGCCATCCCCCGCGGTCCTACCATCTCCTCATACTTTTTTGGCATTTTTATGAGAGTTACTAACATTAAATCCTAAAAGATGCACATCCCTACTTGGAAAAAAAAATATCAAATCAAGCCTGGCCTCTCGCTGGAACTTTAGATACCTTTCAAGGAATTTGATCGCAAAAGCAACCCGCGTAAGCTCGTTCCCCCGAGAGTCGACTTCTTTCTCACGGAGATTTCCAATAGCTTTCGTGGTTTCTCCATTAATAAGCGGCTTGGTCAAGCGGAGCACGTCCGGATCGGTTAAATTTACCTATCTTAAATGCTTCATGTTCGTGTCAATACACGAACCATCCCTTCGATTGACTTGCTTTCAATGTCAAGTCTCGCCAAGGCTCGTTTGCCTCCCTACCAGCGCAAAGAAACTATCCCGAAACCGACCGCCAGCCAAGTCACTGGGCGTCGGCCGAAATGACGAACGAACGGAGGAGTCAAAGACGTTCCCCAGCATTAAGTGCTCTGCTTTAGAATTAATTCGGTCCACAGCTTGCCCGAGTCGTGGAGAACAAGCCACGCATCTTTGAACGTGATGAGCTCGATTGCAATGCCGGTCCACACTGGGGACTCCAGACGCGCGTAAACGTCGTGGAGCACGTAGCGGAAGACCTAAGGTGAAATTTCCAAGATTCAAAAGCTCCCTTTTACCAATTCATTTCCACGGTCAACACCAGTTCCATTAAGGACGACTTATTGCCAATATCATGGAGATTAGACGAATGAATGGGGGGAAGAATTGAGCTGTAATTCTGGACGGAGTCAAAGGTTGGCCAGGCGAGGTCGTGCATTACGTGGTATACGGATGGATGGGGGCGTGCCCCAAAAGTTCCGGCCTTGCAAAGTTGTCAGCTTCTTGATTAGGCTCGTGTTCCTATCATGGGGGGTAAAAAGAAAGACTAAACTGACTCGGATTCCTTCACTTTGCTGCCGATTTTGGTAAGCCGGATACAATGAATTTTCTCGGGCCATGTCCAACTTCCTTTTCCATGCACTGAAAAGTATAGACTGATGTATATGTGTGGCGTGCTGCTAAACAGATTGGCTTGATGATAAAAAGGGTCATCCGTCTTTCAAGAGGTCGAAAGTTCAATTTTTGTCATGAGTGAACATTTGAATTGCTCGTACTGCATTACCTAGTTGTAATTTGTACCTCGTATAGAGAGAAATTCAGCGTCTTAGTGAAGATGAGGAGCCAAACACACCGTGGCGGGTGCAAGATCTTTTTAATAACAATAAAAAATGATTCCTAGCTATAGGGTATACCTTGTGTGGATAGAAATATGGTGTCTTAGTGAATGTGAAGTGATGGGCTCATCAATTTTGAACTTTCAAATCACGGATGGTATGAAATAGCGATAGTACAACACCAAAAATTACATGATGGGTACGATACCCTTATAATATCATTCAACAGGACCCCTATACTTCCAAAAAGATCCCTAGGTTGGCCCCCTAGCTCTTTCGCTAATATAGAAATGTGTGTAGTGTGTACGCATGGCAACTTTGGTCTTCAACTCTCATATCCAACTTTCCTTCCAATCTCTTTCGCATTTAGTCACATCAAAGCATGTTGCCGTAATCTCCTAGCACAATTACCTATCAAAATCAAGAGCGATGTGAGTTCAGGAACTAAAAGTCCAACCAACTGCAACTTTCTTAGGCAATGATCATCGCAACAATGGTGTATTTTACTATTGCAACTCGTATTTAGAAAGTACATAGAAGACTTAGAATCCATAAGATAATACATGCGTCCCAACTTTGTCAATCTCGTAGCACCGAACTAGGAACGACGGGATCGGTTTAGGTTATGCGCACTGGCTAGGGAAGGAGACTTGATCAAGGAAGGAATAATCTTGTTGACAAAATAGCTTGAACATAGAATATTTTAAAATTAAAGAGGCGTCCTTCATAAGAAACATAGGATTAGGGCATAAAAGAATGGTGGTGATGAGGATGGAAAACTAAAATTGCATTCAATCTCATCGCTTGGACTTGGGTCGCAAGAAGTATCCATGTCAATAGAAGAAAATTAAAATTTAATGAAGAATTGGAGACTAAAAGCTAAGTTTCATTTCACAATTTGAAAATGTATCTCAAACCGGAAATTCAAAAAATAAAGAAAAGAAAAGAAGAAGATAGCGCCAAGCTGTCCCGATTAACTGCACTAGCTAATAGATGCAAACATCACAATGAACCCTCTGATTCATTACATGAAAAGTGACTTTTACGCATTACATGTATTAAATTTCAATGAAGGGACGTTTGTCCTTTTCCAATTGAAAACTTAATAGTTTTTCAAGGAAAAAAAATGAAAGTTCAGAGGAAAATCTCTTAACAATGAGTACTAAATATGACTTATGAGAACGAGCAATTTTTTTTTTATTTATAAAAAGTAAAAATGTTAATAGAGTTAGAGATACTACATCTATTTATGAATATCTAAATTAATAAGTAGTAAAATTAATTCTACGAGAATTTGAAAGTAATTATATGTATGATTAAGTAAATTTGACTCCATCATACATGATATGTGATTTGAGATATTCATAGGAAACTGGCAACAAAATATAACGTAAAGAGTAAAATTATTTTGATTTTATCCATTACAACACTTATTAAAATACTATATAAAATGCTAGCATAAGGAACCCCGGTGCAATTTCAACCATTACTTTCATTTTAAGAGGAACCTACTGTGGAACTTTTGTCAATACTAATCAAAGGTTGTTTAGTGGGTCGCCCGGGAGCCAAAAAAAGTCCAAAAAGGAAAATTAGAGCACTTTTCGTTTCTTTTCATCCTGCCCAAACATGTTTTCTCGATGTCCAGCCCATCTTTCTCTTTGAGAATTTTCATTGTTCGGGACCCACTCGTTTTTGCTAATTTCACAACATTTAGCACTTAATTGCTATGGAATGCCAGAGTTATGTATAAAATTAAGGGTATGAATTCCACGCGACGCATTGGTAGATATACTAGTTTTAGTACAAAGAAAAGATTTTTAAGGGAGCTACTTTAATTAGGGGGTAAGAATAGTAGGAGTACCAAAATTTTCATATGGCGCTTACTTAAGGGCCAATTTTTTTTTCCACTCATTTAAATGCCACAATCGATCTCTTGGTGTCAATTTCGATTTGTCTCGTCGAAAAATACAAATGTGGCTTGGCTGGTACTGATGTAAATAATTTTTAATTTTTGTTTGAATTTTTAATTTTTTTCTTTAGGGTTGCACAAGGGTCACCAGTGAACCCCGCCGACTGTGAAGTCCTTGCTCGTGGCTATGAAGGCACTAGGCGAGGCCCCAACAGCCTTGCCAATCACTGGTGATGTCACGAGGCTCATTGCCTTGCTTGCAGCCGACGAGGTTGGGATGCACTCACCAAGGGCCTTCATGGCCAGATTTGAGTAAGAGCCACTAGCGACGTTGCCCAGAGTTGGCAAGGGAGGGACTTTGTAGCCAAGGGTGAGGCAACCCTTGCTCAATCTGGGTGAGGGTTTCGAGGCCAACGAGGGTCGCTGGTGACCCTTGCCAACCCTAAAGAAAAAAAAAAGTAAAAACAATTTTTTTAAAAAAAATTAAAAATTTTTACGTAGGATGATTTGCCAGATTTAGCATTTAAGTAATCGATTTTACTCCGATGTGACACTGAAGTGAGCAAAAAAAAAGTTTTTGTACTAAAGTAACACTCCTACTATTCTTATCCTTTAATTATGGGTATTACTTCTAGCCAGAATTAATGACATATTATAATTAGAAATATGTGTTAGAGCAATATTGAGGAGGATGCCTAGACAGTGCCGAACAAGGCAGTTATTCAAGATAACCCGAATCGTGATCACCATCTAATCGCGCATTTAATGCCTAATCAACTTGTGACAATTTCCGGCTATTCTTTTACCTTTCAAATTCCATTAATTCGTCCATATACGACCTGTATAATTACCTACTAAAATTAACGAAAAGTGGAGCGCACAGGCCATTTGCAATGTTATCAAATTGGAAGGTTTAGTACCTGGTTTATGGCACTTCGATATTGACCGGCATTGAATGGTTTTCTGCGATTGGAGAGAACTTTGATCAATTTTAGTCGTCCAATTTCTTCAGAGTTGGTGATGCAGACAAAATGCATCTGGCGATTAATGAGAAATAAGGAGGAGGTACGGTTTTAATGGGTCAGAGATCGGTGGATGTGGATGGTTGAAATTTGTGGCTGATAAATGAGTTTTGGACCTGATTTGGTTGTACGGAGAGGAAACCTAAGTACATATTTGGCTCCGAAATTAAAGGCTCTTTGAAGTTCGACAACGCGACAGGGCACTGCCGTCCTAGTAAGGTGTCACTCTAGGACTCTACAAAGGTCCCAGCATGGCAGCAAGGTCAAGAGGTGCCTCGTCTACTATAATTTTGAAAAAATTATCCAATCAATTATAGATTTGATGTACAAATGTCAATTTAATCCTAAAATTTTTTATTTCATCAATTTAATTATAAATCTCTGTGTAAGATTCCAATATAGTCATTCTGACCAATTTTTGCTAAAAATCGTCGATATGGCGATGTGATATATAGGATGACTGGTAATGACCAGACCGTTACGTTAGCGGTTTTCCAATGAAAATAGATCGGAATGATTGCATTATAATTTCGCATAAAGATTTGAGATTAAATTGACAAAATTGAAAAATTTAAGACTGAACTAACATCCGTACAAAAGGTTTGGGACCGATTGGGTCATTTTCCTTATCATGCTTCGTCCAAACTAGTGATTCATACAAATATTGTTGTTTATATTTAAAATCATATTAGTTTTGGTAAGTAACTTGAAAAAGAGTCGGTAAACAAAAAAAAAAAAGTTAGTAACCTATAGGGTGGAACCACAGTAACTCACAAAAAAGAAGTTCTGTGAATTCATATAAGAGTTGATAAATTTAGGACATTTTGTTAGATAAATAAATAAAAATTGGTATATATTAACAAAAATTTATATTTTAAAAAATAAATATTATTAACTAAATTGAGAATTGATATAATTGGGGAAAGTTAGTAAGTTGTTCAAATGAAGAGTAGTTAATTCCCATAGGAGTTTGGTAAATTTCAAGCTTTTGTAAAAAACTTCATAAAAGTGATAACTATTAAACTATCAAAAAAACTTCTTAAAAGTGTCAGCACCAATAAGTTATGAGGAAATCAAGTGATCAGTGATTTTTTTCACCAATGATATTTCAAACTTATTAACTCCTTTAGAAATATATACAAATGAAAAAAAAAATCAATTCTTTTAAACGGAATAGTAACTACGAAGAGTTAAGCTCTCATGTTAAATTTTCAATTGATGGGAAATATATATATGAACATAAAACTAGTTCAGCCTTTATAAGTTCTTGCATTACGATCAAAAATCATTTTCACAAGAAAGTTGAAAAAAAAAAACATAAATGCACCTCACTACGCCAGTCATGCATGAGTTCAAAAGGCCTATTAGTAGCTCCCTTTCGTAATCTAGATAATTCTAATTTTTTTTTCCTATGTATACTTAAAAAAGCTCGATGCGTTCATACAATACATAACATTTATTGACATTTTATAGAGATATTTCAATAGAAATACTGACCCGATCAATTCATCGGTGAAAAAGCTTCACGAGTTAGGTCGAGAGAAGGAGCGCCCTTCGACCTTTCATTGTACAAAGAACCCTCAAACGGATTCTCATTGGAAGTAATGTTATTGCTTGCAACAGGATTCCCTTTTTCGTTGTTTAAATGACCGAAAAGTTTGACCTTTTCTTCACCAAGTTATTCAACCATTTATGCACGCATACAAAGCCAGCCAAGTCTACTACTTATGTAATTTTAATAGAGTTCCTCAATCACGTTTCTCACGACTTTGGAGAAAGAGAAACACGCGTTCCTTGCCACGTTGTTGAATAAATTAAGAAAATTATACGTGCTGTGGAAAAAGAAGATTTTGGTATGATTACGAGGAAGAAAATGAAGAAAGGGAAAGTGATGGGCCTCTTGATTCAAAATCATCGGGACATAATTCTATGGCTTTCTTTTTCATGTAGTGAATTACTCATTTTACGTGGAGAGGTGCATTTCTTTCATTATCTTCTAATCTCGAGCAGTTAGGAAGACCGACGATTCATTGAACATCTCACAGGACCCATATATCGATTAAGTCAATGTTTTTGACCTGTGCAGTAGTCTCCTAATCCAGAGCAATTTCTACATAGTTGGTGGAATTTAAACACATGACATCTAGTTTGTGCATTAGAAATTTCCTAACGTTTTAACCAATTGCATCCTAAGGTTGGTTTTAATGGTAGGTTTTTAAGGTGCATTTTTGAGATGTCGCAATTGTCATCTTTAGAGATTTGGATTGAAATATGCGAAGCTATCTCATTTATTTTGCACTCTTTTCACTGTCAAATTTCATATGATTTATTAACTTGTTGCAGTAGCAAGTCCATCGTATTTGCCATTTTCAATAATTTCTTCTTCCCCTTTTCGTCCTAATTACAATTTTGACGGCCAAAAAGCTCTTTCTGGGGCTGAGTATATTATTTGGAAAAACACGAAGTTGACTAAGTTTCATAATTAAAGTAATCTGATAAAGATACTTTTTAAATGCAACCTTCATCACTTTAGGACAACCTGATCAACTCGCATATTTTTTTAAAACCCTTTTGGATCCAAACTTTGAAAAGACAGCGCATTTGGGTCTTATGTAAAGTGATGAGAAAGGAGAGAAGGCTTTGAAGTAGGGTTTAGATGATGACTTTGTTTATTGTATTATAAGTTTTCAAATTGTGACTTCTTTGAAGTTGGACTTAATAAAAATTAGGTACAGAATAGTCACTATATGCATGTGACATTATAAAAATTTAACTGTAGTTCACTGGGAAGATAATTTATAGCGTGCAAGATAAATTTCCCAAGCTGTGTTTTGGGAGGTTTACCCTTAAAAAAATTGGAAAAGCAACAATGATAAACTTACTGAACTAAATTCTCTGTACTTCCATAGACATAAGAGTATTCGAGTTATAAACCTACTGAGCTAATGCAAAATTGGCCTTATTAAGGAAATCGGTCCAAAGGGAAAAGGATGAAGACGCGAACTTCAATTTGGGGGAAATGATTTGAATTGGTAAGGCCGTTTTAGGGTTAGGATTTTGGATTCTAAGACCAGGTGGCTGATGCAAACTTGGGCCATATTAAATTAAAAACCGAGGCAGTGAAGGCCAGAAACATCCACGAGCAAACATCCCCCACGAAGACATGAAATTGGTAACACCATTTTAGTGTCGTGTAGACCTGTTAAACAGGTTGGTCGGATTGGGTTTGGGTCGGGTCATAAATGGTCCGATCTAAATCAACTCATTTAACTCGTTGATGACCCATTTATCATAATGCAAAATTTTTGACTCTTACCCAACCTGATCCATACTTAATCCATACCCGACTCATTTAACTAAATCTAAGAAAGCTTAATTCTTATGATTTTTTTAAAAAAATAGTATTGCTAAAATACTTTTATGCAATACAAATTCAATGGACAATTTTTATATTTTTTTTAAATTGAATTTTAAATTATTTTTTAAAACGAATTTTTAATTATTTTTATTTTTATTTTTTAAGAATATATTTTTTCTTTTTCTTCTTCTTCAACCGGCCATAGGGCTCGCTAGATCGGCGAGGCTCGAGCCTTGCTCGACATCGGTGAGCTTGAGTCTCTCTAGATTGGCAAGGTTTAAGCCTTGCTGGCGTCAGGCGAGTTTGAGCCTTGCCAATGTCTGGCGAGGCCTCCGCCTTGCCGGATCCAGCCAGCTCGAGCTCACCTGACGCTAGCGAGCTCGAGTCTTGATGAATCTAGTGAGGCTCGAGCCTCGCTAGACGTTGGCGAGGCCTTCGCCTCGCTTGGCCAATCGTCCGCCGTCGCCATGCCGGCCACTGGCTAAGGAAGGAGGAAGAAGGAAAAAAAAGGAAAGAAAAAAGAAAAGAAAATTGAAATATAAAAAATAATTATAATTTCTATTTTTATTAAAAATATATTTTTATAAAGTTAAAAAGAGGGAAGAAAGAGATTGTGAGGCTTTAATTAAAAATGGGTTCTAAGTCCAACTCATTTAAGACCCATTTATCTTAAATCTTCAATTTTTAAACCCATTTAATTAGTTTATTTAAAAAATAAGTGACCCATATGACCCATTTATGATTTAAATGTGTCATATATAAGTTTAAGACCTATTTTGCCACCTCTAATGTTGTGTAGCAAAGACGATGACGATGAGGAGGAGGAGGAGAAGGAGGAGGGGGTGATAATTGTGTATAATACGCGCAAAAAATACTGATAAAAGGTAATAGAACGGTTCTTCATTCACGGGATGCCATATAAGTTTTCATCTAGGCTTATTTCATCAATATTCCTCTCGTATTTAGACGTGGCAATATATAAGTAAGATAGTGCTTTTATTCTTATTTTTACGTTTTAATAAAATATATGGATAAAGTGAATTAGAAGCGTTAATATTTTCATTACCCTTGAAAATGTGATTGGGTTATGTAACTTTCGTATCTTAGTACTACGTCTTAAAACTTGCCAACATTATGCAATCAAGTGCCTCATTTGGATTCGCTTGTGTCGTGAATAAAAATTCGAGGCTGCAAGACACTAGCGGTGCCCCAAAACACATGAACATGACTTCGTTTCTGATTTCTATCAAACATGGAAGCGAAACATTTGAGAGCATCGACGGCTGTTCCTTGCTATTTTATAATTGCGACTTCTGGACAAAGGATTCAAGAGATCGGACGTCGTCAAACTGCTATGATTGGTTCTCCTAGGAATCAAATCCTGATGCTGTCTTGCACCGGAGTCTTGTGTTGCCTGGCCGGCATGGACAAACATGACACAGCGACAACCGCGGTGTGACATTGGAGGCTAGGGCAGGACGTCGATTGAGATAGCGCACAAAGAATTAGGGTGCGTTTGGTAACGTTTCTGTTAAAAAATTGTTCCCCGGAACAGAAATAGACTTCCAGGGGAACAATTTTTGAACGAAGAACGCGTTTGGTAAACTTGTTCGGAATAGAAAAAGAACAGAACACGTTTGGTAAACTTGTATAATTTTTTAATATTTTTATTTTTCCTTTTTATTTTTCTTCATTTTGGCTGGTCGCCGGCCTCGGCCATGGCGGCGACCGGTCGACGAGGGCCGACGGCCTCATCCAGCCATGGCGAGGCTCGCCGGGCCACCGCCAGGGCGAGCTTGACCTCGCCAGATTTGGGCAAGTCACTTGGTGGTGGCCCGGCGAGGCCGAGCCTCGCCAGGGGGCCGGCGACGCTCAGGCGAGGTCGCTGGCCCTCGACGACCAGTAGCCGGCCATGGCTGAGGCCGGCGACCGGCCAAAGAAAAAAGAAGAAGAAAAGAAAGAGAAGAAAAAAATAGAAGAGAGAAAATTTGTTTTTCGAAAGTGTTTCAGGAACAAAAAACAAGTTTTTTTTTGTTTCTTGTTTCGTTCCAAATTTGTTTCTAGGAATAAAAAATAGATTTGGAACAAAAACGCAAACAAACACGTTTATGTTCTTTTTTGTTCCCCGGAATTAAAAAAAAACGAATTGTGTTCATGAAAAAAAAAATGAACACAAACAAACACGCCCTTAATCCATTGGAGAAGAATGCAAATTTGGAGGACATTCTCGGACTTGCTGATGTCATTACGATTGTCTTATAGCATAGTAGATTAGGGCATTGACGAGGTGCAGTGAGGTATACCTCGTTCCCTCTGCTACTCTATGCAGATAAGTAGCGAGCATGGTCATCCCCATGTTTGGACGTGCCTCCGTCAACATCAAATTTAATACCATTAGGCACTGCATCGCCTAAGATCAGTTGTGACTTATCTAGCGTCCTCGGCGAAATTCGATATCAGAGCTCAAAACGGTATATTATGAGGTCTTATTTTACCTAAATATGTCGTAAATGAATTGTGCAATTGAAGTGAAACTACATGAAATGATTCACTTTAGTATCGAGATCTTTTGACACGATCGACACGATCAGATATACGTATGTCGTGGAGCTGTTTCATTCCACACGAGGAGTTTGTATATGGATAATCAAATTCAATCATGAACACCATAGAGGAGGAAGCGAACGGCAATGGGGTATTTCATAAAGTAAAAATTCACTCATAAGTAGAAGACCTCATGTCGGCAGTCCTTGACCTCAGGTTTGAGGTCGCGACCTCCCCGCCGAGTTGCAGAGGAGGAGCGACAACATGGGAACTCACTGACACGGTGGCGGCGGATCGCCGCCATTATTACATAGGGGATATCGCTTAAAACTAAATCAACGTTTATTCATACCTTGCCCTAGTTCATTCCACTTCTTCTTGGCTCCATATAATCTGTTTCAGAGCTTTCGAAAACACGATACGCTCGGGACCAAATCACTTGCAAGTAGCCACCAAAACTTTCCTTGGCGGGAGCGATGGCCTGCGTCCATGGAGCAAGGCCATGTTGTCGAAGAAGAGGACGTCGCCCTTCTCCCACTTGAATTGGATGCTCTCCTCGTCGAGGATCTCGCCGCATCGCTTCACCACGTGGTCCGGGATCTCGGTCCCGTCGATCATCGTGGCCGAGCTGATCTCCTTCCCGTGCATCCCCACCACCGTGTTGTACCACATCCTCCGCCCTTTTCTCCCCTCGAACACCCTCGTGAGGGATCGTGGGCAGATGATCGTCTTCAGTCCACCGTCGGGCAGCCATTCGACATCCATTCCCATGGCCTTCACCCTACAAAAGATTATGTACAATGGAATGAAATTTGCATTTTCCCTCGAGAAATTTTTGTGCAAAGCAAAATCGAAATTAGGTAAATACCGGTGTTTTTGTTGTGCTGCATTAGTCAATTTATATAAAGATTGTGTAAAAAACCAAATTATGTTAATATGAGTGGCATCGTTTTCAATTTAATCAGCTTTTTCTCCCAAAAAAACAAAGATTTTCAGCACTCGAGTCTCAAATATTACATATTGCAAGCCAAACTCATATTTGTGACAAAAAGGGTTTGTGTTGTACAGGCTTTCCTGAATGCATAAGAAAAATTGTTATGAAGTCGGTTCATTTTAGAAAGAAGAATAAAAATTTTGGATTCAAATGGTCACATAAAAATTAAACTTTACGCAGATTATGTATAGACTATCAAAATTCTCTACAAAAAAAAATATGCTAATTTTGTTCTGCTTCAATTACATACCTGGTACTGAGCTATAGTCTGCGAAAATTAATTCATGTCTTGATGACGAACAGAACATGGATATAATCATGAACCGTATATACGAGTATACCTTCTCTCGGCTTCGGCTGGGTCAGGGGTGCCAAAAGCCTCCTGCCAGCCGCGGCCCCTCATGGAGGAAGTGTTATTCGTGCTCGGGGCAGTGAAGGTGTACATCAGCCCCTTCTTCTCCATTTCCTCCACCTCCTCCGGGAACTCCTCCAGCATCCGCTCCGTCACCCGGAAACTCGGCACGAATGGCGTCTCCCCGCCCTCTGGTGGCGGCACCTCGCAGAACAGTATCACCTTCTTGGGGTTTTCCTTGAACTGTTGCATCCACAGTAGTTGATGTTCGTTTTGTAATTAGATCCAATTTAGTTCGGTCGCAGCTCAACAGGAGAGGGACTAGTCTACTCTCTTTTGATAGAGATAGTGCGCTTTCTAAATCCATAGAGAACCAGTCGATTTCAGTTTAAAGAATATGAACTTCAAAAATAAGGCATGATTGCTGCCCGTAGTTTTTAAATTAGTGTTTGATTGAACTGAATATATCTAATTTCCTCTCTAATGAATACGTAAGAAACAGACGAGGAAAGAAATAGACGAGAATACTTCTACCAATCATCGTGGATGCAATTGCTTATTGAGTAGTGTTCTCATTTAAATTCATTGCGGTGACGGAATGAATAAGCATGTGAGAAAAGTTAAAATTCAGACAACCCCGTTTGAATACTGATGCATTCCATTCACTCCGCTAGATCACTCAACCACGAAAAGAACTCATTTCAATCGGCCCTTAGATTTCTTCTATAATTAAATCAACTATGGTAACTGATGCGACGAATCGAGCCAACTCGATATTTGATATGCATCTTGAAACTTGAAGGTTGAAAAAAATTGTCGAGCATATAGAAGTGAAATTTATGTCAAAAAGTGAAAAGATGTATGAAATGATAAACTCGCAAGTGATATCACGTCAGCGGAGCATGTGCGATGAAAGATGTTTTCACTGCGATGCATGTATTGATCTAGTCACTCACCAGAACCATCTCATGGTGGTAGTATATGAACTCCGACAGCGGGCCCTCGTTCGCTGTCCAAACCCGCTTGTAGATGTGAGTCCTCGGTGCGGGCCCGATGTAGCGGATGTCCTCCCATCCACAAGCCTCGACGATCTCATTGAAGTCCTCGGCGTTCTTCACGTCGAAGCCACGGAGCAGAACTGCGCTGTTCTTGATGATCATCTGGTCGAACCATTCCCGGTTCTTCTTCAGAGCTGCGACGAGGGACTCGGTGTCAGCTTTGGCGGGCTCCGGCGGGAGCAGGACGAGGGGCATCACCTCGCCGTCGACCACCTTCTGGCCTTGGCACTCTCCGATCTTGAAGTCCTTGCCGGTGGAGGATTCCATTGCCGTAAAAATTTGGTATGCTATTGCACTTAAAGTCTCTCTCTCTCTCTCTCTCTCTCTCTCTCTCTCTCTCTCTCTCTCTCTCGGTTTGAACTTCCTTGCTGGGTTGTGTTTTGATGGAGTCTGATACCCGAAAGGTGACGTATTTATACAGGGTAGTTTGCTATGTTTTTCGGACTAATTCAATTGAGAATTTTAAGTAATTATTAACGGCTGTCGTTTATGATGATCGTGATGATGATCTGCAATCAAGAGAATGAATGGCACGACATGTCGAAGATTCTTGGGGGCGTCGTCTTGCGAGGGAGCCGTAATCGTTTGGGGGTTTAGCCGAGCCTCAGCTAATGAGCCAAGTGTTCGCTTCTTGGAGGCTCGGCCTTACTCGTTTCTTATTAAGTAATTGCCTAATTTCGAGATTATTACAAATGCCACAAAGGAATTACCCGGGCTCACTATATTGTAGAAATAACAATATTTGAGACATTTTGAAAATGAAAAAATCGTTCATCTTGATGAAGTCACTTACTTCAAATAGTGAATTTAACAAGTGCTCAAGAGACATTATTTAACAATTACATTTCTTTTTTATTAAGTTGCGCTAGTTTGGAGAGAGTCATTAGTAGTTTCCTGAATTAAGTGCCTTAAGGACGTTTATTAAGAACATCCAATGAGATATATACTAACGACACATATTTTTAGATTTATTAATGCCTTGAAGAGTCTAATATTTAACATAATGTTATCCATTCTAGACCATGGAAATAAGTTTTCTTCCCTAATACTAAATGTTGAAACTTTAGAGTGAATATGGGTTCTAATTAAGGGTCGGCTTATGGTCCCATTGCTTGTGCAGAGTCTGCTTTAATTCTACAGTCATAAAAGGAATGGTATATTCTTTCTTTATCTCTCGCCAATGGCAACGACTATGAGATCACTTCAACAGATAGTCTTAAGAGCAGACGTTTGCATTTATTTAAGTGAGCTTTTGAGATTGAGAGATACACGGTTGAAAGGGGGAATATTTTCACGCAAGGCTTAGCTCTTGTGAGCCGATGAAGCTGTTTCTTTCAACTCCCAAAAAGACTACTACTATCAGCCAAAGGCCGATGAATGTGATGCTCGTATCGAACCTAGGATTCTCCACAGGATGAGTGAATCAACCCGCATTGTAATTGAAGTGATAAACAAGATTTACTTTGATCCAAAGACGTTCCCACTTAAATATGCATTCGATAAAACCAAAAGGGGAGAACACGTATCCCCAACGCACCAAGGACAAATTTCGGAGCTTCTTCCAACCAATTTCTCGAGTCGTTAATTCGTCCGCTTCGCTGTGAAAACTCAGAACGGCCGGCCCACGTTCCAAGGGAATGCGTGTCGTTCCAAAAGCAACGAGTCCCCAAGTTCCTCGTTTCGAATAAGTTCACAACATTCGTTCTGGTCCAAGGTTAAGATTCCAATGTGACAGTATCCTCAGGAACAAGGTGATTTGTTCTTTGGCGACGCAGAAAAGTTTTTTTTTTTTTTTTTTTTGGGTCGAACGTAGGAAAGCATTTGATACAGCCTTAAATGGCTAAAAGCTGGTTTCAAGAAGTGGAACATCTAAGAAGTCTCGAGAACTTTAGCGTTAAACAGCACATTGATCTTGTCTTTTTGGGTCGTAACATTGTCGTGGTAACTCACCTACTATGTAACCTCGTACTTGTCGAGATGATCATTCAAAAAATTCTAAACCTGTTGTACGATGGCGAATTCAATTCTAAACCTTTCAATTATGATAATTTAATACTGAATATTTCAACAATTTGCGTATTTAGTCATAAATAGTTCAATTTTACCATTTCAGTTCTAAACATTTTGATAATTTACTAACTTAGTCCTAAACCTTTTAATAATTTGACAATTTACTCATTCCAATCAATTTTGTCTAAAAATCACTGACTAACAATCTAGGAAGCATCAATTGTCCTATATAGCACGACTAGCATAGACATGGATAATTTTTGCAATTTTTATTTATGATTTTTTAAAAAAAAATTTTCCTCTTTGCTTTTTCTTTTTCCCTTCGCCAGCCATTGCCAGGCCTCTTTGATGACCGGTGATGTTGGTAGTCTTCGGTGAAGGCTGCCCTTGCTGGCCTCAAGTGAGGGACGCTTGCGACTAGGCCAACGAGGGTTGCCCTCACTTGGGCAAGTTAGGTGAGGGCTACCTCCACCTAAGGCCACATCCGCCAACTATCGATGAGGCTTGATGGAGGGAAATAGAAAAAATAATAAAAGGAAAGTAAAGAAAAATAATTTGTAAAATTTAAAAAATTGCAAAAATTGTCAATGCCATCGCTAGTCATGTCACGTAGGACATTTGTTGCTGGCTATACTGTCACGTCAGCAATTTCTAGCCAAAATTGGATGGAATGACTAAAAATCATCCAGAGGTTTAGGACTAAATTAGCATGATTTGAAAGTTTAGGACTAAATCGGCAAGTTGTCAAAAGGTTTGGGGTTTAATTGGCACAATTAAAGATTTAAGACTAAATTGGTTGCCATATAATAGATTTATGACTTCTTCTTTTTTATTTCCCGCGTTGGTCTATGTTAACACGTTCAGTCTATCGAAATAATTCACCTTTGCCCCATGGTAGTACCGTGACCTTGTGGCTGGAGCTTCTTCATTTTGAGAAAGAAAACCCTATGTTTTCGAAATCTTTCATTGAAGGAAACTTCTTCCTTTCTTTATGTGAGTGGCGGGTTTGCATAAATTGCCGTGTGTCTAGCAATTGTGACCCACACAAACAAAATTCCTAGCAAAGCACAAATTTTCTCCATGGTACCAGCATTAACTCAAGCAGTAGAACAATAGAACAAGAAAATAAATTGGATATCAAACTTATGTTATTCAATCAAGATAACCTATATTTATGGAGAGAGTAGTAAATGATAACATTATAAATCAAGTAATACAATGAAAATTATAGTCATACTCAATTCACTTAGAAACTTTCAATATTTACCAAGTATCAATTGCATTCAATAATTTACTGTTTAGCCTTATAATTCCTCATGAAATAATTTTTCGATCTTCCAAAGAAATTAAATAAATCTTACGCAAGATTTAATTGGCTTTGGCACTTAAATTCTTGGACAACTTGCAAGATATGTGTGCACGCGCTCGAAAATTTAAGTTGGTCGTTTCCCCTTTTAATTTCCTGGACTGACTCGAGTAAGGATTCGTATATTTCCTTTTTCTTGTTTAGTTCAGACCAAAATTCAAACTTGTCCTTAGAGGTCAAACGATAATCCAAGTCCAATATGGTCTTTCCTATTTGAGGAATCCACATTCGGTGATCTGAGAAATACGCTGGACTTCCGGTAATTTAATTTCGGCTTGGATTTTATTCAACAGGCATAAACTCGGGATATATTCAGACAATTTCTATCATTGCCACTCGTATCCGAGAAGACATGACCCCGATGCAGGACAATGGCAGAGGATGAGGGGAGGCGAAGAGAAGAAGAACTAGGATATGGGTGAGTATTCTAGATAAATTCCTCAAAATATTAGGACATTTTGGTCATTTTTAGGTAATGCATGTGTTGTGGCTAGAGATGATCGGTTTGAGTGTAGGTGGTTCCCACCCTGGAACTAGAAACTCATTAAGAATTGGTTTCACAAAATTAAAACTGGGAACCGGTCAATGGTTTCATGGACCCACTCGGGAACCGGTTAGTGGGTCCATGGAATCAATGCTGCTAGGGAAACCTGCAAGCATGTGCTAATTCAAGATAGATTTTGGAATGGTTTGTGCCCGGTGAAAGTACTGGTTTTAGTTGAGTTATATATCAATGCCTCTCATTTGTCACACCTACTAATCCTCTAGACATTTCTGGCTTGTTTTTCCAAGGGTCTAAGGGTCGTTCTCTTGCACCTTTGGAAAAAAACAGAACAGCACGAACTACTCTATGGTCCAGCTCTTGATTGTTGTGGCCGCAAATCTTGGAGCAATCAACATTCATGCAATGGAATTAGGAATTCTCATTGTTTCAGTGCAGCGACTATCTTCTTTTGGATGAGCTGCGCTGAAATTTTGACCCAGCGAGAGCATATTGCGAAATTTAACACAATGGGAAGCACATAAAGGAGTATAAGGATTAAGAACTGAATAACAATTAAGAGGCGGGTGAGGCTAACTGTGAGGGAGGGCAAGAGACGAGCCCACGACTGTAAGAGGCTAGGCGACTGACAAATGGAGAGCGAGATGAGGCAAGAGAGTTGAAGGCATAGGAATGAGATGAGGAGTAGAGGAGGTGGAGACTTGGGTTTCTTTCTAATTATGACTCTGCGGCCCGACAAGTAAAGTAAAAGGCATGAAAGACTAGAGAGAGACTGAATCTGAGAGAGCTATAATTTAGTGTGTGTATATATTTATTTATTAGCCTGGTCGATTGGAGAAGTAGGTGGTTCCACGATTGGAACCAGGAACTGAACCAATCCCAGTGAAAACCGCTGGATTTGGTATGGTTATCAGCAGTTTTCGATTCTTTTACATATCCTTAATTATAGCTACTCCCTAACTATAAAGGATCCATATCGATTATGAGGAATGACCAATCAAAGCTTGAATAATGTGAAATTGCTTGACAATCGATTGATTGCTTTAAAACATATTAAGGTCTCGAGTCTCGTGTATGGAGCAAACGGCGTAGGGAGTGCCACCCCCTTATGAGTCCGACAATGCTTGATTCCGGATTTAGTTGGGGATACCCTGGATACTGGAAGGTTGTAGACCAAAAATAAATAAATTATTAAGGTCAATAACGTCTATTCACACAACTTAAAAAGAGAGACTAAATGACTTGGATTCCTTCACTTCGCTGCCAATTTTATTAAGCCAGATTCAATGAATTTTCTCTGTCCGTGTCCAACTTCTTTTTCCATGCACTGAAAAGTATAGACTGATGTATATGTGTGGCGTATCGCTAAACGGATTGGCTTAATGATAAAAAGGGTTATCCGTCTTTTCAAGAGGTCACAAATTTGATTTATGTCGTGAGTGAACCTTTGAATTGCTCGTACTACATTGCTTAGTTGCAGCTTGTACCTCATATAGAGAAATTCGATGTCTTAGTGAGGGTGAGGTGCCGAACACTACACAGTGGGTGCGAGACCCTTTTAATAACAATCAAAAGGGATTCTTAGCTAGAGCATCTACCTCATGTTGAGAGAAATCTAGTGTCTTGGTGGGTGTGTAGTGATGGGCTCGTCAATTTTGAATTTTCGAATCATGAATGGTGTGGAATAGCTATGTTATAATGCCAAATATTATATGGTGGGTACGATATTCTTATGATATCATTCAACAGGATCCCTATACCTAGGTTGGCCCTCTAGCTCTTTTGCTAATATAAAAACGTGCCTAGTGTGTGCATGTGGTGGCTTTTGTCTTTAAGGGTGCGTTTGTTTGTGTTTCTGTTCAAAAATTGTTCCAGGGAACAGAAATAGAAAAAATTATTTTTGTTCAGGAACAATTTTTAACCAGAAAAACGTGTTTGGTAAACTTGTTAGGGTAATAAAAAAAAAATAGAAACACGTTTGGTAAATTTGTGTTTTTTTTTAATATTTTTTTTTATTTTCCTTTTTTTTTTTTTTTTTTTTCTTTTGGCGGTCGCCGGCCTCGGCCATGGCTCGCCGACCCGGCGATCGAGCCTCGCCGTGGGGGCGAGCCTCGCCTCTCCTTGGCCTGGGTGAGCTCAAGGCGACGCCGACTTGGCGGTGGCTCGGCGAGGCCGAGCCTCGCCGTGGTTGGGCGAGGCTCGGCCTCGGCTTGATCCGGGTGAGCTCGAGGGCGACGCCGACTGGCGGTGGCTTGGCGAGGCCGAGCCTCGTCGGTGGCTAGGCGAGGTCGGCCTCGCCGGATTTGGGCGAGCTCGAGCTCGCTCAACCAAGGTGAGGCCAAGCCTCGCCGGGGGCTAGGGTCGGCGAGGTCGGCTCGACGGCGAGGTCGCCGTCGGCCATGGCGGAACCCGGCGACCGGCCAAAGAAAAAAGAAAAAAAGAAGAAGAAAAGAAAGAGAAAAGAAAGAGGAAGAGAGAGAAAAATTATTTCTCAAAAGTGTTCCGGAAACAAGAAACAAGTTTTTTTTGTCTCTTGTTTCTATTCCAAATTTGTTCCCGGGAACAAATAAACAGATTTAGAACAAAAACGCAAATAAATGCGTTTCTATTCTTTTTTTGTTTTCGGGAACAAAAAAAAGAAAATTTGTTCATAAAAAAAAAAAAAGAAATACAAACAAACAGCCCTAAATATCTTTTAGAGGATTCAACTCCCCTATCCAACTTTCCTTCCAATCTCTTTCTCACTTATTAGTCACGTCAAAGCATGTTGCCATAATCTCCTAGCACAATTACCTATCAAAATCAAGAGCGATGTGAGTTTGGGAACCAAAAGTCAAACCAACAGCAACTTTCTTAGGCAATGATTATCGCAACAGTGGTATATTTTACTATTACAACTCGTATTTAGAAAGTATATAGAAGACTTAAAATCCATAAGATAATACATGCGTCTCAACTTTGTCAATCTTGTACCGCTAAACTAGGGAGTGACGGCATTAGTTTAGGTTAAGTGGACTGGTTGAGGAATGAGATCAGATAAGGATCAAGGAAGGAATAATTTGGTTGACAAAATAGCTTAAACACAGAATATTTTAAAATTTAAAGAAGCGTCCTTCATAAGAAACATAGGACTAGGGCGTAAAGGAACGGAGGTGATGAGGATGGAAAACTAAAATTTCATTCAATCTCGTCGTTGGACTTGGGGCCCAAGAACTATCCAAATCAATAGAAGAAAAATTAAATTTAATGATGAATTGGAGATCGAAAGCTAAGTTTCATTTCACAATTGAAAAATGCATCTCAAACTGGAAATTCAAAAAAGAAAAAAGAAAAAAGAAAAGAAGAAGATAGCGCCAGCCTGTCCTAAATAATTGCACTATCTAATAGATTCAAACATCAAAATGAACCATCTGATCCATTATATGAAAAGTGACTTTTACGCATTACATGTATGAAATTTCAATGAAGGGGAATTTTTTAACTTTTTCAAATGAAAACTTAATAGTTTTTCAAGAAAAAAAAAAAGAAAGTTCAGAGGAAAAATCTTAACAATGAGTACTAAATATTGACCTGTGAGAACGAGAAAAATATTTTTTTTTTGGAAAAAGTGAAAAGAAGAATTTTTTAAAAAGTTAATAGAGCTATAGATACTACATCTGTTTAGGAATATCTGAATTAATAAGTAGTAAAATTAATTATATGAGAATTTGAAAGTAATTATATGTATGATTAAGTAAATTTGACTCTATCATACATGATATGCGATTTGAGATATTTATAGAGAACTCGCAACAAGATATATAACATATAGAGTAAAATCATTTCTATTTTATCCAATACAATACTTATTCAAATACTATATAAAATGCTAGCATGAGGGTGCCGTTATTGCTCGGAAACGACGGTGCAATTTCAACCATTACTTTCATTTCAAGAGGAACTGACCATGGAACTTTTGTAAATAATAAGCAAAGGTTGTTTAGTGGGTCGCCCAGGAGCCAAAAAAAGAAGTCCAAAAAGGAAAATTAGAGCAATTTTTTGTTTCTTTTCATCCTGATCAAACATGTTCTCTCGATGTCGAGCCCATCTTTCTCTTTGGGAATTTTTATTGTCCGGAACAACTCTTTTTTGCTAATCTTACGATATTTAGTACTTACTTGCTATGAAAAGTCAGAGTTATGGGTATGAAATCCACGCGACGCATGGGCAAATATACTAGTCCTAGCACAAAGAAAAACTTTTTAAGGGAGCTACTTTAATTAAGGGTATTATTTCTAACCAGAATTAATGACATGTTATAATTAGAAATATTGTTGGAGCAATATCGAGGAGGATGCCTAGACAGTGCAGAACAAGGCAATTTTTCAAGATAACCTGAATCACGATCACCATCTAATCACGCATTTAATGACTAATGAACTTGCAACAATTTCCGGCCATTCTTTTACCTATCAAATTCCATTAATCGGTATGACCCATATAATTACCCACTAAAATTAATGAAAAGAGGAGCCACAGGTCATTTGCAATGTTTTCAAATTGGAAGGTTTATAACTTGGTTTATGACACTTCAACATTGACCGGCATTGAATGGTTTTCCGCGATTGGAGAGAACTTTGATCAACTTTAGTCGTCCAATTTCTTCAGAGTTGGCGTTGCAGACAAAATGCATCTGGCGATTAATGAGAAATGCGGAGGAGATATGATTTTTAATTGCTCAGAGATCGGTGGATGCGGGTGGTTGAAATTTATGGCTGACAAGTGAGTTTTGGACCTGATTTGGTTGTACGGAGACGAAATCTAAGTATGTATTTGGCTACGAAATTAATGGCTCTTTGAAGTTTGACAACGCGACAGGGCACTGACTTCCTAGTAAGGTGTCACTCTAGGACTCTACAGACGGTCCCAGACTCCCAGCATGGCAGCAAGTTCAAGAGGTGCCATAAATAACAGCCTCGCCTACCAAAATTTTGGAAAAATTATTTAATCAATTATAGATTTATTATACAAATATCAATTCAATCCTAAAATTTTTGATTTTGTCAATTTAATTGTAAACCTCTATGTGAGATTCCGATAGTCATTTTAATCAATTTTTGTTAGAAATCATTAATGAGACGTTAAGATATGGAGGAGGGCAAGCAATGAATAGATCACCACGTTGACGATTTTCTAATGAAAATATACTAGAAGGATTATATCATAATTTTACATAAATGTTTGAGATTAAATTAACAAAATTTAAAAATTTAAAACTGAACTAACATCCGTACAAGAAGCTAGGGACCAATTGGGTCATTTTGCCTATCATACTTCGTCCCAAACTAGTGATTCATACAAATATTGTTGTTTATATTTAAAATCATATTAATTTTGATAAGTAACTCAAAAAAGGGTTGGTAAACAAAAAAAAAAAGTTGGTAACCTATTGGGCGGAATGACAATTCACACAAAAGAAGTTCTGTGAATTCATATAAGAGTTGATAAATTTAGGACATTTTCTTAGATAGATAAATAAAAATTGGTAAATAAAAAAAAATATATTATTAACTAAATTGAGAATTGATAATACAAAACTTGTTGATGATATAATTGGGGAAGGTTGGTAAGTTGCTCAAATGAAGAGTAGTAAATTCACATAGGAGTTTGGTAAATTTCAAGCGAAAGTAAAGAACTTCATAGAAGTGATAACTACTAAACTATCAAAAAAACTTCTTAAAAGTGTCAGCACCAATAAGTTATTAAGAAATCAAGTGGTCATTAATTTTTTTCACCAATGATATTTCAAACTTATCAACTCCTTTAGAAATATATACAAATGAAAAAAAAAATCAATTCTTTTAAACGGAATAGTAACTATGAAGATTTAAGCTCTCATGTTGAAATTTCGATTGATGGGAAATATCCATATAAGCATAAAACTAGCTCAGCCTTTATAAGTTCTTGCATAACGATAGAAAATCATTTTCACAAGAAAGTTGAAAAAAAACATAAATGTACCTCACTAAGTCAGTGATGCATGAGTTCAAAAGGCCGATTAGTAGCTCCCTTTCGTAATCTAGATAGTTCTAATTTTTTTAGACGCATTCATACGGTACATAAGATTTATTGATATTGTATAGAGATATTTCAATAGCTAGACTAAACCAATCAATTCATAGGTGAAGAAGCTTCACGAGTTAGGTCGAGAGAAGGAGCGTCCTTCGACCTTTCCTTGTAGAAGGAACCCTCAAATGGATTCTCATTCCAAGTAATGTTATTGCCTCCAACAGGATTCCCTTTTTCATTGTTCGAATGACCGAAAATTTTGATATTTTCTTTACCAAGACTACATTCATTTCGCAGAAAATAGCTTTCAATAAACTGTTTTTCGGATTTTTTTTATGTTTGTTAAATGGAAAAAAAAATGATTGGGGAAAATATTTTCCCTTAAAGGAAGAAAGTGTTCTAAGATAGAAGAACATGTTTTCTACTTTTGAGAAAGAGGAAAAAATTTTCCACGCCTTCTTTCGCCTCACTTTCTTTCATTAAATTTATTTTCCTTTTATTTTTTCTTTTATTATTTAATTTTTTAAAATCAATTTCTTTTTTCTTTTTCTTTCCTTTTCTTCTTCATTGGCCGGTCAGCGACGGGACATAGGTGAGCTGGAGTTGGAGCCTCGCCGGCCTATGGCGAGGTCAAGCTCGCCAAACAACAATGAGTTTGGGCCCCGCTGGATCCAATCACCTGGGGAAAGCTTGAGTCTCGCCTGAGGTCCCCATAGCCTCACCTAGATGGTCGGATCTAGTGGGGCTCGAGCTCGCCTGTGGTTGGCAATCAACCAATAAAAAAAGAAAGAAAAGGAAAAAAGAAAGAAAAAGAATAAAAAGAATATAATAAAATTGTTTTTTGACATTAGTGTATGAAGGAAAAGATTTTCTTTACCAAACAATGAAATATTTCTAACTCATTTTTATGTTTCAACCGAACATCGAAAAATATAGTGATTTTTTTGGAAAACAATTTTTTGGAAAATATTTTCTAAAAATGCTATATTTTTCGTAAAACTAACTGAGCCCGAGTTATTCAACCATTTACGCACAAATACAAAGCCAACCAAGTCTACTACTTATGTAATTTTAATAGAGTTCCTCAATCACGTTTCTCAAGACTTTGGAGAAAGAGAAACGCATTCCTTGCCACGTTCTTGAATAAATTAAGAATATTATATGTGCTGTGGAAAAAGAATATTTTTGTATGATTACGAAGAAGAAAATGGAGAAAGGGAAAGTGCTGGGCCTCTTTATTCAAAATCATTGGGAAATGATTCTATGGCTTTCTTTTTCATGTAGTGAATTACTCACCTTATATGGAGAGGTGCATTTCTTTCATTATCTCCTAATCTGGACAGTTAGGAAGACCCGACGATCCATTGAACATTTCACAGGACCCATAAATCGATTAAGTCAATGTCATTGACCTGTGCAGTAGCCTTCTAATCCAAAGCAATTTCTACATAGTTAGTGGAATTTGAGCACATGACATCTAGTTTTTGCATTGGTAATTCCCTAACGTTTTAATCAATTACGTAAATCCTAGGATTGGTTTCAATGGCGGGTTTTTAAGGTGCATTTCTGAGATGTCCCAATTGTCACCTTTTGAGATTTGGATTGAGATATGTGAAGCTATCATGTTATCTCTCATTTTTTTTTGCGGTCAAATTTCATATGATTTATTAACTAGTTGCAGCCTTGCAAGTCCATCGTATTTGCCCTTCTTCAATCATTTCTTCTTCCCTGTTTCGTCCTAATCACAATTTTGACGGCCAAAAAGCTCTTTTTCGGGCTGATCATATTATTTGGAAAAGCACAAAGTTGACTTTCATTCATCAAAGTAATCTGATAGAGGTACCTTTTAAACGCAACCTTCATCTCTTTAGGACAAGCTGATCAACTCGCTTATATATATTTTTTAATCCTTTTGGATCAAAACTTTGAAAAACTAATGCATTGGGGTCCTATGTAAAGCGATTAGAAGGGAGAGAGGGCTTTGAAGTTGGGTTTAGATGATAGCTTTGTTTATTGCATTATAAGTTTTTAAATTGTGACTTCTTTGAAGTTTGGACTTTATAAAAATTAGGAAAAGTACCAAAAAAGTCCTAAACATTTTGTATTGGTACCAATTCAGTTCTAAACTTTTCAATTGGACCAATTTAATCCTAAACATTTTTATGTTAGTACCAATTCAGTCCATTCGACTAATTTAAGCTGGAAATTGCTGACATGGCCATCAGTGGTCTTATGTGGTGTCACGTGGACAAATTTTATTATATTTTTTTAGATTTTTAATTTTTTTTCTTTTTCCTTTCTCTTTACCCTTGGCCAGCGAGGTCGCCGATCGACCATCGCCGGCCACAGGTTGGTCGGGGCGAGGGCCCCCGCGACCTCGCCGGCCACAGGCGAGGGCGTCAGCCCCCGCCCAGATCCAGGCAAGGGCTAAAACCCTCGCCTGTTGGTCGGCGAGGCCGCTGCGCCCTAGCTGTGGCCGACAATGGCGCGGCAGCCCTCGCCGGCCAAGGGGCGAGGGTTTCGGCCCTCACTTGGATATGGGCGGGGGCTAACGCCCTTGCCCGTGGCCGGTGAGGGCGTGGCGGCCCTCGCCAGTGGCCGGTAAGGGCACGGGGGCCCTCGCCCCAACCAGCCTGTGGCCGGCAATGGTCGGGCGGCAACCTCGCCGATAGCCACATCAACAATTTCCGGCTTAAATTAGCCGGAATGACTGAATTGGTACCAACGTGAAAAGATTTAAAACTTAGTTAAATTGAAAAGTTTAGGACTGATTTTGTACTAATAGAAAAGATTTAGGACTATTTGGATACTTTTCCCTATAAAAATTAGGTACAGAATATTCACGATATGCATGTGACATTATAAAAATTTAAATTTAGTTCACTGAGAAGATAATTTTTAGCGTGCAAGATAAATTTCCCAAGCTGTGTTTAGGGAGGTTTACCCTTAAAGAAATTGAAAAAGCAACAAGGATAAACTCACTGAACTAAATTCTCTATACTTACAGAGACATAAGAGTATTCGAGTTATAAACCCATTGAGCTAATGCAAAATTGGCCTTATTGAGAAAATGGTCCAAAAGGAAAAAGGATGAAGACGCGAACTTCAATTTGCGACAAATGATTTTAATTCAATTTGCGACAAATGATTTTAACTGGTGAGGCCGTTTTAGGGTTAGGATGAGTATTTTGGATTCTAAGACCAGGTGGACTAATGCAAACTCGGGCCATATTAAATTAAAAACCGAGGAGGTGAAGACCAGAAACATCCACGAGCAAACATCCCCCATGAAGACCTGAAACTGGTGAGACCATTTTAGTGGTTATGTAATGAAGACGACGACGACGAGGTAATAATTGTATATTATAAGCGGAAACAGTACTGATAAAAGGCAATAGAGCGGTTTTTCATTCATGCGGTGCCAAATGAGTTTTCAGCTAGGCTTACTTCATCAATATTCCTCTCGTATTTAGACGTGGAATTGTGTAACTGAGATAGTGCTTTTATTCTTATTTTTACGATTTAATAAATATGTGGATAAAGTGAATTAGAAACCTTAATATTTTCATTATCCTTAAAAATGTGATTGGGTCATGAACTTTCGTATCATAGTATAACGTGTTAAAACTTGCCAACGTTATGCAATCAAGTGTCTCATTTAGATCCGCTTGTGTCATGCGAGTAAGAATCGGAGGCCACCATTTTAATTGTTCTCTCTCCTAAATGGTTGCGAGACAGTAACGGTGCCCCCAAACACATGAACACGACGTCGTTTCTCATTTCTCTCAAACAACATGGAAGGGAAGCGAAGCATTTGAGAGCATTAATGGCGGTCACTTGCTATTTGATTATTACGACTTCTGGACAAAGGATTCAAGAGATCGAATGTCCTCAAACTGTTTCGATTGGTTCTCTTAAGAATCCAATCCTGATGCTGTCTTGCACCAGAGTCTTGTGTTGCCCGGCCGGCGTGGATAAACATGACGCGGCAACATCCGTGGTGTGACATTAGAGGCTAGGGCTGGACGTCGATTGAGATAGCGCGCAAACAGTTAATGGATTGGAGAAGAATGCAAATTTGGAGGATATTCTGGGAATAGCTGATGTCATTGCGATTGTTTTAGGGCATGGACGAGGTGCAGACCTCATTCCCTCTGCCACTATATGCAGAAAAGTAGCGAGCATGGTCATTCCCATGTTTGGACGTGCCTCTGTCGACATCAAAATCAATACCATTAAGCATTGCATTGCCCCAAGATCAGTTGTGACTTGTCTAGCGTCCTTGAAAAAACTCGATACAGCGCTCAAACCGCTATATTATGAGATCTTGTTTTACGTAAATACGTCGTGAATGAACTACGTAATTGAATTGAAACTACATGAAGCAATTTACTTCACTGTCAAGATCTTTCGACACAATCGGATGTACGTATCTTGTGGAGCTCTTTCATTCCAGATGAGGAGTTTGTATATGGATAATCAAATTCAATCATGAACACCATAGAGGAGGAAGCGAACAGCAGTGGGGTATTTCATAAAGTAAAAATTCACGTATAAGTAGAAGACCTCATGTCGGCAGTCCTTGACCTCGGGTTTGAGGTCGCCTGAGGTCGCGACCTCCCCCGCCGAGTTGCAGAGGAGGAGCGACAACATGGGAACTCGCTGATACGGTGGCGGCGGATCGCCACCATTATTACATATGGTTTAACGCTTAAAACTAAATCAACGTTTATTCATACCTAGCCCTAGTTCATTCCACTTCTTCTTGGCTCCATATAACCTGTTTCAGAGCTTTCGAAAACACGATACGCTCGGGACCAAATCACTTGCAAGTAGCCACCAACACTTTCCTTGGCGGGAGCGATGGCCTGCGTCCATGGAGCAAGGCCATGTTGTCGAAGAAGAGGACGTCGCCCTTCTCCCACTTGAATTGGATGCTCTCGTCGTCGAGGATCTTGCCGCATCGCTTCACCACGTGGTCGGGGATCTCGGTCCCGTCGGCCATCGTGGCCGAGCTGATCGCCTTCCCGTGCATCCCCACCACCGTGTTGTACCACATCCTCCTCCCTTTTCTCCCCTCGAACACCCTCGTGAGGGTTCCTGGGCAGATGATCGTCTTCAGTCCACCGTCGGGCAGCCATTCCACGTCCATTCCCATGGCCTTAACCCTACAAAAAATTATGTACGATGGAATGAAATTTGCATTTTACCTTGCGAAATTTTTGTGCAAAGCAAAGTGGAAATTAGGTAAGTACCGTCGTTTTCATTGTGCTGCATAGTCAATTCATCTATAGATTGTGTAAAAATCCAAATTATGTCAAGAGGGGTCCGAATCGAAATATGAATGGCATCATTTTCAATTTATCCACTTTTTTTCCGGGAATAAAAAAGATATTTCCACACGCGAGCCTCAAATATTACATATTGCAAGCCAAACTTAAATTTGTGACATGGGTTTGTATTATTATTATAGACACAATTTGGGTGAAATTTGATTTATACGGGCTTGCCAGAATGAGTGATAATAATTGTTATGAAGTTCATTTTATAAAGGAAAGTAAAAATTTCGGATTCAAATAGGCACATAAAAATTAAATTTTTATGCAGATTATGTATAGACTATCAAAATCCTCTACGAAAAGATTGTTAATTTTGTTCTACTTCAATTGCATACTCGAGACTGAGCTATGGTCTACGAAAATTAATTTTTGTCACGATGACGAATAGAACATGGAAATAATCTCGAACCGTGTATACGAGTATACCTTCTCTCAGCTTCGGCTGGGTCGGGGGTGCCGAAAGCATCCTGCCAGCTGCGGCCTCTCATGGAGGAAGTGTTATTCGTGCTCGGGGCAGTGAAGGTGTACATCAGCCCCTTCTTCTCCATTTCCTTCACCTCCTCCGGGAACTCCTCCAGCATCCGCTCCGTCACCCGAAAGCTTGGCACAAATGGCGTCTCCCCACCCTCCGGCGGCGGCACTTCGCAGAACAGTATCACCTTCTTGGGGTTTTCCTCGAACTATTGCATCCACAGTAGTTCGATGTTCATTTTATAATTAGATCCAATGTAGTTTGGTCGCCGCTCAAAAGGAGACGGCCTAGTCTACTCTTCTACCGATAGAGATAGTGCGCTTTCTAAATCCACAGAGAACTAGTCGATTTCAGTTTAAAGAATATGCACTTGAATTATAGGGCATGATTGCATGCCCGGGGTTTTTAATTAGTGTTTGATTGACCTGAATATATATAATTTGTTCTCTAACGAATACGTGAGAAACTGACAAGGAGAAAATAAACGAGAAAAAGGACATATACTTCTATCAATCATTATGGATGTAAGAAAAATTAAAAATCGGAACCTCCCATTTGAATCCCGAGCTAGATCACTCAACCATGAAAAGAACTCATTTCGATTGGCCCTCAGATTTCTTTTAAGATATAAACCAGATCAACTGTAGTCAGTGACGAATTGAACCAACTCATGATTTGATATGTACTTTGAAACTTCAAGATTATAAAAGTTCGTCAGTGCATATAAAAGTGAAATCTATGTCAAAAAGCGAGAAGATGCATGAACTGATAATCTCGCAAGTGATATCACGTTAAGGGAGCACGCGATGAAAGATGTTTTCACTGCGATGCATGTATTGACCTAGTCACTCACCAGAACCATCTCATGGTGGTAGTACATGAACTCCGACAGCGGGCCCTCGTTCGCTGTCCAGACCCGCTTGTAGATGTGAGTCCTCAGCGCGGGCCCGATGTAGCGGATGTCCTCCCACCCGCAAGCCTCGACGATCTCGTTGAAGTCCTCGGCGTTCTTCACGTCGAAGCCGCGGAGCAGAACTGCGCTGTTCTTGATGATCATCTGTTCGAACCATTCCGGGTTCTTCTTCATAGTTGCGACAAGGGACTCGGTGTCAGCTTTGGCGGGCTCCGGCGGGAGCAGGACGAGGGGCATCACCTCGCCGTCGACCACCTTCTGGCCTTGGCACTCGCCGATCTTGAAGTCCTTGCCGGTGGAGGATTCCATTGCCGTAAAGATTTGGATGCTATTGCACTCAAAATCTCTCTCTCTCTCTCTCTCTCTCTCTCTCTCTCTCTCGCTCTCTCTCTCGGGTTGAACTCCTTTGCTGGGTTGTGTTTTGGAGTTTGATACTGGGGCGGTGACGTCTTTATACAGGCTAGTTTGCAATGTTTTTCGGACGAATTCAATTGCGAATTTAAGTAATTATTAGCGGGTGTCGTTGATGATGATCTGGAATCAAGAGAACGAATGGCACGACACGTCGAAGATTCTTGGGGTCGTCGTCTTGCGAGGGAGCCGTAATCGTTTGGGGGTTTAACCGAGCCTCAGCTAATGTATCGTTTACACTAAAAAATGAAAATAAAATTAAAAAAAAAAAGTTAGGAAATAGTGCTGCGACAGATTTTTATCATATCCGTTTGTGAATTTTTACGTTGATTTACACTAATGTATCGTTTACACTAAAAAATGTACATAATATGATGTGAATATATCCGACTTTATTATTACAATTAAGCAAATAATGGATGAATATAGTAAAATTCTAATATTTCATATCATATCATATTCCAATTTTATTATGATTAGAAATCCGGACGATCAAACATAGTTTAGTATTATATATATTAGTTTGGTCCCAGTGGACGAATAGGTGGTTCTACGCTTGGAATTGGGAACTGGACCAATCTCCTTGAGAACCGTCGGTTCGGTCCGGTTATAAGAGGTTTTCGGGTCTTTTACACATCCCTAATTGTAGCTACTCTCTAACTATTAAGGATCCACATCAATAACGTGGAACGACCAATCAAAGCTTGAATGATGTAAAATTGCTCGACAATCAATTGATTGCTTTAAAACATATTAAGGTCAATAACGTATATTCACACAACTTAAATTTCTTGAATGTATCTTAGAGTGATAGGAGATTTTGGAGGAAAAAGTTGACAAAACTATGATCAATTGTGAATAAATGGTTTCTGAATTTTAATTCAATATATAATGACATTCTCAAATTTCTAATTATTTCAATATGGTCCCTAAACCATTAGTAAATGTCCAATCTAGTTTCTAAATTAAATGAAAATAGTAAATATCGTCATTCCATTAATTCAAGTTAACAAATCTACTAATGTGACTCTTGATTTGTTAAGTTTGGACACTGGTATAAGGATTATCCAAATAAAATAATCATCTTAAATCAAAATATAATAATTAACATAATCAAATAACAAAGGATATGTCAACGCTCAACTTTCTTTTCTTTGTATGAAGTAAATAGATAAAAAGATAGACAAGTTGAAATCAATTATTCTCAAAGGTCCAACTCAACACATAATAATTTATATCCTTAAATAAAGATTTGTCATTTAAAGAAAAGAAGACTAAAATTAACATTTACCGGTAATTGAGGGATCACGTTGAACAGCTTAAACTTCAAGAATAATATTGCACATTGAGTCAACATTCAATGAACATTTAGGCCATTTTCGCAATATTGTAACAACTTTTCCAGGTCGCCTTTCCAAAATTAGCTTACTCGTTCCATAATTGCCTTTCGGTTGATATCTTAATTTATGACTAATTCCACCACTCTTGTATTCTTCCCCTACTAAATGAGTCACTCGTCATGAGGCCATAAAAATTAACAAAAATGAGACTACCTTAATTAAAGGACATAATTGTATGGCCGGCAGGTAGGATACGCGACTTTCATTATTGTTAATTTCACGAATTGCATACGTCGGGTCTCCTCCATACGCACCAAGCCCTAATGTTGTCCCCATGCACTTAACACTAAGCAATATCCAAACCCCTTCCCCTGCTTGTAAATCCCCAAATGGTATCTTCCCTTTCTTTGCGCCCGATTGACATCAATTGCTACCTTTGTGTCGTGGCATTCGGTATCGAAATTTGTCGAAACGACCCATTTCTTGACCTTGTAGATCAACAACTAGTTGGAAAAAGGAAAAAAAGGAGGAAGGTGCAATATCGAGAAGAAAAAGGAAAAATAAAAATAAAAAGAGGAAGGTGCAATATCGAGAAGCCACCATGAGCGGGTTTTTGATTACCATGTGACTAGCTATCTCAAGATCACAAACAATCTAGTTAACATGATCATAGATAACTGATTTGTGACGATCGACATCTATCATTCATTTGACATTTTCCTTCTATTAATTATTGATTCAAAAATTTCCTAAGTCAATGTCCACTAGTGGGATCTTATTAAATGTTATGTATATGTCACCGATAATAATATTAACAAGATCAATTATTTGAGTGTGCCCCTTATCAGTCAGTCACCTTATTCCAGCTCGGCTCGAAAAACCCTTTAATCTGAATTAACCAATGAATCAACTCCGTGGGAAAGTAATTTTGGCTAAGAAGTGTCCTGTCAAATGTCACTTGATGGTAACCTAAAGGAAATTTCTAAAGGAAATTTGGAAGATTTGGTGGCATGATGGGACTTTTTTTCTAATAAAAGAGAAAATAACTCGTGATTATATTCATGTAATTCGTGGCACAGTTGCGGAATTCAGAACGCCTTTGTTGAATTTTCTTCATCGCTGAAATTGTGTTTTTCTTTTTTTTTCTTTTTTGCATGTGGAGGGACCCATGCACGCTGTGGAGAGGAGAGCATTTGACCTGCCGGCAGAAGTCAACACTCTCAACGGAGACGGGCGCCTCCAGGATCTCAACGACCTTAAAACGTCTGCGTTCTACGTAAGCCCGGTCAGCCCAGGGGAGTCGATTTCACGGGCCGAACAAAAGGGAACCGGCCCAGAGACTTCAGACGAGATTGGATCCGATTAGAGCTGCGGTTTCCGCGGGTAGGACTTGGCGGACCCGCTTCGCGACGATTCGTGTTTAGAGACGACGACACAATATTCCCTAGTCGATTTCACAAAGTTTAGATGCCTGATGGTGCTGGCGATGCCATGCCCGCACGACACGTCGTGATGCCGAAGCCAGTGCGGACGGTGCCTTCTCGTGATGGATCGTTCCTCTTTCCGGGGTAGTAAAATGGATTAAGGGTCGGCGATTGAGATGCTATTCAATGCGTTGTCCTGTCTTGCGCCCCAGCGGAATGTAGGCCACTGGAGAGAGGAGGGGATAGAATTCCTTCGGCAGCTAGCCGTGGTGCCGGGCCCGGCTGGGGCCCGACGGCATTCATGGCCCGAAAAGGACTCTCATCTGTCATCTCCCATCTTTGTCTTCGATCGTTCTTCGAAAAGGATGAGGAAGGAAGCCACCAAATTCCTCAGCCGAATCACTGATATTTCACTGTCCGAAACACCTCAATCCGCCCGGGCCCTGTGTCTGGTCCGATGGGAATGACTAATGTTGTGTGAATGAGCCGATTTAAGGGATTCAAATTGGACGATAACCATCTTTTATTTTATTGGGCTAGGAAATAAAATACTCCGTATCTCAATCCTTTGTATACATTGCTCAGCGTTTCTATCTGGTTCGATTGTGCGAATGAATGAACCATATTGGTTAAAGAACTCCTAACGAACAAATCTCAATACCAAGCAATATTAGGTCTTTTTCCCTCATATCTTTCTAATCATCTCATTGCAAGTAAAATTTGGCGATAAAATGAATATAAAAAAAGAGTTAATTCAAAACAAGACCACTCGTCCGAGTAAACTTGATTTTCTTTCCTGTAATCATAAAAAAAGAAATAGAAGGGGGAAAAAAAGGCAACTTTGCACATGATGATTATTCATATCGTTGCCATCCACAAGGTTCCAAAAGAGAGCTGCCACCATTTCATCGCAGAGATAAACCCAAAAAGCCAACCGAGACATGCTTCCCAGAGATGCCAAAAAGAGGCCTTGCCCCCTCCAAAAAGGCTTGGTTTCAATCGCTTGCGTTTGGCTACATTTTCTCAGCCTCCTATTGCTTTTTGATCTTCTCCCCTCCAACACTCCATGCATCTTCTGAGACCTGCTCAAACCCCGATTCGATTTTGATCATGTCCGTCTGATCTTGCTCCGACCCAAATCCCTGCGGGTCACGTCAACTGCACTCGATGGCCAAATTCTATCCATTCATTCGCCGTGCGATCGATTTCGCGGATGAACTGGCTCTTCGATGACTTCGAGGATGAAAGAACTGCTCTAACAAGGAGACCATAATCTGTCATAACTCCCTCTTTTAACAGCCAGGTAGGAACGGTCCTCCGGACAGGGACGATGTCGGGCAGGACGTGTCGGGTTTTTGTTAGCAAGGGAAAATAAAAATTTAACGGCTTCTGAGTCGTTCTCGTTCCTATATTTTGGCTTATTCTAAAGCCTGAAGATGTTTTAGTCACATGCTCGACACACCCGTTTTCCTTTTATTTTCTCTTTGACGATTTGTTGAAGAAAATCAAGAAAGAACATGGAAAAAAACTGGCCACTGGTTATTGGTGGCTGATGCGCTTCTTAGCGGGAAGTCTGTGTTGAAATTTCTACTTATCGGACAATTCGTCCCCTTTCAATTCCAAGCGGCGAGCGCCCGTGTCATGAAAACCCGATAAGGCGATAACGTTCCCTGCTTTAATACTTGGATACACGCCCTTTGTTCCTTTCTCGCTGCTTCAACTGCTTCAAGTCTGCAAATTTTTAGACTGCTCTGTGTCTTTTGCTTCTGGGCTTCTCGGTTGCTCCATTGGTCTCTTTTCCTGGGGAGTTTTGACGGGTTGAAGTGTCAGTTATGGGGTTGAGCAGAGATGGGTGTTGGGGCTATGTCTACAGGGAAGTGGAAAGTTGAGTTCTTTGTTATCAAGATTTCACGTACATGATTGTGAGGTTAGGCTTCCTGGTTGCTGCTTCAATTGCAGCTTATGCAGTTAAGCAGCTAAATGTTAAAGGCTCAAAGCCACCGTCTTCTTCTCGCAAGGTCAAGCTTCTAGGTAATGTATTCATTTTTAATGTGTGATGGTTTCCCAGCTATCTGCAGTTTCTGTACTTTTCTTCCTTTTGTGAAGTGGGTAGATATGATATGTTTCGTTATGTTGGTGTCTGTATGGTAATGACTATGCGTATCTGTCTTTTCCTGGCATCTTGTTCTGCTATTATGCTGATGATACTCTTGTCCAGAGAATGGCGACACAGGCTTTGAGAGGCAGGGAAGTGAGGGAAGAGATGAAGAGCACTCTACATATTCTACTTTTGGCCTCAAAGAGGAGGAAGTAAGTTTAGATTGTGATTATTTCGTCTTTTGAGATGAATGTATAGGGCTTGAATTTGTCGATCTTCTTTTGTTGGTTAGCTTGAGAAAACTGGGACTAAAAGCATGGCTTTTTTTTTTTAATTTTCAATTTATTGCAGGAAAAAGAGGAGGAAGAGGAGGTTGAAGTGAAACTGATAAGCAGTGTAATTAACGCAGCTTCGAGCCAAGTACCTGATATGGAAACTGAGGATATTTTGCCTGAATTTGAACGTCTTCTCTCAGGGGAGATAGAATTTCCATTTCCTGATGATAAGTTCGATGATGCAAGCAGAGAAAGAGTTTACGAAACTGAAATGGCAAACAATGCAAGTGAACTCGAGAGGTTGCGTAGGCTTGTGAAGGAATTAGAGGAGAGGGAAATGAAGCTGGAAGGCGAATTGCTTGAATATTATGGGTTGAAGGAGCAAGAATCAGACGTCATCGAACTGCAAAGGCAGCTGAAAATTAAGACTGTTGAAATCGACATGCTGAAAATCACTATCAATTCACTACAGGCAGAGAGGAAGAAGCTGCAAGATGAGATTGCTCATGGATCTTCAGTGAAGAAGGATCTAGAGGTAGCGAGGAACAAGATTAAGGAGCTGCAGAATCAGATTCAACTTCAGGCAAACCAGACAAGAGGCCATTTGCTGTTGCTCAAACAACAAGTGTCTGGACTTCAGGCCAAAGAGGAAGCAGCTGTTAAAAAAGAAGCTGATGTAGAAAGGAAGCTGAAAGCAATGAAGGAGTTGGAGGTAGAAGTCATGGAGCTGAAAAGGATAAACAGAGAACTTCAGCATGAGAAAAGAGCATTGACTATAAAACTGGATGCTGCGGAAGCTAGAGTTGCAGCTCTTTCTAATATGACCGAGGTAAGAGTCCTGCTTTATTCTTTGTCCAATTTATTGCTTCTTAATTCAATGTTCTGCTGCATTTATCTATCTATATAAGAGCAATTATTGTCCCACCACGCAAGGACCTTAATTGTGCAACTGTACAGCTTGCAGGTGAATAACCACAAAATAATCTCTTGGTTTCTGAAAAGCCTTGTATAATTCATTCCAGTTTTGGCAAATCATCATTTCATCTCCTTAGAATGCTGATAGATGACCAAATTACTAAGAAATGCTGATTTATGAGTCAAATAAGAGGGTCCCGGAAGTAGTGTCCTACATACATTAAAGCATCAGTTGTTGCTTGGATTAGAAAAGGCTACCTTAGCTCCTCAATTTACTTAGCTGATACTATGATTGAGGGATTGTCATCATTGAGAACATTGTGCTAACTGGATTAGCAAGTGCCGGACTAGAGTAGACATGTTCAATAATGCTTCCTTTGTGCAGACGGAAAGGGTTGCGTCCGTGAGAGAGGAAGTCAACAACTTGAGACACATAAATGAAGACCTGTCAAAGCAGGTGGAAGGACTTCAAATGAACAGGTTCAGCGAAGTTGAGGAGTTAGTCTACCTCCGTTGGGTCAATGCATGTTTGAGGTATGAACTCCGGAACTACCAGACACCGCCAGGAAAGATCTCAGCTCGTGATCTGAGCAAGAGCCTAAGCCCCAAGTCACAAGAGAAGGCCAAACGGCTGATGGTAGAGTATGGTGGATCAGAACGCGGACAGGGAGATACAGATGTCGAAAGCAACTTCTCACACCCTTCTTCTCCTGGAAGTGAGGACTTTGACAATGCTTCTATAGATAGTTCCACCAGCAGATACAGCAGTTTCAGTAGGAAGCCTGGCTTACTACAGAAATTGAAAAAATGGGGTAGAAGCAAAGACGACTCGAGTGCTTTTACATCGCCGGCGAGGTCCTACTCAGGTGGGTCACCTAGCAGGGTGAGCATGAGTCTACGATCAAAGGGCCCACTAGAGGCCTTGATGATCAGAAATGCGAGTGACAGCAATGCCATTACAACTTTTGGTGGGATGGAGCATGAATCTGTTGATTCTCCAGACACTCCTAGTACCCCTCAGCTTAAGGGTCAAACACCATCTGGTGATTCGTTGAATTCAGTGGCCAGTTCATTCCAGTTGATGTCTAAATCTGTAGACGGTGTTCTGGATGAAAAGTACCCTGCTTATAAAGACCGTCATAAGTTGGCATTGGAGAGGGAGAAGCAAATCAAGGCAAGGGCTGAGAAAGCGAGAGCTGAGAAGTTTGGTGATAGGAGTTTTAGTGGCTCGAGCAGGTCGGACAGGGAAAAAAATATCTCGCTGCCACCAAAACTTGCTCTGATAAAGGAGAAAGCAGTTGTTTCACCAGATTCAGGAGGCCAGTCAGGTGATGCTAAGGCAGATGATCCTCAAACAGTGAGTAGAATGAAGCTTGCACACGTTGAGAAGAGGCCTCCGAGGACACCTCGTCCACCACCTAAACCATCAGAAGCTGCTCCTAGCATTGCAAATAATGCCAGTGCGGTTACATCGGCAGGCCCACCTATGCCTCCACCCTTGCCAGGCATGCCGCCACCGCCTCCACCACCACCAGGCGGGCCACCTCGTCCACCCCCTCCACCTGGCAGTCTTCCTAGAGGAACAGGAAGTGGTGAGAAGGTTCATCGGGCTCCTGAACTAGTGGAGTTTTATCAGACACTGATGAAACGTGAGGCAAAGAAGGATACTTCATCTCTGATTGCTTCCACAGCGAATGTCTCAGATGCTAGGAGCAATATGATTGGGGAAATAGAGAATAGATCAACGTTCCTTTTAGCTGTGAGTTGTGTTTCATCATTTGCTCATGCAAGTTTGTTTCTTTTGTTGTTTTAAGTTTATAGAGATATTTCGTCTTCCTGTTACAGGTAAAGGCAGACGTAGAATCCCAGGGTGAATTTGTCCAGTCTTTAGCAACAGAAGTCCGAGCAGCATCCTTTACCAAGATTGAAGATCTTGTGGCATTTGTCAACTGGCTGGATGAGGAACTTTCTTTCTTGGTAAGCAGATTTAATTTTGTTTTGCTGAGTTGGCTTCTCGCTCTCTCTATAGAAAAGACCCTTCAACATCCCTATTATATGGATTAGGCATCTGGATTTGTGTCAAGCCTGTCAATTAATCTGAGATCTGAAATTCTAGTCTTGAACCTGATACCTCTATACAAGCTGAATTAAACTCTGCAAAGAAAAAGGAGAGAGAACGAAGTTGAGATTAAAAAGAGTTATTGTAGTTCCTTCTGCTCTTCTCTAAGCATTACAAATTTAACATGGAGGAATGGAATTTTTAGTCCTGCTTATTTGAAAATCCCTCCAGCTTCAAGCATTTATTTATGCATGCAAACTCTCCGAACTATTTGCCGACTTCTGCAACTTCTTGAGTTAATTATGCATCTTAGCTGGCGGAAGTTTCTAATCCTATTTTGTTTATCTTCCATTAACAAGGTCGATGAAAGGGCAGTTCTGAAGCACTTTGACTGGCCTGAAGGGAAAGCAGATGCCTTAAGAGAGGCAGCATTTGAATACCAGGATCTGATTAAACTGGAGAAGCGCGTTTCTTCTTTCAGTGATGACCCAAAACTTCCTTGCGAGGCTGCACTAAAGAAGATGTACTCATTGCTTGAAAAGTAAGCACCTTCTTTAGCGCACTCGTTTAATAAGAAACTATCCAAGTTTATTTGCAAATGGACAAGATTTTGGCATTGGAAGTGAAAAGATAAACTGGCTATTCATTTGCTTCAAAACAATGGACTGTTTATTCCTTTTAAGTCATTGGCTCCACAGAAATAGCAACTGCCCTAAGTTTTCCGCTAGAGTTAACAGCAGAGTGATGTAAGTTTTTTTCTTTTTTCACGACATCACGTGATTCATTTTTCTCTTTCTCTGGCAGAGTGGAACAGAGTGTCTATGCCCTCTTACGCACAAGGGACATGGCAATGTCACGATACCGGGACTTTGGAATCCCAGTCGACTGGTTGTTGGATTCAGGAGTAGTCGGCAAGGTATCTTCAAGCCTGAGTTCAGTCTTCAATATTCTTAAAGAGAATCTGAGATGTTTGATTTCTTTTTTCTGTTTCATTTAATTAGTTCTGTTTGTCAACAGAAAAGTAAGAACTTTATCCTGGATCCACATTCGATACATAGCAAATCATCTGTCCTAACGTTGTAACACTATAATGCTACCAGTGTAGCTGGAACCATCTTTATTATAACCCAGCAAAACTTGGAAGCCTTTGGTCCTGGAAGAATACATTGTCTGATAAATTTGCTTCTAATGAAACTCTAAATGCCATCTCATGGTATATGTTTTGTTAAGCTTGTCGCTGATGATTTTCCATATTTGCAGATCAAACTCTCTTCTGTGCAATTGGCAAGGAAGTACATGAAACGCGTAGCAGATGAACTTGACGGATTGGGTGGTTCTGATAAGGAACCAGACAGAGAGTTTTTGCTTCTGCAAGGAGTGCGATTTGCTTTCCGTGTGCATCAGGTACATCTTCATTGCTACCTAGTCTTATACAAGTTTGAAGGACAGTGCATCTTTTCTTAATTGTCGTCTCAAATATTTACTCTCCAATTTTTGGCAAAATTTAGAACAGTCATCATGGGAAGTCAGTTCTTCCTAGAATTTAAGATTTGAGAACTTTGTAATGCTTCTGCTCTCTCCTTTCCATGTGAATCTTCTAAAACTTTAACTTGAACACTTCCATGCCTCGATATGAGAATTCAGATAACATCTTCTAAATGGACATTTTGAATGATGACCAAATTATGGCCCGTTGCAGTTTGCCGGAGGTTTTGATGCTGAGAGCATGAAGGCCTTTGAAGAATTAAGAAACCGGGTCCATTCGCAGACAGAAGAAGAAACTAAGCCAGAAGCATGAGTATATGATTTCTTCTTTTTTGTATCTTGTTTCTTGATCTCCAATTCAATTATGTATATGTTACCCACTTAGCCACATAAATGATTGGTATTTACTTCTGGGGTTCCTAATCGGAATAAAATCCAGAAAGAGAATGTATTTACACTTTTTTTGTCACATGGATTTATACAAAAGTCGATTTTCGGTGCTTTTTCCTCTGGAATAAATTCAACCGTCATGCGAGTTAGAAAGGCTATAAGACCTGAATAATTAATCCCAGGGAAGAAGAAAATGCAGATTAAAATAGTCTCTTTCTTGACTTTACGTAAACTGAGCCTTGCTGCAAGTCTTGCTTGCATTTAGGGGATGATTTGCATAGAAATTTGAGTACGTCGCATTGTCGTAGAAGTGATCTCACTGGAAGATTGTAAATTGACGGTGTCGAAATGGTTTGTAGAAATGTCTTAAGCTCTGGAATCACTACTCGATGAGTACTTTTTGTAATCAACTAGGATAAGGAGTGATGGAGAGTAAATGGAAGGATCATATGCTCTACTTGCAAGACTCACAGGCAAAGAGTCTGCAAAGAAAAACACAACAGCAAAACCATTTGCCTTTCTCTTTCAAGTCTGTATAATCTAAACAACATTATATGTATGTACCGCAAGACGCAGATTTATTCTTTCGCTACAGAAACCAGAAAACTCGGCAAAGGACTAGCTGCCCTCGGCGACTTGGGCGGCTCCTGCAGCTGATTACCGTAGTTGTCGTAATATATCGCGCCTGAAAACTCTGGTGGCCGGCATTTATCTCCCATCAGAATAGCCTTTTGCCATAGACCCCCCTCTCCGAATCCTTCAGTGCCCTTATCATGATCTCCACTGATCTCGTATGCCGGATCGCCTTTCCTGGTGATAGCAAAAGGATTGGCCTTGTTGCCGATAGCCCCTGCGGGATGCTGTGGCGATGCCAAAGGTGATTTCTTCGCAACTCGGGGCATGCCCGGTTCCTTCTCTTGGACTTTCGGGATCCGGCGTGCATGCTTTGCGCACAGCGCCGCTAGAGCCACGACCGAGATGAACAACCCAGCCGATAGCGCGACGGATTCTGGGTGTTTGATGGTGTATGTTGAGACGGGACGCACCATTCTGTAGTGTTTCTTCCTCAAAATTGAGAAATGACAAAGTAGCTTTTCGATTGAAAATTTCTGATATTGAGGATGACTATATATATATAGACACACATACACAATGTCATGAAGGATGAGGATTGTTGTATTGCAACTAGTGATGGCCGGTGGAAGGTGGGAGCCATTTCCCAGGCCATTTTCTTAGTTCCATTCACGGCAGTCGGCAACGACTCTATTAAAGAATTCGTCAGTGGTTAAAGACAGCAAGCCGGTTTGTCATTAGGGTTTGACTTTTCATCAAAGTTGCATCGCAGTCTGTCCCAGTCAAAGATGATCTAACTAAGCGACGGAAGTTCTTAGACGTTTTACAAAGACATTAAGAAAGAGGTGGAAATTGGCAAACAAAAGATGAATACATAAGTACACGTACGTACATAATCCGATAGCAAGATAAATGATTCTAATGACGAATGCATAAGCGAGATGTATTAAACATTGTTTGGCCTTCACCATGCACTACCATTATCAAATTTCGGATTTCTAATGATTAGTCAATAGAAAATCGTTTCATGCAAATCGATTTGGTAAAGTGGCCTTACGTGATCATTTTGAATCATTTTATGTCAACGTAAGAATTAAAATGGTTAATACGTCTAATGTTTAATTAATTACTAACGGGAGATTTACATGAATCATTTATGTGAAGGAGGAGAAAGAAAAATCTAGAAAAGTATACTTCTTCTGCACATTAGCAATACATTTAGACGAAGGGTTGTATTTAAAACAAAGTGGTTGGCAAGTCGATCCCCAATTATGTGACATAGACATATGCTAAGCCTACAGTCGTGTAGGCCACGTCTTCAATTACTCAATTTTCTTCCATTCATATTTAGCTGACTTTAGTTTGAGGGATGACGGGATTTATGTGCAAATGCACGTTCCCTATGCACGTTCCCTGCGCATCAATGGCCCGTTCAAACAGCAATATGACCCGTTCAAACGTTCCTGCACAACTTGTAGTTGCATCTTACGATCCTCGTGGTGATGAAAATATAATTAGGGTTTAAAATATAATTAAAGACGCCCAATTCGCCACTTTGTTTTAGCAAAGTGCACAAGCTCACCGTCACGAGTTTCAAGCTCAAATTTCTCGAAAATGTAACTAATCAGAAAGGGTTACAAATCACGTATATAACATGTGCATCTTTGTGAACTTGGAGATAATGATGACGGCAACGGTGATCTCTATCGGATGTATTTGGTAAACAACATTATGAACCGCCAAATACCGACACTCCAGTCACTGTCATATTGCACTGGCAAATAAACTTATAACGCGAGAATGTCAATTATTGTAAGACAGCGAATTAATCGTACGGTTTGAAATGAATAAGGCTGCTTGTGATCCCAAGCTTGGCAACTTCTTTCACTTTGACATAATAACTAGCTCAACATGTAAACGAATCGCTAGTATGAGTGCTTCAACATGGACAGCTTAACTTTGCGAACCCAAAGTTCTCTTAAAAAACAGGTTAGGAAGCATCGTCAAGCTTGCGAGGAAACGCGGATGAGCATGCTCTTTGTTCGTGGGTTTTTTTCCAGACACGCGTACACAGCTTCCTGGACCCAAATTAGGTCAATTCCCATGTCTAGAAAAGTCAATTTTGTTCCTGGAAAGCGGCAACTTCTTGGACAATTGCTTGGTTAATATGTATGAAAATGCCTACGTAAGTTCGAAGAACATGCAGACATGACATTGCGTACTGATTATATATGACAGCAAAGCTGTACAGCTGTGCCGCCGGTTCCGGCTTACCTTGGGGCGGTTTGGTTCGGTGGGTTCATGTGAGGGCTTGGTACTTTGTAGTTCGTATGGGTGATGATAACTTCTCGATATGCAAGAAGGATCACAAAATTAGCACGTATCGAATAATTTGGCAAGATCTTATTGTGTGTAGAACTTCACTTATCATAATACCTAGCATGACTCATGAATAATAATGGTTGATGCATTCAGATAGATTCATGGGATGCGATATGCATGGTTTCTAAGAAAGTTGGAATTAAAATTAAGATTAATATCACGAAGAACTCTAAACTAGTGCACTTTTGATAAATTTATCCCAAATTAATTTTTAACTATAGAAAACTCCCAAATTAATATATTTGTGACAAATTTACTCCAAACTGATACGGTTGTGACAAATATACCCTCGATTAGTTTCCGTTAAATTTCAACTATTAAGTTAGATGACACGTGACAACTGAGTGATATACCAGTTTAGGATTTCATTCTTCATTTGTCACATTTTTTGCTAGTTATGTGATTTTTTATGGTATTAATCTAATTTAACGAATGATATATTTGTCATAAGGTTTTTTGGCAGTAAAAAAAAAATTAATTTTTAATAAATTTATCACAAATATACCGATTTGAGATTTTTCGTGGTCATTTGAGGTAAATTAATCACATGTGTATAAGCTTGAGCTTTTTTATGGTTAAAACATTAATTTTGAGTAAATTTATCACATGTGTACTAATTTGAGATTTTTGGTGATCTTAAAATTAAGGAGAAAAGACCTCCACTGCTCTTAATTGGGTCTTAATGATCTCAACTTGGCTTCGAATTGGGCTTTCCGGCATTGTCAAGTTCGGGTTTCCAAACCCTCCAAGTGGACTTTCATGATAGTCCAAGGTCATCGCAACCATGAAATCCTCAGTCTCACATGCGTCGGTGGAAGAACCGGGGCTGTGGCCTAAACTAGAGAGGACACGAGACATTCCAAATCAAGTAGCAATCTTAGTGAATAATGTCCAAAGGCTTATAAACCCATTAGGATCATCATCGAATGATGGTCTTAACCGAGGGGGAAAGAAAAAAGAAACACCAAGGCTACGTGCAGATCCGAAGGCCTAAAAAGGCTTGGACAGCCTTTTATACACGCGTGCCTGTTTGAGCTGGCCCATATCAGGCCCATAAGAACTTGGAGCTGAAGAACCCTCATCGAAATATGTCCAGACAATGTCCTCAAATTTCTCGAATAGCAGCAGCCCATGAGGTGCTGAACTTCTTGTTTGGATTTCTAGCGTCAATGCTCAGATCTCGTTGACCTTCTCTTGCAAAGATAAGACGGGCTTTTGGGCTACAATGTCAATGCCCGGGGGTAAGCGAAAATCCATGACAGAAGTCTAGAAGATCGCTTCGGAGCATCATCTGTCCGGTTCCGGCGCGGCGACAAACGAGGGCTACTACGTTCCGAACGAGGAAGCATCGCGGGCTCTGTCCGTCCTCGTACTTTGCGACGAATGGAAAATCGTGCCCTCTCAAATTAAGGTACTTTGGAACGAGGAAACGACAAACGATGGATGCCGAAGCTAATACATTGAATGCATATTATAAGATTGGGAAAATCCCCATTAAGTATTGTTAAGTCAACTTCATTATCCACTGTGTTAACCGAAAAAAAAAAAGTTTCTTTGTCCACTAATATATACTATACTCTCGGAATAAATTAAAAGTAAATGTAACCTAACTAGAATATAGAAAAAGTCGAAATAAATCCAGACGTGTGTAAAAATTATTTATGAGAATCGAGACAAAGTATGCATGGTGAGCATTTGCGTCACGTCTACGTCAATAAAATGGGATCGTTTACCAGGAGTTGATCCATGGAGAGGATGAATAGTTCCAAAACCTACTCCCACCTTTAAGCATTTTTTTCATATACCTCCCTCTAATTTTTCGTGTATCTCATGTAATTTACTTATATATATTTAATGATCCTCGACGATGACAAATCGCGTTATTGCTATAACGTGTTACATCATAACATAACTTGTTCTAAACACATAATTAACACATTTGAATTCATAGTAATCAAGTGGTGTTGAAATATATATTTTTTCAGAAGAAATTTAATTCTTGTCCAATATGAAATACGATTATAATACTTAAGAAGTTCATCTTAGCATGGAATTCCAAAAAAGTGTTCTTGCAGGAAACCTTTTATGTGTCAAAATTTATGTCAATAGATCATTGTTAATTGGGTGCCTTAGGAGTGATCTATGCATTTCCAAACGTAGATTATTAACTACGTGTGACATGTGGATTATCAATTTAATAATAATAATGCTTAGTATTCTGATCGGGTTGAGGGGTAAGCTCACCGTGAATTACTCTATTGCGTTCTTTGAACGTGACGTGATGATGATCGATAGTTGATGGGTCGTCATTTTCATCATTGCTAAACTTAGCTAAATAATCTTTCTTTTTAGTGTTTTCTTTTTATCAAGCTTTCTTTTTAGTTTTGACTAGCTACCTACCGGTCATTATTCTTTTTGGCACGAATTGTGGAGAGCCAGGAATCTCTTGTGTCTTGTTAGTTTGGAACAATCATTAGTTAACAATGGACTAAGTTACCTAACATTCTCCTTAGGGGTCCTCTAGAGTTAGGTAAATTGGACAGGGTCAGATTTCCCCAATTAATAGTAGAAACACATTTGCGCCAAAATACACTCAAGCACTAAAGCTTTCGATTATTGCAATCAAATCTTGAAACTCTCTTTTTCGAAGGGTCATTAGAATCGATTAAGCGTTCGAATCCAAATTTTTTCTTTAAAAAAACTGGTTTGAACACATAATTGAAAACAAAAAACTCTTAGTTGTGGAGCTTATATATGCATTTAAATTTTACTAACACATGCAACTTAATTTTTCACCAAATTAGATCCAAAAGAGCATAGGGATATAAGATTATGTCAAATGACGTGTACCTGTTCTATTCCAATGCCACCTACAAAATGCAATAAATCGTCTATGCCCGTCAATGGGTCTTCTATCCCTTCAACTGAGCTAGAAGAAACTCGAAATCATCATGGTTGTAAGCTCCTAATCTTTCTCTTTGCTAACTTTTTAAAGTTTTCTCGCAGTTGATGTCACATTTATTTAGCATTACGTAAAAATAAATTTCCAAATCATAACAGGGCACTAATGTTGAACTCAGCAATCTGATTATTCACGTTAGCAAAAATTGACCAGGAATAGGAAAAAGCTAAATGAAAAATAATGGCACATTACGAAAGTATAAAAATGATTTTGAACATAGAGATAGAGAAGGGGGGGGATGGTTTTGATTATCAAATAAAAATAGAGGGATCCCTAATGACATTGTCCCTTCCTAAATTGACCTTCATTTCCCTCGGCTTATTCTCTTGTCTATCTTGTGTCGTTCTGATTATGCGAATCTATACCGTCCATAAATGTTCACTCCGACAAGCTCTTTTTCACTTTGTTTCTCATCCTTTTTTCACGCATTGTGCCCTTCTCTCCTTCCTCGGGACATTGGAGTGCGGCCGGCCGTTTCCTTCCTTTAAGCATCGATTTGTTGTTCAGCTCTTTCATTTATTGCGGGGCCTGCTTTCCTTATTTTTACATAATATAAAAACACAAAAAGCTTGCCATTAAATAAATACGCAATTTAACATTTAAATATTTCGGCTTGTCTCGACTTAGATGGGATCGAATATGATATTATATCGCTATTCTCTTCGATGCTTAAATATAACGAGCTTTACCCGACTAGATATTTGTCAGGCACGCGATAAAACGATAAACATTCGAGTTCTGGAGAAAATAAAAATGTGAATTTTTTTTCTAGCGTTGTGAAGTGACAACTAAGGATCTGATTGTTAAAATCTGTTTTTGTTCTTTGGAACAATTATTTTTGTTCTTTTGTTCTAGGGAACGAAAAAAGAATAGAAATCTATTTGATAAAAATTTTGTTCCTAATAACAAAATATCTATTTTTTTGTTCATGATAATTGATTTGGAACAAAAACAAGAAGTAAAAAAAAGTAGCTTATTGTTCCCGAGAATAATTTCTAGAATTTATTTTTTTCTTTTTTCTTTTTTTTCTTCTTCCTTTTGGCCGGTCGCTGGCTTTGACCATGGCCGGCGTCAATGATCGGCCAAACGAGAGTCGACGATCTCGTTAGAGCGTCACCGGCCCTCGAAAACGCCGAGCCATGGCGAGGCATAGCGAGGCTCGGCCTTGCTCGGGCCGGGTGAGGACGACCTCGATAGGTCGGTGTCGCCAATGATGGCCCAACGAGGCCGAGCCTCGTCGATGGTTGGGCGAGTTTGACCTCGCCAAATTTGGGCCAGCTAAAGCTCGCCCAACCAAGACCAGGCTGACCTCGCGCCGTTTGGGAGAGGTGGAGTCTTGCGGTACTCGCTTGGCCACCGACGAGGCCAAGCCTCGTGGGGGCCAGGTGAGCCTCCAACGAGCTCGTCGGCCCTCGCTTTGGCCTGACGAGGCTCCGGTGAGCTCGCCGAACACGAAGGAGGAAGAAAGAGAGAAAATAAAAAAGAAAGAAGAAAGAAGAAAAAATAAAAAAATATAAGAAAAATATTAAAAAATTAAAAGAAATAATAAAATTATACAATTTACCAAACACATTTCTTTTCTTGGGAATAGAAATTTTGACAATTACCAAACGCATTCTTATATTAGAAATTGTTTTCGGGAACAAAAACAAAAAAAATATTTTGATGAAAAATTATTTCCGGAACAAAAGCGTTACCAAACACACCTTAAAAATATCCACTAATAAATCACTCATGATTGGTCCGTCGGGTCCACGTCACGTGCCACGGTGCAAGACAGGACAGCAAAGCGGATAAAAAAAGGGAAGAAGAATGAAAAACGGGGGCGGTGGGTCCCACCCGCCAACCCCCGCTCCTCCCCCACCAATCAACAATCAAACAAGCCTTGAGTGCTGGTGCCACGTGTGCCGCCGAAGTCTCCAGGTCATCATCTTATGTCAGATCGCTATTTCTTTCTCTATTTTTTCCTTTTCTTTTTCGTGCCTAGAAAAGAGAGCAATATTCTTTTTCTCTTTTTCTCTTTTTCTCTTTTTCTGACGACATTATTTCATTTTTCAGCCGACCCTACCCCAACACCAAATACCGACGGCGACCAGGCTTCGAAAAAAAGGAAAGTAAAAGCCTCCCCAAACAAAACAAAAAATAATCAAAACCTAAATCTGGAGTTCAGAAATTGCCTTATTTGCCGTCAAATAAGGCAATTTTCAGTGGCCCCAAATAATAATAATAATAAAAAATTGTACTTTACTTCATAAAATACTTAGAAGCGACATTAATTTGCTCGACAGGAATCTTAGATAAATTCAATTTCAGATATAATATCTCATCCTCTGTAATTTTGCATTTTTAATGATTTTTCTTGGGAAAGTAAATTGTGGGATTTTTAGGGGAAAAAAAATGCATGCACATAGCCAAACGGAAGTTGATGTCTCGAACCAAATCCCCTCGCAATTTTTGAATCATTGGATTTGCGTTTAAGATTTTTGTGAGATTATCATCTAAAGCATCGAGAAAATTCAATTCTCAAGAAGTACTTTTCTTTAGTTTTCACCATTTACAGTTGCTTAAGAAAGTAAGGGTGCGTTTGTTTGTGTTTACATTCTTTTTTTGTTAGGGGAAGAAATAGAAAAAACTATTTGTTAGGAACAGTTTTTGAACAAAAGAACGCGTTTGGTAAACTTATTCGAAATAAAAAAAACAGAAACATGTTTGGTAAATTTGTGTTCTTTTTATGTTTCTTTTAATTTTTTAATATTTTTATTTTATTTCTTTTTTATTTATTCTTTTTTTCTTCTTTGGCCGGCGGCCGACGAGGGCCGGCGGCCCACCACGGCGAGGCTCGCCGGCCCCGGCGAGGCCGAGCCTCGCCGTGGTTGGGCGAGGCTCGGCCTCGCCTTGGCCGGGCGAGCTCGGGCTCGCCCGGATCCGGCGAGGCCGAGGTCACCCGCCCACCGGCGAGGCCGACCGCCGCTGGCGGTGGCCGGCGAGAGCCTCGCCGGTGGGCGGGCGAGCTCGGCCTCGCCGGATCTCCGGAAGAGCCCGAGCTCGCCCGGCCTCACCCCGCGCCTCGAGGCTCGGCGAGCTCGGGCTCGCCCGGATCCGGCGAGGCCGAGCTCGCCCGGCCACCGGCGAGGCTCGGCCTCGCCGGCCACCGCCAGCGACGCCAAGGTGGCCGGCGAGGCCGAGCCTCGCCGGTGGGCGGGCGAGCTCGGCCTCGCCGGGGCGGCGACGCTCGGCCTTACCGGGGCCGGCGACGCTCCGGCGAGGTCGCCGGCCCCGACGGGGTCGCCGCCGGCCATGGCCGAGGCCGGCGACCGGCCAAAGAAAAAGAAGAAGAAAAGAAGAAGAAGAAGAGAAAAGAGTGGAGAGAAAATTTGTTCCCAAAAGTTGTTAGAAAAAAAACAACTTTTTTTTTTTTTCTTGTTTTTTTTTTTTGTTAACAAAAAAATAGATTTGGAATAAAAACGCAAACAAACGCGTTTACATTCTTTTTGTTGCAGGAACAAAAAAAAAGAATTTTGTTCAAAAACAGAAAAAGGAACACAAACAAACAGGCGCTAAGTGAACATAAAATATTTTCACGAATGACAAAATTTTATGCTTAAATTCTTTAAAAAGAAAAACCAGTAATATATAGTTGTTAAAGTTACAAATCATTTTCCAACTACCTTCACTCATGGTTCTCAATGCTTGACTTAAGGCTTATGGAATGTGGCCCACGATTCGACGCCCGACCTCAAGACTTTTTAAAACTTAATCGATATCCGCTCGTTACAAACGCTTTAACAAAATTCGACACAACAAAAATAGAAAGTATCTCCAACGAAAACTATATTCAAAAAGGAAATCCTCTTCTTCAATCATATTAAAATATATACTCCACAAATGGACCCTACCGCGTAATGCTTCATCTCACTAGTGGAGTCTCGTCTTTTCCATAGAGACGAGCAGCTTGTTTAAAGTACATTATCATGGCGAAAGGTCCGGATGACGCAAACGGAAGAGAAGAAGCAATTCATGAGTTTTGTCATTACGTAACAATTGCCCAAATCCTCTCTTTTCTTTTCTTTTCTTTTGGGAGGTCGATTTGGACAAGTCCGGCAGTGCATGTTCAAATCGAGAGTCGCACTAACGAAAGATCTTCGAATACTTCAACGTCGGTGTCTTCCCCTCGAAATCTCCGGCAAAACCTCTGTGTGTGTGTGTCTCTCTCTCTCCTTCTGTTCAGTTCTTATCGCCTCTCTGTCTCTGTCTCCATCTGGGTATCTGCGACTGTACTTCAGCTTCGGGAATGATGTACACGGACATGCGGGTGATGACATGGAGGCGGGTCGCCAAGTCCGCGCAGGCGCTGGCGGCGCACGCCCTCCTCTTCTCCTTCGTCCTCCTCTTCGTCCTCAAGCTCGACCACTCCGTCCGGTGTCCCTGGTGGTCAGTCTCTCTCTCTCTCTGTGAATGAATCTTTCCCCATTCTCTTCGTTCTTTCTTTTGCTCTTCTGTTTGGGTCGGGTCGGGGAGGAAAGTTTGGATTTTTACTCGACGCCGCCCGCGAGGGTCCACCATTCCCCCCCGTCCTTCGCCCGCTTGCATTTTACGGAAAGAAAGCCGAGGAATTGTCTTGCTCGTCTCTCTCGCTCTCTTAAAGATTTGATTTTTATTTTTTTTCCCCGGCTTGGTTCTTGTTAAGTTTCGTCAAATTGGCGGCGTTTCCTTTTTCTGGTTCCGTGGATGAAATCTCGATCCATTTCCTGTTTCTGTTGCTCGTGTTGGTTCTGTCGATTGTTGGTTTTGGAATGTTTAAGGTGATGTGGATGTGGTTGTTGGTGTATTTTGGAAACTTCCTTAGCTGGGTATGTTCAGGTGCTCTGCCTGTCATTATCACTGGTTGTCTTAGATTTTGCTCTATCGCTTGCTTTAGTAACTTTCCCTGTAATGGGTGACCCTGTTCTTAGTTCTGTACTGAAAATTTTAGCGCCAGAGATTGATGTTGGTTGGCATTGGTTTTATTCAGCCCTTGGGATGGCATGGACCCAGCACTGATCAAGTGCCATATTTGGAATGGATGATTCTGCGTTGTAAAATATTATGTGCCTTTGGGCAAGCGGAAAATGGCCAACAACGACGAGGACTAACTGGAGTGTAATTTTTTTCCATAAGGCCTCTCATGGACAATTCAATTTTTATGCTAGGCATAACATTGGTGAACTTAAAAGAATTTGAAGTATTCATCCAACCAAAGAAATTGACTGGTTGCATTATATGTCAAATGCTGGTCTGACGGCTATGTAGCCATCGGATTCCCAAGAAGTGGAAAGCACAGAGTAAGCTATTGAAGATGGATGAATCAAGTCTCAAGATAAGAAAAGTCTGAATCATGTAGATAATAGAAAATTCATTACTTGTATGTTGCAGTATTTGGAAACATTATGAAGGCAAATCAAAACTGAAGGACCAATTAGCCTGAGTTCACGGTCCTTGCCTGAGATGTGCCTGTGCTTTAGGAGAACGGGCCAGTCAAACTTATTTAAGGAGTGGTCCACATGCTTTGATGGAGCTTACGAGTGAGCAAAAGCACATCTTTGGTAAAACCTCCTGCTTTGCAGAGAGTTAGTAGATTAGCCGGTCATCTTGGACAGGCTTTTAGTGCCAAGTTAGAATAAAGAAATTCTAGAGTTCCGTCTTGATTCAAATTTCTGTTATCAATTAAAAAAGTCTATTTTAAGTTACGGAGTGAATTTTTCTTGTTCCAGATGCCATATCTCAACTTTCTTCCTTATTGCTGATCTCTGAAGCTTGTGTTGGCTTTATTGACATATTGTTATCTAATAATTTGAGCACGCGGATTCTTAGCAATGCTAATTATTCCTTCATAACCAGTTTGATCACTAGTTCTAGTTACGGATTCATACTGATACCATTTGCTGCCTCTTCTACTCCAAATACAAGATCATTTTGTTCCACCTCTTCTTTCTTGCTTGCTTGAAAGTGCTTATGGGGTTTAAACGTTACTTGCATCAACACTCTTTTGGCCAACAGTTTCTTTGTGGGATGAATTCTTCGACACCTATTGTGTCTACATATGTTCATATCTGTTCGACATGTAATGTATGCATTGAAATTTACAGACAGCTGAGTGATAGATGTGGGAATTCCACTGTCATGGTACAATATGTGCATTGAATTCAAATTTCTTTTTGATGCATCGATTTAATCTTTTCTAAGTGGATTATTTGATATAGGTTATTGTATGGAGCTATCGACAAGAGTGGTTTATCTGGTTTTTGGTCATTAAAGAGTTTTTCTTTTTGGTCATTGTTCTGCAGGGTCATTTTTGCTCCTCTATGGCTATTTCATGCTGTTGTAGCACGTGGCAGATTCTCCTTACCGGCACCAGCCTTGCCTCATGATCGTCATGTATGACACGTCTTGTGCATTAATCTTACATGAACATTTTCTTTTTAATTAGTGTCTCAAATCTCATGACTCCTACAAGCATGAATGTGTTCTGACTTTGTGTCTTATTTTCTTGAACAGTGGGCGCCATATCATGCTGTCATAGCGACCCCCTTGTTTGTGTTTTTTGAACTACTTCTCTGTCTGTATCTTGACAGGACCTATGGTATGCAGGAAACTCCAATAGCAGAATATTTAGTTTGTTCAACATTAAGAAAATAGTTGGTTTTTCATGATTTTGCAAGTTGTTACAGATGGAGACTGTTTCAAATGACCAATGCACCTGTCTCAATTTTTTTCCTGTTACCAGACATCATTGGGTCTAATTTTACCTACTAATATATCTTAGAAGACCGACTGACATGTTCTGCAAACTTGAAATATGCTACAGTTGTGGACTTGAAGATTCTCTTTCTTCCCATACTGGCCTTTGAGATTGCAGTCTTGGTTGATAACATCAGGTACTTTTCTTTCAACTGATAAGTCTTTTTTTTTTGACAAAATGTCAAAGATTATTAAATGTGGTCGTACTACAAATTAAAATTCTCATATCCATTGGCTGGCTGGATTTTTCTTTAAGTCCCCAGATTAAGCTAAAGTTCTTATGAATCACAAAGGCAGGTTCTAATGAGAGTTGCATGTTCAAATATTGTCAGGTCATGCAAAACTATCTTCTAGTTCGTTTAGATGCTTTCGAATAAATATCTCTTTTTTTTGTTGGTCATGCTTTTAAAAGCATATCAAGAATTGCATACGTGAGTGTCTAAAAGAACTCTTTGATCACGGATTCTGGAATTGGTTGATATGGCATTTGCATTCAAAGTTTGACCATCAGCAGCTTGATGCAGGATGTGCAGGGCCTTAATGCCAGGAGATGATGAAAGCCTGACTGACGATGCAATATGGGCCACCCTCCCTGTAAGTTTGTAACTCTTTCATTTTCTAAATCATTATGCTTGGGGGAAGGTTCTCCATGATTGTTATGTTTGTACTGCTTAAAAAGTAGCTTGCATGTCTTCTTATTCTTAGAGCTTCTGATAAACCATAAATGCGCTGTCTCTTGATGCTATTTTGGGCAATATCTTCTCATTTACATGCAATTAGCTCATTTATGCTGGCTGTCAAGCAAAAATGGCAGAAAATTTTATTTTGTCCTAGAGGGCTTGGGATGTTGTTGCTGTTTTTCAATTGTTTCACTGGATGGGTGGCTCATTATTTTTCATGGTTGAGGTAACAAACCTTTTTCGTACACCTAAAAAAATAGCGGAAAGATTAGACAATATGAGAACTGGGAATAGCAAATGTTGATTGGGGAGCGCGATTTAAGCATATACATACAAATAATCATCTTACGTTGCTCTCTATAAGTAGCCAGTGAGTTTCCAACTGAGAGCTGGTTAATGACTGGTTAAGTTCACACTTTAGGAAAGTTCCATTTTACTGCTTTTATTTTCTTTCATTGTTCTCAACTATTGGCAGCAAATATTTCCTCCAATACATGTAAACCTTCTCTTTTCATCCTATCCTTGTAATGTTGTGTGATACCCACATTTATTAAAAGATGATATGATAGAAAATATCCCTCTTGGATATGTTCTACTATAAAATCCATCTGGACAATTCCTACTAGCTGAGGAGCGGAAACCACGATACTTTTTCCAGAAAGCTGGCATAACTTGGTTATATGGAGGCTTCGCATGTTCCCTATCCTTTCAAGATTCATCGAAGATTCATGTTACAGTCCTTTTAGCTAATTAAAGTTTCCAATAGGGCGAATACCAAATCTGCTCTTTTTCGCTTTCCTTTCCTAAACAGGGTGTTTTGAGAATCAGACTGACTAGCCAGTTCAACTGAAACCACCAATAGGATTGTTTCCTTCGAACTTTCACTTAAACGCAGTATTTGGAAAATTGGACTAGGTCACCATTGACCTTGGTTCTATGGTAAAACCTAGCATTGTCATCCATCTGTCTCTTGATCTCGGGGTCTCTATGGCCAAGAGGCACTTATGGAGTTGAATTGACTCAAGCAAGTTGTCTGGATGGAATGCCGTCTTCAAAACCCTTTCTGCTCTTTATCTAGTGGTTCATATTATAATCTTGTCATCAGTGAAATGCTGATAAACAAGCTTTGGGCAGGAGAGAGAGATGGGGTTTTCACACTACTTTTGGGGTATCTGATGGATTTTTGCTAGATAAACGGATGTCCTTAATGATTTCACCTGTCAAAGAATTGGAGGAGAGGGTCTGCCAGCGGGTGAGGAGATTGAGGGTCCTCTCATGGTCTTGTGCTTAATCAGGGTTTTATGTTGATGAGAAAAGTCATTAAAAAGGAAAGTCTCCTCAAGTTTAGAACTGGGGAGTTGATTCTTAAAAATTAACCATCATCTGCTCAGCTAGAATTTAGTCTTGGTCAAAGTTCTGCTGAGTAATTATTGAACTGGGTCTGGTAGTTGAACCACAGACCTGCAACTTGATTGTTCCTTGACAGATACTTGTGTGCAGAATGGTGGTTGTGGAACGTGTGCTAAATTTATTATTGAAGATACCTGTGTGCTACATGATGTGGATTTATTATCTTTAGTATCAAGCCTATTTGAGTTGAGTCACTTGACGATGTAATATTTGGATATTCTTAACATTATCTTTCATTGACTCTGCTAATTTTGTTTGTGTGATTGAAAGACGGAGGATGCAATTTGGGATTCGTTCTGACTATTAACCTATTCTCTAAGTCTCCGTCCCTTTTCTCCTAGTCTTGCTGAAGTCGTACCTTTTCCTTGACTAGCTTTCTTGTTCTTTTGTATTTGATTTTTGAAGAACTTCTATTAATGATGATGGGATTTGTGTCTCTTGATAGTTTATGCTTCATTAAGCATTTATTTATGACTTATGACTAGTGATGTATCATCTTTTAACCAGTAGTGTATGCTAATTGCTTTTTTGATATTTTTGCTTCTAGCACTTCTGGGTTGCAATATCTATGGTCTTCTGCATTGCTGCAACGACATTTACTCTTCTAAAGCTATGTGGTAATTGGCTTTATTTCTCTGCATTAGAATAACTTATGTCCTCTTACAATTGGTCTGGAGTGATTGATATTCATGAAAATTCAAGCCAGTGTATGCATTAGTTTGATTTGTCTTAGTGCTGGTGTTTCTCCAGCCTATTTCATTGTCATGGAACAAACATAATACAGCACATCAGGTCATTCTTCAAATATTATAAAGTGTGTTAAAAAAAGTTGGGGGAGGTTGCCCTAATAGTGGCAACGAGTTTAATTTCCAACCAAGGCCATTATTACTTGCCCCGAGGTTGCCCTAATAGTGGCAACGAGTTTAATTTCCAACCAAGGCCATTATTACTTGCCCCAATAATGCCCCTATTTTTTTTTTTTTAATCCCTTATCAGATTTTACTGGTCATTAACTATTTTGCTTTGCTTGGATTTGCGTTTGCTAATTTGTGGGAACAGTTTTCATTTAAGTGAAGTCAGTTGTTTTTGGGACTATACCCGAAGCCTAATCTCACTGGAAAAAAGTTTAGCTACTAAGTAAGACTACATTCCAATTACTCTTCTGCTCAAAATGTATGACCTGCCTATGTTAGTCATAGTCATCTTTTGGCATCAAGAATCTATATCGCATAGCAGTACATCCTTGGATGATTTTATGGTACAAATTGACATGCTTTAGTATTAAGTATCTAAGCGTGCTTACCAATGATTAATTGGATGTATTGCCAACTTCATGCAGGTGATGTTATTGGTCTAACTTGGTGGGATTTGTTTATAAATTACGGGTAGAGCTCAGTTAGTTTAGTACTGTAATTGACAATGTCTCCTTTTCAAGTCCCTTTGCCTATTAAAGTTGATGCTGGGACTCCTTCCACAGAATTGCGGAATGCTTTGCCTTCCTTGTTTGCACGAAGTGGGATAATCCAGCTATTCATGGGCGTTCTTACATAAGAGAAGCGGGTCCATCCTCAATGGCCATCAGATACATTGACTGGGAGAGACAGTTAATAGTTTCTTCAGAAGAAGATCAAAATTTCAGAATGTGCAACAGCTTACAAGACATAGGAGGTCATGTTATGAAAATTCCCATAGTTATCTTCCAGATCCTTCTGATCATGCGTTTGGAGGTCTGTCATTACATTTTGAGAAGCTCTCAGCTATTTGATATGATACAATATTATTCTTCTTTGTCATTGGCTATGTGCTGTGGACGTACTAAGTCACTTTTTCTTAAATTGCAGGGAACACCTCGTAGTGCTAAGCAAATGCCACTTCCAGTTGTTTTTACTCCTCTTCTTTTGGTGCAAGGAGCTGGACTCTTGTTTGCTGCATATAGATTGATAGAAAAGATTGTCTTTATGTTGCACAGTGGAGCTTGTTCTTGCAACTACTCCCTGATCTCATCAAAAATTCGTGATTGCTTTGGATTTTTGCATCGTGGGTCACGGTAATTTTTTTAAGTTGGAAAGTATGAGAACCTAATTTAATCACATCAAAGATGCATCTTCTTAAAATTAATCAACAAGGGTTCAATGACGTTAACAGGTTGTTAGGTTGGTGGTCGATAGATGAAGCCAGCCAACAGGAACGAGCTAGACTTTTCTGTGGTGGCTCTTCTGGGTGTGTGTTCCTATTCCATACAGTCTGTTATCTTTGTAATGTTTTTCTTGCTCTTGTTTGTTGGTGTTGACTGAGTGATATGTTGGTTTGTGAGGTTTTTGTTGCACTGACAGTTACTGTTGTCATCACTGTGTGGTAGTGACTGCTCACAGCATTGCAGTTCCGGAAGCACCTTTAATATGGTCATATGGACCGATTCCTGATATATAGACCTCTATTTGCTGTTATTTAGATTACTTACCTTTAGCTTGGATTCTGCACGTTTATTGCAAAGATGCTCTTGTAGGTTCAAATTCGCATGGACTTATACAGGTGTAATGTCGTCACGTCTTCACACAAGTTCTAGGGTGGCATTACAATAATCCCATCTATGTCCTCATTTTCAGGCTCTAAGAGCGAGAGGGTCTTCTTAGTTGATAGCTAATAAATCTGTAATTGTCTTTGCTAGCAAAGCATATATAAGATGAAGAAATGCCTTGAATTGTATCAACACCTTTTGATTTATTTTTTCCCTAATTCATTGCCTGAACTTTTTCTCATGTTTTCTTGTGTATATAGATTGGTAAGAACTCACATTCAAGCATGCAGGCTGCCACAGCCACTTGTGTGCGAACCTCAAAAAACATACTCGAATGTGCACCACAATGATCGCAAGCTTGTTTGCACATGCATGCTGACTTTTGCCCCCACCCCTCTCCTCTACCCTTCTGCTCTTGGAATAATCTGCTAACTGTTGTTGCTTTCCATGTCTGGTCAGCTACAATACTTTTTCGCCTGATGTTGTGAAGAAGTTGCCTAAGTCAGATCTTGTTAAGGAGGTAAGAATTGTCTGTTTTCCATGTGATGCAGTGTTAACTGTATCTCATATTTGTTTTTTCAGTTGTAGGAGATTCTATGATTCTTTATGCTACTTTAATAGAATAAAATTTATGCGTGTAGCTTTTTTACTTTTTCGTGTTTAAACTTCTGTTGACCTCAGATATGGAGATTACAAGCTGCACTGAGTGAACAGACAGAAATAACAAAAAGCAGCCAGCAAGAGTATGAGAGACTTCAAAATGTATGTTTTTGTTGAGATATTATCCCACATCGATTAACAACAGGTCCTAAATGCTTTTTATATTCATGTGGTCTTCCTACATCTATTAGCTTAAGCTTTTGGATTGGACTTTCTAATATGGTATCAGACTCGGTTACTCTTTACGTGAAGGTGCGTGGTAAAAAAAATCCACATGTTTCCACGTGCAATTCGTAATCCAACTTGAAAAATTCCATGTAAATGTATGTAAACGTGCGTAGTCAAACTTCCACGTGCAATTCATAATCCGACTTGCACATGGGAGGGGGTGTTGAAATATTATCCCATATTGATTAATAATGGGTCATAAATGCTCTTTGTATTCATATGGTTTCCCTTCACCTATTAGTGTACCTTTTTGGGTTGGACTTTATAACAGTGTTTAGCACCTAGGATGCTTCAGTTTTGTTTTTCGTGGCTTTCATGAAGGAATCAGATGATTGTGTTTTCCGATCCAATACTTTATGGTCCACGTTGATGTTACTGTCTTCATTGGTAGTTGAAGTCACTGCTTGGCATATCTGAAAATGTTCCATGCAAGTGCTGGGTAGCGACGATGCTACAGAATGTAGCATAATCGAAGTAGATAGATCAACAGAAATGGAAGAAACAGAGTTCACTCATCTAGCTAGTGTCTACCTTGGATGAGCTGTGGTCTCTCTAGAACGAAGTGATGCTCTTCTGTGTTCGTCTCTGCTGCCTATCACTAGACTCTATGTACAAATTGAAAAGTGGTTTATCAAATGATTGGAATTGATGTTCCGGCGATAAGATGCTATATTTTTTCTTTCCAAACGCCTGAGATTTGTCATGTTCGAGATGTTCTGGATATACTCCTCTTTCACTAATGGAGATGGTGAATTTTGTAGGAGAAGATCCTTTGTAGAGTTTGCTTCGAAGATCAAATCAATGTGGTCATGCTTCCCTGCCGGCATCATGCCCTCTGCAGGTATTTGCATTTTTATCAGTCCACCTTTAGTCATTATATACCAGGGCTTCTAAGTGGCAGGCTAGGGAATGAAATGAACTCAGGGTCATGCGAGGTTCATGTGGTTTATAACCCTGACCCCACAGTTCATAAATCATCTAGGCTTTTGGAACTGGCGTGTTGTGATTTGTGAAACCACATTCCATTGATTGTGTCCTTCAATGTGATATTTAAGCGGCAAAGAAGAGAGAAACCTCCAAGTAAATCTTGTGTTTATGCTAGAGCAAACCCGGGATGAGCGTGGCTTTGCTGCGTTGTGACTCTTGCTTGCTGTTGTGCTCCACAGGTCTTGCTGCAACAAGTGTAAAAAGTGTCCCATCTGCCGTGTCTCCATCGAAGGGAGGTTGCCTGTGGCTGTACATGAAGAAGTATAGATCTTCACATCCGTCAATAAACTGGACGATATACCAACATTCGTAGCGCGCACACCCCCCCCCTCTCCCGCGCGCGCGCTTGTGATTTTAAAGGAGCAAGCGTGATACATTGCACTGTAGTCCAAATTCAAAACATATATATATATTAAAAAAAAAAAAAAAAACTGTACATATACACAGGATGAATCGAGAAAATCTCATTCTGGACGGGGCGTGCATTCTGGGCTTTTCTTCTGTCGGGTAGATTTTGTATTTCCTATCCGTAGGTCTTAGTCATTTCCGGTTAGTCAACGAAGAAAAAGGCCTGAAGACAGTGCAATTCTGGCCCTGAAGGCAGAGATTAGTGGGCTAATCTACGTGATTATCTAGTTGGATAGCAGATGGGGTTAAACTTAGGTGAAGCTTTGCAGCTCTGCACGAAGGAGGGGCGCGAGCACCGTGATCAATTTCTCGATTTGGGAGGTAACCCGCTTGATTTGAGGTTAATTTATGGCTTATTAGATTTAAGAATTTGGTCGCATGTAGGCGCTGCAAGCCGGAGTTCCCGGACCCCTTTTGCGATTAGGTGGAGAACTTTGAGAGGAGATAGAGAAGTAGAGATTCGAACCGACAAGATTTTAAAATGGACTCCATTTCTAAGTTGTTGCACTCTTAACTCGGAGCATAAGATTCCAATAAATACGGACAACACTAATCATCTAAAGCTGCAGACAGGACTTATTAGACGCTTCCTTTCCGGGACGCTGGACGAGATTAATTGCAATTTTTGTTCCACCTAAATTGGAAATCGCAAGATGCTTGCGATGCGAAAACACAGTTTACGAACACGTTGCTGCGATCGGAATGACCTCCATCATGGGGTTCTGCGCGGCGACCTCTCCTTTGGGATTGATCTTCTTGCCCAATTTGACGGCGAATTCAGTGAAGCACTCGTCGAGAGTGCGGAAGGGTTCTTCCGGGTAGAGACTGCACACTTCGACTTCGTTGGGGCCGTCGACCGAGAAGTTGACTTGACAGCCTTTTATGAAGATGTCGTGAGTGAACGAGGCAACGATGCTCTCCGGGATGCAATTCTCTGCATCAAAGCCAGTTAGTCAGGTCTTTATTGTCATCAACATTTCATTTAAGTAATTAAAATCCCCCAACTGCACACGTTGGGCGCGATATCAACTCGGAGTAGGTTTGTACCTGCGGCAACAGATAGGAGGTTATCTTCGGTGATGGTGACACGAGGGAGGGTGCGTCCGAGCTTCGTTTCCCACAAGGCCGCGAGCTCGTTCATGTTGTATTTGTTGCCAGGCGGCCGGAAATGCACCAACTTGTTCAGAGCCCGGTCATCATCCACCGTCTTCATGGTGAACTTCCCGATGTCAGTCCCAGCAACAAAATAAGCTGCAAAATGCATCCAAAACATAAAATCAGACAACACCCTCCCTAGTCAAGTCGGTGGTGTGCAAGAAATGTGACATGTGAACCACCGAACTTTCGCTTTTGTTCGTTTAATCGTGTCATGGTGCTTATGATACTTAAGGGTTATTATAGCATGTTGCTAGGTCTTATCTGGTGATCATGTCAACGGGCCGGCGGACTTATCTTAAGCTGCGGGCAGTAGTTGGAAAGCAAAAGAATACCGTCTATATCGGCGCTTTCGCAAGCTGGTGAACTGCTGTTAAAGAACGGATGGTTAGCTTTTCTTCTTCTCACCCTTGGATATTATGCTAACCAGGTATCGGCACGTCACAGAAAAGGGTCGCCTCAAAGATCTCTAGGAGCCTGTTCGATACAATTTCGCGGCAAACAACTTCGGCCACGGAAGCTAGACGCCGGAGTCAAGTTTCGGGATGACTAGTGTACATGCTTTTGTTTTCTGTTCTTCTCACTTTTCTCCTACACTAATGCATGTTTTCATTATAACGCAATGAATGGGTTTTTTAGATCTCTTCACTGGGAAGCTACCACATGCCTAGCTGCAAGTCAAGATTGCGATGGCTTCTCTAACATGACGTCTGGATGTCTGTCAAGTTCGTACGTCCTGCTCTCATTTGGCACGGCGCCTGAGACATATACACGTGGGGACGTCAGATGCACGAGCATCATATGGTAAGATTTCGCGTCATTCTAGGCTGCTATTCGAGAAGGATTCATTGGAGGGGCGGGGGTCACGGTCTTTCCTTATAGAAAACAAAAAATAAAATAACACCAAACCCTTCAGCCAATCCTTGCCTTGTCTGGTCGTTGTCCTACGTCGATCGACGGAACAAAGGCCAACAAGACAATGCCACCTGTAATCCTTGTCGTGATGCCCAGGTGCAGTTTTCCATGCCCCCATTTGCGTTCACCAAATTAGATACTTTAGAAATGAAGTCATTTCAAACAAAGTATACTTAATCGGTCTCTCGCCGACACTCTTAACAATTCCTTAATATAAACCATGGTCGTTTAGTATACCGGCGCATTTGATGTGCTTAATAATTGTTCAAAGGTGAAGAGTCTCCATCCATGTCTCTTTCCTTTGGCGTTTCGTGCATTATCAGTGTCCTAGAAAAGCGTGCCACCTAAGTCAAAAATCATCAACGACTACAATTGACGCGTGGCAGGGACATTGGCCCCAGCCGTCCTATATTTATAATAGATAGTATATTAAAGCAAAAATCGTTAGTACAACTCCTGATGGTGAAGTCATCCACTTTCGTTGGTGTGATAGATTGAGATATTGGACCATAACTTAATTATAAATTTCATTATATTTCTCTCTTTTGTATTTGGGATGATTGGTTGTGACCTTTATGTAATTTGCAATCTTTTACAAATTCGTTGCTTCAAATAATATTCACATAAGAATAAATTTAAAATTTACGAAAAAATGTATGTAATTTTACTCATGGTGGGACGGGGCACCATTGCCCCATGCGAGCTGCCCCATCCCCGATATGCCGTTGAATCATGAGGCAAATGCCGGGGATACACAGGCAGCCTGACCGTGCCAAGTGCTATGTTAGGTGAGATAGCCGGACCCTACTTTGGTTTGGTGCGTAGTGCATACCTTTGACGTTCCCGTCTCCGTAGATTTGGAACTGGTCCAATGGAGGGAGGACCTCAGCAGGGTGTCTATTGTCGTAGTAGGGCCAAGAGGCGATGGAGTTGCAACAGATGTAGGTGTAGGGCAGGTGATGCTCTTCTATCAACCGTCTGATCTTGCGCTTCTCCTTGTACATGGTGAGTCCCGGCTCCACCGGTTCGGCCCTGTCCACGTCGTGCCCAAACTCTGACGGCAAGAATCTCTGAGATCGTGAAGCAGAAAGCATTCATTTTGCGAGCCCACCAAATCCCGCACCTTCCCGACTCATATGTAATAAATGATATCAAATATCTCAATCTCTCGTTAAAAGTGCTGAGTATGGATGATTTAATTTTTAAAATATGGATCATGCATAAAACTACAAAGAAATTGATGCATTAGAAATTGCAAAACTTGCTTACTTGGGTCCGTGCGATGTGATACTTAGCTAAACAGGTAATATTACATAGATATTTGAGGACGAAGATCATTTTTTTCAATGACATTCACGTATATAAAGGTACGCCAGTGAACGGTTCGTGCATAATCCTAATTTGGGCACTTAAATCGAGGATCTTTTTATGCATATACCTTGACGGTACCGACAGCTTTGATGGCCTCCATCAAAGTGAGTTGATCCAAAATGTCCTCGCCACCAACGGCCGAGATCACGATCTCTATCTCATGCTCCTCGAGTATTGCCTCCATGAGACTCCTGTCATTTATCAATCCCTAGCAAATTTCAACAAAGACAGAAGACCAGAATTAGAGGGTTCTCCAAACGCTGTCGATTTTCTTCTTTCTGATCAGATGCCAAAGTCTTACATGTATGACTATCGCGCCTTTCTTTTGCAGAGTCTCGACGGTGTTCGCCTTGGAGGAGCTGCTCCAGCCGGGCCTAACGAGGATGCATGTCGGCCGGCCCGCATCGAGGCTCGCTTCCGTGATGAAACGGCCAATGAAACCGGTCGCCCCGACGATGAGGACCCGGCCCGAGCCTGATGTTGGCGCTGCCATGGTTGAAAGCCGGGGCTTGGGTTTTGGGTTCTTCTTCCTTACAGAATATGAGCGGACCGAGGTGGCACAGAAGCGCGAGGGGTTTCGTCTAGTTCATGCCGTTGGGTCAAGAGAGAAGTGGGGGATGTATGTGTGGAGATGTTTTAAAGAGGACTGGGTTTAGCAACTTTGGGGGAGGAGACTGGAGTTAATATAGCGAGGCTGCAGGGGGGAGATTGATGCGTAGCTCATCTATGTTCACGCTCATGGTCGTCCTCCAGCTACCTGTCAACAAAGAAAAAGAGACCTAGTTGTTGCCCTAGGTCTTTATCCTCGAATGATGCTCAAGGTATCAAACCCTCTGTAAAATCGATTTACCAGTTGATGTCAAAGTTGATTATTGAATGTTAGGACAAGACATCTATTATTTTTTAAAGTGAACCGTCTTCGGATCTTTCAGATCTCTCATCATACAGATCAACATGCATGTACCGTCGAACGGCTTAACTTTAATATGTGCAGACAAGAGATAATGCCTGTCGAGTGCCCGATGGTTCTCGGGAAATTTTTTTTCTAAGATGCTAAGTCGGAATCTGATAAAAAAATGTCCCCGTCAACCTAGGGTTCATATGCTGATATGCTGGCTGACCCATAGTTAAGTTCTGTGTTTAGTGCCTTGACTGATAGCTGAGCCATAAATCCTGAAGGAAATAGTCCCTATTTCGCGTGCGCTGTCTACGCACTCAATTTCTAGCAAGAGGAGGAGAGACCAACTTAAAGAGTGAAATGTGTTCCTAATTCGATGTCCGCCAGAAACGTTCGCCATGCTTATTAGGGGGTTGTCATTATGTTGGGGGTCTATGGTGCAACCAAGCTAAGACACAATTGACTATCGACCTAGAAAACACCGAGACTCTTCGAAAGTTTTTCGTAGGTGTCGGACACTCCGACACACGTTCAATATTCTTGGACACTCTCAAATACTTGATCAATATGTGTCGAAAATCCAATAACTGGCGGTCAACTTTCCTAACACTCTTGAATTCCGATATGCAAGTTTTCGATATGTAATTTTAAAAATTTTCAATAATGAAAGTTCAAAATGTATATATATTAAAAAAAATAATAATAATAAAAATAATAAATGGGGAATTTTTTTTTTTTAATTTCTCTTCTAACTCTCATTTCCCGTGATACATAATTCACTCTCAAATTTTTTTCTTCTCTTCTAACACGTTTGACATGCAAGTCCGAATATGAATTGCTTACTTTTTTTCTCCAATTTTTATGATTTATTGGAATTGAGTTGAATTTATCAAACTGAAACAATGAATGATATTAATAAATTATGGATTAATGTTTTTATTGTAAATTTATTCTAGGCTTTTTATTATTTATTTATTTGTAAATTTTAATCAGATTAACTTGATTGAAATAATCATAAAAATGATAATTTATTATATTTATATATAAATATGCATTTAATATATAACGTGTCTCAATGTATTGGAATTCTTTATTTTTTGAGAAATGACGTGTTGACATGTCGTATCGTATCGTGTGTCGTATGTCAGTATCAGTTCTACTTAGCTATCAACCACATCGAGTCTTGTCCATGAGTTGGTAAGTCTTCGTACCTAGGCATATTTATCATAGCCCTAATGTAAAGTGCTGTGCTCAACAAACATTCTCATGGAAATGAAAGCGACTTCCGTGATAAGTAAATGACGAGTAAATTTCTATCGACGTGTTAACTTATGAAACGTGTCAAGAAATGTCATAAACTCACGAAATACTTTGGCATCCAAAGAAATTTACACATTTTTTCTTTGAAACTATGATCTAACTGCCTAGCCAATCATCATGATTCGCGAGAGGAACAAATGCTTGGAGGACCACAGAGGCACCTCATGGTACCGGATGCTAATAATTGAGTTCCCACTTCCTCACGAGATTGACAAGTATCCTTCATGGAGAAGACACAGGTGTCGACTCTATGTCACAGAGTTCCTGCCGAGCCGTCCTAGTCACAAGCGCTATCAAGGCGGGAGATGAGGGCAATCACTAAGCAAACTACGCGGGCGTGCCAAGTGAAGCTAAGCGACAACCAAGTAAGGGCCGCTCGTGTTCGATGGGTCTATGATGCACCGAAGATCGGTGGAGCTTGCGACCCATCCAAAAGTTTTGGGTAGGTCCAGGACACGTGTTAGCTAGACCAAAATGCTAGGACTATCCTGACTACCCAAGATCGGTTTCTGACATACGAGTTTACTATATATTCACGATTGATTTCCATATTATCTTCTGGTTGCGAGATATTTTATGGTTCAGCGAATATTAGACGTGCAACTACTGCTCTACAATTAATAGCAGATATCGACTGTATAATGATAACCTACAGTTGATTAGTTGGCCAGGAGATAATTGCATTTTTAGCCGCCACAAAGTCTGGAACCTCTGTACTAGTTCAAAGAATCGTTTGAAACCTCTATGTAAAGTCTGATATAATGATTTCACTAGAAGTTATAAATGTGAACTGCTTGAAAAGTGTCTTCACTTTACTCCCATGTCAATTTGACTTCCCACTTTAGTCATAGTTTTGTTTTGGTTTAACATATGCTCCTTTCAATCCGCATTCATTAGATAGGTCAATCGGGGTATCCATTTCGAGCTTCTTGTTTCGATACTAGACTCGGATTACCGGTTTAATTAGTCTGTAGTGAAATTTTATGGGATTACTTAAATTGGGGTGTGTAAGAATTTGAACTTGTGCAAACACTGGTTCCTCGATTTATTAAAAGCCTACTGTCTATGATTCTTAAGATCAACAGAGGATCTCAGGCAGGCCTTTTTTTTTAGCCCTAATCTTTGATGGCAAAGTAGTCAAATGTTGAAAGAGGGATCCTATGTCTATGTACCACGTACCATTCATAAATGTCTTTCTCACCAACACGTCAGCTTGTTTGGTATAAGGTGCCGTGGCTTCCACAAGGCATTAGACAAACTTTTCACGGATACAGTACGTTGACAACAGCCACGGTTCTTAGGAAGCCGCCTCGCCTACTTTTGGAGGTGCTGCAATTTCGGAACACTTATTAACAAATATATATAACTATGGCATTCCCTTTAGGGTTGTTACTACACCAAACAAACACGCGCATGAGCATCTCTTGCGTGGTCTGGAGACTAGTTGGCCTGGCAGAATTAGGGATCATGGTGTTTGTTGAATTGAGAATGACAATATGTTAATTTATTTTACCATCATTTTCCACAGACACATTACAATAGTTTATCCTAGTACAGTATGCATTAGAACTTTCCGATCTTGAAGGATTCTTATCCCCTTTCTTTCGGTCCCGCACTCCCGCACTTGGTAAAGACAGCTCCACGGACGCAGGACAACTCAAGAAAATTTTTCTGCAGAACAAGCCAAAGATTAAAAGAAAAAAACAGAGTTCGATCACGGGTGTCCCCCATCCATGTGCATGTACAAATGGCTTTTGTCATTAGAGCCTAGAGCTTTTTCTTTTTTGTCCGTCATATTTTAATTCTCAATTCATACTCAGATTTTTGCCCCGTCTCTTTATAGAGCGTGAATGTCAAACCCCATACCTGAAATTAAACATCCCCTCTCAAAATCCCCCAAAAAGGTGGGGATCGAACTTCTCACATCTCTCTTCCAACGTGGGAAGCATAGCCATTGAGGCAATTCCCATTGATTGCTGAAGCTCAGAGCTTATTAGGTACAACTTTCTTTTTAGCACTAAGCCCTGAAAACGGAGGTTGTAACTATTGTAAGACATTCGACATAGCAGCACCTTCACGACCGGAGTAGCTTTTTGGAAGCTTCCTCACCTACGTTTTGACCGCAATTTACAGCACCAGAGAAGCATGCGCTCGAGCATCTCTCGCGTGATAATTTTGTCCTTTGAATTTTCGTCATTGAGTACCAACTACTCTCAGCTTTAAAAGGCTATGCAACGACAATCTTTATAATTTCATCCACTTCGCCGGGGCTCAAACATCTGCATGGATCATGAGATCATGTGACCGAGTGTTAGATCGTCATTGTCCGGAGACTGATTGGCATGGCAGAGGTAGGTATAGAGGTGTTAATTCAATCAATAATGACTGATTATTATATATGGTGCATTGGCTTATTGAAGAATGAATTATTTAGAAAATATTTTCCTCAAAATAATCGTTTGTATCACTTGAAATAATTAATTAATGAAAAATATTTTCCATCATTGACAACAATTTACAGCTAAATACTTTTGTGGATGATGAAATTTTTTTTTTGTTTATTTAATCTTGTAAACAATACAAATAATCATTTTTATGAAAATATTCTTTAAATTATTCGTTCTATGTGAAATAGACATTTGCTTGATGCAAAACCTATTTTCAAGAATTGTTTTCCAACTTTCCAGTACTTAGATAATGGAAAATCGATTGATCTATGGAAAACAATTTTCAGAGACTCAAAACAACAAGTTTAGATTAAGGGAAAACGACTCCTTCTTCTGACAAGAAGGAAATCATTTTCCCTAAACTACCAAACAAATGAAAACTAACAATTTTCCCTAAAAATGATTTTCATGGAATATATTTTCTTTTATTATGAAATTTTTAGTAAAACAAATGCACTTGCAGACTCCGTTTATTTTGCGGAAATGAATGTTTTGCAAAACATTTTCCTAAAAATCAGTTGCTCATATTGCTTATAAAATAAATGAACGAAAAATATTTTTATCGCTCATAAAAATATTTAGACATACAGCAATGAAATTAATTTTCATTGGCTATTTGAAGCAATACAAAGGATCATTTCTAGAAAAAATATTTTCAAAATCATTTGTTTTCCGTGAAATAAAGGGAGCCTAGTTTAATTTCATTTTCCAGTCAGATTATTATAGTTATATCCTAAGAAAAATTAGAACCTTCCACCCTTTTACGGTCCCAGCATTAAATAAACTCCATGACCACAGAACAACTTTGAGGACTTCTTCTGCATAAAAAGCCAAAGATTAACTGTACTTCTCCATCTTGACCTCCCGATATCGACTCTAGTTGTTTGGTTTGCCCAAAATGCATTCACCTAACTCATCATCTTTCCCATAAATTAGGCTTCCCCTTCCAGGGACCACTCCTGCATTTTGCTAATGCAATCATGTCGTCAGATGGTTTTTTTTATCCATCGCGGAATGGTCGTTGGATAGTGCGAAGCATGGTGGATCTCTCTCTTGTAATATATTATATTATTTTAAATGTGATCCCAATATTTTATTTCTAATTAATTTTAATATATTATCCAATTTATTACCCGCGTTTATTACGTGATATTTGCCTGATAATATATTACCACATCGGTCTTGATGGAAGACGTCGGTAATAAAAGAAACGGAATAAAACGTCAGGTCGTCTAGTCCAAACCCTATCACTAGAGAAAACACACCATTATGTTTGAGAGGTATTGAATAGTGAAACAGAACGTACAGATCTGGTGATTCCATATTTGCATATCAATCACGCTCCGTGCATCCGTTCAAGGTTTGAGGATTTTTCGTATTTGCAGATTCTCATCAATGGCTAGAGGTATGTCAATTTTTACGTTTCCGCAAATCGATCTCGAATTATACATGTATTTATTTGACAATGATAGATCGATATCATCATGTTTAGTTTATATTTAGTCTTACACTCTCGTCATAATTTTAAGTGGCTCTTTCATTCACGGGTCCGACAACCTTGTCGAAGCGCTTTTAGTGAGAGAGATCCGCACGTAATTTACTTGATTGGCTAGCTTTACGGTCTGATTTGAGCATTTCTTTTTCTTTTTTTCCTTAAATGCGGCATAGTTGGTTTATGGCGCGCGGAGACTTCCAGCTCACTAACTAGAGGTGGCGAATTCTGACAAAAATAAAATAAAATAGAGGCGGCGAATTCATATCTCACAAATTACGTGTAAATTGCTCCATGCTATATCCACGTGCACATGCCAAAAATATGCACACGCTAAAAACCTAGGCCTAACCAATTTGTCGCTTGTAGGATGCTCCATAAATTTTCAGGTAATTAAGCCTTTGCTTTGCTTCAGTTGTGCCCTTGGATTATCACAAAAGTTGTAGTGAAATATGTTCTGATGAGTTAGAGTTTGGTGTTCTTTTTCTGATTCCACCATGAGATAATTTCGTAGTGTTTTCTGGAAAGTAGTAATAAGGAAAAAAGTTGCATGAAATACAAGAGTTGTGTGTGCATTTGCACAATCTCATGGATCGCTGCAAGGTTTGCCCTCCTAGTTTGGTCTATGGGAGGAAACCAAGACATTGTGGTGTAGTCGTGAGCCCTCTCGGGTTATGTTAAAAATTTGATTGCACAAAAATTTGATTTTGATGTTAATGATAGTTTGTGTTTCGATGTGTGCAAGCACATGTGTATGGTCTAGTAGATGCGGAAATGAACAAGGTCAATATATATAGATGAGTATTCAAGGGATATACTATTGGTATGGAAATATAGTTTCATAGTTTTTATATGGAGTACATACGACTTAGTTGGAATGATGAGGGAGCAAGAGGATATGCATTTCAGTGCATGTTCCTCCCCAATCATATGTGGTGGAGGGCTAAATCCCGCACTTTTCTTACACAAATGAGCTACAGCCTTTTCTATAGGCATTTCCCCCTACTCATAGAAAATATTAGAATAATTAAATATTAAATTACGTATTCATCTAATAACTTAAAATTTTTGAACGGTTGGCCTTGGTTCGATAAAATATAACATGATAGCAAAGCAGGAAATCCTAAGTTTAAATCTTACCAGACTTAGTATTAGGCAAAAAAAATCAAATTAAGCATAAGAGAAAGTATTAGAATAATTAAATATTAAATCAATAAGTATTAGAATAATTAAATATTAAATCATACCTTTATTTAATAATTTAAAATTTTAGATTAATTGACGATGATTTCGCGAAATTTAATAGAACACAATTTTTGTCTCTTCTTACAATGCGGCCTGCCACAGGAAGATTGTATGGCACAAGTACAGCTGGGTTTTCTTGTCCTGTCAAAATTTGTGAACCTTTTGCCTTCCAAGGGTGGGTGTTCACACACGTGGAATCTTCAAGATTTTCTTGTCGATTGAGTAAACTTAGCTGCTACGGTTTTGCCTTCTACTTGGACTCTTCGACATTTTCCAGTCTTTATTCTAAGACTTCTGTTCTTCCATCTTGGACATTTCTTGTTTCTTCATGACTAAGTTAACCATTCTCGAGAAAGCTAGAGAACGTGGAAAATAAATCACAGTTTCCAATAGGTTACTTGGAGAAATATGTTGGAAAAGATGAAAAATAAGAATATGTAAAACCCAGCAAATAAATAGAGAGAAATTCTTGTTTTTGGTATGTTTTGAGTATGATTTGGAGATTTATCTTTTTAGACGAATGAAAAAGAGGATTAATTAAAGAAACAAACCAAATCAGACATTACAAAACTGTTACAAATTAAATGGCATTCAGATTTTCAAAATTGTCAAAAAATAACGTAATCATATTTGAATGAAATCCTAGCCACTAGCCTCCTCTTCTCCACTCCCTCTCATTTTAACACAAGTTTCTTCTTCAACCTCTATAGAGGGGAAAGTTTGAGTTAAATCTCTACCTCCCCTCCCTTTTTCTTTGATTGATTTGGGTATTTGTTTTCTTTTCCTTTCTTTCCTCCTGTTTGGGGAGTTTTTCTCTTCTAATTTAATCAAGATCTAGAAGATTCTTTCTCCCGTTTCGAGGAGGAATCCCAATCTAATCTAGATCTAGGGATTTTTGTGTGCATGTTTTCAGGGTTTCGCTTTCCTCACTTTTTGTTGGCGTACAAGTCTTTCGCAAGACATTGGAGAAGTTTTGTGAAGGCTTTGCTCTTATAGTCAGATTTGTGCTCAATCAACATTTTTATTCTGAACGGCGATGGTGTTGGGGACACCGAACCTAGGCGTGCACTGCCGAAAGGCAAAGCCATAGCAACAAATGGAGTTCTCAGTATGTGCTCATTACTAAAGACCGATTCAGTGATAGGTAGCCGATTTTGAATCGAAAAAGTCACAAATATGCTCTTTAGGCGCGTGACCCATTTATTTATATGATTATTTGGAGCATGTGTTGCTTTAAAACTGTCTAGGATGTATCTCGATTTGTAGTTGGACAACGTTTTTTCATTATTATTTTTTTATGAAAACTAGTGAAGTATTACTTTGGACAAAAAAAAAATTGAAATATCCAACCGTTCAGTCCATAGAATCTTTAAGATTTTCTTGTTGTGTAAACTTAGCTACTAAGGTTTTGACTTCAACTTGGACTCTTCAATTTTTAACTTAGGCTCCATTCGTTTCGCGGAATATGTTTTCCGGGAAAACGTTTTCCGGATTTTCCGGAGTTCATTTCACGAAAAATGAATTCATGAGAGAAAATGTTTTCCATGAAAGGGAAAATGTCTTTTAAATTGGGGGAAAATTTTCCTCACTTGATCTCTCTTATCTCACACCTCTATAAATCATCACTTCCTCCACCCCTTTCTTCTTCTTTTTTTTTTTTATTCGAATTATTTTTAAATTGTATTTTTCTTTTTTTATTCGAATGATTTTTAATTTCCTTTTCTTTTTCTTTTCTTTGTTTCTCATCTTCTTCTTTCTTGGCTAGTCATCGGCCATCACCAGGTGAACCTCAAGTTCGTCGATCTCAAGCTCGCGCTTGTCGATCTGGCAAGCCTCGAGCTTGACGCTCGCGCTCGCCAATCTGGTGAGCGGAAAATATTTTCCTTACCGAACACCGGAAAATATTTTCCTAAATATTTTCAAGTTTTAGCCGAATACCAGAAAATATTGTCATTTTCCTGGAAAATGACTTATGGGAAAATATTTTCCTGAAATGGCCCATTTTCCGCGAAACGAACGAACCCATTCTTCAAGATTTTCCAATCTTAATTCTTTGACTTCTCTTCTTCGATCTTGGACAGCTCTTGTTTTCTGCATTATTGAGTTAGTTGACTATTATTGAGAAATCTAGGAAACGTGAAAAATGGACCACAATTTTCATAGATTTGATGGCTGGGATGGGTACAATCCATTTGCACCACACGAATCGGACATGAGGTAAAACACGAACAAAAGAAGAAAAATATCCCCCGGATACTATACACTTCACTTCATGCGTTTTTAATGACCGACACGTTTTTCAAACATAGTTCAATTATTGGACATTTGGAATCAAACTCTATATGTTGTAGACCAACATGAACCGACACGAGTAGCACACACGTTCAGGACATGCCAACACCATTATAACTAGCTACTTTGGGGTTCCCACCCGCCACCCTTCTAACTTGGAAGGGGGAGGTGGGAGTTCGAATCCCCACCTCTCGAGGGGGTTGGGGTGGGGACGCATTAATTTCGGGAGTAGGTTTCGACTCCCACGCCCGCAGCGAGGAGCAGTTCGCGAAAGTGCGAGAGTGAGCGTTAGAATAGGAATAGAGAGCCCGATAAAAAAAAAAAAAAAAAAACAAAACACCATTACGACCGACATTTAATGCGGCTGTTTTGTCTCCGTAAGTCTTGGGAGACTTCGAGTTTGCAACGGGATAGTTTTCCAACGTCTGAAGTCCGGCAACAGAAGGATTGACTTGCTCCTCAAAAGGAGGAGGGCATCTGCCCAAAATCACAAGCCTCTTCTCCTTGGCACATAAAATGATAAAAACCCAACTCCAATCTCCAAACAGCAATTAAGGTCTGCCTAAAGGCTCTCTACATTCACAGCTCATATCACGAAAAGTGGTCGCTCTCGGTTGGCCGGCCAATCGGCAGACACATCTCCTTTCCTATGGAACGTTGAAAAAGATGAAAACAAGTTCCTCTTAGAAACCGTCGGCCGACTTTCCCGCACGTCCCATTTGACTTTTCTTTCCGGGACCGGAAAACAACATGCGTAGCGTCCCCTCCCTAACGTCGAGGTGAAGATTCATTATTGGATAAGTTGTTATTGGACCGAGGAAGACAAAGAACCCGCGTTGTTTCTGCTCGTCGTCTTGTGTCGTGCGTTATCCCATTTCGTTTTCCATACAAAATGAAGCAGCTCCCTTCTGTGCAAATTTTAAATGTTAGTTTCACTTGGTCTTCTCCCTATGTTCTCAGGAAACAGATTAATAAGTAATCATTGTTAGATATAAATGCGAACTTCTGCATGGACGTATGTTTTAAATGCGAACTCTTACTGTTTTCAAAAAAAAAAAAAAAAAAGAACTCTTACTGTGCACGCAATGCATGGACGTATGTTAGATATAAATGCGAACTCTTACTGTTTTCAAAAAAAAAAAAAGAACTCTTACTGTGCACGCAACCATGCATGGACGTATGTTAGATATGATAAATGAACTATATGATTCTAAATTCAAACGTATTTAACAAAAGAAAAAAATTCAAACCAATCGTTTGCTGAGGCATTTATTCATTTCCAACTTAAGGACATGACTCTTGAACTACCGAGTCGATTGAGACATGTAAGCAACTTGGACGGCGAAAGAGAGAAATTTGGCTCAATGAAAAATTCAGATTCTATGCATCAGGATACTTTCAATACACAATTGTAAAACTAGATTTTGTATCAAATGCCGACATTAGGTACATCTGATAAAAATTTCGGGTTAGAGATATCTAATCGAATTTCAACTTTATCCGTTGAGGGAACGAAGAAAACCAATTTTCCATAAATAAATTTGGATAAGATGATCTATGTAAATTTCACGTATTACCTACATAACTGAAATTTTCCATGTATTATCAACCATATGTAAAACTTTTACAAATTATTCTAGATCGAAGCCGACCTCATATGTATGTTCTCTTTCGTGAATCATTATCTGAAGCTGAAGCAACCATTTCGGGCCACTATAATCCGCTTTTATCCTGGCCCAATTTCAGGAGTGAATATTCCATTTCATCATCCAAGCCCACTTGAAGAGCATCGAGGTCCAACTCTCATGATTTCTGTCTTTCACGACCCATCACATGACCATGGGTCGCGTATTTTCCTTTTTGATAATTCACGGCACGACCGTAATTACTAATTAGTAGGCTATCTAGAGTGAAAGTAGCTCAGCACCGAACCGGGATTCCCGGTTCCTGAAACCTAGAATTGGTCGGTTTCCAGCCCCCAAGGCGAAGACCTACCTGGGTTCCTAGGGTAGGTCTCCCAGCATTCATCGATTTAAAAATGCATCACACTTTTCTTCATGGTATTGAACCTAATTTGACACTACATGTTTCATCGATATAGTAAGAGTCCTCGCTAAGTGCTAAAAGTGTTCTTGAATAATATTGAAGGAATTAAAACATGATTGACTTATCAATATTCTCATTTTCTCAATTTATCCATGAAATATCACCATCCCTCATTTCCGGTACTTTACAATAAATAGGTCTTGTGCTATACTGTCCAAATTTATCCATTTTCATTATAAAAGTGTCCCAAATTTGGTAAAAGGATTTTATTTGTTGCAAGTGTATATAACACGTGGTAAAAATGATATAAAATAAAAAAAGACTCATCATGCAGGAAATGTGTATCGAATCATGCAAAAAACACATTTTTATGGTAAAAATGTCCCAAAAATGGTGAAATGATTTTATTTGTGGTAAATATGTATAAACATGCTAATGCAAAAAAAAAAAAAAAACTTTTACACATATGGAGAATTGAATCATTGTTTTCAACATGAAGAAATAACAATATAACCACTAGGTCAACATACGGTTTTATTGTGAAATGGTGCAACACAAATATTCTTTAAAAAAAAAGTGATTTTTTTACAATGCAAAAATTGAACCTAAACTACCCGACTCTAGAACTGGTTCCAATTAGGCATGGTCCAATTCTTGGTTCCAAAAATCAGAATCATGAACCAATCACCCTTACTACTCATTATCATAGCTCTTACTCATATACGAGTTCTTGGGGCCTAAATCTAATCCACAACTAGTGGTTTTTGACCCGAAAGCATAGGAACATTCTTACCATAAGGTACCCAATTAGGGGTATGGCTCAATTATTGATCAAACTCATTCATCCAAAGACGTAAGTCTCATTCCGAGAGGCCTGTTCAAAATGGACTTGTAGTTAGGTGAAACAATAAGAAAAAACGAATCATTCTAATGACTTTATGAAGGATGGATCCCATTTCATGACATTCCAAAGTCCCATGTTGGATGAAGAGGCCTTACTGAATCATAACCTTGTATGATTGCTTAGAGTATTCTTTTTAAGAGGTTTAAAAGCCGTTCTAATCGATCTTAGACCTAAAAGGCCACAAAAGCTAACTTTCGCCTGCCTGCTTTAAGTTTTTTTTTTTTTTGGCTCCCATCCTACTTTGAATCATTGTCCTCCAACGCAGCCTCGAACGCATATTATCAAGATGTTCTATCGGCCCAACAAGTCAAACCGAACCACATCCATATTGAAAATAACAAAGAGCCCACAATTCACGCCGTAAATTCTATCCATGGCTAACGCACCTCGCTGACCGAATGCACGCAAGGACTTCTGGCCCCCAATAGATCACATGACAACAGGGATGATATTCGTCCCCGCATGTCCCGCTCCGCCCTAAATTTCAAAACGCCGGTCAATCCATTTACTACAACCAACGTCCACCGTTGACCCGGTGATCCAGGCACGTGATGGGAGGAATGCGGGACTCAACTGCCTCGGGTCATCGTTCACTACTACGAAAAGAAAAACAAGGGCATCTATACTCGCGGACACCGTCTCCATCATCGTATGTCAAAACATGTCGAAAAGTCGTGCCAGCTTTCATTAGACATTATTAACCAAAGACATCTCGCCCCACGGCACCCGTCACCTTCGTTACAGATAGCACTTCACTTCTTAAACGGTGCACTGAAAGCGAAGATATTTCCTGATTAAGGGTGAACTTGCTTCGGAAAAAAAAAAAGTAATGTGAAAAATATTTTCTTAAGAAAAGTAGTTTGTGTTGTTTACGAAAATGAATAGACAAAGAGTATTTTTATTGTTTGCGAAAAGTGAAAATGTTCAAATATAAACCGTCATCAATAATTTTTTTTTTATTAACTAATTATTTCAAGCAATACATACTATCATTTTAGGGAAATGTTTTCCATAACATAAATATCTCAATTTTTTCAGTGATATATAAAAGGGGAAAATTCTTTAAAATGTTAATACCCTGAAAAACTCTAAATTAAATTTACCACAAACTAATTTTTTGACCACCAAAAATCCCAAACCGATACACATTTAACAAATTTACCATAAACTAGTACACTTGTGATAAATTTACTCTCTGTTAATTTTCATTAAATTTTACTGTCAAATTATTAATTTGAATGACATGTGAACCGGTTTAGGATTTTACTCTCCGTTTGTCATGATTATACAATTTTTATGATTTCTTATGATATTAATCCAATTTAACATAGAGTATATTTGTCACAAATGTATCAACTTTGAGTTTTTGGCTTTCGAACAAATTAATTTGGAGTAAATTTGTCATAAATGTACCAGTTTGTGGTTTTTTATAGTCAGTTTGGGTAAATTTGTCACATGTGTACCAGTTTGGAGTTTTTCATGGTCAAAAAATTAGTTTTGGATAAATTTGTCACGTATGTACCAATTTGGGATTTTTCAAGGTATTAATCATTTTTAAAAATGGCCCCAAGAGCCCTCATTTTCTCAAATAAGCGCATGAAATGAATCTTGTTACAAACAAAGGCTTGAAGTGGTTATGGTTGTTTCAAATAAGGGTTTGAGTGGCCATGATTGTTTCAAATAAGGGCCTTACCTCATTGATCAATGACCGGCTAAATTTTGCAATAGATTAAAGGCGTTTTCATCCAAATCTTTTTTTTTTCTCTTTTTTTTTTTCCTCTTTTCCAACGTCGGTTACTGGCCACTGGCGAAAGCCAGAAAGGGCTTGGCAATTCTCGCTAGTCGCTAGGAAGGGGTTGGTGATGGCCTATAAGCACTTATCGGCAGTAGGTGAGGACCTAAAAGCCCTCACCGACCGTGGGTGAGGCCACCCTCACTAGATCTAAGGAGGGTTGGCCTCGCATGGGGCCAACGAGGGCTTGCAACCATCACTAGTAGTGGGCAATGGCCGTTGAGCCCTCACTAGCGTAGCAAGCAAGGGTTTACGGGCCCTTGCTAGCCCTTACTAGCGTCAACGAGGTCGACGATGCCTCATCGACTGCGAGCAAAGCCACCCTTACTAGATTTGGCTAGGGTCAGCCTCGCTTGGGGTTGGTGAGGACCGACCTCACTAATGGCTGCGAGGGGCGACCTCCCCTAAGGCAAGGGTCACCTTGCTTGTGGCTTGCGAGGGTGACCCTTGCCCAACCCTCTGTAGGCATTGTTGATGGCTGACTGGCCACTAGTGAAGAAAGAAGAAGAACTTGAAAAAAAAAAAATGTTATTGATTGTCATAAAGTTAGGGCCTTATTTGAAACAAAATCTAATTCAAGCCCTTATTTGAGAAAGTTATGGCACTTCAGACCTTTATTTGAAAAAATAATAGCATTTTGTGCCTTTTTTTGGAATTTTCCCTAAAAAATGTTAAACTTGCCATCTACATCAAATGCCTCAATTTTTTTTTTTGGCATCATGAAAATATTCACTTTTACATGTGGTATATATATACACTCTCTTTTTCGATTTCATCCAAAATATTTTTTTCATAGTAATATAAGTTCAAGGTTTTTCATAACAAAAAAAAAAAAAAAAAGTTTGGGGTACTTAATAAAAAAAATTGGGATATTTTTGTGATATTAATTTCTTTCAAAATTGAAAAGGTATATTCAGTAAAAAATATCAACTGTGCATGCTTGGAGCTTATAGAAATTATAGGTTTTTCTCCATTTGCAAAATATCGACTTTATTTTCTCGAGAGCATTCAATTTACATTTCAAGTTAAGAAAATTAAACCTCCTAGCATTATGAAATGTAGTCTATTGGTCTATCGGAATAAGTGATATTTCTAAAAAATATTTTTTAATAAATCATTTTTTTGAAAAAAAAAAAGACAATATTTCTTGTATTTGGTTGAAACATAAAATGAATTGAAAAGTATTTTACACTATTTGGTAGGGAAATTAGATATTTTAGGAAGATTTTATCAAAACTAAAATTTTAATTATTTTATTTTTCTTTTCTATTTTTTCCCTTTTTTTTCTTTTTTACTTTTCCTTTTTTCTCAGCCAATTTTGGCCATAAGCCTTGCCAAAGGCTTGCAAGCTTGTCCCTTGCCTGTGGTCAGTCACCAATCGTCTCGACTGGCGACTGATCACTAGCCAAAAGAAGGAAAAAGAGAAAAAGGAAGGACAAAAGGAAAGTAAAAATAAAAATAATTAAAACTGGGTTAATATCCAAAAAAACTCCAAACCTAGTACACGTGCGACAAATTTACTCCAAACTGATTTTTTGACCATGAAAAACCCCAAATTGGTACACTTGTGACAAATTTACCCCAACTGATCATAAAAAACCCCAAACGGGTATACTTATGCCAAATTTACCCCAAACTAATTTATTCAACTATCAAAAACCTTAAACTGATACATTTGTGACAAATGTACTCTCTGTTAAATTGGATTAATACCATAATACATCACAAAAATATTATAACCGTGACAAATTGTGAGTAAAATTGTAAATTGGTACATTAGTCAACTGTCACGTGTCATTCAACTTAGTAATTTGACAGTAAAATTTAACGAAAACTAACATATGATAAATTTGTCACAAGTATATCGATTCTGGGTAAATTTATTAAAGGTGTATTAGTTTGGTGGGTTTTTGATGATAAAAAAATTAGTTTGAGGTAATTTTGTTATAAGTATACTAGTTTGGGGTTTTTTTAGGATATTAACCCATTTAAAATTTATATTTTTAGATATTTTTATAAGAACAAGCATTTCATTAACTAAGAATCTAAGCATGTGCACTGAGGATTTGCGCATGGCCTTTGTGGACTAGAGCTCAAGTACCATGGAGTTGAGCATGTCCTCTATAGACTTAGACTCGGGTGCTGGGGAATCAAGCACGGGCACCAAGGGTTCTAGCCTGGTCTCAATGGACTTGGGTGTGAGGGCCAAGGACCAAGTTTGGCCACTAGAGACTAGTTTTGAATGCTGGGACTTGGGAATTAATGTTAAAGTTTTGTGCTCATGTGTAAAATCTTGGGTCTAAACATCAGTGCTTAGCTATATTTTGAAACATATTTTTCGATTTTTAAAGAGAGAAATCATTTTCCTGACTTTAATTATAGGTTTTTCGTTGATGCCGAAAAATGAGAATAATATTTTTCGCAAAACGAATCAAATCTTAAGTAAACTCAAATTAGCTGGGGACAAAAAAAATAAAATAAAATAAGAGTCAGAGTTATGGATTCCTTGCCAAACTTTAAGGGTTAGAATTTTTTTTTTTTTTTTTAAGGGTTAGAATTCGAACGTCGGTTTTTCTTCTTCTGAACTGATTTATTTATGCACGTGAAACATTAAATGTCTCCACTAAATTTTTTGGCCGGTCGCTTTTTCTATTAGTCAAATAGCACGCCTTAGAAGGATAATGATATTTTTTATAATTACCTAAATTGACCAAAAGTTCAGCTTCATCCATAAAAAGCATGCAGCGATTATGGCTTCTGTCAGGGTTCATTTATTTTGCAAAAAATCCACGTTTTTAGAAAACATTTTCCTAAAATAATTATTTACATTGCTCAGAAGAATTAGTCAATGAAAAATATATTCATTACAAATAACAATTTATGTCTAAATAATTTCGTGGACAATAAAGATATTTATAAGTAATACAATTGATCAATTTTTTTAAAAAAAATTTTTTTAATAATTCATTTTTCACAAAACGAACGGATTCTAAGAGGAGTACCATACAAGATAGAAAATTCGTATCCTTCCAAATCTATAATTTCGTCAATTCTAATTGTCTACACTTACGAAAATAACTTTTCTCACCTTTCGTTTTCTCTTCCAATATTTGACAAGAAATATAAAGGAATTTGTAAAATTACGTAACAATCACATAAATTTTACATTGAACGTGTCAGTGTTTTCATATTTTTAATAAAATTCATGTAATGCAAAAGCTGCAAAATTTAAGTAAATAATTAAGACTTCGTTTATTTCATAAAAAAAAATAAACAGGCAATGGAGTTTTGGGTTACTTGTTCTGTTGAGAATAAATTAAATTGGCACCCAGAACAGGAGGGAGGTAACCCGTGGACCCGTGGGTACGGCACGTGCGTGCGGCTCCCCCAGTGACCAGTAGCCCGCGCGCGAGTGCATCGCGTAACCACCACCGTTCGATTAGATTTTCCCCCTTTTCCTCTGTTCGTTTTACCATTTAATTTAAACACCCTCCCTCCCACTTTTATGAAATGAAAACAGCAAGAACAGGAATAAAAATGTAGAGAGAGAGAGGGAGAGAGAGAGAGAGAGAGCATTATGGTCAGATGCAGACATGAAGACGCGTCTGTCGCGTCCAGCCTGGCACGTCCCCATCTCCTCTCTCTCTCTCTCTCTCTCTCTGTTCCCCACCTCTTTTATCTCCTCAAAAAACCACAAAAGGACAACCTCACTCGCTTTATTTCCCATAATACCCTCCATCTTTTCTCTCTCACTAGCTCACTTTCTCATCAACACCAATCAACCACCTCCATCAATATCCCCATTCTCGATTCCTCCTCCGACCACCACCACCACCACCATGCCTCCGCCGCCTCCCCTTCACCTCCATTCCCTCCCCATTCTCTTCTCGTCTCTCCTCCTCCTCATCGCCGCCGCCGTCGCCGTCGCCGACCTCCCGGAGTTCCGTGAAGCCCCCGCCTTCCGGAACGGCAGAGACTGCCCCCAGACGGCGTGGCCGAACCACCCCCCGCAGGGCGGCGCCGACGACGACACCATCCACATCGCGATGACCCTCGACACCACCTACCTCCGGGGCTCCGTCGCCGGCGTCTTCTCCGTCCTCCAGCACGCCTCCTGCCCCGAGAACATTGTCTTCCACTTCGTCGCCGCCTCCCGCCGCCGCCCCGACCTCCGCCGCACCGTCGCCTCCACCTTCCCCTACCTCACGTTCCGCCTCTACCACTTCAACGCCGACCTCGTCCGCGGCAAGATCACCTACTCCATCCGCCGCGCCCTGGACCAGCCCCTCAACTACGCCCGGATGTACCTCGCGGACCTCCTCCCCACCTCCGTCCGCCGCATCATCTACTTCGACTCCGACCTCATCGTCGTGGACGACGTCGCCAAGCTCTGGTCCATCGACCTCCGCGACCGCGTCCTCGGGGCCCCCGAGTACTGCCACGCCAACTTCACCGCCTACTTCACCCCGCGGTTCTGGTCCAGCCCGGCCCACGCGGCGGCGCTCCGGGGGCGGAGGACGTGCTACTTCAACACGGGCGTGATGGTGATCGACCTGTGGAGATGGCGGGAGGGCCGGTACACGGAGAGGCTGCAGGGGTGGATGAGGATCCAGAAGAGGGAGAGGATCTACGAGCTGGGGTCGCTGCCGCCGTTCCTGCTGGTGTTCGCCGGCGAGGTGGAGGGGGTGGAGCACCGGTGGAACCAGCACGGGCTGGGAGGGGACAATGTGAGGGGCCAGTGCCGGAACCTGCACCCGGGGCCGGTTAGCCTCCTCCACTGGAGCGGCAAGGGGAAGCCGTGGCTGCGGCTCGACTCGCGGCGGCCGTGCCCGCTGGACTCCCTGTGGGCGCCGTACGACCTGCTGCGCCACCCCTCGCTGTTCTGCGACAGCTGAGCACGGCGGAAGGGGAAGGGGGGTACGACGGAGCGACGGGAGGAGCGGGACGGCGACGGCGGGGGCGAAAGCGTAATTAAAGGGACGGGAGAGCATCACCGTCAGGCGTAAAAGCTGCGAGAATTACGGTCATTGAAAGGTCGATTTTTCAGCGGGCTGCCTGGGATTCTCTAACGAAGGTGAAGGTAAAGGAGGAAAAAAAACAAGGTCAAAAAAAAAAAGAAAGAGAGGAGAGGGCATGATGTTTTTCGTCCCGTAGAATTTTGGAAAAAGAAAAGTAAATACGAATAAAGCCGTGATAGAAAAGACGGGGCCATTTATTTTCGGGGTATTATTAAATAACCCCCGCCGGGGGGGTCTCTTTTATTTTGTATTGTTTAGGGTAGGGAATCCGAGGATACGACGTCGCTTTCGGCGCAGTCAATCGTCATCGTCGCGGGAGGTGCTCTCTGTTTTCACGTGTTGCGTTGGGAGGCATGGTCTGTTTCCACTTTTCCAATTTTTTTTTTGTTATTTTTGGGGGTTCATTTTTCTTCTCGGCTTTTGACGATTTTTCGTTGAAAGTGTTGTATATAGTATTGGGCATCGTGCATCATCATGGAATGGCTGTATGGTGATTCTGTTTCCGGACCAGGAGTGAATTGTGATTTTTTATGATGGTGGTTGAATGTTATTTTATTCTTTCTTACGTCAAGTGATTCGTACGCACCGAATGGTTTGAATTGGGGTGGGGCCAACGCGGCCTTCAATGACAAATTCTGGTCTAATCTCGGTGCTTGCGGGAGAAAATGCTCAAAAAATCATAAATTTATTACATTTATTTTTAATTGAGTTGTAAACATATTCACATTTTATCAATTGAGTCAATTTAATCAATTTTATTTAAAAATTACCGATATGAATGTTGATAGTATCATGTAGGATAATCAATATTCATGTAGATAATTTTTTACTTTCCTTGTTCTCTTTCTTTTTTCAACCAAGTTTCGCAAGGGTTGTTGGTTGACCCTGGCAGGCCTACCAACCCTCATTGACCATAGTGGAGGGCCAGTGACCCTCACCTTTGATTGGTGAGTTGATTGGTGAGTTGGCTAGTGGTTCTTGAACGGGCTAGGGAAAAAGAAAAAGAAAAAGAAAAATAAGAGAAGAAAAAATAATAGAAAATTGATAATTCTTTAAAAAAAATTAAAATTTATCAACATTCGCGTTGATTATATTATGTAGGATGATATGCATTTATGTTAACGATTTTGGTTAATACTGGCCGGATGAATTCAATTGGATTCAATTGCTAAAATTGAAAAATTTAGAACTAAATTGAGTAAAATACAATAGATTCGGGATTTTTTGGACAATTTTCTTGTGCTTGTAAACTCAGTTCATATTTATGATTGGATGAGGTGACACCATGTCATCCAAAGATGCATGGCATGTTGGGCTTACATGCACCGAGACATGTAATAATGGATTGCTTATAAGTTGCATCATGGCGGTCGGGTTGTATTATTCGGGTTGTGTTAGGCCGTACATGAGAACTCATGACTTGAAAATAGTAAAGAAATGTGATTTCTCTTATTGCTTTATACACCTTTGGTAGAGTCAATTAACAACTAAGGGTGTTAATAGAAATGTATATGAGGTTCAAAATATCCATTGTTTCTAAACTTAAAGGGGGAAAAACTATCTAGTCTAATAGTTTAATATGGTTTATATAATACCCCGATGTATGGCTAATAATCAATTATCAAGTGGGCAGAGGCTTGACTTGTGGCCAAATTAGGAGCATAGGCAAATTATGAACAGTCCTAACTAGTAATTGTCCAAGTAAATTTAGAGTTTGGATTTTCAGCCTTTCAATTTCCTTTTTCTTTCCAAGTCAAGTTTTTCCTGATCCCTCGGATTAATTTCCTAAGCGATGGGTTATAGATATCAACATAACCTGTGTAAGTATGTGTAAGTAACTACTATGGAAGGAGTGGTATCGAGTATACTAAAGGTGTGTTTATAAACCATTATGTTCCCGAGAACAATTTTCGCTTAAAAATGGTTTTTTTTCTTATACGTTCGGTGGACGAGTTTTTGAGTATTCCTGGAATAGAAAGGCGTTCGGTAACTATATAAAATTTATATTCCTGGAATTGAAATGCATCTGGTACAACTCTCAATTTTTTTTTGTGAGTTAGAATTTCTATTAATTTTTAAATAATTTTCTTACATTTTCCCTTCTTCTTCTTCTTCTAAAGGGAAAAAGCTTGATTCTAAAGTTGTTATAGGGAATAAAGAAGTAGCTTTTTTTTTTTTTTTTTTTTTTTACTTTTTGATTTCATTCCAAATTTACTCCCGAAAGCAAATTTGTTCTTGGGAACAAAAAAGTTACCAAATAAATTTCTATTCTTATTTTTTTGTTTTAAGAAACAAAAGAATAGAATCAAACAATATTTTGGCATGTTACCAAATAAATCCTAAGAGAGCTGTTTTACATAGTGTGAGTAGTGCAAGATTTTAAGTGGTTGTATAACATGATTCACTTAATTAAAAAAATCATTTATTGTCTTTCATAAATCAATTGAATAGAGTAATCGTTGTTGAGCCAATATTACTCGTCATATAAAATCATTTCTTGAAATTCTCTTTTATTAACTTAGGGTGGATGCATGACAAAAATTTTAGAATAGAAATTAATTTTTATTCCCCGGACGAGTTTTTTAGCAAAGAAACGCGTTTGATAACGATTCAAAATTTTTATTTCTAGAACAAAAATTCACTTGATAACAAAATAAAATTTATATTTCTAGGGGTGGCGGGTGTCCAGCGTCCGGCAGCGAGCGGCAAGCAACGGGCGTCTTGCGATCGATGGCGGCATCCAACGTCCCACGGTCGGCGGTGATGACAAGAGTGAATGATGAAAAGAGTTTTCATTTCTCACTTTTATTTCAAAAATTGAAAAGCTAAAATTTTTACCTTTTGATTTATGTTCCAAATTTATTTCTGGAATAGAAATTTATTTTAGAAATAGAAAAATGAAATTGCATTAACAAACATATTTCTATTCCAATCGGGGAACAGAAAACAAAGAAATAAACAAACAAAAACTTTGTCGTGCATGCCCTTAGCTTGATCCTACTAACCTATTAGAGGTAATCGATTCCAAGATGGGTAAGAAACCTACTATGTTAGAACCGATTTTCAATTTTTAGAACTTAGAACTTATCATATTTGCTCTAAAACCTGCTTTGGAAACTACCATATTTTTTTGGTCCGCTTCCATGGTCTACCTGAGAAATATTCTTCTTCTTTTTTAAAAATAAAAATAAATTTTTTACAATAAATTAATATGGGCAACATAACGAATGAGTGAGGAGGAGGATGAGTTGTGAAGTGTCTAAATGAGGTTTGGAGGGGGGAAGAGAGATGTCAAGAGAAAAACTATGATTTTTAGCTTTATGTTTGTAAAATTCTAAACGCAAGTAAACGCGTTTAAGGAGTAATATAATGATGAGAACATAATATTGTCCCACGGAGAGATTGATGAATTACAGCCAATTAAATATTAAAAATTGACTAATTCTAAAATTTATCTAATAGATTAAAATAGCTTTGAAAGTAAGTTAAAATTAAAAATCTTAAAAGCAAAATTTGGAAACTAAATGCAGTAAATCAATCTAATAAAATGTTAGAGAATCCAGTTTCACCATAACCATTAGATATGAATTTCAGATTATTACATGTACAAGAACAATACCAAGCTACTATCCTATCTTTAGGTATAGCAAATCTACTTAATTTATTAATCCATTATATGTGAATTTAAATAAAGATAAACACATTTAAATTTATGAACAATCTCGGCTTATAATGAGTCTTTTGGATCACCTTATCACTAAAAGTTATACAAATAATATTGTATATCTCTATCCATGTTTAATTCATGCTTATATATCATAAGGAACAATTGCATATTATCACTTTTGAGTCTCAAACATGTGTATCGGATCATTTAAGTGGTAGCTAGCCACTTAATAGTATTAAACACAATAATATATAACTCACGGAATGACATCATTTGCACGCATAAAAATCATGAAATTCATATTATAATGGTCAGGCTACATTGTAGCCCTGAATAAAATTAGAATATAGTAGAAGAAGAAACGAAAATATATATTAAACCTAGCATCTTGAATCAAAGAATAAGAATTTTGTCACAATTTTTGTCTTATTTCCAAAATAAAAAAAAAAAAACTTTAGAACAATGAAAAACGATCTAAAAATAAAAATCTAGCCGTCTCTCCTAGCTCTCAATATTATCCTACTTATAGGATATATTTAAGAATCATAACATGAGACAATTGCTTATTTTTTTCCACATAAAATCATGGAATAAATTGCTGAATTTTTAATTTGATATCCATCTTTCAACACTTTTTGATTTGAATTCCTGAATCACATATTCCTTTTTTTCTTTCTGCCTTTTTTTTTTTCCTTATTTTCTCTATATCTCATTATTCTGCATAAACAAAGAAGATTTGAATAAATAGAAGGAAATCCAAATATTTCCTAACGAATATTGCATTATAAAGTATCATATTTATTGCTTAAAATAGGTCAAATAACTATACTATTATAGAACCGTCACTTTTATAAAATCAATTCCAAATTTGGTCCGATTGGTCCAGTTTTGGGGTGGTTCTTCACTCAAAACTGAGAACTAGACTGGCTTTTTTGATGATTTGATTCAGTTCTAGGTTGCACACCCATTATTATAATAACGTCGATCTTGCTATAGCACTACATAATCCCCGAGAGAGAGAGAGAGAGAGAGAGAGAGAGAGAGAGAGAGAGAATAAGGGGTGTTAGAAAGAAAACAGAAAAAACTACAAAAAGCTACAACATAGAACAATCTCTTGCGGAGCAATAGTAATACTTCTCCGCTAGTTAAGGTCTAGTGGCGTTAAATCACTGGAAACTAGTTCACCATTAACATAGCACATCGACTTTGGTCCTCAATTTAATCTTAAATCAAACCCAGAGCCAGCTACAACATAGAACAATCTCTTGCGGAGCAATAGGAATACTTCTCCGCTAGTTAAGGTCTAGTGGCGTTAAATCACTGGAAACTAGTTCACCATTAACATAGCACATCGACTTTGGTCCTCAATTCAACCTTAAATCAAACCCAGAGCCAATGACACGTTCATTCCATATTTGTAATTGAAAAATGGCATTGGAGCGGAGAGCGACTTCACGTGCAACGCTGACCAACCTTGCTAAGCAAAACAACATTAGTTTTTTAGGTCATGAAAAGTACAAGAGGCCCAGCAATTGAGAACTTAAAAATCAAGTCGAACCGACATTTCCAGTTTACGCACAACTCGGACTCAGAGATTTATATTATATTACTACTTAAATCAGTCCTCCTCGGTGCCATATAATTTTCTCACACCAAGGTCCAATCACCTAGGCCATTGTAATTCCCTATTTTCTCTTTGCTAACTCCACACATCATCAAACGTAATTTGATAGTAATATACAAACTAGCTAAATAACTAATTGAGTGATCAAATGCTTGATTTGGATATGACAGATAACACTTAAGAATCAAATCTCCACTTAAATTTACCATATGAACTACATACGACACACTCTGTGATTGCCTATGCACATGTATGAGACAATTTATGGGCATTGATAAAAAAGAAGAAGAAGAAGCTCTAGCTAAAGATTGAACACCAATTGGTTATTCACATCAGAATTATGGATCCACTGTCTCGATTTTTTTTATGCCAATTGAGAGACGAACGTCGACTTGACATAATGTTTGACAAATTATAATTCTCAAGATGCAAAATGAAAACCTTTCTCAATATTTAGTCAACTCATCAATAGTAGGAATTTTTACGCGAATACACACAGCCTGTGTACTCGTATAATTTTACACAATCCTACATTCACCACCATTAAATGGGTATTCATAATTTAAAAAAAAAAATTGACGAGTATCCAAATCATTAACGAATGAAGCGTGGAATGTGTAAAAACTAAGGAGGACCCATATGGTCAAAAATTTCCCAAATAGTCAATAGTTAGATTAACTGGTCAACTAGAGAGAGAGACCATTCAATAAACTTCCATTTTCGTGCCCATTGATAGTACTGATAATAATAATTAAAATGAGAAAACAACTTTAATTTTTGTGAATCAAGTAAGGGCGGGTGTGGATCCAGATGGTCCGGGCTGGAGGGCCTCGTGGGCACGGCACGCTCTCCCATGGCCCATCGCTGGCTTTTCCCTGAGTTTCTCGCACACCATTTCGGAAGTGGAGTGGTGGGGGGACCACGACCCTCCTTCGCTTCCTCTCGACTATATATAAAGGGCCTCTCCACGATCACTCCAATTCATCCCTATTCGCCCGCCAATTTCATCATCTCCCTCTCCCTCTCCCTCTCTAAAATCGTCACTTAAACGCACCTGCGATTTCTCGTTGGGAGAATTTGAGGATGAAGACGATGATGATGATGATCGGCAGCCCCTCGTGCGGAGGAGCTCCCAAGAGGAGAGCGTCGAGCAGAGGAGTGGGGGGCGCCATCAGAGAGCGGAGAGCTCGGCTCTACATCATCCGGCGGTGCATAGTCATGCTATTGTGCTGGCACGACTGACAAATAATTAGAAAATTAAAAATAAGAACTGGCTAGAGCTTCGGAATTTGTTCCTTTTTTTTTTTTTTATTCTTTCCATTTCCTCCCTTTCCTTAATATTGTTTTGGGTTTGCTTCGGGGACTGGAGGGTGTACATAATATTGGCGAATTGACAAGTTTTGTATTGGTTGGCATGACGAGGATTGAATTACATTAGACTCAAACCAAATCAGCTTCCCCAGGTTTCTTGCGACTTTTAATGTCTCGTTTGATGAATCGAATCTACTTCCAAGTGAAAATGCTGTCATTCCCGAGAATCCGATCTCGTCCAGCATACACTAATTTCAGCAGAATCATGGATTCCTCTAGCTAGATAAAATCTTTATTCCATCCATTAACCCAATAATTAGATTTATCAAATGGAGCGTAGAATCAATTTTTTAATTCACATTTGATGGGCCAAGTTGTTGTATGGATTAGTTATATTCAATAAATGGATCAGAACGGTAAAGTCGAAAATAAGATAAATGTTAAATGACTCCATGACTCCCTTACATTCACTCGATCTTATGCTTTTTTTTTAGTTTGGATATGAGTTTTACTAAATTTAGTTAAATATAGAAGTGTTTTACCAAAATGAGTCAGGTCGGATATGGGTTTGATATGGATTGTGTTGGGTATTGGTTATTAAATTAGCATTATAAAGAAATAGGCCAAAACGAGTAAAATGGTTAACTTGGGTCAATTCATTTTCGACTTGACCCACTTGTTTGATGGGTCTACCAATCAATGTTCTTTTTCTTTTTTAAATAAATTTGTCTTTGTGGACACAAAATGTAATAATCAAGTCTACATACTTTCTTAATGTCATAGTGTAGGGCTCATTTGATGAAACTGAAAATTAAGAAGTAAAAAATTTCATTTGGTGATATAATTTTATTTTTCTATTTTTGGAATAAATTTTTACTCTAGAAATAAGACTAGAATAGAAATGAGAAATAAAATTTTCTACTTTTTTATTTTTGGAATAAAAATGATAAATAAAATTTTTCTCATTAGTTGTTTTTGCTACTAACTGGTTGCTCACCTGTCTCCATTGGTCACCGCTGGTTGTCACCCACCTGCCATTAGTTGCTCGTTGCTGATTGTTGGCCACTGGTTGCCCACCATCTATTCACCATCGCCTCCCACTACTGCTAAGGAGAAATAAATTTTGTGTAATTATCAAAAAAATTTCCATATAAGGAATATAATTTTTGTATGGTAATCAAACGTGTATTTTTGTTCAAAAATTCATTCAGGGAATAGAATTCAAAAATCTATTTCTGCCTATAAATTGAGTTGTGAAACAGAATGATTCTTATTCACATCCAAATTAAGTGATGAAAATTAATGTTTTAGGGCCTAGGGCTTGCATGGTATCACTGAAGAAATAAGTGCTGAAAATTTAAGTATTGAATTTTAAGTTTTGAAAATCTTAATTGTCGAAAATAGAAATCAAAAGTGGTATGATAATAAATCAAACTGGATCATTGCATTGGACTAAACTCTTTCGAAACATGGAATTACAAGTATTATCGATAATTTTCTATGACGCAGCTGGCAAGGTTCTGATTACTATCAATTGTATGAATAAGGTAACCATCACTTTCATGCTTTTTTTTTTTTTTTAATTGTTAGAAACTGAGTCGTTTAATTCGATGCTCATTATAACTATAAAATAAGCTAAATCTCATTATGTACTAAATTTCTAATTTTCGATACTTAATTGAGGTTGCCAAACAGGCCTTGTACGTGGTTACAAAAACACAATCATATGATTCCATCTACGTCAATAATATTAGGTTTTATTTGGGTTTATATAACATGAACATTACTTACGAAATGGGGATAATTGCCCAAAAAGTTCTAAACTATAGTGCCGTGGCTGATTAGGTTGTAAAACTTTCAATTGTGCCAATTCAGTTATGACTTTTTAATAACTTGCCAATTTAGTTATTCGGGCCAATTTTGACTGGAAATTGCTGATGTTGATGTTGGCCAATAATTAGCTATCCTACGCAACACTAACACAGACAAGTTTTTGCATATTTTAAAATTTCTCTCATTTTTTTCCTTTTTCTTTCTCTTTGGTTTGTGGTCGATACTCAGCCATTGTTGATGACCCACAAGCAAGGGCCAGTGAGGGCCATGACACCCTTGTTTGTGGATGATCCCCGACCATAGGCCAAAGGGAAAGAAAAGGAAAAAAAATACAAAAATTTGTCCACGTCAGTGCTACTCACGCCATGTATGATGGCTAGTGTCCACATCAATGTTTTCGGGCCAAAATTGATCGGAAGGACTAAATTGGCAAGTTGTTAAAAGATTTAAAATCAGATTGACAAATTATGAAAATGTTTAGGATTAATTTAGCACAATTGAAATGTTTATAATTTAATTGGTTGCTAAACTATTAGGGATGATTAGTTTCTGATCCGGAATTGTTTGAAGGTAAAATTAAGAATTGGACCGGAAGGACCAGTTCCTAGTTTCTGGGACTAGGGATTGGATTGGCTTGTCTTGGAATTGAGAACCGCACCGACTGACCAGTTTGATCGAGTGGAACCAATCTCTATTGGACTTTCGTAGCGAATCATAAATATGTTAAAAAAAAATGCTTAACCAAACCCCTCCCTTGCCCGTCTCTTGCTTCTCTAAAGAGAAACCAAAGCTATATGTTATCGGTTATGGTCACATGAAATTCACGAAGAGGTCGGCATATGGAGACGTATGGTGTAATTCTGTAGCAGTAGATGTAGCGTCTACTTGAAAAAGCTTCCGTTAATGAATTGATCGTTGTCATTTCAAGGTCAAAAGGCACTTATGGAACCACTACTTTGCAGAGACTACAAAAGGATACTTCTTTCTATGCATAGAACTTGATTTACTCCTAACCGCGGTTTTATGCATCGACTCCTTGAAAGCTGAAAATCTTGGCTCTTAGAAGAAACTACAAAAGGCTTTATATAGTTAGTCCAGTGGCTTGCGTGGGAAATCGGGAATTGGACCAACCGGCCACTAGCTCCAAAAAAAAGAATCGGGAATCGGATTGCCGCCCATGGGAACTATCCAAAACCTACTGATGATTCCCATTGCACACCCCTACGAACTATAAGTCTAGGATTTTTGGGACAATTTTCTTTTATGAAACATATCATTCCTTTTTGGGACAATGCTTTGTGATAATTTCATGGGACTGCAACCACCTGATCAAAAAGGTTTAAGCTACTAGATTGTGGTCGCCCTTAAGCCCGATTTGCTCGCATGTCATCTCTCAAAAGCCTTCCACCTTCTTATCCCCGTGACTCTCCTACCAAAAGAAGAGGGGTGAAGACCTGGAAGAGAGAGAGAGAGAGAGACTCTTGTCCCCCAATACCAGAGGGAGCAGGAGGAAGACAGCAAGAGAGCATTATCTTTGAGTCTCCTTTGCTAATCAGAGCGGAGTTGCGCATGTCGCGGACGAGAATACGACCTAATCCGCTTACTTTCCACCCCAACAACAACGGCAGAACATGCGAAATGCCGATGTTTACTTAATTGGAATTCCATGTCGCGGGGCTTGACCTTGCCGCTGCGGGGCGTGAGAGAGACGGGGAGAGAGGTTCGCGCCACGCCATGCATGCACGGCATAACGACCGACTGAGAAGCCTTTGTTTTATTATTCACGTCATGCCCGGCACGTAGATGAACCTAACCCTTCTCCATCTCCACCTTTTCTCTCATATATTAGTCCTCCCCACTATAAGAAATTAATAAGTGTACATTGCATCTCTTAAAAAAAGAAACTTATTCGATCCCTTTTTTTTTTTTTTTAATTAGTAAAAAAATCTCGTATTTCACCTATCGCTTTTCCACTTGATAGATGGCCCTCTTCGCAGAGAATCTATGTCTTTTTTTTTTTTCTTTCTTTTTTAAAGATGACTTAGTATTGGGATGTCACTAATGAATTCATAATCAGTAAGGTGATCACTGAAGAAAACTTCGCGATTTTGACGATTCCGTGTTATATTTAATCAATATCTTTAGATAAAAAAACTACTTCATATGAAGTTTCCCCAATAAGTGTCGAGAGTTGCTTATTGGTACAGTCTCTCCTCATATTGGATAAAATCAAATTCATAACCGTGAGCAAAGTCATACGAATCAAATTTTAATACAAATACGTATTACATACTTTGCCAGCATATAAATTTTCATTTTTTTCACGCAAGTAATCTCTCGTAGAAATCAACCCTTCTTACATAATCAATTCACGTTCCGAAAGCAAAAGCTCCGCCGCATGTGTAATCGTCTCGGTCCCTAAAGTGCACACCTCCAGTGCACGAGATAAAAGCTCAGTATTATCCCGTTTTGATGAACGAATACTCTCGCGTCACTCGTTAAGCATACTATACTCAATAGCACCAAATTTAAAACCAAACTCCATGGACCCCAGGCTGGGATGATGGCAGCAGCGTTCCCACCAAATCATACTGTCCCGTTCTAACGACCCCAGTCTCGCTCCGCTAATCTCGCCCTCTCTCTCCTCCGCCGTCCCAACCGCAACTTTTTCCCTCCATATTTTCAACTTTTCCACTTTATATAGTTCAAGTCCTCTCCACTTTTTCCCTTCAATGGCGTCCCTCCTCCTCCTCCTCCTCCTCCTCCTTCTCCCTCTCGCCGCCCCCCCCCGCCGCCGCCGCCGCCGCCTCCGCCTATCCGTACGGAAACGTCTCCCTCCACATCGACTGCGGCTCCGCCACCACCTCCACCGACGCCTTCGACACCACCTGGCTCTCCGACCGCTTCTTCACCGGCGGCGGCTCCTCCTCCCCCTCCGTCGTCTCCGAGCCCCTCCTCTTCCCCTCCCCACACGAGAAGACCCTCCGCTCCTTCCCCCGCTCTCCTCCGGCAAGAAGAACTGCTACGTCGTCCCCGGCCTCCCCTCCGGCCGCTACTACCTCCGCGCCTTCACCGTCTACGACGACTACGACGGCCGCTCCCACCCCCCAGCTTCGACGCCTCCGTCCAGGGCACCCTCGTCTGGAGCTGGCGCTCCCCTGGCCCGAGGGCTCCGCCCGCCGCGGCTCCTACTCCGACCTCCTCGCCTTCGTCCCCGACCCCCGGCCGAAGTCTGCTTCTACAGCATCGCCACCGACTCCCCCGTCGTCGGCTCCCTCTCCTTGGTTCAGGTCGACCCGCTGTCGTACGACGCCGCTTCCCTCGGGGACGGCTTCGTCCTCGTCAATTACGGGCGCCTGGACTGCGGTTCGGGCAATTGGGGGCCCGGGTTCACCAACGACACGGATCATTTCGGCCGTTACTGGCAGTCGGACTCCGATTTGCTGTCGGCCGAATCGAAGAACAATGTCGTGTCCATCTCCACGATTAGTGCCATTTCAAAGGCTAATCAGCAACCGAATTATTTCCCGATGAAATTGTATCAGACGGCTACGATTACAAGGGAAGGGCCTTTATACTACGAATTGGGGGTCGACGCGAAGACGGATTACTTGCTGTGGCTACATTTCGCGGAGATTGACTCCAAAATGAGTGGACCTGAGCAGAGGGTCTTCGATGTGGTGGTGAATGGGAAGAATTTGACCAGGGTCGACATATATAAGGAGGTCGGGTTTCTCGCGGTGTATGATTGGCATTGCATAGTGAAGAACTTGAGCAGTACGACTTTGAATGTGACGCTAGAGCCGGTTGTAGGAGTACCCTTGATTAGTGGGCTGGAGAATTATGCACTGGTTCCTGTTGATCTTTCCACTGATCCTGAGCAAGGTATGAGCATCGCCGCCCACTGCAGAATTAAATTCCATCTGTTATTTGATTGCCCAATATATTTGATGATTGGATCTTGATCATCAAAGTTTGGCACGCTGGAGAAATTTACAAAAAAGGAATTTTGGGTGCTCTCTTGTTTTTTTTTTTTTGAATCAATAAGGACACTGGTGGAAGATAGGTATTTCGATCCTCTGTTCATTATCAGCAAAAGGGAAGCTGAATTTGGTCCTGACAATTGCTCACTGTAGTAGGCAGATTCTATGCACGGGATAGTGACTAAACATACTTTACAGTAAGCACAATGGCATGCTTTTGTTACTTCTCTGGTGCAGAGCTGTGGTAGCCATGTTGACACTTCAAACTTCTAGGAAAGAAGGAATGTCCTCAACGAAACCTAATCCAGTCATGGCTGTCCTGAATAATGAAGGCTGAGCCTGGCATGATTTGTATACGAATTATTACTATAGGAAGTATCTGGCATGAAATGTGAATCAGAATTATCAGCTTGCTGTGGCAGACAGAGCTTGCAAGAGAAACTAATGGGTCTTCATTTTTCATCCAGTGGTTGCTATGAAAGCATTGAAAGAGTCACTCGGAGTTCCTGAGAGAATGGGTTGGAACGGTGACCCTTGCGCTCCTACTAGTTGGGATGCTTGGGAGGGAGTTACATGTCATCCAAACAAGGATAAGACTTCCCTTATAATATATCAAATGTGAGCAATTTTACTTTTTTCATGTTTCATACTTAGCCATGAGTATAAAATGCATTGGAAGAGGCAACTGCATCGAATCTCATTACCAGATATTCAATTGTGACTTTTATTAGTTTCCATGATCCATGCAGCACAAGCAGTGTCTGTCACTCTTAAGTTCATATAATACACCAGATTTTATGAAGGAAACTGGAAAGTACAAGATTCCTATGTCTTCAACAGCACTGGCCCCAAGTTTTCTTCAATGGCAAAGAAAATTTAGTAGATTGTTGTTTCTCGTTCTTTAAGGATATAAACTAACAATTTGTTGATATACTTATGACCAGGCCTTAAGTATGTGGCTTATGCTAAAATCAGCCTTTTTCATTGGTTTTTCAGAGATCTTGGGAGTCAAGGCTTGAAAGGCTACATAAGTGACCAGATAAATCTTTTGTTGAACTTGGTAAGCTTGTAAGTATCACCTTTCTGCTTCTAATTTCTTTTTATGACCTCCAGGATTTTAGGTAGTGGAAAAACTCTGACATTATTTCTTCTTGACATTCTCATATACTTCATCTAGAAAGTTGCAGTCACACCTCCAGTCCTTTATATTTTCCTCTGTCATCAAAAAGGAGGACTAGGTCATTTGAATGAGCTATGCTGCCACACGTCTTTGTTGCTCTGCCTTTGATAAGAACTTTCTCTCCTTATGTTACTACTTCCATCTAGCATAAGTCATCGCACCGACCATTTTGCTTCTGTTCCCTTTATTCAAGGTTGAGGACCTGGATCAGGTGATAACCCTTGGACAAGATCCGCTCCTGGCCTCCAATAATGTCTCTGTTTTCCCTTGCATGGTTTTCAGGAATAATAGGACTGCCAAGTTTTCCCTTTAAGTTGGTTCAGTAGAATTGCTGCTAAAAGACTCTTGAAACTTGTGCTTGGTTCACCTATAGTTTATTTATATAAAGATCTCAATTCTTATTCACTAACAGCGTGTTATGGCCCTAAACTTGTCCAATTTCCATCCAACTGTTTACAATAGTCATGATTTTTAGCAGTTTTTAATGGGCGCTCACTCATTCTTCCCATGGAAATTGTTTAGTGGGTAATACAAGCTTTTTCTCACCTTTTTGTTGGTCTCCATATTCCTAAATACATGTCCATTTCTGGTTTAGACGATTGAAGTGGACTGGCCATTTCTCTTTTACATTTTTTTTTTTTTGGCTTCAATGCAGACGTAAAAATTACATAGTCCATCCTTTTCTGTTTCAAATCTGTTCTTCGTTGGAGTAGTGAAATTATATATTGGTAAAATCCAATTTCTGGAAATATTCACTTATTTTCACCTGTTGTGCTTACTATCGTTTGACCTCACACGTCATCAGGAATTTAAGCTCAAATTCTTTACGGGGTACAGTTCCATCTGGACTTGGGGGAAATGCTCTTGCACGATTGTAAGTATCCGAAATTGCTTGTCACATCTGATGGGGAAATCATGAATTTTATTGGCTATTGGCTTATGCTCGACTGGTACTTTAGCGGCATTCTGTATTAATGAAGCTAAGCTAGAAATGAGTATTGAAATATTCATCTTCTTTGCTTTTTTTTTTAATTATAGAAGTGACCGTCCATAAAGGAGCTGAACTTGCAGATTTTTTTCTCTCATTGGATCTTGTCTGGTTTACACTGATGGTCAGAAGCAAAATCTTTTCTCATGTTCATTTTATTTGAGTAGATTGATATTTTGAGTTTCATCTAACAATATCTTTGAAGTGTAAAGGATATTTGTTATGGCTAGTTGTGTGGAGTTAGAGCATATCAGATAGATGACCAATCTCCTTATCTGAATATGTTTTCCCTCTCTTTCAAATATGATGTTTTTCTAAGTAATACCTTTGATCGATACTATTGCTAAGGACACCACGGTATTGTCTTCTAAAATACCCTGTTTAACACGACATTTAGGGATTTGTCAGGCAATCAGCTCACTGGCTCTATACCAGACAGTCTAGCTTCTTCAAATATGCAACTTGTGTAAGTACTATTTCTCCAAAGGTTCCACATCATATAATATATTGTGTGTCCTGCTTTTATTGTGTGCGAGAGATAGTTTGAGCATTGCCCTTTAATCTGTCAAATCCTAATTGTCTTCTCTCTTTGTTCTAGGGTATTGAATGATAACTCATTGGAAGGGAAGGTCCCAGAGGGACTCTTTACGATTAGTGTCCATGGAGGATCTATAGAGTAGGTTATCCTCACTTTGAAGTCTTAAATTTTCTTGATTTTGCTTATTGAATGGCTATCTTACTGTGAAATGAAAGTGCTGTGCTAGTGTTCTCATCTGCTTCTGTGAGAGCGCAGTCATCTTCTAATGTGCTTCTATCTTCTTTTGGTTGTAACGTGGTACAGCTTATGCAATATATTTGTATTCCGATTGTTATGCTGTGACATTGATTCAATTCGTTGTCATGACGAGCCTTCAAGTGTCTAATCTTACACTAATCAAAAGGATTTTTATCTTAGTTTCCTTTAATCTTCTCTCTCTAAGTGACCTGTGAAATTTTGGCTCTGGATCTGCTGTCTTCTGAAGGACCTGTTGCTCTTTTTAATCGTCGATAGTGGTTGGTTTTCATCCTTTACTTTTACCTTCCCTATTTCTTCCTTTTCTTGGTGCATGTATGGACAAGTGCTTTAGATTTGGGTTGGGGCCCATGGATTGGGAAATGGGGTGTGAACAAAGTGCTCATGGAAAGATAGTGCATGCTTTCACAATGGTGGATCTTGACCAAGTCTAAATTTCCATTCCAACGGGCTTGTCAAATTTGTCTGTCGAGTCTCGAAGACTTGACTTTTCCTCACGTTCTAAGTAATCTGCTTCCTAGATGAAAGCGAGTTATGATATCTTATGTCTTGGATCTGTTTACGCTTTGGTTTAGGTGAAGAGGAAATAGCTGCAATTCTGTGATGGAATATGCTCTTGATGCTTTTGATATATTCATTCTCGAATTTTAGTCAACATCTATGTTGAATTCTCCTAAAGCTATCACCTTCCAATTTTTTTCCCACTTGCTGCATGAGTCTTGTATCTGAACGGCTAGCATTACCTTTAGAAGCCTTAAGTGCAGCCTCCTTGGACAAGTTCTCATTGAGAAATTCTACATTCAGGCCTTTTCCACTGGCGTGCTTTTTATAGTTGGGTTCCAGCGTGTTCCATCAAGCTAAAATTACTGCTTGAGTTACCAAATATGATTCATACTTGGGAAACTTGATGAGAGTGAATGCTGCTTGTTGTGAAGGGATGTACTTTGCTGTGTTGCTCTCGAGGAATCTTTGTAGGGGAAAAAGAATTAGGATAGACATGGTTTAATATCAATTAGCGATGTCTGCTAGGACCTGAATTCACTAATTCCAGACATGGCAATGTAGCCTGAGCATTGACTACTCATATTTGGCCATCACATTATCTACAAAGATCAGAATTTTGCTTACCCTCGTTTTCTTCTAAATTATTTTGATATTAATTGTCTTGGTTCTGAGCTTAAACCCATCACTTTAATCTCTCTTCCTCTCAGCCTCTCTGGTAATAAAGCGCTATGTGGAGCACCATCTTTGCCTGTCTGCTCTATTTGGGAAAATGGTGGATTGTCCTCCGGTGCTAAAATTGCCATTGGCCTATCATGTGCTGTTGCCTTCATCATGCTGCTACTGGTGCTATTCATTTTCTGCATCAGAAGAAGACGCAATGACTATGACTTTGGTTTACCTCACGAGCTGATATGTGAGTATTATCTTTAAACACTCCTTACCTGCACAAATAAGGTTAATAGTTTGATACGCCTCACCATCAGGTTCAGACCTGGTGCTGCAGTTCACTATAATCAAGAAGGTTTTGATATCCCGGGATTTTGTCGGCCTTATTCTGCAACAGCGAATTAACACCAACTTTTGCTCCAAAAAATATGATAATTACCATTTCTGCAATTAAAAAAAAAAGCCAAACTGAGCTCTTTATTAATATTTTATGCAGTCTTCCACAAAATTGGATTGTCTGTTGACCATTAGTTTCGTTCTCACCAATTTTTCTTTTACAGCGCTTGCCGCTAAGAGAAACCGATACCAGAGGCAGAAGTCACTGATGCTCCTTGAAATGGAAAGCCAACATGCCAAAGGATTGCCCTCACCTTTCAGTCCTAACTATCAGAAATCTTGAAAAGTGAAGAGTGATGATGATTGACCATGTCCTCTCCTCAAAAGGGAGTCTGCCGGATTCAATTATATCACAGGCCTAAAAATGACGCAAGTGGCTTTGCCGCTTTAGAAAGATGAATTGCATCCGTTCAACTTTTGAGCAATTCCCTAGAAAATGGGGTCATAAAATGTCAAATTGCTCGTGAGATACACTGCATCTGAATCTCACATTGGTGATCACTTGACATAGTTCACTCTACCATGTATACTGTGATTTTTGGCATTATAGGAGAAATATTGAAATGACTCAAACCAGATTGATCAATCGATACAGTTGTAAATGTTGTATTTTCAATTACAAGTGGTCATGAAATGCTTGAAGAAAAGCTTTGGCAACTACACTACATACTGTCTTATTGAATAGGGCATTTTTTATTGGCAGATAATTGTGCTCTGACTTTGATGTGCTTAAGAAAGTTTCATGCTTGAGTTCAGTTGATGACTACTTTCTTATGCAAAAAGGGGTCTACTTTGCGAGTTCTCTTTCAAACTCCAGTTACGACGGGGGTCGAATCGAATGTGGTTCTTACTCTGGATGTGGTGCTCTGTATGCATTTTTTTTTTCGGGATATTTATGTTCAAGAACCTTATAAGCTTCCTTGAGGCTGGACGACATTTTCCTATAATATGTGGAGGAGTCCTTTATGTTGAATGTCTATACAACAGTTCTGTAGATTGTTTTTCGTATAACGTGCATTACTCGCTTTGCAAGAAGTTCTATACGGTCTGCCTTGGTCACATGGGTATGGGAACTGAAGGTTTTCGGCCTTACAATGTTCATTATGTTCGACTTAGCCCAACTTATTGGTCTCTCTCTCTCTCTCTCTCTCTCTCTCTCTCTCTCTCTGTGTCAAACTTGATAATCAAGCAATTCCAGGAACTTTACTGCACGTTCGCCTAGTTAACATGAGACTGAGCTCAGACATATGGATCCAACTCACAAACTTCACGCATTTGAGCACTCTACGCGCATGAGGAGAACTATCATTATGCGACACTCATCATTTCTCGCCTTCCATATTTGGCAGATGGAACTATTCCAGGAACAGAAAAGCATGAGCAAAGTCTCAACAAAAAGACCCTACTAACTGATAAAAAGCTGTCACCGAATCAACTTTTAACCATGCCTCTAGGAGAAATGCCAACCCTATGACCGTTCTTTACCAATTCATGGTCCAAAAGAACATTGTGTGAGATTTTCCATCCTTCCGCAGAAACTGACTGCTCATTACTTATGAAAGCAGGCAGAATTTTCTTCAATCCGTTTGCCAACACTTCAGTTTTGCACTTGAAAGCAATATTGCAACAAGAGATAAATCGAAAATCAGGCATTTCAACCTTCCTCAGCAACTGAGATTTGCTAAAGAAATCCAAGATAGTGGAGGTAAAAATATTGCCCCACAATTGACAAAGCGTCCTTGCGAAACTGACTTGAAAACCGTGAGGACCAGGCGATTCATTCCCATTCATTAAACACAAACACCTCTTCAACCTCCAATATCAATGACAGGTTGAGTTAAAAAATTTCTCTATTGCTCAAGCAACCTGAAATCTAGTATTTTGTAAACAATCTATGGCTACACTTGTAAATATTTCTGTGCCCCACAACTTCTGTTGACCTGAATGAACTAGAACAGGTAGGTCAAGCAAACTGGGCTGAACAAAAACATGCTCGTCCTAGTGTTTCTCCACCAGTTTATCTGATAATCGTCAAGCTAGGACGAGAGATTAGACCTTGGAGAGCCGGTGTTGTTTTCGAAGTGTCCAGCCTAATGTCCGGACACATGACTAAACAGTTTTCAAAAGAGTATGCCGTTTTAATATCGTTCACCAGAGTCTAGTTTGGGAAGAGAACGAAAGTCGTGCAATTGCCCAGTGGAAGAGCGAAAATTATCACTGATTTTCCACTTCCCGTGGAAACTACAAAAAGATCGAATCCGTGGCCGGCTCCGACGGTTTTCATTCGTCACATCGCGATCAAATGTTCAAATAATTAGCCCCAACTTGATGTACGGTACCTGCAAGTGGAAGCTCGCTCTGGGATAAGGTCGAAAACCAGATTGGGACCAGAAAGGTTCCTACATGCTGAGAAGGTGGGCGACATGCATCTACATATTTACCCTGAAATCGAATTTTGTTTTCGTTCATGACAAGTCTACAATTTGTCTTGCTTTTTATCATTTAAAAATTACCATTGCATTAAGAATTGAAACTACTCGTCGGCAACTACTCAATTAACACGTCTTTAATAAGAGAGAAGTCAACTCAATCAAATGATCACTCAAGTTTTTGAAAATTCAATCCCTTTCTATTCATACCTAACCTAGCCATGACCTGCGTGCATGTGATGTCTACCTCAACACTAGTATATTCTAATGCGATGATGCTTATTATCTATTTTATTGGACAAATTAATGACATGTTCATCATGAAGTCAACACTGGAAAATACCAGCCATCTATAAATCATTTTATGGTGATTATGAACTAGGGAAAAGAGATATCATATGTAAAACATGATAAGCTCATTGTATAATTCTCTTGACTAGTTAGAGACCCGTACTTTGGGGGCACCAAAATAATTTTTTCACATGATAATACGACTATGGAGTCTTAGACTTGTGTTAGAAAATAATCTTCCATGCCCCAACAAAACGCATAACATCGAGAATTTGCCGACTTGGGAAATTTGTCGATCAACGCATGCGTAAAAGATCTCAAAGTACGGTCTATTCTGATTCCTAACCATACGTTTGTGCATAAATACATACAAGTCCACATGAATGCACATATACCTGCAGGTACACAGTGTTTTCTGATACATAGGAATTTCATAATATACCCGCAGTTGGCAACAACGGCGCCGACGTCCGACCGAGAAAGATGGGTTGCATTCCGGAGCAGAAGACAACAAAAAACGACCGATAGCAATTGGGATATTGGCAGACACCGGAAAAGACTCCATAGTGGTCAAATTTTCTTGACTGCTCGTCTCCCATGGGGGCTACGGAAGCAGCCATGTTGACACCAAAGAACTCCCAAGTCGTTTTTGATGTCTGCTTCATCTTTTGTTTGTGCATGTGGAAAAGTGGACGGACCCCCTTTTACGGGAGATGGAAAAGTCTCATTTCGAGAGTGGAAATGGAAACGAGCGCGGAACTTACGTACCTAACTAAAATGCTTCGCCTGGCATCTTCATTTATTGTTTTGTCCTTCAAAAACCGTGTACTTATAGTTCAGCAGCGCCTCCCAAACACTTCTTCCAAGTCAGTTCCTTCTGGGAATCTTCCTGATGTTTGTGACGTTCTATAATAAATGGAAATGTGCGTGTGAAAAGGATGCACAACCTAGGTTTAATATCTTGAACCGCCTAAGTACAGACATTAATCCCATATTGAGGCCACACATCTATGTTTTGGATCGCACATTACCTGATTCATTAAATTGGCATATCTCTTTGTTTTTTCGATCTTACAAGACACATCATCCTGAGGCCGAAATGTACCTACCTAAGATGGGTTGCCATCATAGAATTAAATAACCCTTTGATGGAAAATAATATGAGTATTTTCATGTCATTTTGTAAACAAGTCACCCAGGAGCACAAAAGCCTTTCTCACTATCAATTTTCAAACGGGGTAAGTACACTATCAGTGTCAAAACTTATGTACGGCACTCACTTTGGTGCCAAAACTTTATTTTGGATCATTTAAGTGCCAAATCGGAGGAAAAGCAATCACTTTGGTACCACCGGTGAGAGATCCCGGCCAAAATGATTACCTAGCTTTTATATTTTTAAAAAAAATCGACATGGCTTTTAAACGACGTCGTTTTCTGTCCTCCTTAAGAAAACGACGTCGTTTTGCCGTCCTAAGTGGATGGCCTCACAAAAACGATGCCGCACAACTCATTTGGGGATTTTTATTTATTTATTTGGGGATTGAAATTAGGGTTTTTTTGTCCGATCCTTGCCCAACGCCGACCTAGCTCGCTCGGCCGCCGTTGTCGCCGATGCTCAATGACTTGTGGTCGCACTTGAGCGCGAGCTTCATGACCAAGTCAAACCACGCGAACAACGTCGAGACTACGTCCAGCAGCTCCGAGTGGGCGTGGAGGGCTAGCCTTTGACGGCTCTGGCCTTCAATTGCGAGCCAGCGGCGGCACAAGAGGGAGCACCGACCCCGGTCGTTGGAGCCTATGTATCGGAAGAAGCAGGCCGGGCACTTGTTGGGGAGATCGGAGATGGAGAGGGAGAGATTGGGGGCGGCGCACTCGTCGGCAGCCTCCTTGAGCACCGGCTAGATCACGGCCTTCGACTTGGCTGGCCGAGTGGCCGTCGTCGGGGTCAGGGTCGGAGCCGCGGCCACCGAGCGCGGGGGCCGTCGAGGACGGCGACTAGCCCATCACCAGCGGAGGCGGAGGCGAGGGATGTGGGCGGTTGAAGGGGTAGGAGGAGGGAAGATTCATGCGGCTTATCTTCTCTCTCTCTCAATTTGGGGATTTAGGGTTTTGAATTGGGGGAGAGACACCAAACGGCGTCGTTTTGTTGTTTAACTGCTGATTGTACTCTCCGGCGAGTCACATCAGCTTCAAAAATTAATAAAAAAGTGCCACGTCGAAATTCCGGCCAACCAGATCGGCGTTGGCACTGAAATGATCATTTTTCAAAAGTTTTGGCACTTAAGTGATCCAAAATAAAGTTTTGGTACCGAAGTAAACGCCATACACAAGTTTTGGCACTGATAGTGTACTTATCCCATTTTCGAACTTATTACCAGGGTTTTGAGAATTTTTCTCAAACTCACCCTAAACAGTCATAACAAATAAACACCGGGAAAAGTACCAAAAAAAGTTATAAACCTATCATATTGTTATCAATTCAGTCTTAAACTTTTTAATCGGATCAATTTAATTTTAAATCTTTTCATATTAGTATCAATTTAATTTGGAAATCGCTAATGTGGATCGCCGATTGTCCTACGTGGCACGGTTGAGGCTGATAGAACTCACACGTGCATCGCAATTTCTTTACTCAATACCTAATGAAATATTACAAAAGATGGCTCCATTTATAAAGCATGAGAAATACCAATAAAACTTTTCTATTTATGACCGTCTTAGCTATTGACTTATATTCATTGACGTACTTCGGACTCTCTCCTCAAGATGGAGCCTCTACCTTGCATATGACAAATGAAATTTTCTCTTAAAATTTGCGACCTAAGTATCGTGTTCATTGGGCATTACACTAGACAAGGGATGTGGACACATTGAATCGGATTTTAGATAAGTGCTGAAGAAACACATGACCAGAAGGTTGACATCTCTTTCCTCACAAAATCTTAATAAAATCATGTGGAAACTCGACTGAAATCGCATCAAATAAAATTTCATCACCCCATGGCGCTCAACTTTGGTTGCTAGATGAAGATGTGCTTGACTCCAGTGTTTACAGTTGCCTAGACACTCGATGGCGACTTTGCTTGTCAATGACACCTGCAATTGAAAAGTAGTACCACTACAAACAACGTTCATGGAAGGCATTGGGGAGTGTTGTCCACAAGTGGGTAAGTCTCTGAAGATGAGATGCTCAGATTGGAGCACTAACTAGAAAACCATTTTTTCTTCCTTGGGGAATTCAAAAGGACAAAAGTCACAAACGAGGACAGTAATCTGATTTTGACGGGCAAGCAAAACTATGGCCGCGATGGAGAACGAAAATATAAGGATGCCGGAAACAAGAGGGCTCGACTAGTGGTAGATTTCACCAGTACATAAATGCCGGAAACAAGACCTATGAGGCCGCGGTGAACGACTACTCCTGCTGAATCGAAGCTTTCTGAAAATATTATTCTTCAGAAAATGTCAAATGGAGGTGGACATCAGGTGGAAATGTACATCAGCACTAGAGACGTAGTAGGGTCCATATTGGATGATAAGAGTTGGCAATTTAATTTCTTTCTTTGCTTGGCCCATCCCCAAAAATGGAAAAAGAAGAAGAAGAAGAAAACACTCTGTTCATGCCTTTCCCCATCGAAAGGATGGCATCTTTTCGTCCTAGTGCAGTACCAGGACGATGCCCCTCCACAAAAATTCCTCACTAGAAGTGTTTGCCAGTCCATAATTGATGCCCACAAAGATTAATTATCATTACTGATTGACATGTGAATGAGGAGGATGAGGATAGGTGGGAAATCTACTCGTGTGGTTGCCTCTTTTGATCAAAATCAGGAACATCAAAAAACCATTGAACCCAATACAGAACCCGCCGACTCGAGCTCTCGAATTTTATCAACTTGACAAATGAGGGTCCCCCGCTCAGATCGAAGATTTTCCACATTGTCACCCCTCAAATTTCCAGAGTTCCTCTTCAACTCCTCTCTTTTCTCCACTAACCGGAAAGTGAACTAGTAAAAGTAACTTGGATTCGATGTAGAAGTAAAGGTGATGTGTGAAAACGTTGCCCCTTAGATTCATAAAAAAAGAAAATCACGTAAAAAACCGGATCAAATCGATAACAATAAAGCCTGTTCTATCATAAGAGTTCTCTTTTTTTTTTTTTTTTTTTTTTTTTTTTTAACTAGTGGCATCGAGATAAACCCGAGTAATGCATATCGCTCCAAAATCCGGCACCACGATCAGCATGGGATTCTCGACTCGAACACCGAGTGGCCCGTGAATAAAAGCACACCTTTTTAGCGATCCCTTCAGCATCTTGTTCCTACTTCCTGTACTTCCATCTTTTCTAAACTAAATTTTTGTCTTCCTTTATTCACCGTGTGCGATCATGGACGGATGACACGGACGCATGATACTTTTTCTTGCGCTAGGCCATTCGAATATTCGACTAAGTACATGATCGGATCAAACTGCGAGTCCAACGACCCCAAAATTGATGGTCGAGGTTGCATTGTGGGTGAGAAAAATGTTAGAAATGAGGAAACAACCGAGGATAAACCCTCGCCTAGTGTTGGCCCCAAATAAAAAGTCAGTGTTGGCCGGATCTTATGAAGGGATAGAACTTTATTTGCCAATATTGACACAAAACAAAAGTGAACCTAGCTAATAAGAACAAAAGGGACATTAGATTGAGAAGAATAAATCAATTCGTGCCCCATAAGACTTCGCGATGAAGAAGGGAAGAAATTGTTGTCTCAATCCATTTTATTGGCTATGCATTATAATCACAACAACACCAGGTTCATCGAGAAATTTAATTAGAAATATAGAATTCTCCGCATTACGATACAAAATGAGCTTATATATTATTTTCTATTAGTGTCTAATCTCAATCCTCAATGATCAAAGTTGTGGTCTAGGGCTTGCGAGGGTTCCTAGTCGAAGCTAAAGGACTGAATGATAGTAAGTCCACCCTGGAAAAAAGCTGAATGATTTAAAAAAAATACTTTCCAAAACACGATCGTTTGCATCGATTAGAAAATGAATGAATGAAAGATATTTTCATAGTTCACGAAAATATTTAAACATAAATTGTTGTCGATAATAAAAACTTTTTCTATTGAGTAATTAGTTCAAGTATCCATGCATCAATTTTAGAAATATGTTTTACAAATTATTATTTTCCGCGAAACAAATAGAGTTTCAAATCACACAATGGAATCCACTCGACATGTCCATTAATGCTTGAAGATTTTTTATGGGATGTTTTTATTTGGAAGAACAAATACCGGGAAAAAGAAATGCCATGTTGGGGGTCAGGATTCAGCCGGGGGGAGATGAACTTGGCAAAAATCAAGGTCCCACTCTTTACTACCCCCATCGACTTGGAAATCTGGAAACCTATTCTCGTTTATGACCTTTTTATATTGTCTGTATATTGTTATAGTAAAGTCACGATGGAACCAGTTACATTACATGGAATTCACGCAGGCTTCATGCAGACAACCTCCAGGGACGCTCAACCTGAGGTTTCGACCTTTGAGAGAGAGAGAGAGAGAGACATGATGGCTTGCACAATCAAGTCAAGCGCAGCGCAAATGGCAGTGGTTTGCGGCACGCAGAGGATGGACACGGAGGATGGAGCATCTATGACGGACCAGAGGGAATAGAGAAGAACAAGAAAAAGCAGAATAACGGAGAAACGGAAAAAGTGAATAACCAAATGGAAAGCACGACACATTTCAGTCGCTGAATTTCAATATATCAATGTCCTTCAATGTAGAGGATCCTAATAAATACATACAGATACCTTGGATGCATGATATTCATATATCCGAAAGTCACTTATATTCAGTAGCAATGTATAAATCTTACTTTGAATTGCAGTCCATCGAGGAAGGCCTGATAAGATATAGAAACATAGATGCTTTGGATACTATAATAATAACAACAGGAGCAATGATATTAATTACTTGAAAAATGAAAGGAGCCGACTTAATATTTAATATATATTATCACATCTCGTCTATAAATAAAACTTTCCTAGTTACTTGCCCAACCCATTTCTTGGAGTTGACCCACAAGTCGACGTCCACGTCTTCGCAATGAACACCGGTGGAAAGTCCCTCTATTTATGTCCCCGTTAACGTAGTTCCTCCAATCTTTCATAGCCGCCTTCTCTCTCTCTCTCTCTCTCTCTCTCTCGACAAAGAATAAATGATGGATGGTAACAGCATCTGCATAGACAATCTCAGCTCAACAAGCGACTCCAATTTTATTCCACTGCCGTCGAAATCATTGCAGCCGCAGAGCCTCTGCCATCTTGGCAGTGGCACTAGCGTGATATTGGACTGCGAAAGTGCCATCGAAGCCGAGTCAAGGAAGCTGCCCTCGTCCAAGTACAAGGGCGTCGTCCCCCAGCCGAACGGCCGCTGGGGCGCGCAAATCTACGACAATCATCAGAGGATGTGGATCGGCACCTTTAGCAAGGAGGACGAGGCCGCGATGGCCTACGACATTGCCGTCAAGCGCTTCCGCGGCCGAGACGCCACCACCAACTTCAAGCAGAGGTCCGACACTGAAGACTGTGATCTCGAAGCTGCTTTCCTGAATTCCCATTCCAAGGAGGAGATCATCGACATGCTGCGGACGCACGCATACTATAACGAGCTCGAGCAGCACAAGAGAAAGTACTTCAACGCCAATGGCAGTGGCAATAGGGTAAGTATGATGATGGAAGCCATCAGAGATCCATCCGGGCCGGATCGGGCGGCAATGGCCTGTCATCTTCTTTTCCGGAAGGAGCTCACGCAGAGTGATGTAGGGAAGCTAAATCGGTTCGTGATTCCGAAGCAACACGCTGAGAAGCACTTCCCCCTGCGCAACCGCACGAGCCCTACGACTTCAAAGGGCGTTTTGCTAAATTTCATAGACAGTGGAGGCAAAGTGTGGAGATTCAGGTACTCGTATTGGAACAGCAGCCATAGCTACGGGCTGACGCGGGGTTGGACCCGGTTCGTGAAGGAGAAGAGCTTGAGGGCCGGAGACATCGTCAGCTTCCACCGGTCGGCCGGGCCAGAGAAGCAGCTTCATATCAAGTGCATGAGGAAGAGCGGGCTGAGCCGGGCCGGGCCCATCCATCCGGTCCAAATGATGAGGTTATTTGGCGTCGACATCTTCGAAGTGAAGGCGGAGGACGGCGGCGGCTACAGTGGTGGTGGTTAAGGTAAGTTAAGAATAAAAATGCAGAGGCAAGGAATATGAAATTTTGTATATATTTTAATATATATCATAATGAAAAGTATATTGACTTATTGTAAGTTTCAATTAAAGGGCGGTATATGTTCAATCTTGAGAGATATAAAAAATCAATAAAAATATTCTAATGACTTCTAACATATGAAAAATGACTATTGAATTGACATTCGTCTAAGGGTAGCAAGTCTCGTAGTAGTGTTGGTTCTCTAACATAAGAAGTGGAAGGTAGTGAATGAAAGAAAAAAAAAGTAAGCTACCGATACGGTTGGTTTTACTGACTAAAACACTAACGAAATGAATGCGGCTGATAATAACAAGCGGCTGATGCAACTAGCTTTGCTTGCGAAATAGTTACTGACAAACGTGGTCTATCCAGCTGGCGTTGTGATGATCAAGCTGAGAATTGGAAGGAAACAACGGCTAGTTTAGTTCATGAAATAGTAACTAAATGGCATTTCCTCGTATGATAGGGTTTTGCAGACATGCGACAACAGTACAATTTGATGTTGGCTATCGCACAAGACGAGCAATGTTGAAATCAATATTGATTGGAGGATATTAGGACTTATTAGGAAAAAAGAAGAAGACAAGAAACACAATTAGCTCTGGATGTGCACTTGGGTGTGCACCGTGTGCAAATGTACTAGTGCACTTCAAAAATGACTAGCTCTAATACCAAGTTAATAATAAGAATGCGGAAGAGACGAATTTAAAATTTTGTATATATTTCAATGTATATCATAATGAAGACTACATTAGCCTAATTATAAGTTTTATGAGATGACTATCTTAAGGGATATATAACGATCAAGATATGCACTATCAAAGAGAGATAAGGAAGATATATTTGCAATCTTAAGAGATACATAAACAAACATGAATATCCTAATTATGCCTAATATAGGAAAATATTTTAAAAAATTATCCTAATTATCTCTAATAAGGGGAAAGAAAATGATTGAGGTGGAGTTGTTGTCATTGGGGTGCAACAAGAAGCAAGTGATGATTGGAGCCTTATGACAGTTTGTGTCTGTAATTTTGATTTTTTGGGGTTCATTTGTTAATTCTATGTTGGTCGAATCGGAAGATGGAAGAGAGGGGAGGCGAGACTTGGGAGAAGGTAAATAAGAACATGCGGAAGCAAATTATATAATTTTTTTTTTTTTGCATGTCTCGTAATAAAGTTTACATAAGATAATTATAGGTTCTATAAGATGGCTATCTAAGAAAACAAAATATTAAAATATAAGTTACATTAATTATGATTAATCAAGGATATGCGCAATTAGAAGAGATATGGAGAATCTCTTAATTGTCTCTAATATTCTCTCAATATCAAGGTGATTTGAAAGAAGTTAATGAAATTTGAGAAAAGATTTAAAAAAAGAATACCTTGGTGAATGTGCCTTAGTGAGGACATTGGCAATCTGAATAGGACCGAGACGCACATCGCCATGAAACATGTGATACCATAGAAAATGACATTATTTCAATATGCTTACTATGCTCATGGAAAATATCACCATGTGCTATTTGAATAGCACTATAGTTTTCACAATAAATGACTATCTCACCGTTAAAGGCAAACTCATGTCTTTTACTAACGATCGCAACCGATGTAGTATTAGTAGGAGTATAGATAGTTTGTTTTCATACTAGATCGAATGACGTTGGGTTACTTGGTACACCATGAGATAAGAGGCTTACCTACAAATAAGCAATAACTTGTAGTGGAGTGATGACCAAAAGGGTCATTTCACTAGTCAGCATAAGAATAAGCTTGCAACTTTAAGTAGTAGAGCGATGATCTAAAGGGTCACTTGACTAGTCAACATATTAACAATCTTGTAACTTTAAGGTAGAGTAAGTTGAAAAGTGAAGGCTATGAAATAAGGCACTCTGGCATAACGAAGAATTAAAAAAAAAAAAACTATAGTGAAGTAAGTTGTACATGGTGCGGTCATGAATCGATTGACGATGTGAACAATATAGGCGATATCAAGACAAGTAATAGGGAGATATACAAGATTGGCATGTAAGATTTGAAAGAAGAGTCCCATTTCTTGCATCAAATTTGGCATTAGTTTCAATAGGAGTCTTGTTATAAGGTAGTCTTGCTCCAGACAAAAAATCAGTGGCATTTTTGGCTCAATAAATTTAATAATCATAAGAATCCAAGGCAACTTCCAAGCCTAGGAAATAGTTGAGTCACCCAAGATCCTTCATTTCAAACTATTGACTATGATATTGCTAGAACTTTGTTGTGCTAGTATAACGATCGCTAACAATAATCATGTCGTTCACATATAAAAGCAACAAAATAGATACCCATGAGATGTTCATTGAACAAAGAGAGTGTGGTTATAGAAACTAAATGAAATGCCCCACGACACATGTCCTTTCCAATTGTAACTTGTAACTAGTATTAGCAATAAAAACATCGCACAAGACACACAAGTTTGACAAGTACGAATGACATACATATGCATTTTTCTATTATCTTTTCCTCTTCCAAGTATTAATACAAGAATAGAAAGAAACATAATACAACGCATTAACTTTGGGAAAAGGGTCGGGTCTTGTCGATACCACCCCATATTCCTATGCCCAAAAACTTGCCTATGTAAAGTCACTTGCTAAACTACGGACAACAATATTGCACATTAACCAACCTTCATCGTCGAAACTAGGGGAACCATCATAATCCCTAAATGGTCCAACAAACTCGCCATCAACTCATACAACGAGACTACACTTAGTAAATATTGTTACTAATTAAGGTACAATCATATCTTGGTATTCACACTCAAAATACATGGGAACTCCAAAAAGCAGTGGCAATGGGAGGATATATCCTACACATCCAAAAAATAAAGGAATGAAACAAAACCCAATAACGAAATTTCTAAATTTAAGGTAGGAGATCCTTTACAACTCAACTTGGTACCAACAAGTAACGTGAGCTCAAGACATGTACCAAACAATTATGTTGGACAAAAATAGAATTAAGTGCACTATCTTTTCTATCATGATATTATGATGGAAACCATTAACAATATTGCATAAGATTATTCATTCAAATGTAAGCAGATGGCATAACATATTGTCGTGCTCGGCTACCGACAATTAGCTTGTCAATAAGCATGTGTGAACATATGCATTTATATATGCACATGTGTATGTGCCATATTCGTTACTTCATTTCATCTCGAATAGTCCGGGGCATCTTGAAACATGGTGCAATTCCACTTGGAAGCATTCTAAACACTCTCAAGGCATCATGGCTCATGGGTATCTCCATTTTGAAGTATCTCGTGCACTCTCAAGACATCCCAACAAATGAGTTATCTCAACTCCAAGGTATTATAATTTTCCATACATAGCCATATAGGAGTGGGGCAGATAACAACACTTAGATCTTGTGATCTTCCTTATATCAATAATGAAATTGATACTCAATTATAATCTCTTGTATAGCCATTCTCAAAATCAATAGTTGATACACACTATCATCTCTTGCAAGTCATTGCAATTGCCATCCCTGTTTCCATAATCACTTACACATATTGTGATAACATTGACAACTCAAATAATTGACAATGTGAACATTGACAATTCAAATTAACGACCTCGCGAATATTGACAACTCAAATAATGGACCAGGTGATTAATCAGCAACACTTAGCTAGTACATTGGTAACTATGTTGAATAACAAAAAATATCGCTTTCAGATTTAGTTTTATCTTGGCCTTGTTCAAGTAAAAAAAGCAGAACAATTTAGCACATCAAAAGAACACAACGATTCACACACTATCAACAAAACTTTCTCACACTGGACATCAAAATTCAAACCAAAATTAAAATCCATCAAACAACCAAGTCAAGAGTACTAAATAGTTCAATCTAACTTTGATCCTAGAGTTCACTTACTTTGAATAAAGACTCAGATAACTCAAAGCCTTAATCACCTTATATCCTATTGGAAATGTGAAATTAGAAGCTTCTAACAACACAATAGTGGAACCCTTGATCTTACTTAGAAGATTTGCAAGTGAAAAAGAAAAGGAAAGTGACGGGAAATCTATTTTCTTTATAAGAACAAGTTGAAGCTTTCTGTCAAAACTTGAATTCTTGTAATGGCTTGTTTGGTCAAGAAGGGAATTTTTGTAGTAGACTATGTAAGAGTTATTTATGGATAAGATTTATTAACTAAGGTTAAAAGTAATGATGACTTTAAATTAAAGACACTTGATGGAGAATAGCCTAGATGTGTTCAAGTTAAAAAGATCACAAGTGGCGTAATCACATGGTTTCTAAGTTGATATTTTGATGAGTTACCAATATATTTATTATATCAGTACGAAAACAAGGCAATCAACACCCATTCTAAGTATCGGTAAAGAAAAAAAAATTGAAATCACTAAAATTATCAATGAAAGATAATGGATGTTAGCAAAATCTCAACTTAATAACTTTTAGAACTATAAAACCATCTAATATGTATATCATAGCGTATTGGTCCCTATCAATAGACACCATGGAGTAAGTTAATCACTGTCGCTCTACACAATCAATGTACATGTCAACATCCATCAATATACTCTTAATGCATTGCACTTTGGATGACTATGGTCGTGGAAAATCACCCTTCAAACTCTTTGCATGTCACAAGTCAAGTGAATCCCTTGAAATTCCATGTGTGCCATCCAAACCTTCAACTTAAATAATAATTAACTTTATATCCTAAATATTATTACTAAACACAGAACATTCCAATTGTCACATTGAATGTAAAGCTGAGATGTTGCGTGATCAAGCTAAATTTTGTATACCATGCATTAGAAGCCATTTTCAATTCATCTAATGCTCGATGTTATTAGCACACTTTGTTGGAGAATTGGTGCGAAAGAGCGGTGAACCAATTCGGCCTGCTGAAGAGAAAATTAGTTAACGTATGCAAACTAAATGATGACAGGCCAATGTGGCTACTGATGTGGTAGATATGCAATTGAGTATGATGCGTGCGGTGACGTGGCAGATGAAACGTGCGATGACGTTGCCAATGTCACTAGAGTGCTTGCGACATTGACTTGTTGATGACCTCAGCGAGCACTCGTGTAGAAGCTTCTGGTATGTGAAGTAACTAATCCCTTGTGCAATGGCATACGTGGGGGCGCATGAGTTTTGCTTGATAATATCTCCGAAGTGTGATGGATATTTGTTATGGCGAGATTTGTGGAGTTGGAGCATATTAGATGACAACTAATTTCCAAAGCTGTACATGTTTTCCTCTCTTTCATATGTGATGTTTCTCTAATCATACCTTTGACTGGTACTGCTGCTAAGGACACCTCGGTATTTTCTTCTAAATTTAACCTCTTCAACATTGTTATATTTAGGGATGAACCAGGCATTCAATTCATTGGCTCTACACCAGACAGTCTAGCTTCTTCAAATATGCAACTTGTGGAAGTACCTTGTCTCCGGTGGTTTCATATCATATGATTTTATTTCCCGTCCTATTTTTATTGTGTGAGGGATAGTCTGAGCATTGCCCTTTAATCTGTCAAATCCTAATTTTCTTCTCTCTTTTCCAATCAATTGAATGTTAACCTACTAGAAGAAAAGGTCCCGGAGGGACTTTATTCAATTGGTGTCCATACAGAATCTATAGAGTAGGTTATCGTCACTTTGAAGTCTTAGATTTTTTTTACTTTTTTATTTTATTTTAAAGAATGGTTATCGTACCATTGAAAGAAAGTGTTGTGCTAGTGTTTATGTCTGCTTTTGTGAGAGCGTCAGTCATCTTCCCATGTGCTTCTACCTTCTTCTAATTTTTAATGTAGTCCAGCTTATGCACTAACATTGTATTCCACTTGTTTGTTTGTGATGCATTTTTTATGCTGTTACATTGGTTGAAATATTTGTGAGGATGCCCCCGAGTGTCTGAAGTTACACGAAGTGCAAAGGTTAAGACTATCTGGTTAATAGTCACCCCATCTTCAAATCCTCTCTCTCTCTCTAAGTGTCCTGTAAAACTTTACTCTGGATCTGCTGTCTGCTTAAGGAACTGTTGCTCTTCTTGATCTTCTAAACTGGTTGGTTTTCATTTTTAGTTTTGCCTTCCCTTTTTTTACCTTTTTTTGGTGCATGTATGAACAAGTGCGGGAGATTGGGGTTGGGGCCCATGGATTGGCAAATGGGGTGTGAACAAAGTGATCTTGAAAAGATTGTGCAGGTTTTCAAAATGGCGGATCTTGACCAAGTCTACATTGCCACGCGTCATATTGGTTTTTGGAGTCTCGAAGGCGTGACTTTCCTTCATGTTCTAAGTAAGCTGCTTCCTAGATGAAAGTGAGTTATGGGATTTTATCACTTGGATCTTCATGGTCTATCTGCTTACAGTTTGTTTTTGGCAATGAGGAACATATCTGCAATTGGTTCATGTTGAACCTCGATTCCTCCTAAAGCCTCAAGTGCGCTAAGGAACATAGCTGCACAAGTTTTGGATTTGAATAGCTAGCATCACCTTTAGAAGACTTTAGTGCAGCCTCTTTGGACAATTTCTCATTGAAAAGTTCTACAGTCAGGCTTTTTCCACTGGCCTGATTTTGTATTTGGATTCTAGCATCTTCCATGAAGCTAAAATTGCAGCTTGATTCACTAAATATGATTTATAGTTGTGAAACTTGATGAGAGCTTAAGCTGCATGTTGTGAATGGATGTACTTTTGCAGAGCTGCTCTCAAGGAATCTTTCCGGGGGATAAAGAATAGGATAGACATGGTTTATTAACTTGTAGAGATATGTGCTAGGACCTTCATTCGCTGATCCCGGACATGGCAATGTAGCCTGAGCATTGATTACTCATACTTGGCTATCACATTGTTTACAAAGATCAGAATGTTGCTTATCCTCATCATCTTCTAAATCCTTTTGTTATTAATTCCCTTAGTTCTGAACTTAATCCTATCACTTTAATCTCTCTTCATCACAGTTCTCTGGTAACAAAGTGCTACATGGAGCACCATATTTGCCTGCCTGTTCTCTTCTTTGTGAAAGAGGTGAATTATCTTCTGGTGCTAAAATTGCCATTGCCCTATCATGTGCTGTTAAGCAGCATGCTGCTACTGGTGCTATTCATTTTCTGCATCAGAAGATGACACATATCTATGCCTTTGGTTTAACTCAAGAGCTGATGGGCGAGTATGATCTTAAAACACTCCTTACCTGCACCAAAAAAGAAAAAAAAAATGAAGCACAGAGGATACAAAGGGTGATACATAGCTAATAAGGTTAATAGTTTAATATGCCTCGCTATCAGGCTGAGACCTGGTGCCACAGTTCACTATTATCAAGAAGGATTTGATATCCTAGGTTTTGGTCGGCCTTTTTCTGCAGTAGCGTATTAATACGAGCTACTTGCTCCAAAAAATTGGAAAATTACCACTCCTGCAATTGTAAAACGAAATCCACACTGAGCTCTTTATTACTGTTTTGTGCAGTTTTACACTGGCGATAGTAGTTTCATTATCGCTGAAATTTCTTTTACAGAGCTTGCCACTAAATGAAACCGATACCCAAGGAAGAAATCGCTGATGCACCTTGAATGGAAAGCCAACATGCCAAATGATTGCCCTCACCTTTCAGTCCCAACTATCAGAATTCTTGAAAAGTGAAGAGCAATGAAGATTAACCATGTCCTCTCCTCAAAAGGGAGTCTGCCAGATTCAATTATATAACAGGCCTAAAAGTGATGCAAGTGGCTTCGCTGTTTTAGAAAGAGAATTGCGTCTGTTCAACTTTTGAGCAATTTGCAAGTAAATGGAGTCATGAAATGTCAAATTGCTTGCAAGATGCATTGCATCTTAGTCTCACGCCAATGATCACTCCACATAGTTCACTGTACCATGCATACTGTGATTTTTGGCACTATATGAGAAAATTTGAAATGACTCATACCTGATGAATCAATTGGTTGCAGATGATGTATTTTCATTTTCCAAGTGGTCCTGAAATGATTGAAGATAAGCTTTGACACCTACACTCCATACAATGGGGTCTTATTGGATGGGGCATTTTTTTTTTAGTGGCTGCTATTTCTGTCTCTGAGTTTGATGTACTTAAGCAATTTCATGTTGAGTTCAATAATCCATGACTTGCTCTTATGCAAAAAGGAGTCTACATCGTGAGATGTAGAACAAAAGTGGTTCTTCCCATGGATATGGCGCTACGTATACTTATTCCTTCTTGGCATATATATACTGAAGAACCTATCAGCTTCCAAATGGCTGGATGACAATTTCCTATAAGATGTAGGGGAGCCCTTTAATGTCTATATAACAATTCTGTTGATCGGTTTTCACGTATCTAGCATTGCCCCTCTTTGGTTAACGAAGTTTTTTATGGCACGTGGGTATAGGATCTGAAGCTTTTCGTTCTTGCAATGTTCAATATGTGGATTTAGCCAATTTATTGGTCTCTCTCTCTTTCTCAAACTCGCTAATTGAGCAATTCAAGGAACCTTACTTCATGTTCGCCTAGTTAACATGAGACCGAGCCCAGATATGGGTCCGAATCGCAAACTTCACACATTTAAGCACTTTACCAGCGTGAGGAGAACTATCATTATGCGATGCATCATTTCTCTCCTTCCATATACAGCAGATGGAGCTATTCCACGAACAGGAAAGATTGAACAAAGTCTTAACAAAGGACCCAACTAACTGAGTCAAAAGCCTTGACCAAATCAACTATAATCATGCCTCTGGGAAAAATTTTAACCCCAGGACAGTTCTTGACTAACGAATGGTCTAAATATTGTCTAAGAAATTCCTTCCTTCCACAAAAGCTGACCGGTTGTCACCGATGAAAGCAGGCAGAAATTTCCTCAATCTGTCTGTCAACACTTAAGTTATGCACTTGTAAGTAACATCGGAACAAGAAAGAGGTCAACAATTTAAGCACTCTGGACCTTAGGAGCTAAGGTGATGGCAGAAACATTTACCTTCCTCAGTAACTTGGATGTTGTAAAGAAATCTAAGACAACGGAGGTAAAATCTTTACCCCCCAATCGACCAAGCATCCTTCCCCATCCATCAACCCCAACACCTCTTTAACCTCCTGAGGAATGACAGGCTGAATTAAAGGATTTCTCCCTTGCTCAATCAACCTGAAATCTAGCAGATTGGGTGGATCATCCAAGATAGAATCAGCAACAAAAAGGTGTTCCCAGCGGTTTTTTTCGAGTTAGTCAACAGCTGCGATTGCAATTTTCTTGTGCCCCACAACTTTTGTAGACCCAAATGAAGTAAACTTAGAACGGCTGGGTTAGGCAAATTGTTCTGAACAAAATGATCTCCGTCCTAAACGATATTTCTCCTCTAATCGTTCTTGGTCGAGGGATTAGACCTAGAGCCGGTGTCGTTCCAGAATCTCCAGCCCAGTGTCCGGACAAATTACCAAAGAATTTTCCATGTCGGGACGCGCTAGGAGAAAACAAAGGGAGATTTTGCCATTTTAACTGTCACTTTAATGTGGGAACCAGGTGCAGCCATGTTTTCGCTCACCATAGTTTATTTTGGAACGTAAAAAAGTCGTGCATTTGCCTAGTGGAAGAGCGAAGAAAGGGTAGCGACCTAGCTACTCCTAATATTTATATTACCACCTGACATTTAAAAAGAGTGAAATTTGCTCAAGATTCACGTGGAAACTTAAAAATGGACAAATCCGTGGCTGGCTCCGACAGTTTTCATTCATCGCATCATCATCCAATGTGCAAAAAATTAGCCCAACTTGATGGTGTGTACATGCAAGGGGAACTCTGGGATAAGGTCGAAAGCTAGACTGGGACAAAAAGGGTTCATAATTACCAAGAAGGTGGTGCCATGTATTATATAGATGCATCGAGTTCGCCCATGACCGGCATCTGCATAGCGCGTGACTTCAACGCTAGTATACTTTTATGTCAAAATGAGAACTTGAATGGAAAAGGGAACTGGTCAAATAATGGAACGCAAAGAGAGAAGACTTAGTATGAATTTTGCAGCAGGCGAAGAGTAAAATGTTCAGATATTGACACGATTATAATCTTCTTTTTTTTTTTAACACTCTTAAGAAACCGTGGTTCGACAATTCATAGTCGATGGATTATTTAATATAAGGTATAATATCGACATGCAATAATGCTTATTATCTATTTAATTTGACAATTTAATGACATGTTCAACATAAAGTTAACCTTAGGATACACCATCCGTCTATAAATCTTTTGATGCTGAGTGTGAACGGGCGAAATGAGATATTATATACTAAATATAATAAGCTCATCGTGTAGTTTTTTTGACTAATAAGAGATCGATATCTTCAAAAGACGGAAATAGTTTCTCCACATGATAACATAATTATTAAGTCTCAGACTTTTAATAGATTATAATTTCTCGTACTCCAAGAAAACGCGTAAAGTGGGCTATTTTGTCGGACTCGGAAGAATTGTCAATTTTGATAATTGCAAAAAAGATGACAAAGTATGGTCCATGGGCTTTTACTATGCGTTTGTGCATCCTTTTGTGCACATCCACATGGATGCACATATTCGTGCATGTTAGATATTTGTTCTGATATATAGAAATATCATATTATAGGCATAGTTGGCAACTTGAAGAAGCAGCAATGGCGATGACGATTGAACCGAGAGAGATAGCTTGCGATCCGGAGCAGAAAACAATAAGAGGCCATGGAACCCCAGTGGCATATTGGCAGACAACTGTTACCGAGTCAAGTGGCCAAACTCTCTTGACTTTTCGTCTCTCATGGTGGCTATGCGTGACATGTCGACACCACAAACTCCCAAGTCACTCTAGACGTCTGCTTCATCTTTTGTTTCCACGTCGAGAAAAGTGGACACCCTTTTATCAGATGGAAAAGTCTCGGTTTGGAAAATGGAGATGGAAAATTTAGACGTGGACATATACATGAACAGATATTATATTTTCTGATGGAGAATACCCCACCATCTTTAACTCGAGATCGACGACCAGATTGTAGGATTCATATTCATCTTTCGTACGAAACAATGACCATTACATGGTATGGGCTGCAGTGGTTCCTTGGCTGCTCATAAATAACCGTGAAAAGACAGTTTGCTGTTACGAAATTATGTTTATTTTATTTATCATTTGAAAGTGGACCATGTTTTCCTTCATCACTAAGTGTAAATTTCATATATTTGGATTGTTCATATGAATTTTGGCTCGATTTTTATCTATTTCCTGAGATTGGTGGGGTATTTCCATATATCCGGGGTTGAGCCACCTAACTCAAATGGGGTTTCCTGTCAATTAAAAGGAAATAATTGGGAAGTGCATACTATTCTTCGCATGGCATCTTTATTTGTTGCTTTGCCATTCAAAAACCGTGTACTTGTAGTAAAGCTGCCGTCTTAGTCTATGCTTTATTCCTTGCAAAGACTCTTCTTCCAAGAAGAATTTCTGTGGCAATCTTGGAGATGTTTCTGACATACGAATATAATAGGGTAATGATAAATGAACCCACAAGTTTTTTTTTTTTTGAAATGACGTGACAATATTAATAGTGTTCTTTTGCCCCCACAACATAATTAACCTTTTCATTACTACTACTTTCCGGTTTTCATGACCAAATTTGAAGCAAGCCTCCGTGTCCTGTCCCCTTCATCAACCCACCAAGATGTTCCAAGACGCCTTTGCATTCTCTCCTTGTGGAGGCCCAACTTTATATTTGAAGTTCTAGAGCAAGAACAAAACGATATGATTCCAAGGATAAGAGAAGGAGAGTTGTCTGTCCGCGCATGCAAATAATGCACACGAATCTCTGATGTGAGCTTGAGGCTTGAGAACAAACCTTATCCTGCCAAGCACACGCTTCTCCCGGCCAATGAGGTTACTCAAGTGGCATGCAGGTTGTGTCGTGGTTTTCACCTGGCTTTGTGGAGCAGTGGTATTGTAGAGAGTTGTGTGTCAGAGGAAAGCAACTACAAGGGGTTGCATACATAGTTGCCGTCTATCGCATGCCCTCATACATATAGAGAAGTCCATTTGAATCCGACTTGCACGGGAGAGAGGGAGGGTTGAAATATTATCAATTGCACGGGAGAGAGGGAGGGTTGAAATATTATCATGCATTGCTTGACAATAGTCTTATATGACTCTTTATGTATATGTAGTTTCTCTCCAACCCATCAAGCCGGTTTAGGAGCACAGCATGTGAAATTTGATTGATGGGGTGAATGCATGATGAAAGGTATAGCATTGCCTCTGATACAATATTAAAAAGTCCAATCAAAAGTTTAAGTTTAGAGGTAGAGGGAGATTACATGTATATATAAAAAGCATATTAGACCCGTTGTCAAGTGATGTATAACAATATTTCAACAAGTTTCATATTATTTTTATTGAATCTCACATGAGACTCATCAAATTTAATAATTTATACAATAAAACTAACAATGTATTCTTATCTCGACTTTGTTTGCGTGGATTCTTCAACTCATACAGAATTTGACTATGTCAATTATTGGATTACTATATATTTAAATTAAGATCAAAAGCGCAATGATTTTACCAAAAATGCCCATATATTTATTGTAAAATTACAACCCCCAGAAAAGAAAATCCGATTAAACCTAATCGAATTTTCTTTCTCTTCTCTCTCTCCCCCTCTTTGCCCACCAAGTCCATCACTATAGGTAGCTGCCGACCACCACATGCGACCGAGATAACCCCAACTAGGGCCACTTGGGTTGCCGATCTCCACCTTAATTCTCTCTCTCTAGAAATACTTAAAAGACTTGAGCTCCATTATTTTCCGTGAAGAATGTGACATTTCTGTAAAATTTTTTTAGGAAGTCATTTTTTTAGAAAAATTACAATATTTTTCTATATTCAATTGAAACCTAAAATGAATTAAAAAAAAAATTCCGTTATTTGGTAAGGCTACACCAGGGACCCTAGTGCTCTTGCTAGAGTCCTTGGAGCTCGAGCCCAAGATCTCGATGTTGGTGCCTAGGTCCCTGCTGCCTACGCCTAGGTCCATCGAGATAGGCTCCGAATCGAGGTGTAGGTCTCCAGTGCTTGGGCCTGTGTTCATTGAGGCTGAGCCCAATTCCCTGGCAACTGGGTTCAAGCATGGGCACTAGAATACCAAGCTTGGCCTTTTTGGACTAGGGCTTGGGCGTTGGGAACCTAGGCACAGGTGCCGAGGTCTAGGGCTTGGCCTCGATGGACCCGAGTTTGGGCGTTGGGGACTTGGACCTAACCTTGACATACTTGGCCTCGAATGTTGAGGACTTGGTCGTAAAGGTTGAGGTCTCGAGCTCGGCCGCTAGGTGGGCACCAAACACTCGAGTGCGAGCACTATGGTCTCAAGTCTGGCCTCAATGGACTCAAGCACAAGAACCAAAGGCCAAATCCCAGTCGCCAATGGTCTCAGGTAGCCTCGATGGACTAGGGTGCCGCTGCTAGTGACCTGGACACGAGCGTTGGGGTCTTAAGTTCGACCTTGATGAACGTGGGCTTGGGTGCAAGGTTTTGGGCCCAATCTCAATTGATGTGGGCGTGAGCGGTAGGGACCCAGGCACGAGCATTGGAGTCTTGGGCATGGCCTCAATGGACTCGACATCAAGTGATGGGAACTCAAGCACAGGCACTAGGATCTCAAGCTAAGTTCTAATCATTTTCTAATATTATTTTTGAATTTTTTTCGATTTTTTAAAGAAAAAATTATTTTTCTAAATTTAAGTAAAAAAATGAAGAAAATATTTTTTGTAAAATAAACGGAAGATGGGAAGAATTATTGCATTGTGGGACAACGCAGGCTAAGTTCTACATTATCCGGGCACATATAGGTCCCGCGTGGTTTGACCGAAAATTACCAAGTCTCGGTCCACTCGTCGCTCGTGGATCAAGCACAACCACAACTCCTCGCTTTTGCGGACAACGTATGACATGAAGTAGTCGGCGAATGTAAGCCGTGACATATGATTTATGGACTTTTGTTAGCACCTGTGGAATAGGGGGAGAGAGAGGGAGAGAGAGAGAGCAGTTGCAGGATAAGAAAGCGACGCGAAGCAATAAAGAAGGGTTGTGTTGTTGAATATGAAGATTGAAGAGATGTTTCGATGAAGACGAGAAACCTTCACATGCGTCATTTTTTGTGCTCTACACGCTAGTTATCCCCTCGCAACAAAACAACATACTAAGTGATCGGCAGATTGTGCATGAACGTTCAAGTATATGGACCAGCTTTAACATCCAATAATAGCTTGTCAGATCAATTTGGTGAACCAGACTTAAACGTCAATCATTGTTTTACTTGTCCTTCATAATTCTGGTTGCTCGCATTTTGTTTTGAATATTTGAACTTGCTTTTAGCCGAACTCTGCATCATTGTAGATGTAATTGGTTTAGGCTTATGGGGGTAGCGATGACCAATAAGGATTGTCGATTCGTGTTATAAATGACATTTCTATGATGTCAAGTTTAGGCTATACAGTTTTGTCATGTACACAATGGGTTTTGAAACTCGTGTAAGTACCCTTTTTTTAAAAAAAAAAAAGTGTAAGCACCGTTTAAAAAGTCATTTCTTTTCTGGTTTATCTACAAAAAAAAAGTTCAAATTCATTCTAAGTAATAGCAAAGTTTTCTACTTAAATTATGATGATGATAAGCACTAGTGGTAAAGGATAGAAAAATATTAGTAACATAAATAGAAATAGATTAATTTAGACCATGTTACTAATCGGGTCAAAATAACCCATTTAGATTAAAAATGTTAAACAGGTCAATTTCAGATTAAAAGCTCAACCCTAGCACGAATTATTCATTAATCATATTAAACAATTTTACAGTTTATAAATGAACATTATTAATAAAAACCAAAATCTACTAACTACACGTTGCGTTAAAAACATGTGAAACTGATGAGGGGAGAAAGCACTTATTGTGATACGAAATCACATAAAAAGAGTGAAATTCTGATGTGAGTGAAGGAGGAGCATGCATAAGCAATGAAACTCGAGACGTTTACCCCAAATACAATATTCTCAAACATAGGACCAAATAGAGGTGAAGTGGAAACAAATTTAGACGCTATTTGCTACAAGTTTCCATAATAACTTGAGTTGTAAAGAAGAGGATGTTGCAGCTTTTACAATGGGTTCTTCAAGTACTCATAAATGTAACATCTACAAAGCTACAACAGCTTATAGTAGCATTTAGAAAGCTATCTTATCCAACTCTCAAGCCCTGCCACTTCAAACGAATATCACCAAACATAGAAGTTATACTATAGCTGTAGCTCAACCATATACCAAACAGGCTCTTAACACAAATCCAAAAAATAACTAATTTCCTTACACAGGCGAGTAGAAACTCTCGAACACACAAATAGTAAGAACAAATACCTCCTCAATAAGTTTTCAACATGATGTGAAATTACATGTGGATAGCACAAAGCTAGATACGATTAAGAAAATAGGCCAGGAAATAGAAAATGGAACCAAAAACTCATGAACATAAAGGATTTTCAAGTCGACAACATCCTCAACCAGGTTCTTGACTTCGCCACAACATAGTTTGATATAAATTTTGTTACACAAATGTTTCCAAAGTACTCGATAAATACCCAGGTTTGGAAAGTTTATTATTTTTGATGTGTTGTCTCTCTTGTATTTTGTGTAATTAATATATTAAAAATCAGAATATATCATTATCAAGTATGGCTCCCAAGTGCCCCGGAGACTCCACAGTAATACTCCATTGCCATGACTTTTTTTTTTTTTTTAACAATGTGTTATTATTCATTGGGCCTTCTCGTACATCGGAAATCCCTCGCTATTTTTAGGTATCATAAGAGGAGGCCTACACAAATAAATTTCAACAGTAACACTCCAAATAAATTAATCATCATACTTTTGGAGGCATCATTCTCAAATTTGTAACAATATGCACGTGGAATGAATAATAAACAACATAAAAAATTATGCGAAAGGACGCACCGCCAACACCGCCAGATCATCCAAATTCGAGTTTCCCCTTGGGCATGATCATACAACAGAAACTTTCTAGCAACAAAAAAAAAAAGATTATGCAACAGAAACGTGCTCCATCTTCCCTCTTCTACGCCTTTTGAGGTCGACATGGGAACGGCTGCGAGTGGTGTTCCTTTCTCCCGGGGACATGATGTGTCGTGCTAATCTTAAGTCACGTACTATGTCGTCTCCAACTCCGAAAAACACGACCCTCGGAAGTAAGAAAGTGGGCAGCCCGTGCGAACATTGTCGTGGAGAGTACTGTTCTCATCCTTCGAATCGCGCGGGGATCGATCGCAATAATAGCGTTCCTGTCAACAGGATAAGGCGATGATAATGGCAGATTCATCAATCTCTGGACACTGATTTAGTGCACGCATAATCATTCGAAGAGTCGAGCTTTGTTAGGCACAACATCGGATAAGAACCGAATTGGATAAGAACCGAATCGAATGACTCACGAACCCTGGCAACTTGTGCTTTTTCGTCCCACTTGGTGCCCTCTAACGGAGAAAATCAGATTAGCATATGTTGATATAAGCAATTTCCATGCAATGCGCTCGACGATTTACGTATTGACCGAGAACAACTCTAGTCAAACTTCAAGCTTAAATAATCGGTAAACAGTAGGTAATGTCAAATGGGCACGTCTAATTCCCATATCTTAATTACGATAGTGCGCTTAGCTTTATGCACGTGCTAGAAGCCTAACGCCATGGTACAATAAATAACTATGCAGTTACCCAAACTTGAATTCGATTGGCAATGGAGAGATTCTTTTATGGTCGAACGTGGGATATGTTAAAGAGATGATGATTGGTCAAAAAAGATAAAAGAAAAGAAAGAAAGAGATAATGCACTTAACTCATGTATCATAGGACACGTAAAAAGAATCACGACTCTCTCAGCCATTCAGGTTTAGCTCGTAGCCGGTAGGCTGACCTCAATCGGCTGCTTGGCGAGGGATATAATATATTGTCTAATCAGACAATATTTTATTTTTCAAATCAACTTGTCATATGTATCAATTTCCACGCCAAACCTTCATAATGGAAAAGGATACGGCCATAATGCACTCGACTCTCACAAAGATCCACGTGGTCGAATGAAAGCTTTTTGAGAATATTTAGGAAATGAGGCATTAGATATAAGTTGTATTTGGTTCAGTATTTGCAAAACTCTTTAAAGCCCCAAAACCCTTTGGGCAAACGCAAACGCCGTTTGACAAAATTTTCGAGTTACTTTAAAGAGATATAGTTGCATCTCCAAAGCTCTCTAAAAGCTTTTAAGGCAAGACAGATCCGAAGATGTTTGGAAATGTTGCATTTTCGGAATGTAAATAGACTTTTTTTCCCCTTCCAACTTTATCCTCGCTCAATTTCATAATTGTGGAAATATTTTCAAAACCCTAACTTTACCTTAGCCATTGATGAGCAACTGACAAGCAGACGGCGTGTAGCCACTGCGACCCTCACCTAAGGTCGCTTGACCTCAGGGGAAGTATAAGGTTGGATGGGCTTAGGCGAGGTTCTCTGCGATTGATTTGGCTCGTCGGCGACAATTAAGTTCCACCAGCAAATAGTTTTAGGTTTTTTATAAAAAAAAAAAAAAAAAACAAAAATCCTTTACAAACTATAGTATTTATCAAATAGTATTTACGTCAAAATTGCTTTTTAATGTGTTTTTAAATTTTTTTTTATCAAACACTTCTAGAGATAATTTTCAAAACCGAACCAAATGCAATAATAGCAGTGTTCATATTGAACGACGAGAGTTTGGCCAATTTTTAATTTCCTTTCCCCGCATCAAAAGGATCAGCGGTGGCATCGACATAAACCCTCAATAAAATATCATAAATGACGGTCCACAATCAATACCCACACTAATCCGTCAATTAATTATCGACATGCAAATGAGCTGGATGAGGATAGGCGGGAATCTGCTCGTGTGGGGCCCGCTTTCGGTGGAAAATCCGTGACCAACATAAAACCATGGAACCCCCAGCGAAGAACCCACTGGCTAGAGTTACTCGGTTTTAGCGATCAACTTGACAAACGTGGGTCCACCCCACCACTCAGATTGAGAAATCTCCAAATTCCGCCATTCTCAGTTCTCACCCCCTAAAATTTCTGGAATTCCTCTTCTCCCCCTTCTTTTATTCCTCCCCTAATCGGAAAACGAACTATTAAGACTAACTTAGATTCATGAACAAAGAAAATCGCGTAAAAAAACCAGATTAAATCGATATTAACGAAGTTTGTCGTCTCATATAAGCATTTTTGGTTAGAGAAGTTCGCTCGTTTGGACTAATCGATGCGGATATGCGCAACCCGTGTGGGTCGCTCGAAATTCCGGCACCGCAATTAGCATGGGACAATGCGCGGCCGACGGTCAAAAGCGCGAGCTCTCCTGACACGTTTTTAACGACCCGTTCAGCATCCGGTTCCTTACGTTTCCCCACCTTGTCAGACAACTTTTTTTTTTTTCCTTCGCCTGCTCACCGTGTGAGACCGGGGGGGCACATGACATGGATGCATGATGCTCCTCCTTACGCCAGGCCACTCGAATATTCGACCGAGCGTGCGACCCGATCAAACCGGTGGGTCCGACAACATCGCAAAGTGATGGTCCAGATTGAATTTCGAGTCCTGTACCACGAGGGTTTTCGAAGCGGCCGAGGTGGAGGTAAATATGTTAAGGAAGGGACGATATTTTATATGCGAAGCCGTACGCCGAACAACAGCGACAGTGATATTAGATCGAGAGGAACGAATTGATTCACGCCATGTTATATGCTCAATCCGTTTTATTACCTATTTATATTATACGATCACGCTGCAATCATTTCATTAAAAAAACCTCGTTACAAATACAGAAAAAGAGAAGAAGAAATTCTGCATTATATTCAGAAACGAGCTTATAAAATATGTTCTAATCAGCATCTGTCTCGAGTGTCGATGATCAAATTTGTGGTGGAGGGCTCGTGAGGGCTTCCTTGCTGCAGATGGAGGACGGAATGAATGTACGACCGCCCTAGAAAAAGCAAGGACACGACCGAGTCCTATTGACATGTGCGTTCATGCTTTCCTGGATGTTGCATGGAAGATTTTCCATGGGGGATATTTTTGCTGGGAAGAAAAGGATAAAAAAAAGGGCAAGTAGTGGTACCGGGAAAAGGACCTGCCATGTTCGTGGCCAGCATTCGGCCGGAGATGAACTCGAGGGAAAAACGAGATCCACTCGTTGTCACCACATTTTTTCTCGTCGTGTGAACCCCATCAACTTGGGAATGTAGGATCCTGTTCTTATCTAGAACTTCTACGGTGTCTCTACATTGATGTAGTAGATCGATCCGGGTACGTTATGTAGAATACACAGTGGCTTTTAATGTCGTGTACTATTTGGTGGGCTAAGGTATTGTCGACTTCGTATTACTCGACAACCACCGAAGATGCATGATTTTACCTGATACGATTAGAAAATTTTCAATGTGAATCATGTAGAAAATATTTGAGTTCTAAAGATTTGAGTTCTATATGACGGGATAAAGTAATATGTATCGTGCCATATCCTAGCTGTACTCTCCCACCCTCCTTTCTCCTCTTCCTCTTTACTTCTGCATCGCCGCACATCTTGCTTGTCGCCCCTCACTACTCCTTGCCAAGAGACCTTGATCGGGCTCTCTCTAGGTGAGGGGTCTAGAGCTTTAGCGACCTCCATGCATGCAGCCTTAAAGCCTAATGACGTTTAATCTAAGGCCATGAACCAAGTGTAGCACGACCCAGAGCGGTTTGCGGCACACAGAGGATGGAGAAGAGGGGAGAGAAAGAGAGGCAGAAAAAGGAATAGAGAAAATCAAATGAGATCAATAAGAAAGGAGAGTAGAACGAATTCCAGTCTTTTAAATTCAATATGTCGATGTTTGTTTCTTCTATTGAGATCAACTCGAAATGCAAATTCGTTTGTTAAATTAGGAGGATAATGCATATAGATACCTTAAATGCGTGATATGATGTATATCTATCTAGAAGTGGATCGCATACAAGAGCGTCATATAAATCTTGGCAGCCACTCAAGGAAGAACTAATAAAATACATATGAATAGATTCTCAAGATACTTTGGAATAATATTAATAATACTAATAAATGTTATCACATCTCGTCTGTACATGGAACTTTCCTACTTCCTTACACAACCCTTCTCGTAAAATTGACCCACAAGTCAATGCCCACGACTTCATATACGCCATATACACTGTACACACACATTCTATACTCCTCTTACTATAACAATGAATAAAACCAAGGTATACATACGAAACTATCATATACACTTGCGAAAAGTCCCTCTATTTATGTTCCCATTATCGCTGTCCCTTCGATCTCTCATAGCCACCATCTTATACTTTTCTTTCTCTCTCTCTCTCTCTCTCTCCCTCCCTCCTCAAGTAGCCCAACAATCTCTCTCTCGCACACAACAGGAGAAGAAACAATGGATGGTAACAGCAGCTGCATAGACGAGCTCAGCTCAACGAGCGACTCTGTTGGTGTTCCACCACCGTCGAAATCCTCGCCGCCACTGCCACCGCAGAGCCTCTGCCGCCACGGCAGTGGCACGAGCGTAATAATGGACTCCGAGGGCTGCGTCGAAGCCGAGTCAAGGAAGCTGCCCTCATCCAAGTACAAGGGCGTCGTCCCTCAGCCGAACGGCCGCTGGGGCGCGCAAATCTATGAGAAGCATCAGAGGGTGTGGCTCGGCACCTTCAACGAGGAGGATGAGGCCGCGATGGCCTACGACGTCGCCGCTCAGCGCTTCCGCGGCCGAGATGCCGTCACCAACTTCAAGCCGAAGTCTGAGGCTGAAGACTACGATCTCGAAGCCGCTTTCCTGAGCGCCCATTCCAAGCCGGAGATCGTGGACATGCTGCGGAAGCACACATACCGTGACGAACTCGAGCAGAGCAAGAGGAAGTGCTTGAACTCAAACGGCAGTGGCAAAAGGGCAAGTATGACGGAAGCCCTCGGAGATCTGTCCTCACCGGGAGGGGCTGCCATGGTCCGTCAGCTCCTTTTTGAGAAGGCGGTCACGCCGAGTGATGTAGGGAAGCTGAATCGGCTCGTGATACCAAAGCAACATGCAGAGAAGCATTTCCCCCTGCGCAACGGCACGAGCTCTGTAACGTTGAAGGGCGTTTTGCTGAATTTCGAAGACAGTGGAGGCAAAGTGTGGAGATTCAGGTACTCGTATTGGAACAGCAGCCAGAGCTACGTGCTGACACGGGGTTGGAGCCGGTTCGTGAAGGAGAAGGGCTTGAGGGCTGGAGATATTGTGAGCTTCCACCAGTCGGTCGGGCCAGAAAAGCAGCTTCATATCGGGTACAGGAGGAGGAGCAGCCTGGGCGGGTCCGGGCCTGTCCTCCCGGTCCAGATGGTGAGGTTATTCGGGGTCGACATCTTCAAAGTATCGGCGGCCGGTGGTGGCGACGACACTGGCGATTGGAGTGGGAAGAGAATGAGGGAGGTGGAGTTGTTGTCATTGGGGTGCAACAAGAAGCAGATGGTGATTGGAGCCTTGTGACAGCTTGTGTCTGTTTTTTTTTTAAATGTTTTTTTTTATTATTTTGGGTTCATCTTGTAATTTTGCAGTCTCATGGGTTCGATTTGGAAGAAGGACGAGAGGGGAGATGGGACTTGAGAGGTAGGTGAACAGAGAAAGTGGTGGTGGTGCAATTGCAAGTTGCAAAGGATGGAATTTGTAGAGACTTACAAAGACAGATGCTGACCTGAGGAAAGCTGAAATTAGGTGCAGGAAAGGGAAAAAGAAGAGGTTGATAGAATAATTGTAATAATGAGAAAGGGATAGATAATGAATAGATAACTGTCAATTTGCTTCTGGGCAACATGAGCTCTTTTGAACTGTTTCTTTATCTCATGTTTTGCCCTCTAGTACAAGAACCCTAGCTTTTGTTGTTTCCGCGCTGTGGGGTCGCGTTGCTTCCTAGAAATATCCATGTTTTCTTCGTTTAACATGCCCTACATGCTTCTGCTTCCTCATCATCTTCATCACACAGAGAGAGACAGAGTGTGTATACAGCAAAAGCTTCTACCTGAGATTTTATCTTTTGAAAAAAGTGAAATTTGATGTATCCCAGAAGATTAATTGAGAGAGAGAGAGAGAGAGTACAGCAAAAGCTTCAACTTGAGATTTTTTTTTTTTTTTTTGGTAAGCATCAACTTGAGATTTTATCTTTTGAAAAAAGTGAAATTTGATATATCCCAGAAGATCAATTGCTACCCTCGCTAATTCACTTGGTGTAGCAGTTTTACATGGACGGCGGAAGCTGCTAATCTTGAGCTCCATAATTAGATATTGATTTACATATTTTTCCGATCTCAACTTCAGTATGTGATTAGTGGAGGACTTTATTTACATACCTCGAAGTGTTAGCTCAATGAACGGTAAACAAATTTTGAAAGCCGACTTTATTTGCTTACAGGATTTATATATAATAACTCTATGTGCTATGATTACAAAAATTACGAGGTATTGTCGTAATTTCTTACCTTTCAAACGAATGCTAGATGTAAGAAAATATTTTCAAAACCTGTTTATCAATAAGTAATGACCATTGACATCTCTTTTTGGGGCCATAGCTTGGAACAACATATTACACGACTAATAAATATTATGTGCATTTCTAGGACATTGAATATACAAGTCTTCTTTGAGAACCGGGACATGACCATAAATATGTGGTTGCATTGCGCGGTTCTTTGGACTCTGTTAAAAATTTCGAATGTGCGTAGAAGCATGATTTTGATATTGATGATAGTTTGTGCTCTGATGTGTGCAATTGCATGTGTGTGTGCTCTGGTTGATGTAGGAATGGACAAGAGACCAGGTACATAGATGAGTATTTAAGGGATGGTAGGCTGTGGGATATGGAAATATAGTTTCATGGTTTTTACATGGAGGAGCAAAAATCGTGTAGCTGGAATGGGGAGGGAGCTAGAGGGTATGCACCCTAGTGCATGCTCCCCCCACACCAATCCAAAGGGGACAATCACTCCTATTTATAGGCTTTCTCAACCGTCTGAAACCATTTTCTTGGTGTTCTTTACAGCAGCGTGTACAATTCTCAACCGTGGAATTACTTTGCCGACCACAAATGTTGACTAAAATACTTTTCTTGCTTTAATATCTTGAAGCACATTTGCTTCCCCCGCCTGTCCTGACTTCTTCAGACTTGGCTAGAGAAATCATGGGCCATGGATCATAAATTTCAACAGGCTCTTTGGGCAAGTCCTGCATTATGTATAAAGCAACTTTAGCATATACAGGTATAGAAAACATAATTTCTACAGGCGGCTTTATCCACTTCTAAATTGATAATTAGTGAGAATATGAATGTGTAAACCCTTAAATCAATAGTAAATAAGATCACTTATGTGATATTTGTTCGCCGGAGTTATATGCTCTAGTTTTTCTTGCTTAGATCCGAAAAATTCCTGCATTAATGCTGTCATATTCTCTACCAAAGTTGTTGTTTATGTGTCAGTGCTTCATAATGTAGCTATTGACATGGTAGAACCTATAGATGACTGTAAACAATGATTATCAATCACTGAAATACAGCCGTCAATTCCTAATGGCAAGTGGGGGACGAGTATCTCATCTCCACGACAAACCCAATACAAATAGTTAGTTTTTAAAGTTGGCTAAGTGTTGGGCACGGGAAAAAGAAGAAAGGAGATATAGTGAAGATGTCGATTAAAGGCATTGACATTGAGTTATGGTGCCGCAACCCAGCCGCACTTCAAGAGTCGTAACTCGCTTGCAAATAAGGACGCCTTTGATTCAGTATTTGCAAAGTCTATTGGGGTCCCAAAGCCCTTCTAACAAACGCAAATGCCACTTGGCAAAAATTTTTAGTTGCTTTGGGGAGATGTAATCTAAAACCTTTTAGCTCAAGGCAAGTTCAGAGATGTTTTGGAATGTTGCATTTTTGAAATGTAAATAGGCGTTTTTCTTCCAACTTTGCCATCGATCAACTTCATAATTCTGAAAATGTTTTTGAAAACCCTAATTTTGCCTCAGCTACTAACGAGTAATTGCCTAGCAAATGGCATGCGGCTGGTGAACCATTGCCACCCTTGCCTTAGGTCCTTGACCTCAGGCAAGGTTGGTTAGCGGCCGATTTGGCTTGCTAATGGTGACTAATTCAGTTAGCAAATAGTTCGAGTTTTTTTATACACAAAAATTGGCAAAAATCCATTCTAGATATTTATATCAAAGTTACTTTCAAATATGTTTTTAAAATATACTTTACCAAACACTACTTGCATTTCAAAAAACCTTTTAGCCCAAATGCTTTGGTATTTTCCAAAAGACATTCCCCCAAAATCGAGCCAAATGAACCGCAAGACCGCCATGCATATAGGAAGCCTAGAATGGACAAGATGCAATTGTAACCACATTTAAATTGTCAACTGCTTATAAACATTTGTAATTAGGAGGGCTGTAAAAGGCAATGAGTAATTATTTTTACAATTTTTACCTTTAAATTTCTTGTTCTTCTTTGTTATGTCAATTGAAATCATGTCCGAAATCACCACAAAACTCATCTCTTAAAAAAAATTAAATAATCAACTTTTTGGTGAAAGATTTTTCACTACTTGGGTCAACGCGGTATTTGGCGAAACGGTTGCATATGGACAATTTTGTCGTTAATGGGAAGAAATTGGTTCTTTTGAAGAGATAATTGATTGGTCCATGACTGTTGAGTAGCTTTCTTAGAGCGTTGCTTGAAGAACTTAAAGCTAAGCCATTGACAGATAAAACTGTTCTTGAAAGCTTGAAGCTGTAATGGGCTTGTTTTGACAGAACATATGAGAACATGAATATAATCTCTCATTTTCATGGCCTTTTGCAGAAGTTCTTGGGCCTCTCATGGTCTTCCAGTTTAGACTGAACAGTTAATATCTCTTGGATCCGACTGTTGGGCCTGTTTCAGATCACGACAAAACTTGGTTAGCTGAGAGAATTGGAACTTTCCTGGTTTATTTTCCTAGTTGACTGGTCAATGCGCCGCCCAATACATTAATGAATGCTAATCCTTCATTTTTTATTCCTCGTGCATCGGTGAATGCTGACTGCGAGATATAAGATTATTCCATCTGGATGTTAAATGAAAAGAGTGCAAATCTTAGATATCATATTTAGCAAGGAAATTCAAATTTAAATGCTTCATTAAGTTTTGCTATATCTATGAACTTTGCGAAAATCAAATTTAGGATGAAAATTGGAATAGCATAATTATATTTGTGAAATGATTCAACTAATACCAATAATCCCCATCTTAACTAATCAACCTTTAGTTAGAAGAGGTCTCTGTTCATATGTATATATACATACATATTTATTATTTTGTCTAAAAATGATGATAAGGCTCTTACTTTTGTAGAAATTTGTTTTTCTTTTATCGAATTATTCATAAATGATTAATTTCCTCATGAAGCAGAAACAACTATTACTTCACTTTACAATTTGCTCATTTTGCTATTAGATTTATGGAAATTTCTTTTGATCTATGTATGTATCTTTTAAGTTTAACTTCATTTACAATTGTTCATATTTCATTGTAATGTAACTTTATTAAATCAATGTACACATAAATAACTATACTTTTGCTGAATTCCATAGGAATAAATACATAGTAACTATTATCACCGAATCTCTTAGAATGGTTAAACTTTATAGTTTGTAATAGACAAAGATAAAATTTCGGTACAAGGCACCGGTTCACCTTTTAAATTAGGAGTAAGCATGGTTCTAAGGTAAAAATGGAAATCGGGGCCTGTCTGGTTCGAAGTTCCAATGCGCTTCAATCTAATTCCTGAGGGAACCAAATCAAGCATCGGGAATTGAGAGCCGAGAACCGAACTAAGGAATCGAGAAAACACTCTTTTTTGTGTTGATCTTGTATATGCTTGGTTGCTTTTAGGCACTTTTTATAGATCTTGTACATGCATGTGGCCATGAATGGAACATTTCGTTCACTCGTTTGACTTCAATTGCATTTGCCTAAAATGTGGAGACGGATTTGGGAATAAAACCAAAGTACCGGGGCCAAATGTGAAAACATGGAAGGGCGTTTAGACAAAAAGAAATGTAGATAAACACAAAATGGCAAGGGATAGGCTGCATTTGGACAACTTGTTCCATAAAAGTGCAAGAGCATGGGCATATAATGGTTAATCTCTAGCAGCTCTTATGTCCAAGTCTAAAAATTTTGTATTCTTGATCTTAGAGAAGTTCATGTCACAATTTCTGTTGAGGCATTTAATAATGCATATGCAATCATGTGTCAAGCAATGATAAATAAGTTGTGAGAATGAGATAGATTGTTTCATAGATAATCGAGTTAAGCTATGAAGATGTTAGAAAAGTCGAAATTACAAATAATTATTGAATTGATGCGATCTTAAATAGAGTGTTTAGTTCAATTTTCAAGTCAAGTTTGGTGGGATTTGAGTAATGTGTTGGAAATAGTATTGGAGGCCATACCACATAGGCTACCAGGGCTCCACCAATTTATTGGGTTTGGCAACCCTCTCTTGCTTCCGACAATGTAAGTTTTTCTAATTAATTTCATTCTATATTCTCTATTGAAATGCAACTATATTTTTGTTAGTACAATCACTTTTATTTTGCTTAACTAAAAAAAAAAAAAGGAACCTATTAAAGCGTGGAACCTATGACAAGGTGGTAAGTTCTAAATTATACAAAATAGATTTTCCTATTCCGATAGATAGGTTTTAGGTACCCATTCCTATTCTAAATAACAACAATAATATGAGAGGACATATGCCATTATTGTACCGGCTGTGATATATAATAATATCTTAACAAGAACATTTAGTGTGGGAAGAAAATTCAAAAAGTCGAGCGGTGCAGGCGCCATCGTTGACTTGACTAACTCCAAAACGAAGCCTCCTCGAGGTCGTTCGATCCCGCAGACATGAGCTCCCGACCAGTCTGTTCCCGTTCCGTCCAGGACTCGCTCTTCCTGCCCTTTCCCCATTTCCCACATTAAACCACACGAAGGCCCACGTTTTTTTTTTTTGGGTCTTTCTTTTTGTTTATGTTTCGTCGTTTTGCTAACTCGTCAGCTTCCCTTTCGTAATAGAAAAGATCAAACCATCAAGCACTTGCAAGTCCTTTTATAAATGGAATGACTAATGAGTATGACTGCACAGAGCCCAAGGTCTCATCTCTGCTTGTCTTGAACGGCAATTCGCTTTCCCCTCCGATCTCTGCCTCCGCAATGGCCTCCGCGACGATCTCGTCTTCCAATCACTCGGGCCTCGCATCGTCGTCCCCTTCACTTCGCCGGCAAGCCAAAGAGATCTCCAGCTTGAATCTCTCCGGCCAGCCCCGACGGAATCCGAAGCTGACGACCACCACCCGTCGACGAGAGACGCCGTCGACGAGAGCCGCCAGGCTCACGACCAGAGCCTTCTTCTGGAACAAGCCCAAGCCCTCCCCTGAAGCTCCGAAACCCGGTAAGCCGAACCTCTCGTTTCCTCTTCTTTTTCATCGACAGTGTTTTGGCAGTCGACGCGAGATTCAGTTGGTGAGATGATCCGCCATTTTATCTAATTCGCTCTCTCTTCCGCACTCTACGCAGCAAAAGTGCAAGAGCTGTGCGTGTACGAGATCAACGAGCGGGACCGAGGCAGCCCCGCCTTCCTGCGGCTGAGCCAGAAGCCCGTCAACTCCCTCGGCGACCTCGTCCCCTTCACCAACAAGCTCTACTCCGGCGACCTCCAGCGCCGCCTCGGCGTCACCTCCGGCCTCTGCGTCCTCATCCAGCACCTCCCCGACAAGGGCGGCGACCGCTACGAGGCCATCTACAGCTTCTACTTCGGCGACCACGGCCACATCTCCGTCCAGGGCCCCTACCTCACCTACCAGGACACCTTCCTCGCCGTCACCGGCGGCTCCGGCATCTTCCAGGGCGTCTCCGGCACCGTGAAGCTGCAGCAGATCGTCTTCCCCTTCAAGCTCTTCTACACTTTCTACTTGAAGGGGATCCCCAATTTGCCGGCCGAGCTCCTGGGGAAGCCGGTGCCGCCTTCGCCGGGGGTGGAGCCGTCGCCAACCGCCAAGGCCTGCGAGCCTCACGCCACCGCCCCTAATTTTACCAATTAGTTAAGAGTTATCTGCTCAACTCTCTCGTTCGAGATCTTTCTCAGTGTTTTTTTTTTCTTTCTTTCTATCATTTCCATATGGAATTAGTATAATATTGTTACCGTTTTGTCTTAGTTCGGAAATTAAATAGAGATGGAGAGGAGTAAGACATTTTCCTTCTTGTTAAATGTATTACTAAATAAAATTTGCATTGATAAAACAAAATGTTCCGTGTAACATCAAATCTTATGTAAATTTAGCATCTTCATCTAATCAAGTGTCATTTATTACAATTTGAGACATACTTTTTAGGACACGAAATGAGATGAGGTGGCTCGCATTTTTCCCTAAAAAGGAGCTTTAACTTTCGGTGGACTCAACTTTTAAATGTCGCGTCGAAAAATCTTAACTTCCATTGGAAGGGCAAATTTTTATCATTGCGATTAGGCTTTTCATTTGTGAAATTCAATTATGTCAAAGAAAGGACGACGTGGCCAACAGCATCTGTCACTTCACCTAACGTGGACATTTTTGGGGAATTTCCTTTGCTCTGAGAAGGGTCTCGAAATCATTGATTTTGTCCGAAAGTCCAGGCCTCTTTAGAAAAAGATCTGTCACATTATTGCAACGCCATACTGTATGTTACAGATTAGCATTACTTTGCTTTGAGAGTGATCCCCAAATCATCCCATTTCGAGGATGATTCGAGCTCGCCCATTTTAAAAGTGTTAATTGCGCTTCTCTATGCATCATTTTTGCTCTTCCTTTTTATAATTCAGTTTCTCGGACAACCTGGATTCGAATTGACGTTCTTTCTTTCTTTCTTTCGTTTCGGCCAATACCATTACCATCGGGAAGGACTGAGGAGTTAGAAATTGAGGATTGGCCCATCAAGTGACCCATTTTAATGCAAGAACATGCTGGGCTGGGTTCTGTCCTGTATGGAGAAAAGTCCTCTCCTTTATTGAGCCCATAGAGTATTGAGCACATAGTGTATTTCTATGGGCCAACATTTTGCTTTTGCAGTGTTCAGAAGTAAGTGTAGTGTGACATTTGGGTTGGGTCCTTCTCTACATGGGAAGAAATTCGCACTTTTTTGGCACACCATGAAGCATTTCTTTTGGCCAACGTTCTACTTGTTCCTGCACATGATCCTTGTGGATCTATAGATCGTGCAATAAATTTTGTATTTTCAAACATGTATTTGCGTAGAAAGAGAGAGAGAGAGAGAGATTTACGTGTTGGAAGCTCTTATAAAGGTTGTTGCTGATGTACAAATTATATGATTTGGACGTTTGGTCTTCAACTAAAGTATTTATTTATATGTTTCTTAATATCATAACAAATTTTATTTGTTTATGATGCCGAAATCTAACTTAGAGTGCATTTGTTATGCAAAAAGCAAAAAAAAAATGAAAAACTTAGTCAACTAAAAATATTATCATTAGCATTGACAATATAAACCCAAACTTTTATGGATGATTAAAATATATTTTGCTCATTCAGTTTTATAAGAATTACAAGAGATAGGTTTTAAGGAATTGTTTTCCAAATTGTTGATCTTTCCCGAGATAGGCTTAGAGTGATCCCACAAAATCCATGTAAAATATGAGTAGCTTCGCATATCAGAAATATTCTATGCTATGCTTTCTCAGAGGCACGACCTTGCCTTCAAATTTCTCAGCTAGACCCGTAAAACACTCGACCATACACGCAGCCAAGGCTGGAGGTGGTCCAAGGTGTCCTCATCATAACATGTTTGCATGCATCCATCCAGAGGAACGAAAAGCTAACAAAGGCTCTCAAACTCTGTGTCGGCTCAGAAAGCGGTGCGTACTTTAGAAACAAAACGAGGACGGACTGACCGTGGTTAAAACTTAAAAGCAGATGACGATAACCAATGGCCCCCGGAAACTGAAAAGGTGTGTGCGTATGCGGTGAATTATGGTGGGAGGACGGTGCATGCAGCAGGGGCATAGTAATGAGCCCTTGCTTGGGTGCTCGGAGAAACGACAGGGAAACAGACACTGATGACGATGGCGACGATGGACTTGACTGAGAACAACGTTTCGCGGGATGTGCTCGTTGTTGGACTGAAAAGGAAAAAGAGGAGGCCTTTGGTTGGAATCCTAAAAACAGTAACAATTCAGTGGTCCCTCTCTATCCCTCCCTCTCAGTCCTACACTGACAAAAGGGGACTCTATCATAGTTTTAGTAGTAGCAGCAGTCGCGCGCGCGCGAGAGAGAGAGAGAGATCAGAGACTGGACCTTATTGAGACTCCCACTCTTACTCTCAGTACTCAGAGTGAGATAACTTAGGCAAATGCCAGCCGATGAACAGTAGTTTTCTGTGACTAATTCACTGTACACGAGTCTGCGTATCTGTGCTGTCTTTTTATCTGCAGCGAGAGACAGAATTTAACCTGACCAATGTATTCAATAAAGAGGTTGGCGTTGCTCCTCAACTCCACTCCCTCTCTCTCTCTCTCTCTCTCTCTCGTGTGCACTATTGGTGATACACATAATGGTGGAGAAATGAATCCTCGTCTTGTCTTAACGAACCATTAAAATGAACTCCGCCTCTTCTCTCCCCACTTATCGCGCTTCCATACCCTCTTCTGATTCTTTCTTTCTTTTCTGAAGTGTGGATTGTGTTCCTTTTCTCGCAATAATAATATGAAATCCACATTATGTTTGTTAATTCAAGTTCCAGAAACATCTCGTTAAGCTCATCAACGAGGTAATACATGAAAAATAAAGAAAGACCGATCATTGCGACCACCGACAATGTCCCGCAGGCCTACATTAGGATCTGGCCTTAGACCCATTTTGAGCTCTCCCTTTGCCAACATGGACGTGCACTAGATTTTGTATTCTATCATCAGACATTGTCAATGAAGTATAAACTGTCCTTTCTCCTTGCTCCAAGTCAACAAACACCTATCCACAATTTGAGCTTGATGCCAACTTGCTGGGTTTAGTTGGTGCCAAGCAGAGACTGCGAAGAGATAAGTAAAATGGAGATCAAAGGTAACTCTCTCTCTCTCTCTCTCTCACAGCACCGAGCAATTGATATAGGGTAAAATACTGGCTACCAAACACAATCACTAAATGAGGGGGTGTTCAAATTTAAATTGGGATAGATCATGATGGGAATAAAAGTGGAAGTTCTGGAAAGAGAGTTTTGGCAGCAAATGCAGAAATGGCATGATCTTTGGCTGTAAAGGAGGGGCGCCCGTGGCTGGTGGTCGAGGTTGCTTTGGCCGTCGTGCACAGTGAGAGGCGATCGTGCGTAGTGAACCAATGCATCCGATGGTCAAATGGGAACGAAGAAAGAAGGAACCAAAAAAAAAAAAAAAAAAAAGAGAGATTAGGAAAAGAAAAGGTAAAAAAAACATAATCGATCCAGCCGCCCCCCCTGCTTATTGCTAATGGATTCGGATAGGTCAAATCCGATCAAGGGGTGGGATAGCTCTATCTTATATATTGGGTAAAGAGATTGAAAATATATAATTATATAAAAAGAAAAAAGAAGAAGTATGAGAGTGATAGCGCATGAGATAATCGTATCATATCCGAATTGGATTAAGAGATTAAAAAAAGAAAGAGTGCTCAAGGGCGAGGGGGGGTGGGGTGTAGAGAGAGAGAGAGAGAGAGAGGAGCTTATAGAGAAGAGGGACAGCAATGCCACTATTGTTGCCACCAACAGGCAATGGGAAAAGTACCAAAAAAGTTATAAACATATTGTATTAGTACCAATTTAGTGCTAAACTTTTCAATTGGATCGATTTAGTTATAAACATTTTCATATAGATACCAATTTAGTTCATTTGACCAATTTTGGCCGACCAGCACTGACATGAACGTCAACTAGTGCCAACCGTCTAGCAAACGCTGACGTGATAATTTTTTAATTTTTTTTTTAAATTTCTTTTTTCTTTTTCCTCTTCTTCCTCCTTTGGCTTTTTTTCCCGTGGTGGCCAGCGAGGCTCATCGACCACTGGACAAGGGCCATGAAGCCCTTGCTAGCCATGGCAAGAAAAGAATCCAAAGAAGGAAGAAGAGGAAAAAGAAAAGAAAAAGGAAAAGAAAAAATTAATAAAAAAATCGAAAAAATTAATAATAAAAAAGTATTTAAAAATTGCCATGTAGGCGTTGGTCAAATGGTTAGCACTAGCCAATACTCATTTCAGTGCCAGCTAAACAAAATTGATCGGATGAATTAAATTGATATTAAGGTAAAATTTTTTATAACTAAATTGATTCAATTTGAAATATTTAGGACTAAATTGATATCAATGCCATAAATTCATGAATTTTTTTAATACTTTTCCTGGTGACCACCGGGGTGGTAATGGCTACCCTGCATCTTGATGCGAGCTATTATGTCGTGGTGTTTGCAGAATGGTTCTAGGCGGCGATTCCACCACCCAACAGTTTCTTTTCTCTTTCAATTTGAGATTTTTTTTTTATTAATTTCTTTTCTTGTCATTTCCGCCAAACACTTTGGATAGAATACGTTTTCATTCTATATTTTACTAGATGAGAACAAAAAAAAAAAAAATACTTCCGATTACTTATCTTTTGAGAGTTAATATTAGCAATTTACTTACTCTTTCAATCACTTGAAAAAGACCCTACTTATTAATTTATCCATCTTCCGGTCCACAATAGTTCGAAAGAAAGCCCCATACTTCTCACCTACTCAAACGGAATTAAATACTACTGTTCCACTGAATTGGAAAAGGTTTCAAAGAGCACAGAAGGTTAGTTCGGTGGCATGGGTCACCTAAGTTATATCACGAATTCACGTAGGTAAACTTGAATAAAAGTCTGGGGGCAAAACATTGGGAAAAATGTTTGTCTTGCTTAAATAAAGGAATAAATTTGTTAGTAATATCTATTTATATAAAGGAATAAATTTTGTCTCGGTTAAATCCTGGGAAATAATTGTGTGATTTTACCAATGTGACGATTGTTTGAATTCACGCAAATGTATAGGTTATTGGTTGTCATAGCATTGCATTAATGACATTTGTGTACGCAATGTACCAACTAATAGTCCTTTTTGTAAAATGAATGGTTTATGGGTTTGAAATTTTCACGAACCAAGAAAAGAGGATCTAAAATGAATGTTAAGTGGATCTTTTTGAGTACCCAACAACTCTAACTAAATTAAAAAATTAAAAATAAAATCAAAATAAAATTCCAGGCACCCTACGTCATCATTTTTCTATTCATCACCCAATCACTATTATATATAGAACTACAACTGACACCCGTGCGATCCAAGAAAACATACACCTCCATGGAAGATCAATAAACACGAAAATTTTTCTTTTTAGATAAAGATTGCAGTCTCATTACCTATTTCAAATGGTCTAACTTTATATGATCATTCATATGAATCGTGCAACATAAGAAATAGATATCTTCTTGCAAATGATCATTTATTATAGCAGGGTATATGCTTGCAAAAGAATGGACATTGTTTTATAAATCCATATAGAATCTGTTGGGAAAAATAATAAGGTGACCATTGAGCATTGCGTTATATAATTGAGAAAGGCTATATGCACGATTTTTTTTCTTAAACATTGTTTTGTTAAGTAAGTGAAAAATCAATACTATTTGTCTAAATATAAGTTAACCGCTATGTACAAAGTTTTCATTTGTTTAAACAATTAACACAAAAATTAAATGATTTTTGAAAATTTGAAGCATGTAAAATGTTGTGAATTTGTTTAGGTATCATATAGTCAAAATATTTGAAAGAATCGTTATGTGGATAAGTACCAAAAAAAAAATCATAAACTTATTGTATTTGTGTCAATTTTGTCCCAATTCTCTTAATTTTGCTAATTTGTCAAACTTTTTGATAATTTGCCAATGTAGTCCATCCAACCAACTTTGGTTGCAAATTGCAAATGTAGACTTTGGTCGTCTTACGTGGCATAATTGGCACCGACGTGGACAATTTTTACAATTTTTTTTATAAATTTTAATTTTTAAAATATTTTTGAATCTTTATTTTATTTTTTACTTTTTCTCCTTCTTTCTTTGCCTTCGCTAGGTCTTCGCTATGGCATTGACTTGGCTACAAGCAAGGGCTAACCTTGCTAGCCTCACCCACCAAGTGAGGCTCACCCTCTCAAAGGTAAAATAGCCCAAGGCAGCAAGGTCACCTTGCTGGGATCTGACTAGGGTGAGGCTCGACAAATGTTAGCCCTTGCCAACCTCAAGCAACCTCACCCTTGCAAGGGTGAGCCTCGCTCAGTGGGCAAGGTCACCCCTCGCCAGTGGCTGGTCACAAGCCATTACAAAGGAAAAGGAAAAGAATAATAAAAAATTATTAATGTCAGTATTGACCGTGCCATGTAAGATAGTCAGCATCCACGTCAGCACTTTTTAGCTAAAATTGGTTAAATTGACTATATTGATAAATTATCAAAAGTTTAAGATTAAATTAGATAAATAGAAATGTTTTGAATTGAATTGACATTGATAAATATATTTAGAATTTTTTTAGGTAATTTTTCCTATATAAAAGGGAGTGTGAAGTTGAAAGGATTTAAAAAGGCCAAATAACTTTTAAGGTTTGGTGAAAATTAGGATCCTACATTATATCCAAATTCAATTAAAAAAATAATTAGCGGGTGTATGTGAGAAAAAAATTAAAATTGTTTAATATTCTCTCAAAAGTACATCACCTAAAATTATTACTTACACCCTAATCATTTTAACAGGTATGAAATTTGCAATTGTTACTCTTCTCTTATGTCAAAATTATCTTTTTTGTGTTTATCTTTCTCTAACTCTTCTCTCTAATTTGAGTTTATACCCCGACTTTTTGTTACGTCGAAAGTCAAATTTCATGTCTGAAACTAAATATATCAATTTCCATCTAATCCAATTCCTTTATCATTGGGTTGTGTGCCAAGTGAGTGCCTCAAAATTAATTCATAATAGCAAAAATAAGTGTAATTTCGCATGAAATATTAAGTGGACCATCATTCATCAATTGAAACTGCCACTCCTTGACATCATTAATTGCTTTCAAAACACTCTTTGGATACTGTTCATCTTCATAGATCCTCTCTCTCTCTTTCTCGCTCTCCCCCCGCTTCCCTTCAGACAGAAACAGTAATACACACCCTGACTACTCTAATTACAACAAAAAAAACCCCATTCTTTTCTAATAAAAGTAACCAGAACCTTGAACTATCCTACGATAATGGTCTTCTATAGCTCCATCATCCTCTTCTTCCTCCTCCTCCTCCTCTTCGAGCTCGCATACCTCCACGGTGTGAGGGGCATGACCATCCCCGAATGCGCGAACGTGGTCCTTGAGTGACCTCTTGTGCTTGAAGTCGGACCCGCAGATGCAGAACCACAGCTTGCCGCAGTTCTTCTCATGGGTCCTCCAGTCCCCACGCACCGCGAAGGGCTTCGAGCACTTGCGGCATGCGAAGGGCTTCGCCCCATGCTTGCGCTTGTAGTGTGTCTGAAGCGTCCGGAAGTCCTTGAGCGGCCTTGACCTTGGGTGGTCGATGTTGTTCCTGCAGCCCTGGGCGCAGCAGTAGCACGGCAGCCTCAGCATAGACGATGCCGGCTTTGTGCCCTTCAGCGAGTCTGGTCCCTTCCGGTACTGCGACCCGTGTCCCCACATGTGCATCTGAAGCAGGTTTAAGTTGGCGTTGAGTTGATCATATGAGCAAAATTAACAAGATACAAAGATGATCATCATCTTTGCCGGTTAAAATAAGGAACGATCTTTGTTGGGTAAATTGAGAAGGTTTGTGAAATTTGGTACACAGAGATCTTTTTCTGTAACATTCTACTCTAAGCACCTATATCCAATTTGTGTCGCATCATTTGGTATGTCGAATTTTGTAATATTTCTTTGCATAAACCAAGTTGCTTCAGAAAATAAGGAAAAGTACATAATTGTCTCCTATCCAAGAGAATGAAACAGTTAGAAATAGAATAATTATTGTGTTCCCATTCCTTGATGTACTAAAGAGACCGCACAAGTGCTGGACCCATTTTCAGGTAAGAAGATCAGGCATACACAAAGTGTGGGATGATAACAATGCATAATCTCGGAATTCATATTTTCCCAGATTCTTTTTCTTTTTTGTGTGTGTTTGTGTGTGTTCTCTTAAGTCTTAGTTGACAGTAATTTCTTAGCGATCACAAATTGTATGATGGTGAGGCACGCAAGACAGAACAAAGTAGAACATTAAGAGAGATAACTAAACACCAGGGTTGGCCCAAAACAAGAAAAAGGACTAGACACCAGGGTTAAGATAATAAAGAAAGGAATGAAGCTTTCTATTTTACGAATTATAATAAACGTTTTCCCATTGATCGTCGAAGCTATTTCAAGTTTATGAACTGCCAAGAAAATTGGTCCTTGTGCTTGACAAATACTAATTAATTACCCGAAGACTGCATCACCCATATGCATTTCAAGAACAAGTAATTAGACTCATGCATCAATTACAAGTGAAAACATTTGTGACATCGTTTGAAACCTGCATGTTGTTGTATCTATTGAAGGTTTTGCTGCAGACAGGGCAAGAGAACTGGGTCGGGCCGACAAGGATCTGGGCAGGGGAAGGAATCCAGTACTTTCCATCGATGAGACTAGAGTTTGTGCACGCTCCGCTTGTTGGCAGGCCAATATGAAGAGCCACCGTCACGGTCTGATCCTGGTGACGATGATCATTAGAAGTCGTAGTTGTTGCTGATGGCAACGACTTGTCTTCGTTCTGACCCAGCTTTGGGATCGAGTGATGATGATGATACGAAGGGTGCTCTGAGATGTGGTGGTGGTGATGCTGACCAGGCGGGCCGAGAGAGAGGAGGACAAAGTCTTCGTCTTCCAATGAGTCATCCTCTAAGCACGCACTGTCGCTTGAAGATATGCAGGTGATGAGTGAGGATGTTTGCATTTTGTGTTTGTGTGTGGTAGAGAGGGAGAGGGAGAGAGAGAGAGAGAGAGAGGTTCGATGGTTGTGCAGAAGATGAGTGGGGACGAGAGAAGGCAATAAATAAAGGCGAATGTCATGGGTACTCGGGTTATCTATCGCTATTTGTGAGGGCTCTTTTGGTGGGGAAAAATAGAACTTGATAAGATGGAGACAAGTCCTTGATACATTATCAGAGAATTCTTCAGTTTTGGCGAGAAACCGTATGGTCGCACATGTCATTCTGATAAATAGTCCTTAATGAGCTTGTTCTAATATTTTGACAAGAAAAAGATTCTCATTTTTATGTCAAAAGAATTTACTATTTTATATAATGTGAGTCCTATAGCCGTTGGACGAGTATTATCAAACGAAACTATCATTAGCCAAAGTAGTGCCATGTTCTATCAGGCACCATAAAGGTTCAAATCTAATAAATGATAGATGAGCCTAAAATGTGGCCGTGCAGGGGGTTGAGTTGGTTACAAAAATGGCATATAATTCGGTGAAATCATACTAGCGTTCCTAAGCATGATAATTTTCTTTGAGAAAAGTAAATTCACTTTGAGGTACTATAAGTTAGTGTGGAAGTGCTCATCAGAAATTGCTTCTTCATACATATTCTTCACAATTCATATTTCAAAAACAAACATTTGTTTAAAGATAATTATTCTAAGTTCCATCCTATTTAATGATAAAGCAAACTCTTTCGGTCTGTGTTTGGAGAAATGCACGTGGAGATGGAGCAGAAGAGAGAGGATTGATTTGTGTTGGGATGGACGAAAATCTTGACATGTTGGTCTTGGCGTGTTTGGGTGGGAAGGAGACAATGAACCGCCAAAGAAGGGCAAATTTTTCTGCAATCGTGTACCAAGAAACCGCACTATCACTACTCTCTCTCTCTCTCTCTCTCTCTCTCTCTCTCTTTCTCTCTCCCTCTCTCTCGTTGTTGTGCTCTCCAAAAGTTGCTCGATTCCCGAGCTCTTCATCTCTTCTTCTCTAACTCTGGTCTGCTCTCGAGTCCTTCTGCGTCTCATTTACTCTCTCCCTCCCTCTCTCCCTCCCACTTCCCTCCCACACTAGTGTTAGAGAGAGAGGGAGAGACAGACAGACTAGTAAAGTGATAGAGATAGAGCAAGTGATGGAGATGTATGCATGCATAGGCCGATGTAAACTGTAGTGAGGAAGGGCTGTTGTCTCCTCTCCAACTTTTGTTCTTCGAAATAGGCGACTGATGTTGATAGATAAGACCGTCGCGGTCTCTGCACAGTGACTTTAATCTGACTCCTAGTTCATGAAAACTTGAAGCGGCTTTGAAGTTTTGAACTGATCACATCCATGCATTGATTAGAATTTCGTACCATTCGTCTACACATAATGGTACAAAATTTTGTGGCGTATACATTTATGTATCTATTTGATTTGCCATTAGTTTGGCCGTCCATAGTTTGAGAGCTTAATTTCTCTTACAAAATCAACGCAATGATAAAAATTGTCAAAAATTTTCAATCTTGATGGAGAGAGAGATGACTATTTGAAGAACTCAAACCCTAACAATAAATGATGGCTAGGGTCATGAAATCAAGAAAAAATAAGCTGTTGTATAGAGATTAAAGATCGAGTTTGTGCTGCTATAAAAGATTGTATCACGAATCACATCTCGATACAAAATGTTGTTAGAGAAACTCTGCTTATTTTTATGAATAATAAGATATTGCAGAGTCACACATCTTTTTCAAGGATCTTTAAATTTAAATCATACATGTTTTTAAAACACTCGTAGTGCATGCATATTGATTAAATTGGTGGAATGAAAGAATGACATCAAAGTTTACGTCCATTTAATCAGATGGGCGTCATATGTAAATGATAATCACATTGACCTATGCCAATTATTGTATCAATCTTTTCTTTGATGAAAAAATAATCCAGATAGATATTTTCGTTCGTCTTTTATTTTTTGGGCGAGAAAAAAATAAACAGCAATGAAAACCCTTGTTTATGAAAATGAGACAGTGATTAATGAATGATTTGGTGATCGGTCAAGAGAGGATGGAAGTGTGTCCTTTTGCGAGGAGAAAGAGGAGTGGATGAGAATCCGGGATTGAAGAGACGTTTCTGCCTTTCTGGGGATGCTTTAATGGCGATCTTTGGACATAACATGCAGAGGTTCCATCTCCGTGAAAAAACATGGAAAATCACGACTGCACTGAAAAAAGTGGAGACGAAGAGGTCACCATCTTTTCGCATTTCACCAAACTCCAGTTGCCTTTATGAAACAACAGTTTCAATGCGAAGTCGTTATCAACCCCCAAAAACAAACCAAAAGGGTTAATCAATAAAGCAATTTTGTAGCTTTTTCCTTTCAAAAGTAATGCAATAATAATAATAATATTACGTGACAAATAGGTGTGATATCTCTTTTATTTTTGTGATGGAGCAAATTTTTTTAATAAATTTATTAATATATATTATTATTAAGTGTATCAAGAAAGGTGCGCAGCAGATATATACTATCGGACTTGAATTGGTGTTGGATTATTATATTCACGTGAATAAGTAGAACCATGCCGCATCATGATTTTATTATGACAATTTGCTTTTTCTCTCTTTCCTAGAACATGACATTATCCTCGTAAAACATAGTGAAAGTAGTGGTAAAAAGGCCAAAAAAAAACTGGTGGCGGTCAACGTCATGGTGTGGGATGGGTCCCAATCGAGCGGTTGGTGGGGCCCAGTCTCTGATTAGACATGGCATGAAAGTCCAAAACTTTGAAAGGGATTCTTGTAACCATCCCATCAACGTGCTTCCATCTCAAACTCACATCTCATCCTCACAGAGAGAGAGAGAGAGAGAGAGAGAGAGTACAGAAACACAACAGTGTTTGGACACTGGGGACAAAAAACAAAAGTACCAGGTTTGGTCTGCTTTTGTTCGTCAAAACCTGCCATTCCCACCGCAGAATCCAATCTCAAAATGTGTCTCCATTTTACTGGTGGCTTCAGCGATTTGGTGCTTAACCAGTACATGTGAGGCCTAAGCTTGAGGTTTCTGCTAGTGCATGCTTAAACTGAGCCACGGTATTGGGGTCGGCCATACAGAAAGAATGAACAGTGGTTACATTACTTACTGTCTGATGTAACTCTTGGGTGCTCAAAATAGTCATTTGGTGTACTTCCACCTTCCAAGGCTCACGAAGCTTTAGTAAATCGAACATTGAATTTATAATACATTGGCCACTTTAATGATATCTATTTTGCATCTTGGAGGTTTTAATTGACTCTGAAGCTCAGCAATTGAGGACTTCATCTTTTTGAGGTTCCAAAAGAAAAAAGGTCACCGATGCTTAATATTGTATATGTATAGTTCCACCTTCCAAGGCTGACGAACCTTTAATAAAGCTCGCAAAGAGCTACTGAATTCAATTTGGGACATGGCTACTGGCATGACAACCTCCGTTTAATGTTCGAAAGCGACATTCGACCACTATGGGAAGTGAGAGATGCCAAATGAGGGTCGCTGGCATGGTGGCTCAGAAGGAAGACGCGAAAGAAAGAAAAGATAGGCTAAGTGGAGCGAGTTTTCCAACTTTTCAGGATTAATGGTAGATAGACAATATGAATGATTTATCTTAGAAGAGGACGAGATGCTAACTTCTTAACGTGTTAATCTAGGTCATCAATAGAGAAACGAGTCTCGATCCAATTTGAGAAATCTGTGTTGGACTGTTAGAAATTGGAAAAGTGAATGATGACTGAAGTGGCTATAACCCTTTTTTGCAGCCCTATGATATCACCTCCATGAAAAAGCTAAAGTTAGAATAGACTTTTAACAGGAGTAAGCAGGGGGGTATCCCGCTGCGTGCGATGTTCCCCCGGCACATCCAAAAAGTATCTCCTCATCTTTTTCAAGCCCTGCATATATAAAATCATAGATTCTGTTGGCAAGAATAAGAGATTTACTAAGGCAATGGATAAAATAAAATAAATAAATCGAACATCGAATTCACGTGATTCTAACTTATTCCACTAAAAAAGTAACATAGATGTTGAGTAAATTATGTTTTTGATGTACACCGGCCTTTACCATGAAATAATAATATGTCTATTCTGAATATCCTTTTTTTTTTTAGTAATATCTGATTTCAAATTATCCGTTGCATTATATGATAATTGAGCAATTTCGAGAATAAATCGATGTCCCCAACATTTTTCACTACAAATAATCATGTCATTATGTTTTTTGATACATGGTCTATTCACAAGTAACGGCATACTTGATATAGAGTGATCCATGCTACAAGTAACCTTGATTTGGACAAAAAAAGCCGGGACTAAACAATGAAGATGATTAATGTGGTGATAACAGCTTTACTTAATTTTTATTTTATCTTGTGCTTCTTGAGTGAAAGTGGATATTTATTTCCATGTCCCAGATGTTCACAAACTTTCATCCTTTCGTGGTCATCTTCTTCTACTACTTTTTTCATCTATTTGCACCCTTGACTCAACTGAAATACGTCCATACGCTCCTCCACTTTCTATGTATAGAAATACGTATCGATTTCCCCTCTTTTCTCTTAATAGTGGCCACTGGAATGTGCAGCGATGCTGGGGAGAGATAGAGATGCGCAGAATCAGGAAGAGTACCAGCACGACACTGTGGCTCAGGCATCATTTGCTTCCAAACTTCGATGCTCGTGCGAGAAAGACCCCGCTTATACTTGCCGAATCCTTCGACTCGTTCGACGTTGAATGAAAGATCACTCCCACGGACCATGTGATTGGACAGGCCTCGTACCCCCTTGTGACTCCCACATGACAGCAGTTATAGTCACGTGGCGTTCCCTCGCTTTCCTTTTCATCGCCCTTCTTTTCCCATCCTTCCTGCTGAGCAATAAGTTCTTCGTTGAGTTCTTGGACCCAACTTCGTAGTGCATGTGACGATTAGGCGCGGGTTGAGCGAAATACCAAGCAGCTTTAAGTATTGAGGGACTTCAGTTTGCACGTAACTCTTGATCTTCTTTGGTGCCATATGATTCAGTTTGTCCTAGTTATGAAACGAAGATGGAGAAATCCCTTCATTCGTTGTCCTCGCTTTTGTCCTTTTTTTGGGGTTTCGAGCTTGATGACCAAAAGGTTTTCCAGAATCTACGTGTATTGGATGTGATGTGATAGTGATGATGGTGGGCTTGCTGTGGAGGGCCTATTAGGAGGGCCTGAAATGAGCCTAAGGTGGAGTCTCCTGCAACCCAATTCCCGAAGGCTCGTCGGACTTTGTGATCAGCGTGAACTTTTGGAGCTATTAGCGGAAAATTCTAATTTCAATTTCTCTTTTTTGTACTTTCGAATTAAAAAGTGTCATGTCGGCTCACCATATTAGCATATTAATTGCGACGTCGACGACGGTGGACCTGACTTCATAAATGACGCAAAGCAGGCGATTTGATTATGCAAAAATATTTGGAGGAATATATTGAACTAAAACTATATTTAATTGACCGATTTTGCAACCCTTCACAAAAAAGAGCTCCGAATTTCTTCAAAATCATTAACAACCATAATTTGGCTTTCAATGAAAAGCTAACCGACTACTCCATCTTCCTCATCACCTACTGACTACTCTTTGAGCGTAATTTTTAATGGTCAGTTAATTAGTAAAACAACTGACAATTTGTGCTCCAAGATGCTTCAAGTTCGATTTCTACTCAAGACAATCACTTGCCCACAAGTATTTTCACTTGACTAAAGATCTGGATTTAGTTTAGTTTGGGGAAAATGTCACAAATGGTCCATGAACTTTTATCTAATGTCCATTTTCATCTATGAGCTTTCAATTTGCTTAATTTGCTCCATAAACTTTCATATAATATTCAATTTCATCACTGAGTTTTTAATTTGCTCAATTTAATCCTTGAACTTTCATCTAATGTTCGATTTCATTCATGAGGTTTCGATTTGCTCAATTTGGTCCATGAACTATTAACAAATGTTTCATCTAGTCCTTCCGTTTGTTCAAACCGTTAAAGTGATGACATAGAGCCTTAATTGATGACGTGGAACTAAGTTGGATTACTAGAATTATGAGTCAATATATATCTTAAAAAATGAAAACAAATTAGGGGTTAGCTAGAGATGAGAGCACCGATCACAAAAACATAGAGAATAAGTGGTTATGTATATCTTTTTTGGATGGTGGCCACAATTTGACCTATTTTAAAGGTAATTTCCATGTGGATATTCCACATGTCCTTTTTTTATTTTATATTTAAGAGACTAAAAGCTATGTAAGCCAATTCCGTTAACTTTAACTAACGGAATGACAAAATTGGTCAATTTTCAAATAGTCAAGGATGAAATTGAACATTAGATGAAAGTTCAGGGACCAAATTGAGCAAACCGAAAGCTCAGGGATGAAATTGAACATTAGATGAAAGTTCAGAGACCATTTGTGACATTTTCCCTTTAGTTTGTGAAACTAGTTTATAATACCGTTTCATTCACAGACCTCTGTGAAAAGGAAATTGTGCATAAGACATTTTTACTATCGACTTGAAATAGTTAAGTAACTCATTAGTCCTCATGCACTCGACGTGCTTGTGTGATACACACATTTTTCCTATTGCAAAATAGAAATTAAGGTTGTGCCAGCCTATATTACTAATTTCAAAAGCTTCCTTAAATCAGGACGAAAAACTTGCACAGATCCTCCATACCTCGATTGTGCATATATCTTTGTAAAATTGTGTAATATCTTTGCGACAAATGGTATATGAGGTATTTATGACTAAATAAGATCATAGATATTGCAATAGGAATTATAACCAATCAGAGATATGTATAATAAAGAGAGATATATGGAGAGTTTGAGGTCACAATTTTTCTTTTTGTAGACATTGATTTAAATGAGAGTGAAATTGTTATTCCATTGGCAAATCAGATGCAAGCTCATTTTCGACAAGTCAAAACGCTTAATCAACGTGATTTGAGCGTACTAACTTAGCCGTTCTGGGTCGCGATATTCAGCAGCTCATAATTCGCTCGGTCGGAGTCGCGGCTAACGAAAGCAACACCAGCACCAGCGATTAGCACCACAGACTCGGAAGACGTCCTGCAAGACTGGCACTGTTCTTTCTGCAATAAGTTTTAAACATCTCCCTTGTCATCTCCAGTTAAAAACCTTGCCGGCAGTCTGGTGAAGAGCACCTTGGGTCGGCAATTCCAATGTAGAGGCCAACCCATTTCTGGGGTTGGGGTTGGGTGATCAGTAGTGCTCGTATTGTCTAGAGCCGCCGACTCGGTAAACTTGTGCGTTTGTGCAGACCCCATAGCCCAACGAAGAAAAGTAGCTTCCCTATTGACTATTGTCGAAGAACCTAATCCCCAAGAGTTGGATCCGTAAAACGAGTCCAATGTCCACCATCTTGCACTGAAAGAAGGATTCAGATATCTAAGGGAAAGCATCCACAGCTTTAACAAGTCCCATGGATTCCTCCTGCAGGGCGTATAGCGGGTTCCTGTTTATTAGAATGACAAATTTAGTTGGGTAATTCGGGGAAGAAACTCTCCTTTTCTTTTGCAAGGCATGGAAAGTAAAATTTTACATCGATAGCGTAAATAGATAGTTTCATAGGGTAACATACAAGATGCCATTGATATTGAAAGCCCAGCCCTGTAAACGCACCAAGCCCATGTGGATAGCTCTGCATGGGAACGTTTGACACCGTCCTTGGAATTTTCCGGTGCGCGAGTTCTCCATATTGCCTTATTCACTCTAACGTAGTTATTGTGCTCTTTTGATTAGACCAGTTTCACCTTTTAGTATATACGGTATGATCCGCATGTGATGTGAAATCAAACTCAGTCGTGGAACCCGTTTTTCGCCGCCATCATAATTTAGAAAGAAACCGATCAGAGGAACAAAATGGGGAAGTAGAGAGAGAAAGGAGGACCAGCAACTTTCGCCAGGCCTCCGAGAGGGCAGTCAGCCCTCTCGTGCCCACTTGTGGGGGCTGCTTCAGGCAAAGGTCATCTACTCCATGCTCGACGGTGGCGAGCAGTGGTGCCACCGCCATGTGAAGCCACCTCCTCCTCCGCATCCGGATGAGGGCCGTTGGTCCTCATTGAGACTAGCGAGGGTTGTCGACTCTCGCTAGTGAAAGACAAGCAGAGGCCGCGCCCCCTTCCCCAATCTTGATCTCTCGTTCTTCCCTGTTTTTTCCTTGTTATTTCCTTTTTCTTTTTTTCTTTTTTCCTTTTTTCTACAATTTAGCTAGCTTGGTTGTATATGTAAGCAAATCGCAATCCACAAACGGAGATATCCATGTTCGGACTTAAATTGACTACAAAGGTGAAATTTGTTCAGTTCTAATAGCACAAGAAACAAATTGCATAAGGTTGGAGTTCAAGGACCAAATTGAACATTGATTAGAAGTGCATGAGCTATTTTTGATATTATCTGCAGTTTCAAAGATCAATTGCAATGGGATCCAAGCAAGATTAAAAGGATTTCTTGGAAAAAGAAGAAGAAGGATTTAATGGATACTTGTTCCACAAAAAATCACATAACTCAAGAATGAGGAAAACAACACGGACCAGCAAAGAGTACGAGAAGTTTGGTTGAATTCTTTTCGGGCATTGTCAATAATCATCCTTTATTGTCCATTTTATGCTATCTTTATTGAACGCTTAAGGAAGAAGATAAAAACCGACCCAAAAAAGAAGAAGGAAGAAGATGAAATAATTGCCATTTAAGTGATAAGGTTTTTTCTTGATTTGGAGCAACTTGTATGATGAAACAATGACAACAAGATTTTAAAACATTTCAAGGATGTAGTGTAATCAATTGAAAACTTAGAAATGAAAACAAATTGAAAAAAAATGATTTTTTTCATATGTCATTGCTTATTAAACAAAAAATTTAAGTACTAGTAGTATTATCATTCAACTAATGCAACTAATTTTTTGTTGTTGGAAAACAAATGATAAAGCTTTTAACATTGATGTAAATGATCTCTCAATTCACCTAGCTTGGTCAAAATGTGGCATGCTTTCGTTTCACAAAATATATTACCACTTCAACACTAAATAGGGTATGTGATTATGGGCAGAATTATAGGCCATGCACCCGATAGATCCTCGTTCATCTCATCTATCTTGAGAAAAGCAAAAAGGGAAAAAAAAAATTGCGACATGAAACATTGCATCTGATGCACTCTCATTAAATGAGAAAACACCCATTTCTTGTTCTTCTCATGAAGATCACATTATTGGCTTCCACTAATAGTAACCATAGTAAATGAAGCTAATGTTAACCAATAAACAATTATTTTTTTTTTTTTTCTTCTGTGTTCCACTCTTTTTACAAGAATATAACCACACATATATACACCGACATAAGCCACCCTAGAATCTCCTACAAATCAGGAGATACGTATATGCAAAGACCTTAAATAGAAAAACTCTCCTATTGAGGCTCTAATTGACAGCTCATGTTAACGCTTTCCCACAAGCTAGTGAGAAAATATCTTTGATACCCATCTTGACAAGTAAGCTATGGAATGCTCAACTCGATACAACCTTTGTAAGTATGTCCGCCAACTGGTCTTCAAATTTGATAAATGAAAAACTCACCACCCTATCATCTAGATTTTGCTTGATAAAATGCCTATCAACTTCAACATGTTTAGTGCGGTCATGTTGAACCGGGTTGTGGGAAATCTGAATCACGGCCTTATTATCACAAAATAGCTACATTCCTGACTTAGTTGGAAAACCAAGTTCTGTCAACAACTTCTTTAGCCATAAAAGCTCACATAGTCCTTTAGCTATCCCTCAAAACTTGGCTTCAGCACTTGACAAAGCTACTACGTTATGTTTCTTGCTCTTCCATGTAACCAAGTTTCCTCCCACAAATGTGAAGTAGCGACCTTGATCTCCTATCCGAGGTATTGCCAGCCCAATCAGCATTCGTAAATTCTCTACCTCATGGTAATTATTCTTTGTAAAGAATAGTCATTTCCCTAGTGCTGACTTCTAGTAGCGTAAAATGTGAACTACATCATTCATATGCTCTTCACTAGGAGCATGCACAAATTGACTTACAACTCCTACAGCATATGCAATGTCAGGCCGAGTGTACGATAGATGAATTAATCTCCCTACCAACATTTGATATCAATCCTTATTGGTTGATACCTAATTAGGAAAATCTCCAAGTTTATAATTCTGTACTATAGGGGTAACAGCAGGTTTGCAGTCCAACATCCCCACCTCAGCCAACAAGTCCAACACATACTTTCGTTGAAATAAGAATATACCCTCCTTTGATCTGGCCACTTCAACACCCAAAAAATATTTTAGGCCCCTCAAGTTCTTCATCTCAAACTCATTTGCCAGTTTCCTTTGAAGTTCCGTGTTCTCCTCAAGGTCATCCCCTGTGATAATCATGTCATCTACATATATAATCAATTATGTCACTCTGTCATGCTGCCATTTCAAGAACAATGTATGGTCTGAATTACTTTGAGTGTACCTATACCTTTTCATTGCAGAGCTAAAACGACCAAACCAAGCTTGTGGTGATTGCTTTAACCCGTACAATGACCACTCAAGTTTATATACCACTTCCGATTTATTAGCACACGCATATCCTGGTGGGATTTCCATGTAGATCTCTTCTTCCAAATCTAAGTGTAAGAACGCATTCTTTACATCAAATTGATGTAAGGGCCAGTCCAAATTTGTTGCAAGTGATAACACTACCCGCACAATGTTCAGTTTTGCTACTGGAGAGAATGTTTCTTGGTAGTCCACACCATAAGTCTAAGTATATCCCTTTGCTACCATACGTGCCTCACCATGATCTGTGACCACACCATTGCCAGCCAACGCTACCTGCTGTAGCATGTGAACCTGTTTGTCACCTTGCACCTTAGCTTGCGTGTCACTAGTCCTTGTGTCACTAGGTGTTAGCATTGCAGGGTCATTTTTTCCATTTTTTTTTTCAAAGTAAAATCAGCCTCAAAATCAATCGTTTGCTTCGCAAAATCTAGCACTACAGGGTCATTTTTTTTAGAGCGAAATCGGCCGCAACCCCTGCCATCACACCACCTTCCCACCAATTTGTTCTTTCACTAGAAGTCTCCCTTCGAAAGATACAATTGGGTGTCCCGCCATGATTCGTGACCACACCATTGCCGGCCAACGCTACCTACTGCAGCATGTGAACCCGTTTGTCACCTTGCACCTTAGCTTGTGTGTCACTAGTCCTTGTGTCACCAGGTGTTAGCACTGTGGGGTCATCTTTTCCATTTTTTTTTTTTCAAAGTAAAATCAGGCTCAAAATCAATCGTTTGCTTCACAAAATCTAGCATTGCATGGTCATTTTTTTTAAAGAAAAATCAGCCGCAACCCCTGCCATCACACCACCTTCCCACAAATTTGTCTTTTCACTAGAAGTCTCCCCCGAAAAGTACAATTGGGTGTGGGAAAAAATAATTCGGACTCGATGAAGGTGATGTCCATTGTGATGTGGGTTTTCTTGGTAGTCGGATTGTAACAACGGTATCCTTTTTGATGAGTGCCACAACCAATGAAAACACACTTCATCGCACACGGATCGAGTTTTGTCCGTTGGTTCTTGTGGAGATGGATGTGTGCCACACACCCAAACACTTTGGGAGGTAGTGTCATGATGGAAGGAAGAGGAAAATAGGATGCAAGTGCTTGAAGTGGGGTCTAAAAGTTCAACACACGAGAGGGTATTCTATTCATCAAATGTACCGTTATTACCACAGTAGCATCCCAAAAACGAGACGGAACCTAACCACCTATGAGGAGTGCTCGTGTTGTCTCGAGGATATGGCGGTTCTTCCTCTTAGCGATACCAATCTGTTGGGGTGTCCTGGTGCAAGACATTTCGTGTATAAGCCCGTGGTCCTGAAAGTAAGCTGCAAGATGCTGGTTAATATATTCCCCACCATTGTCGCTATGAAGGACTCGAATTTGAGTCCCAAACTGCATTGCAATCATCCAATGAAACATACGAAATATTGCTGCCACTTCATCTTTATGCTTCATTAAATAAACTCAGGAACATCCGGGTACAATCATCCACAAATGTTACAAACCAACGAATCCCATATAGAGTCAAAAGTGGTTAAGCGCCCCACATGTCCGAATGAACCAAAGAACGGCCTGGTGCTCTTATTAAAACTCAAAGGAAAAGAGACACGATGACTTTTTGCCAAAATACCTGTCTCACATTGGAATTCAGTATCGACAAATTATGAAACAAGTCTAGAAATACATGTTTTAAATGCCCAAAAGACGGGTGTCCTAATCGACGATGCCATAACCAAATCGCTTTCTCTTTATTAGTAGACCCACTACTTGTGTGATGTGCTCGGCCTGCATGAAAGTCATCAACATAGTACAACCCCCCCCTTTTAGTACCACGACCAATAATCTCCTTTGTGAGGATATCCTGAAATAAGCAAAAAGACATATACATAAGAACACAACACTTCAAAGCATCAGTGAGTTGGCCAACAGAGAGTAAATGGTTAGACAGAGAGGGCACTAATAAAGTGTGAGACAATGATAAAGAAGACGTAAGATCAACATTGCCAGCCCTAGTGACAAGAAAACTAGTGCTATTCGCTTTATAGATACTCTGTCTCCTCGGAGTGTTGTGGCATATAATATCGTTGCGATTTGGTGTCATGTGATCCGTTGGCCTAGAATCAACAATCCACCCCTCCCCGCCACACTGAGAATTTCTAACATGTGCACACGCAGTGTTACCTTCAGGAGCCGCATAGGAAGTTTTGGTAGCGTCTACCTACAGTACCAAAGAAAGGGGTGACGTCCCGGTAGCCAATGATGCCTGCCCCCGTCCTATAGCATTTTCTATCTTTTTCTTGGTTTGCAACTCCTTCCACCAATCCGGATAACCGTGCAATTTAAAACATGTATCTTTTGTATGTTTAGTATTACCACAATGAGCACAGCCTCCTGGGTGTTGTGGTTTAGCCTTCGAACCTTTGTTAGTCCTCCCTCCACCAGACGCGGTATTAGGAGGGACCATCTGGAGAGCTTTGGGCTCATTGTTGGCCTCGAGAAAGTGTGAGGTAACCTTTCCACCACGCGACACCAGGGCTGCCGCGGTGCTAGATGGTTCAATTGAAGATAACATAACAGCTTGGCGTACATCCTCCCTTCTCACCCTGGCATAGGCTTGCTCCACCATCGGGAAGGGATGCATTTGTAGAACATCAGTCCCGACTTTGTCAAGGGGGTCATCGAGCCAGTCAAAGAAGAGATATACATGGTCTCCTTGCACAAGAGCGTTGTAGCGCTTGATATCACGAGGACAAGTCATAGGATTAGGCCGTTGAAAATCAACCTCTTGCCATAAACCCTGAAGATCATTATAATACTTTTCAATCAGGCCACCTGCTTGCTTTAGTCGAGACAAACGTCACTTCAGATCATGCACTTGGGAGACATCGATGCCATCAAAGAATTTAGTAGCCACCAAATCCCATACTGCCTTTGCTGTTTGGAAACGCATAAAATTTCCAATCAATGCCGGGTCCATGGAATTGATGAGCCATCCTTTAACTATACTATTGTCGGTCTTCCACTTTCGAAAATTAGGGTTGGTCGAAAGTGGGGGGTGAGCTCCCCATTGATATATCCCAATTTGTTATTCTCGGAGATATACATCTCGACAACTTCAAACCAAATGCCATAATTACGGCCATCCAACTTGACTGCAATTGGTGGGGTGGAGTTTTCAGCATGAGAAGGTGAGGCTTGATGGTGAGTCAAGATTTGTGTCAGCTTGGACGTCAAGGTTTCAAGGAGTGCATTAGTAGTGGAAGTCCCTCCCGGAGCTTGATGCGGGACTACAGTGCCTAGAGACTTTGTTGCGTCTTCCGCGGAGCCGGAGGAACTATCTCAATGGGTGGATTGTCATCTACCATGAATCCCGATAAAGGGTGCGATCAACGTAGCAACCGCACGAAACCACCGTGCGGCTACGCCACATCAAGGAATTCGGATCTTGATCAGAGTGAACACAGAGTCCCTAGATCATTTGCTTTGATACCATCTTAACCTGTAAACAATTTTTTTTTCCCCTTCTGTGTTCCACTCTTTTTACGAGAATATAACCACACATGTATATACCGACGTAAGCCACCCTAGAATCTCTTACAAATCAGGAGATACATATATACAAAGACCTTAAATAGAAAAACTCTCATTAGGGTCCTAATTGACAGCTCATGTTAACAGCTAAGTCCGCTCCCGCCGCTAAAGAATGATGGTTGGGTTCAGCCAGAAACCAAATACAGGGAGACGTTCGAATCCTTCATCATACAAGTTCCCAACGAATGATTTAACCAAAGGAACGACCAGATGAAGGGGGTCAGAACAATTTCCCAAATTATTATGACGATCATCTATTCTCAAGAGAGCATAGGACTTTTGCTTGAATTTCAGCATGAGTAGGCAAATCAAATGCATAGCCCCTCTTGAGTGCAGACGCAAAGAGAACTTGCAGTTACCTTGTATCGCATTTTGCTTCTCCAAGCCAAAAAGAACTCACATAAGCCTAAGGTCTGAGATACCTAGGCCTAACCCCTACAACCTTCCCATTGCATCTTTCTAGGGAAATGAATCTCTCTCTCTCTCTCAAGACGGGGGAGAGGAAAAAGAGAATTTGGCGTGTCGAAGTGGCAACTACAGCTCAAATTTCAATCCCTCCCTCCAAAAACGCAGCCACGCACATGAACAAATCTTGAAAGCAAAAGCCCTTCCTTAATCCTCCTTTGTCATTTGGATTTTCTCTGTTTTTTGTTCTTTGTGAGCGTGATTCTCTTGTCCATATTTTTCTGACTCTATCTTTGTTTGATTGGGGGAGATAGGCCCATTGACCGAGGCTCCAGGCTCATTCTCTCTTCGGTTGATGTCCTTCGATAATCTTTTGTTTCTTCTGGGGCTCTCGCTATTGTACTTCACCTTTTTCTCTCGCTGTGCTTTCCACGTTCCGTCGCTGATTCAGAGTGAGAGACAGAGAGATTGATAAGTCCCTGTGCATGCATGAATTCAGGATGTGGGCATTCAAACATTCAATCAGTCTTTGCTATGACCAAAAAAAAAAAATCGCAAAAAGCCTGAGCCAGCTTCCGTAAGATCACCCTTCTCATATCTCTCCCATTTCCTTCTATATATTCTCCAGCTGTTTGTTTAGGGCCCCGCCAAACACCCACCCCCCCCCTCTCTCTCTGTGTGACCATAGTGAGTGGTGTATAACAATGGGGAGGATTCAAGAATGGGCCTATTTCGCCCCAGGAGTGGGCAAACAATGGTCCTTTTGCTCTTGCTCTTTCTTTGGGGCTCGACCCAAGTCACCTATGTGGTTGAAGGTAATGAACTAGAAAGCCCTTTCTTTAAAACCCAACTCAAATTTGTTATCCCACACAAAGGGCAAAGCAAGGAAATGGACTTTTTTGACATTGGCTTATTTCTCTGAAACAGGTAGAGTCATCTCCTCCAAGCTCACGGTACGTACATACATATCATACTTCTTTTCCCATGAAGCTCAAGAAAGTGTTCATTCACAACTTAATCCTAATTGGCATGACATTTGCAGAGAGGAGAGGATGAACAAGAGAAGGTGATGTCGATGAAGAGAATGAGGTCGCTGATAGGGTCGAGTCCTCCGACGTGCGAGAGGAAGTGCAGCTCCTGCGGGCACTGCGAGGCCGTGCAAGTCCCTTTCGTTCCCCAACAAGTTGGCGGCCCAAGAAGAGTTAGGAGTGCTCGTAGTCATAATGCTTCTGCATCCACAAGGGCCACGACTGCTTGCTATTCGAGAGGCGATGACATCTCCAACTACAAGCCCATGACGTGGAAGTGCAAATGTGGAGGCATGCTTTTCAACCCTTGATCTAAAACGAACTTACCATCTTCATCTTCGCAGAGATCCGGAGTACTAGATTCAATTTGCCCTCTATGTACAACCCTTCTTTCTTATCCTCGTTTTTTGGCGGTTTCTTCCAATTTTTGTCTTATATATATGGCATATGTAAAGCTTTTTATCCTTCTCGCGTACGGGTGTTAATCTTTGTTATGAGAAAGAGTGGGAGCTCTCTCCTATATGTGCTTATGCAAATGCAAAAGTTGTTTCGTTTTTCTTTTGCCTCTTTTGTTGTCTGCTATTATCCGTGTTCTTTTTTCCTCAGTCACGTGACACAAGAAAGAGAGGTTTTCATCCGATGTAAGAAGGCTGCTCGAGGGAGATAATCCCTTTGATAACTTTTATATGGTTAAAATAACGGATAATTATTAGAGATGAACGAATTGTGAAGATGTTGAGCTTTCCTTTTACATTGTGCTGGGGGCTCTTTTGTCAGGCATTCGAGCGGACCCTTTTCGTATCCTACAAGATTTGTGCATCAGAAAAGCCTGTGGACCTGAGTCAGAGCCACACGCCTCGAGTGCATCAAAATGCAAAAAAAAAAAAAAAAAAAAAAAGCAAGAGAGAATCGCACGAGCTGATTATTCCACAGATCATATTCATGATTATGATCGTTAGAGACCCAATCATACACGAGTAATGGTGAATGCTTGAATGCGACTCTTTGCATGCCCTTTTGCAGGTTACAAGACGAGACATAAAATAAATAAATAAAAAGATTTGCCTTTGCTGGACGATCGGGACGTGAGAAATGGAACAAGAATAAAAGGGAAAATAAAAGTGCAGGTTGTGTAATTATTTGGGCAGAGTGAAGAGAAAGAAGACAATAAATGCATCACCCAATAATGGCACTGAGAGGGCAAGAGAAGAGAAGACCACCTGCAGCACCTCTCATCAGTGATGATCGTCAAGGCCGCGAGAGACTGCGATCTGTCACGTCTGGCATTCGCTTCACCCACTCTCTTCAAATCAAAGGGTGATTGGAGCTTTCATGGGCAATGACTATTCATGGGGTCACCTCCACCATCTCGGTGCTACTTTTGGAGTCGCATGTCAGTGTCCACGAATATGAGTTCTTATTCGGTCAATGTATATCTACTAGACATTGTGCACAGGGTGCAAGATCATCCAATCTCTTCCAATGTATCGCAGGCTGTGATTTCTAGAAATTTTTTGGTGGGTTTTGCGACAAAATATTCACTTTTTCTAGTGGGTTCACGTCAAAGTTAGTAGACCGTTAAGAACACGACTAGTCTAGTTCAAAAAAAAAATATAGTTTTGGGAGAAGAGTTTCAAATTTTGAACGGCTCCACCTGTGCACTATGCAGCGGGGCCTAAGCACGTCTTATTTGGGAAACAAGTACAGCAGTCGGGCCGCTGTACCCTGGGTTAGCCCAGCCCTCTTCTCGTCAAGTGTTAAGCGGTACTCTGACCCTGTGAGGCTTTTAGAAGACAAGGCCCACTAAGGGTTTCTTAAGAAGCATTCTTATGGGGATATAATAAGGTAATGAACTAGTATAAAAAATAAGTTTACGCCACTTTGACTCTCTTCTTTAAGAAAATTCTCTCTTAATGATCTCTCTTGTATGTCTTTATTTATTGTTCACTAAGTTAAGTATCAGAGGGTTCTCTTGAGATCAATTTCAGGAGGCTACTATACTTTATGATATGCAGCCAGTTTTAGTCCTCATACTATTCAACACAATCCAACGGGTCCTAGAAACTGCACATCAAAATTGGGTAACCATAATTAAGACAGAGAAAAAAGAAGTCAAGAAAGTAAAGATAGAAGAAAGATATCCTTTTGTTGCTTATCAAAAGTAAATAACACCAATAAGAAGAATTATCTACCAAGGACCTATGTTTTGTTTCCGTACATTATTTGAAAGAGAAAAGGTGAGGGACCTTGTTTTCTTCAATCCTCGTTGAGAGGAAATTTTCAATTATACATGATATTTGTGCTTTACATCTTATAGACACCACCTATATTTGTACTAAGTTTGGTGTTGGTTATATCCAAGATTCGTAATCCACATATCAGAGATACCAATGATTGGGTAGATATTGGTGCATCGGAAGTTGTAATGACTAGCTATAATAGGAGAGCAATTGGTGCATTAGAAGTTGTAAATTTATCGCACTTTCCTTACAATTTGTCTTTCATGCAATTTACATCGCTGACAGAAATTATTCTCAGTGTTCTTACTTTTAAATTTCTTGTAATTTATTTTTCTGCCCAAAATTAACAAGTGACCATTCACAACCTTTGTTGATTAATATTGATCCATCCACATTTTAAAAAGTATTCCATAATTTTTTTGGTGAAACATAATTTAGATTAAAAATTTTAATTGGCCATTGACCATCCTCCATTGAGCTTTAATTATTGAAATTATTGAGTTTACGGCAATGAAATTCAAAACTTCAAAAAATCACACGTAGTAGAACCCTAGACTCTTTTTTTTTTTTGGAACCCTAGTCGAAAAAGCAGTTTTATGATCTGTTCCGTGGTAAATTTTATACCCAGTGGCTGCCTTATTAATTCCCGTAGACGTCGCCGACGTGAAGTCAGAAAAAATGTTTCGAACTAGGTTCCCTACCAACCCTGAGTTTCATCCCTGATCGCGAAGCAGTCAAAGGCGCATGTGAACAAAAGTAAGACCGAAGAATTTTCTATCCGAAACAGGAGCAAGCAAGCACCGACAGCGCAATTGGGTTCTTCTAGGCCTACTTGTACCTAAGTTACCACGGATCTCTCCCTGTTCTTTTACTGTCTATTTGAGAAATAATGTCGACGATGCTATAGCTGATCCAAATAGCTTTGTGCCGACTTGATGTTTGAAAACCGCCTTTATAAAGACAAAATTTAGTGAGAAATTCATCCTATCGCTACCCACTAATGTCTTCATTCCCTCCTTTCCTGTCTGCTTCCTTTGACCAAAGCAGCTCATATAAGCCAAACTCGTACACCGATTATCAGTCCTCACACTCGTGTACAAAAGCAAAAGAAACGGGGCCTTCATTCGTCCAAAACTATATCTGCACATATGCCTTCGATTCCATTACGAGTATGTATCGTCATAATCTTTCTTCTCTTTTGCCCTCCTTAAATTTTTGAGATTTTAGTGTGTATGATAGTTTCCAAACTATGGCAAACGAAACTTTTGCGGAATTTTCAGGTCAGGTTTTCCATCTTGTTGCCGAGAATTCAATAACGATGTTGAGACAGCTATCCGGCAGAAACCCAAGGACCAGGACCTTCGACCCGAGGCATGTGACTCTCGCATGTCTCCTCCTCCTCCTCCTCCTTGTAATCTGCTTAGGGTTGCTTTATGAAGTGAAGCCATCTTCCCTCAAGAACCGTCACCACGAGATCTCGCCGTTCGGGAGGAAGGAGTTGCGTCTTCAAGCTGCGGGCCAAGGTTCGAGGAGGGAGATGATAGAAGAGAAGGAAGAGAGAGCGGGAAGGAAGAGAGGAGAAATCAAAAAGCTCCAAGAAAGCAAGGCGAACGAAGAAGACAGCGAGGTTGGAGATGATGAGAGGGACGTGAGGAGTGATCGAGAGATAGAGGAAGAGGAAGAGTTGGAGGAGATGGATGATTTGGTCAACGAAGAAGAAGAACTGGAGGAGGAGGAAGATGAAGAGCGAGAGAGGTGGTGCCATGGCGGAACATGCTCCAAGTGGAAGAGAAAAGAGATTTCTTTAAGTCCCGGTGACCTGGTTTTCAAGTTCCCGGTTTCCAACTTCTCTGTTTCGATGTGTTCGTCTAACCATAGTTTCAATTGTATATAGACTTAAAGACCTTGTAATTTTCGTACTCAAAGACGTAATCATTGAGAGGTAAGAGATGTTCAATTTGATACGTGATGGGAATTACCCTGTTGATTAGGGTCTTGAAACTCAGATCGTAATGACAATTTAAATTTCATATACTTTCATGCTTTTGCCGGGGGTCGAAGATGCATGGGGTTGCTCTTTGAGATTGCCGAGGAGAGTCTGAGGCAATCGCGGCAAGTAATCCGTAAGGGAGAAATAGTGGTGGTGGCGTGACAATGATGAAGGTGTGAAATGACCTTTTGAACCAAATGAATGGTACATGTGCTACTTTTTGATTTTAAAAAAAGGAGGCGATCACATTCATACCATCTAGGAAATTGACCCAGGGGTTTTGGGGGGTTATTTGTCCCCTTGTTACACGTTCAATTCACGTCATGAGTGCACCTATAAATGATCCATACTGAGAGACCTAACTGTAACATATGGCATGTAGAGAAATTTCTTAATCATTAATAGCTTTGCAGGGCTATAATGACAAGCAAACTAGAGAGGGTCGTTAGTGTCAATCGCCTCTTCTCACCCTTTACATTTTTAAAAAAGTCATCATATTTAGTCCGCCAACAAAAATGTACCAAGAGTGAACTATAAATCTTTTTAAAGTGAAAGTAATTTTTTGAATCAAATAGCAACAACCACCTTTAATTTCTATAAGTTTTTTAAAAAAAAAAAAACGAAAAACAACAACAACCATCTTGAACTTCGAGTAAGAATACAGAAGGCATTACTTCCCCTTTTGCGGTTTTAGGGTACCATGTTCCATTGGGACTTAGGAGCATGAAAAGAAATTTTAATCTTTGGAAAAAATGAGTTGAATTTAATTGGAAACACAGTCTGTGAATGTTAATTTAGTCTTAAATTGCAAATTTATCAATTTAATCATTTTTTTACGTAAAATTCCAATTTAGTGTTTTTATTAACTTTTGTTGAAGATCTATGACGTGGTGGTCCAGTTTATACTAGCCATCTTACATGGCACATCACCACTTTAGTGATTTTCAACTTAAATTGATAAAGAAATATATTGAAATTTCGCATAATAATTTAGGATTAAATTGACAAAATTGCAAAGTTTAGAACTACATGGACATTCGGATAATATGTTAAGAATTGACTAGACAATTTCCCTAGTTTATTTGAGTTTGAGTTGATGAAATAACTTGTTTTCAGAGTAAGCTTAAACTTGAAAATTGTAACTCAATTAAGCTCAGACCCTGCATCTCGTTTTGGCCCAAAAAATTGTTAAATTGAAAGTTAGCACTCTTTGATGGATTTTGCTTGGGTTTGACTTGTTGAAAGTTGGCTTGCTTTGCCGGATGCTGGTTGGGTTTTACTCTCATAATTCACACCTTACTTTATATATATACATATGATCTTACCTAAAAAGAAATCTGTACCTATTGTACTATTAGTATTTACATGAATGGGGGCAAATTTTGACGCCAAAGAGACCAGTAGATTTGATTAAATTAACTCCCCTCACGTAACATAGAAAGGCAGGTTGGAATGAATTCGTACTGTCGGCTGTAGCATCGGTCCATTCCTCATTTTCAAATATTCAAAAACATCTGCCATCCTCTCCTCATTTGTATTTGTAGATAATGAGATTGTGAGATCACTATCGACTCACCTCAACATTGTTAAAACTAATTGAATGAAAAGGTTTCTCCACCGCATAACTATACTCTACGGACATGCAATTAGCTTAGGATGTTACAAGCACTTGGATGACATACAAAACCAATCCTATACTGAATTAAACTCTATGTCCTATGCGAAGTCAATTACATAATCTTGCCGGCGGTGAGAGCATCAGCGGGGGAGGAATGGTTTCGATTATGGAGTGCTTGTTGAAGCCGAAAAAGAAGGCCACCGTGCACCATATGAAGACGAGTCCCGGCAATGCACCTCTCCCTCTCCTCCCTCCTGACTGGACACTCGCCTCTAGTGGTGGCGGTGATGACGCAGACGCGGCTTCTGGTACTGCGTATATGCTCCACTGGTGGTTGGGCTGATTAGCCACAACCTGTTTGGTGATATTCTCGGTAGAGTGAATTGGGACAAGGCTTAGTTAAGGTTTTAAATGTTATGCGTCCCGTGAAGTTCCTGGCAAGTGATACCTGATAGACTTGTAGATAAGTTTGTGCCTTAGGGAGCAGCTGGATAAAATAACATTATGAGTTCATCGTCATTACAGGTTGCAACTCGCCGGTGGTTCATGACTGTGAAGAGTAGGTGAGTCACTCAAGATTTTATGGAATTTAGAGCATATGAAGCTACCCAAATTGAATATTGTGTTTAGTGAAGTCAGAGCTTCTCCTTTGTTGCTATTGAATCATCAGAAAAGATTCTTGTCAGATACTTGACTGACCCTCCATTTCATATGCTCTGCTTGACCGCTAACACTGGCTAATTTTATTCATCTTGCTTCCATGGATGTTTGAACTTGACATGGATCTTATTGTCTTTCTGTTTTATCCAAGTTCGTCTATCTCAGACGTGTCCTTTCTTAGAAGACCCCTTGCTAGAAATTGTGAAAGTGAAGATGAAGATGAAGAAACGAATCAAGATACAGAGAAATCAGCAAAGGAAGTACTTCGAATCAATCTATTTCAATATGATTGTAGTACAAAGCTTCTGTATATCAATGACAGCTTATGAATACAAATCCTCTGTTTTACATCCCCTGTTTTCTCTCTCTATCACAGCACGTATCAGCTATACAATGCAGAGCATCCATTGATGATTGCTCTCTCAAGCTCTCTCTCTCTCTCTCTATTTCTGTTTCTATCTTCGCTTACTTCTTCAACGAAGAAGAAGAAGACTATTTATATCAGTATAGAACCACTAACTGAATACAACTTACTGTTTCTTAATTTGTTTCACCACTCTAACCGAATAACAGCACGTGTGTCAGTTGAGATCTGCACGACTTGGCGATCCACGTCTTCTTTATTCCAGGCTTTCTTAATCATTGATCACAATCCATGTCTGCCTTCATCACGAGCTCTTCACCATTGATCATCAGCTCATTGTTACTTTCTTGTTTTTGTTTTTCCCACGTGTTCTTTGCTTTGCTTTGCTGCTCCGTATAACTCTTTCTCTTTATAGTTCTTTCTCTTCCAGCATCAGTGTTATCTGCTGAATTTATAGTGGCTGAGTGAGACTTTGTTCCTATATGCTTAACAGAAATCACGTGAACTAAATTTAGATTTTGTAAGGTTATGCTCCTGGACGAACTTGAACACGGCATGGATGTTGCCCATTGGATTGATGAATGCACTCCTTGGGGGTGAAATATTAGGGTGTCCCATGGCTCAACTTGTCATGATGTCGAAAGGATGCTGAATCGGGACATGCGAAAAGAAACTGCCATATTTTGTTCCTCTTCTCAAATACTAGAGAGCATTACATGTAATGGAGTTATTGTTAATGTTCCGAATGTATAAATATGGGTGTATTTGAACCCAGTAAACAATCTGAAATCACTGTCACGCTGTCCAACACTCCTTTCTCTTCCTAAGTTCCCTTGAAATGGGAAAGAAGAAAATGAAGGCCCAATTACTCCAAGGTCATAGTTGGGGAAGAATAACGTGGCCCATATCGACATCCATTCCTTTGTAAGCCCACATGGTTATAAGAGAGAAGCTTGCATGACTTCACTTTGCCTGTCAACATCGACCCAGAAAAGACTTGTCGAGAAAAAGATCGCCCTGAGCTACTAGCAATAAGCTAACCATGTAAGCATGAAGCTATTAACAGCCCATTTCTAGCAAAAAGGACGAAGACAGAATGTATCGGTAACACATTCCCAAAAGGTCGAGTTGATTGACAAGATAATTTCTTAAGTCCAACATTCCAAAGAACTCGAAGGACAGTCAAGAGGATTTCTAATCTCACCTTATTTGGACATTTACTAAATATATGATTGGATTTTTCACAATTCCAAGGATTTCTAATCCTACCTTATCATATTCTTCCCAATCCATGTTTGGAAATCAAATGCATCCTTTGGATGGCTTGAGTTGAAATGAAGATTTGTGGGACACATTCTATTATACCCAATCTTTACTGTATAGGACTCCGATTTGTTTACAATCCAAACTAGTTTGTCTGCTCTTGGTGCCCAACTAATAGATATGGAAAGAATCTCTTTCACTATATGCTCTTAGAATAGGTTAATAAGCTTCTGTTCATTCCACTATCTTGTATCCTAAATAATTAGTTCTACCACTATCTGAGGGTCTTCTTTGTTTGCTAACCCACTAATCAATCCAATTGATAACCATTTATTTTCGCAAATAATGATTGTTGTTCCATCTCCCATAGACTATTTAACTAGAGGGTAAATTGCATCTTTGTCTATGAGCAAACTTTGCCTAATCCATGAAGGACGAGACTCCTTTTCTACTCTCCAGAGGTCACCCCTAGGGAAATAGATACTTTTCAAAACTTGGCTCCATAAGGCTCAAGGGGATTGTGAGGGCCTCCATGCCCACCTATCCAACATGACTTTATTAAAGGTAATAAGATCTTTAAAGCCCAATCCTCCGCAGCCTTTCCTAGTTTTCAAAATTTCCCATTTCTTCCAATGTGTACTATCTTTAAACTCATTTTGTCTCCACCCAAAGGATGCAATTTTCTATTCAAATGCTTTGCAGACTAAGATAGAGATCTTGAAAATTGACATTGCATAATGGGTGAGGCTTACACCATCGTTTTAATAAGAATTTCCTTGCTTCTATTTGACATTAATTCCTCCTTCTAGCTCTCTAGTTTCACCGTTTCCAAAATCTAGGCAAATAATTGTTTCTTCAATTGGGTCCAACTCAAGGGTATGCCTAGCTACTTTTTTGTCTTCTCAGTTCTCAACTTATGTGTTATATTCCTCCTTCAACTTATGTAGTTATATGCGTCATTTATTCAAATTAATGGCCTCACCCATCGCAAAGCAATATTGGTTTAGAATAGCAACCAAATTCTAAGATTCCCTACCTGTCTCGTTCATGGAAAAGGTAGCATCATTAGCAAAAAATGAATGAAAGAATGTAAGGCAAAACCTATTTGACTTGATTCATCCGATACTCTCATCCTTGATTGCTTTGTTCATAAGCCAGCAGAGGACATGGCCATGATAATGGAAAGGTATGGAGACAATGGATCTCCCTGCCTTATTCCACATGAAGGCTGAAAGTATTTTGAAGGTTCTTTATTCACTTTCAAATTGAAAGAAACAGTAAAGATGCATTGCACAACTAGAGATTCCATCTACTGCAAAAACCCATCTTTAACATGCCAGCTCTCAAGAAGGCTCATTTCCCTTTGTTGTAAGTTTTCTGCATATCAAGTTTTAATATCTACTTAAACTTCTTCCTTTTCCTTATCCTTAGTTGGCATAAGATCTCCTTAATAGTCAAAATGTTATCTTGAATTTGCTAGAACCTTTGAGATGATTTTATAAATAAAATTACAAAGACTAATGAGTCTAAGGCTGTGTTTGGGACCAACATTTAGAAGGGGTTTTGGGTGTCCAAAGCCCATTTGGGCAAATATTGAGTGTTTGGGAGAATTTTTGAAACTAGCCTTGAGGAAATGTTGGCCTTTCAAATGTTAAAAGCCCAATGCAGGTCCTCGGCTACCTTGGGTTTTCAGCATTTCCAAAAGGGGTGATCCACTGTTCATCTTCTTCAACCTCGGATCCTCAGATGTCGGCTGACGTGGTTGCGATGGGTTGGCAACAGGCTGGAGAGAGGTTAGTGTGGTCGCGGCTACCCCAGCAATCGTCACTAGCTAGTCACACGACCTTGGCGAGGCGGGTCGCCGCAACCTCTGTGAAGGGCTGCCTAAGGTTGCGTGACTAGGCAGCCCTTGCTAGGGGTCGCTCGACCCCAAGCGGCCCTCATCGGTGGTCGTTGGGGGTTGCCAGACCCCAAGCAGCCCTTGCTGGTGGTCTCCGGTGGCCATCTGAGGTCGTGCAACTTGAAACGTCGCCGGTGGTCGCTTGCCATTTGTTGGTCAACTATTTTTTTTTTCCTTTCTTTTAATCACAAAAGTCTTTTGTAAATGTAAATTTATTCAAATACTATTTTGCTCAAAGGTACTTAACAATGTATTTTTCGATTACAATTTACCAAACTCAATTTGCATTTGGAAAAACTCTTTTAATTTAAAGTCATTTATATTTTCCCAATGACTTTTCCTAAAAATCTAACCAAACGCAGCACGTTAGTACTTTTAGGATTTTGTACTTTTGAGGCTAATGAAATATGAGTTTTTGTTGAGCATGGGATCAAGAGTATTTGAGTCAAATAAACTTTTAATCATTAAGAGCACATTTGACTGATTATCTTCCCAGTGAAGATGATGAAATTGACTATTTAGCTCATGAGGCCCAGCAGCTTTCAGCCTTCCATTTAAAAAACAATTTCCGTCACTTCCTCCATTGAAATGGGACTTCACCCCGGTTTAGTGGTGGAGCCATCAGATAGAGAGTGAGAGAGCGAAGTTGAACTTGCAGTGCACGGCAGAGAAAATGCATTCAATTAAAGTGCTTCCGGTACGGTCAATGAAAAATATTCGGAGAGAGGTAAAAAAAGTCAAAAGTGCCTTTTGACCATTCAGAGGAGAGTGAATGCCACGCTCCACCCGGAGCAAGTTGCTTCTTGAATAAGGGAACGGTGGGGCCCCAAGAGAGGGGCTCTAAGAATCTGCGTTGGCCCTTGGAGGCCACGAAAGGCCCCCTGTCTGAAAATCAATCAGACGCGAGAGGAGGGACGGCAGGGTGCGTCGCACGCACGCGCGTGCGGCACGGACGGCACAGCGCGGCACCACACGAGATTCCGTCCTCTCTCTCTCTCTCTCTAAATGTCTCTCTCGCTCTCTCGCTCTCGTGGAAACGGAAAGGTCTCGGTATATTCGCGCGAATGAGGGGGGCGTCCAGCTCTCGATCTTCCATCGGTTGGACCGTTCTCTTTCCTTTTTTGGTCATTTATATCCCCACTCGATAGCTCGCGATGCGCGAAGGATTAAAGAATCTGAAAATCAGTTCTTATGAGGGTCAATTGGAGAAATCATCTTTCGGATTGATCTTCGGTGTTAATTTTGTTCGATGCATTTTATTTGTATTGGCTTAGTACATTATCCAACATGTGATTATCCATATCCAAAGTGAATTAATTGATTATTGAAATGAATAAGTGACACTAATGACACGCCATATAAACATCCACATATATATATCTTACTTTGCTCATCCCTAAATGATGGTAAAAGTGAAAATGTATTTATCTGTTATGTTTATCCTTAGGGTCACCTTAAGAGTATAGGTTTATGAACCTTTGCAATTACCAAGACAAGAGTGAGATAGAGAGGGGCACACACCTTGTGTGATTAGTCAAGAGTTCCAAGAAGATTAGGCTTTCGGACAAGATACATTGCAATTCAAATGTAAGATCGACTATGTGAAGATAAGCACTTGAATAATCATTCAATTCTTTAAGAGTTAATATTCTTTTATGGGTGTTTTGAATTGTGCTAGTTAACAAGATATTGTTATGTAGACTGAAATGTGCTATGTTCAAACTTGAGACCCTGGAGGTCGAACCTTTGCTAACCTTGATTCATGGTTAGCAATATTCGTGACGACGCTAGAGTGAGGGAGCTGAGTATGGGGAGTAGAGAGGAGGTTTCACATGCGGTGAATAACGGGGCTGGAGAGTGTTGAGCCAGGACATGCCATCGAAGATGATAGCTTGGAATAACAAAGTATCAGCAATGGTGGCCAAGTCGAGCGGTGGCGGTTGAGAGGGTGGGGGAATAGAGGAGGAGAAAAGAGGAAGGAATTTTAGAATTAGGGTTTTCTTTTGGGAGATGGGATAAAAGAGTAATATGGGCAATTTGGGAAGGGAAACACTAGTTTGGTAAACATGCAAGATGCAAGTTAAAATCTAGTAAATAAACGCAAGATGCAAAATGTAGATTTTCCAGAATTAGGATGCAAATCGATATATGATTTCAAAAGTGAGGAGGGTAATTGGTACTTTTCCAATTAATAAATAATGAAACGGAAATTCTTGGCAGGCGACCTCTATTCGATTCATGTGGTCGCATATTCTTTTCATACCTAAAGAACCAATCCCTTTCATTAACAGCTTAGATATTGACAATGAAGGAAAGGAATTTGCATATTCCTCACTGTCTGCTCACTATATTCTCACTATGTGCTCACCATATGCATATTCAACAGCATTCATGACAATGAACGAATCCCTTCCGTCTTGAACATATGCATATTCCTCGCTATATGCTCCCCTTATTGGGTATCATATTCCAACATTTTACATCCTAAGTGGAGAAACATGATTTCAATCAATTTAGAAACAAACACATGACAATTATATTTATCTTTTGAAAATTCAATATACGTATACGTGTCATAGTATTTACAATTGCATCGATTTAATATGAATAGGGTGTGATCGCATTTATCTAATATGAGTCAAGCGCATGTAGCAATGAAAGTGATGAAAGTGGTGGTGACTCGGACCTTGTCCCCAAGACGCAATAAGAAAGCACACGACAAGAATAATGGATGCCACCACACTTGAACATATTTCCAGGTTAGCCCTAATCTGGATTATCTTCTCAGGGAAATAATCACAATTAGGTTAGAGAGAGAGAAGAGAGAGAGAGAGAGAGAGTCTTTGATCTTATCTGAAGTTAATGCGGGGGCGAGCGGCGTGACGTCACCGCCAGCCCATAGGGACGCGACGAAAAGCGAATCCCACCTTCGCCCCTCGAATATTCAACACCTTCCCTCCCTCTCCCTCTCTCTCTCTTTCTCTCTCTTCTCTTTCCTTCTATTCATTTTCACACCCAAGCGCAAGCATCCTCTCTCTCTCTCCCTCTGTCTTTCCTATAAAACCTCATCCGAGATTCATCCTTACGCGACGCCTCGACCACGACCACGACCCCGACTCAAATCCTTTCCCAATTGTTCATCTCGTTTCGTCTCGCCTTCGCCTCTCCCCGAACGATCGAAACTAGAAGGAGATATAAAAGGAGAGAGAAGACAAGAGGGCGCCACCCCAAGGGGACCCAAGAAATTATTCCTGGACATATTCCTCGGGCTCGCGTCACACAGCTCAACAAAGTCCCTAGTTCCGGATCATTCTATGCTCTCCTCCCCCTTCACGCGCTATCGTATCCCTTCTCGCAGGCTATAAGGATCCGCCATCGCTGCTCCACGGTCACCCGCCTCTCTAGTCGAGGAAGGAGGAGGAGGAAAGGAGGGAGAGTTGGAAGTGGGGGAAGAAGAAGAAAATGGAATACCCAGAGGGAACGAGGAGTTATGTGGAAGCGTTGGAGGAAGAGAGGCGCAAAATCCAGGTCTTTGAGCGGGAGCTCCCCCTCTGCTTGGAGCTAGTGATCCAAGGTACGTTATTTTTCCCTTCTTCTTACTTTTGAAGAAGCGTGGATGTGGATTCGATCTGCGTTTAGGTTTCTGTTGATCAAATTGATGAAAGAAATAAAGGGCTGCGGTTCTTTTTCTTCTTCTGGGATTGCAGCGATCGAGAGCTGCAAGCAGCAGCTGTCGGTGCAGGGGCAGTCGTCGGAGTGCAATTCCGTGCAGACGTCCATGGACGGTGGTCGTGTCCTGGAGGTATTCATCCCTCTGAAGGGTCCGTATTCTGGGGATGATGATGAAGATGATGCTTGTGAGGAGGAGGATGACGGCGACGGCGACGGCGACGTGCACCATTCCTCACGCGACGATAAGAGCGGAGATGATAATGCGATGGAGAAATCGGACTGGCTCCGATCCGCGCAGCTGTGGAACCCGAACCCAGATCCCATTCCGCATAGAGAGGTATCCCTTGATTTCATCTTCTCCTCCTTCTCCGTCTTCTCCATTTGAGGATGTAAGAGGAGGAATAGGAATTAGGATTTGCCTTTTCGTTTTCTATCCTGAAATTCTCTTTTGGCCGGTAATGGGGTCAAAAGTCGTTCCGCTTTCTGATATAATCTAGGATTTCTCCTTTTTCTGCTCACCTCAATCAGAAGGACCTCAACGCATCCCAGGATATCTAACTTTATGTCAAGACTCGCATTTCATGCACAGCGTGCTTTACTTAGAATGAAATGAGTTTTTAATTTTCATTTCTTTTCTGCCCTTTGTTTCTTTAGGTTCAGGATCCGCCTCCTCCTCCGCCACCGTCGAAAGAAGTCGCCGCGGTAGCGAACGACCTGAAAAGCCATGAAAGTGGTGCTTTTCGCCCATTTCAAATTGGCAAAAATAATAGTACCAAGAAGAAGCAGCCGCCCGGCCGAGCTGCACCACCTGCGCCCGGAGCTGCACCACCTGCGCCCGATGCTGCCGCCTGCTCGACGGCAGAGACGGCCAGCGGCGGGACCAGCAGGCAGGCCGCCCAACGGAAGCAGCGGCGGTGCTGGTCAACGGAGTTGCACCGGGGATTCTTGCACGCTCTTCAACAGCTTGGGGGTCCGGATGGTCTGTGTCCGTTTCTGGAAATAAGTCCTGTTTGTTATCTTCCTCGTTATCTGACATGGGATTAGGTGCTTACTCGATACTCCTTTCTGCAGTTGCGACTCCTAAGCAAATCAGGGAAGTGATGAAGGTCGATGGCCTCACAAATGATGAAGTTAAAAGCCATTTACAGGTTGATTTATCACTCAATCTTCTTTCTTTTGTGGATTTCGTTGTGAAAATTCGTTGAATGTGCTGTATTCCAATATAAAGTCGGGACAGGTCAAATATGTCACCCAGATGCGATCTTTTACCCGAATTAGATGAAAGATCATATCAAAAATGAAATATCTACAACCACGATTGTCTTGGCTTGTTAGGCAGGTTTTAGATTCCACATTATGTTGTCTAAATCAGAAGGAAAAATATCGGCATTTGGTGTCAAGAACTAGGTCTAGATTCATGGAATCGCAAGAGTAACCATGGTCAGTACGTTAGCCTATCTTTATGGATTTTAGTGGAGTTCTATGTTTAGTCTTGTCACGTAACATATGCCCTGAAGCAATAGCTTCTATGTTCTCAACAGATGAAAGCCGGAAAATCAATTTGAATACGCTTTTGTTGTGTTCATTGCTTTCAGAAATACCGATTGCACGCAAGAAGACCGAGCCCGAGCCCCAATGGCCACAACAACGCCAATGCTCAAGCGCCACAGTTCCTTGTCGTGGGCGGAATATGGATGCAGCCGCCGGGTTTCCCAGCAGTGGCCACCGGGAATCTGCCCATTGAAGCGGCCTCCAACCGGGTTTATGCACCGGTCACGATGCTTCCGCAGCCACTTGCGCCGTCGCACAAGGAATGCGGATTTGTCACTTCAGAAGAGCGAGGCAGTCAGAGCGAAGTTGGTGTTGATCATTTCAATAATTCCTCATCGACAACATCGTCGTCCACACATATGACAGTCGATCTTTGAGTCGTACAGGGCGTGAGTCATGCTGAAATTTTGTAACGGGATCATATACAAAATAAAAAATAAGAGAACATTTTGATACTCCATGCACGCAGTGCAGTTCGAGACTTGCTCAAAATTGAGATTAAAGTCATTTTGATACTTTAGAGAACTTATTCCGATACTTTCTTCTTAAAAAAGCTCAAAGCAGCCAAGGCAAATCAAGCTTTCCAAAGTACAATAACCTAAAGAACTTGTCCAAAATTCAGTCAAATAGGTCAAGAAATTGGTGTAAGCAAGTTACTTGCAGAACCGATGTGCTTCAATGGCGAAAATGCAATGCCCAATGGACTTCATGGGACACTAGAATGTCACTCTTTGCGAAACATCGTCTTGATAGATACTGCATGCTCATTTACAAGACATTAAAGGTGTATATTGTACGGCCAATCTACGCAAACATATTGATTTTCATCCAATTTCTCTTCTTTAGTCGACTAATTCTCACAGGATATGACCGTTCTCCTATTCCACGCATACTGTGTAATTCCACGAGACACACAGGTCCGTGTTCCTTGGACAAACCTCAAAGGGAGATTGCTTTAGTTTGACTAATTGATCCCAGGTGTCAAGCCAAGACAGACAAGCACATTTGTGTCTAAATTACTTGACGTCAACATGAAAGGCAGCTAATTCATGGGAGAGAGAGCCACCAATCGAAAGCAATACACCACTCCAGATAATTTTGGCCTCTATCTCGGGTTTCAACTGGAGTACAGTGAGCACTCAACGTCGGAATAGTTGAGAAAGCACATCGGATATTCCTTTTGGCGCAAAATTTGGGGGAGGAAACCTCGAATGGATAGTTTATGCATTGATGTTGACACAAAGGCACAAGGCAAAAGGGGCTCGACCTATTAGTTTTCTCAGAGTTGGGGTCGAAGGTTCCGACCATAGAAGCGGCGACACTTAGCTGTGTACTTCGTGGTTCTAGTTCAATAATTGGCTGAATATTCCAGATACCGAGGCATATCTTTTGCCCTAGGCATATCTTTTGCCCTAAAACATTTTGAATGTGCTCCTAACCTATTCAGTGGGTACCTCCAAAGAGATATACCTCATATGCTTTGGAATATCTCGATGCCATGCTCTAAAATATTTGTTCAATTCAAAACTTCGACGACTCGAATTGGATTGGTGGAACACGTCGTGTACCTTGTCGTGGGGAATCGCAAAATGCTGGATTTTTGCACTATGGAATTGCCCGATTGGTGATTCGTTCTAGAGTCAAGCAAGCCAGAGAATTCTCATGACATTGGATACAATGTTGACTCATAACTGCATTCCAGCTCCTTTATTTAAGTGGAACAAGCATTATGAACAAACTTACTAGAGCAGCTCATTATCATCAGTTCTTTTCCAAGTGTCCGAGAGCAGAGCACAAATAATTGGTTTATCTAAACATCCGACATGTTCTAGTGAAATCACTCTATAAACGAAATTTACTAAAAACATTTTGGTACCTTTAGCGTTTCTCTTTCACTCTCGATTTGTCCTGATCCCCAATCTTCGCAGGAGCATCACCTTTGATTCACCTTCTTTGTTACCCATCTCCATTGCAGAAATTATTCTTATTCGGAAATGGAAAGTTGGAGTCTTGAAGATCTCATCCCGCTTATCCTAATATATTGAAAAGGAATTTCTTGTTTAAAACCTTTCAATATGGTTACTGGCTTGATCAAAAACTCCATCCGAATAATTCGGATGCGATAAAAACATCAACAATCTTAATTTTTCGCTTCCCATAGTCGAGCAATTGCGCTGATAACTTTTCCTTAGAAAATATTCTTAATTGACGTAGAAAATCTGCCCATTTTCCTTGCACGGTGAGAGTTGAGACTAGAACTTCCACTAAAGGAAATTTTGCAACTGTAGCAAAATCATGACAATTAATTTTTGCATTTGTATAAGGATATTAGGGATCAACTTAAGTACTAAAAGCAGCTCTGAAGCATGTTTACAAACCAAACTCCCTCCCCCAACTCTTTTTGTCAACAATTGAACACTAAAACTCTTCAAGTACTAATTAATTTCTATAGAGTAAACACACGGATTGTTTGGAATGACTTACACTTTTGACTTTTCATTGTAAACCTTCACCGCACACGCACTTTGGAGATGAATGCTTTGTTGTGCAATGTTAGAAATGATTCTATGCGCGACCAGGTGGGTATTTCAGAAAATCGAAGATAATAGAGAGGAATTTCTGTTATAATAGAGAGGAATTTCTGTTCGATGTGGTTCGGCCATGTTGAAGAAAGATCTTAAGATGCCCCCATGATCAAGGCGTGTGATAGAAAAGGTTGCAAAACGATAGTTTGAAGGGTTACAGAAGAACGTGGAAAGAAATGACAAGAAAAATTATGGTGTAATTAAAGTTTACTGAGTATCTAATACAAGATCAAGTACAATGGGGTAATATATTGTTTATTGCCTAGTTGGAATAAGACTTGGTTTGTTGTTATAGTTATCATGTTACTATTGATAAATAGACACGGGGAATCAAGTGATCTTTAATCTAGAGAGAGAGAGAGAGAGAGAGAGAGAGAGAGTACTCCCTTAACATATGCAGTACAAGATAGCACCATATTTCAAAAGAGAGAGAGAGAGAGTACTCCCTTAACATATGCAGTACAAGATAGCACCATATTTCAAAATTTCAACATGGTAATTGTTAGGTTGAACAAACTTAATAAAGTTAGCACCTCTTGGCTGGGAGTTTAGGGGCTTTCAGCATAGGAACTTGATGTCATTTGTTTCAAAATCCCACTAAGATCTGGGTCACTTGGCAAGCTTTACTGTTGGGACTTAACTGATTTATGAAACTTATAACTATTCCATGAATCTCTAGTTAACTAAACCTCTGCGCTTGAACCCATGGATTATTAGAGAAAATATTTAACATTAACATAGGAAATGAGAAAAACTTGAAGAGTTTCTTGGGATCATATCTCATGTAAAAGCGGTTATATCTCTAAATGAAATCTATATTCTGAAAACTACATGAACCAAAACCTTAACCATTGTAAACATAAATAAACAAAAACGATAAAAATATCCATGGTCATGTCTAAATATACATAATATTCAATTTTACGGCAGCCAATCTTGTCGCTCTTTGTAACCCTAATCCCGCGTGCAAAGACCATTGGCGACTCGCTAGACATCTAAACAAATCGATCCCTTGTTAGATTAAATAACTTTTGACTCCTTTTTTTTTTAATACTAAAACTCTATCGCCACTTACCATATGGATCAATTCTAAGAAAGAATGTTCACCTCCCTGACATTGCCCCCAATAAATTATTGCATTTCCTGCGAATCCCAGATGATCTTTGGACACGAGAAGATAGAGATCGATCCCGTGGATCGAGAAGATAGACATTGAGTAGAGAGAGAGAGAGGAAACGTTACGAAAGGAGACTAGAAGCATAAAGCGACCCTTCAGTATATCCAAAGGCCAGACATGGAACCCCTCGCGGAAGGGGAAGTCCAGTCTCGCTGCGGTTGCACTGAATTGGAAGAGTCGAGCACCCAAACTTTCACGAAGACTAAGAGACGATCTTCTCTCGATCTTCTCTCTCGTATCAGAGAGTGAAGATCCGGTCCACGCGCCAATGTATTTTAATTTCAGTGCGTGAAGGATGCATGCATCGTTATAAAAACAAAAAATCTGCAAGGTGATGAAAGTTTAATTTAGGACAGCAAGATAGTCAATTAAGACTCATTCTATAGATCATGTGATAGATAAAGCCAATTAAAATGTAGAATTTATAAAAATATGGTGATGAAAGTTTAATTCACGATAGCAAGATAGTCGACCGAGACTCGTTCTATAGATCATGTGATAGATTAAGCAAATTAAAATGTAGAATTTATAATAAAAAAAACATTTGCATGGTTTTGACGGGGCCGGTGAGGGTCCAATGTGAGTAATGTTTAATTCTTCGTTGTATTTGGACTTGAATATCTAGATATTGATTTTTCTACCCTCGGAGAAATCAGGCACAAAAGAAAACCCACTGTCAAACCAATTTTCGAATCCCACCAATTTTCCAGATATTTGCTTGTTCTTTTGAATTATAGCGTGGAACTCCATCTCGTTAGGATACAAACTCCACGTGGGATGTGATCCTGGAGGCTCCATTCGTGTCTTTTCAGGACATATCGCGATCGAGAGCTTCGTACATGTTTTTTGATTTCTTCTATAACATGTGCTCTCTCGTCCCAAATTGGCTAAACACGCGTATGCATCTAACCGACGAATTGGATGACAGCAGGAAGCGGGAAAATTAAAAACCAAGTCCGGTTCGACACGTCAATGCATGTTTATCTGGTGAAGAAAATGCGACATGCACGAATATTCGGAGAATAGTCAAACGTCCCACGACGCTTCGGGGTCTTCGATCGCATGAGAGACAAGAGGCAGACATGTCCAGCCCCAGCTGGATAATTAAAATGGGACGTGGCGTGGAACGATTCGTCTCTATAGATTTGTATATATCTGTATATATGTATAGATATCATTCCATTTAAGTTGGTCATCTGAAAAAGGCAAAAAAGAAAGGAAATTGGATCGAGGACAGAAAACATTTGAAGGGGCTGAACGGAGGTACGTGTCCTGTCGTCAACTGAACCGAGGTCACAATCGATAGACCATGATGCTTATTCGACGTTTGCGCAGGGACAAGCAACAAAGCAAGCAATCCAAAGCTATAACTAGGAACACAAATTTTGTGTAATTCATCTACAAGCAATCCAAGGCTATAACTAGGGACACGAATTTTGTGCTATTCATCTAGTCAAACCAATTCTCTTTGCGAGAGAGATAATGAAATGCCGCTATGATATTGTTGGCATTTGTTGCTATGTTGACATCATGGTACCTACGAAAAAAAAAAGAAGATTTAAAACACTTGATAAAAAATTGTTAGCACCGGCTATACTATGTAGGACGATCGACATTTATATCAGCAATTCCTTGCCTCAATTGGCCGAAATACAAAATTGATATTAATATAAAAATGTTTAGAATTAAATTGATCGAATTAAAAAGTTTAGCAATGAATTGATATCGATGTTATAGGTTTATGACTTTTTCAATACTTTTCCCCATAATTAAGCTCTAAAACAAAACTGAGAACTATTTGTTTCATATAAGGAGTGAAAAAAAATTATGGATTATTACTAATTATTCTAAAAGTTTCTTAAAAAATAAATATTCTAACATTCCCTCTAACAAGCAAGCTGGACTTTTTTACCCCAAGACTCAACGTGGAAATATGTAAAAAGGGAGGCGAATATATGTCAAGATTTGAACTCTGTCCTATTGCATTGATGTCTTAAAATTCTTTGTGAGATCATCACCAAGCCAACCATCCACAATATTAACCTAGTAGATGTATGCATGGCTTATTCAAATGGGGTGCTTCTTAATCCATCCCAAATTTCAAAGAAAGTGGGCAAGTATTCTTAATCTGACGGCATACTTAGGCCAAACATTAACCTAGTAGATTAATGCATGGCTTATTCAAATGGAGTGCTTCTTAATCTATCCCTTACTTCGAAGAAAGTGGGGAAGTATTCTTTATCCAACCGCATACTTAGGCCAAACATTAACCTGGTAGATGAATGCGTGGCTTAGTCAAACATGGTGCTTCTTAATCTATCCCTTATTTCGAAGAAAGTGGGATAGTATTCTTAATCTGACCACACTTAAGGAAAAAATAACTTGGTAGATGAATGCATGAGGTGCTTCTTAATCCATCCCTTATTTAGAAGAAAGTGGAGAAGGATTCTTAATCTGACCGCATACTTAGGCCAGGTTCGTGCAACACTCATGGCCAAGTGCAACACTAATTACTTTAATCCCCAAATGAACTTAGACTAGAAAAGGCGGTCGATGCATGTGGTCACGTAGGTAGGATTCGAGCGGTCACAATTTGGTAATGTCCCAATCTCCGCTTTTTCAAATCAAACAAAGCACTCAGACGGGATGCTAACGAAACGCGTGATAACAAGAATGACGATAACTAACACTCGCACAAACGCGGTTCGGTTGGGGAAGAATCCGCGAATCGTGAATGCATCAATTAAAGAAAGTCCAGGCAAAGCGAGGGGCGACGGCAAGCAGCATCAAATAGGATGATTTTAAACGTGGTATTACTAAGAGGGCGGCAATATTCAAAGCTCAATAAGCAAAGGTCACATTACTTGATAAGTCAATTTGGCGAACTGATCTCGATACACTCGAACATTATTCAAATATACTCAGTCTATCCGAGAAAATCGTGGAGAAGAAAAAGGCAGAGTGGTACCTGGCATCTCGGCCCATATTATGTTAAGATTTTGACGTTGAGCTCAATGATGTTGGCCCAGCACTTCATAGCAGACAAAAAAAGTCTGAGATAAACTAAAGAGTTTGACATTGAGCTCAATGATGTTGGCCCAGCACTTCATAGCGGACAAAAAAAGTCTGAGATAAACTAAAGAGTTTTGACATTGAGCTCAATGATGTTGGCCCAGCAGTTCATAGCAGACAAAAAAAAGTCTTGAGATAAACTACACGATACGAGAAACTGGACTACATCGTGAACATAATGTATGAAGTTTTGCTTTTGTTTGGAATGGTTTAGAAGGGAAAACAGCTTATGCGATATGCAATTCAAACGACCGATATGATGATCTAATTATAAAGTTTCAGATGTAAAATTGTTAGCTCCTTCAGAGACTAACAAAATGCAGGATATTTGAAGGTTATCACGGCTTAAGTGCCAGTGGTCAACGAGTGGGATTGAACTGCATGCCAAGCTGAGAACTCAGAAGAAGATAGTAATGATCCAGGGATCCCAACAGGACTTAAGAGTGTTAAACTGTAGATGAGAAAGGCAATGGAAAATGGAAATGTAATTACATCTCCTATCGATGTATACCCGATCGAGCACTTCGTTTACATAGAAGCCCCTGGAACCATCCAGACTTTGATAGGATGAGTACCAAACTGAGAGTACTTTTGAAACAGATCAAGATACGAGGTGCTGGAAATATTCTGTCTAATATATACATAGGACATATTCGGGTATCCCAAAGAAAACCATTACAGGATTACATGTACAAGCCTGAGAATGAGTTTCTCCAACGAGACGGCTGCATTGATAAACTCTGCTCACAGTGCAGCTGCATGATGGTTGGAACTGTAAATAAATGTTGGCTGCATAACACACGCTTCAAAACGATAGCAAGTCAAGGTTATATCTCAAGGGGTACTCCAGGAGTAGGTTGCAGCACTTGAGCATCCGGTATTTCCTTAGACAAGAGCTCCTGCAGAGCGATTATCATTTAGCTGACAATGTTGAATCTCATTGCAAAGTAACAAGCATTCACAATCTGTTATGGTGTAGTCTACTTAAAGGGGAGGATAATATGAAAACAACTGCGTAGTTTTTGGCTCAAATAACAGCAATTAGAGGCATGGTGGCAGACTATAGAGTGTGCTTCTTGTTGTAGACAAAACACGTGTAACAATATTGGTCAAACGGCGGGTAATGCTGCAACTCAGCATGAGGTTAACTTGACCACTCGTCAGTTGTGATAAGATCTGATCGCCCTGATCTAGAAGCTCAGAAACAGTTTCAAGTAATCATACTACTTACTACCGAGATAAGGTTATAATGGAGTATAAACAATTAGAAGAACTTGAGAATGCATGCCACCTGTTCCATGATGACGCCTCACAGGGGACAAGGGAGAACGCTAATATTTAATGTGAGAAAAATAAGTGGTACTTTTTGAGTATTCAACGATCATATGCAATTAATTTGGAAGTGGAAGTTTGCATGGCACTGATTCCAATTGTTTTTCTATGGCAAAACATAGTAAGAAGGCATGGAGAAAATCCTACATTTCCCTAGAAAGTATGTACCAAAAGCATTTGCTAAGCAATGTGTCTAAGATTCTGTTCATAGTTTCATTAAGAACCACTGCATCCTGAGTCCCACGTTCTTAGGAACTAACTATATATTTCAGTGTATACAGCCATGTTATCTCGCGAGAAATTTAGTAGATATTTAGCAACTCTAAATTTACTTTAACATTTGAAGCTCCTCTGTATTCATCCATGTAGAACTTACCACAAACAGGGAAAAGAGACTGAAACTCATGGCTGATCGCATCACCTCAGTACTTGACAATCACCATAGACATGGATGATCACTATACAAAGAAAGTGGCGCACTATATATTCCTCGAGAAATATCAGGAAGGTCTGGCTCCCTTATGAATTAAAAATTTGGCACACAATTCCAGTAGTAAAATAAAAGGTTTCATCTTTGCATAATATCAAAGTCAATCTCCCTAATACTTTTCCTAGTAATTTGCACCATTTCTGCAGTGAGGATCACAAACCTTAAACGATTCTATCGTTCCTTCAGCCTGGATTATACTAGCAAGAAATCCCGTGCTGTCGAGGTCTCCATTCTTCATTGGGACAACATACCTGCATGTAAAAGAAAGTTATTTTCATACATACTTACTGAAAGTATGCTTCCCAAAAATTCTGAAAGAGTCAAGGGAAATATGCTATACTTGGCCTGCAGCAGCTTAGCAAGTTGAACAGCATCCTCTTGCCCTGAGACCAAGGTAAAATTTGGAAGAAGCTGCTTAATAACTGGTGTAATAATAATATCAGCCCGTTCTTTCTCCAGCAAACTCTTGTTATAAACACAGTGGGGTTCATAGTAAAGACTTAATTGTCCTGGTAGAGATACGAGATACCTGAAGTATGAAGCCAATGAGAGAGACAGAGAGAGAGAGCTTAATCACAAACACGACAGATAAATGCATTTTCATTGACTAACAGCACAATAGATGAGATCACTTATAGGAGGGAAACTGTCTAGAGTCATAATTTACAGCAGAATTAGAGATTGAAATTTATACCCATTCTCAGGTCTTTGCCAAGGAGGACCTAAAACTGGTCCTGGAGTGGCCTGAATTCTGACGTTTGGACCTGTTCTTGCTTCCACTTCACAGCTTTGGCCAGGTTCTAAATAGGTGACCTGAAATATTCTGAAACTAAGTTGGGGACTAAACAAGGCAAAACCACATAGCAGAGGCATTGAGGATTGTCTAAGTTGTCAGCTTAGCAGGTTCTGGGATTCAGTTCTGAAAATCAAAGAAAAGTACATCACTCTAGTGATAGTTGACTCGATAGCTCTCTATGCCTAAAACCAACTGAGGAGCTAAATCAAGTGAAGCTAAAAGCACAACATGTGATACACTCACGGGAATCAAGTTCGTTTACACCTGATATCTTGAGCTTTTTAATGAGCTACCAGACTAGTTTTGCACACTGAGACGCAATGTAGATTATCAAGAGTATACTTTTAGCTTCCATAGATAAGAAAATGGCACACCATATACCAAGAGATGTGCTGTGATGCACTCTCACTTTAGTTATATGTGGTTTCCAGACAGTCTGAAGTGAAACTACTCGAGACTCTCATTCGCCAACATGTTAATAGTCTAAGCAAAGAGTGCTCCTCAATTACATAGTACGTGGCATCGAAGAAAAGGAACATTACATTACATAGGAACTAAAGAGAAGATCTGCTTGAGGTTGCCAAAGTACTCTTGAGAAACAAGCCCGTGAAATACAAATTATACTCACATTTCTGAAAAGGGGATCCAGTAAAGACTTGGCATTGGGAGTAGCAACCACTCTCAGATCTGGTTTCATCTCCGAAAGTGGCCTCAAGGTCTTCAAGTGGCAGTGATCATCCAGGCTTTGGGTGATCAACAAGTAATCAACATCAGGAAGATCGCTGAGCTGAACCCAAACGCAAACATAGCGAAACAAAATCCCCAAAGTCAACCCAAGAATCACATCAAACAAAGCAAGGATGTGAACTGACGCAAAAGCAAAGAGACCTGGAAATTCTTCAAGAATTTCTTGGCAGCATCGTAGAGCAAGGGGATGCCAAAGTCCAAGTTACCCACCAAGATTGGATCAACCAAAAGCCTCAATCCACCCACATCCCAAAGCCAACTGTTCCCCTACACATATCGAGAAGTCAACACACGCTCACCGACATGTCCAAAGCTAGCAACTTCCGGCGAAACGCGGATCAAGAAACAGAGTACCGCGAGACCCACCTCCAAGTAAGTGAGTTCATAGAAACCGGAGGTGGCAGAGCTCGTTTCGACCGCGCTTCCTTCCGAAACGACACAGGGAACAAGGCCGTCCGACCTACGAACGAGAACGCTCCATCATTTCGCCCCATTATACAGACACAGGGAAACAAGAGAATGGACGAAAAAGACCTGCGGGTGGAGAGCTTGAGCGCGCCCGAGTCGAAGCAGCTGGAGCCCTTGCTGATCGACACCGACTGGGCAGGCTGTGCTGGGGACAAAGACGGCGACTTGGCGGGGAGTTTGCAAGAGAAGCGGAGGGAAGTGCAGGGGACAGCCATTCGTTCTCTTCCTCTCCAGCGCTTCACCTACCTCGAAGTTCCCATCTAAAAAGCTCCGCGCGCGAAATGGAATTTGTCGGCCACACAAAAAGAAGAGAGAGAGGAAAGGACGGAGGGTAAAGGTAATCGCCACTTGGCCAAACACAGTCCTGTAACGTCGCCTGCGTTGCTGCTGCGAGCGCTCCGACCGGTCGTCGCCGGGTCGTTTCGTCACTTCCGTGCGTTCGTTCTTCGCCTTCATTCGTTACGATTTGTCACGGACCTTTGATTAATGCCAATCAGTACATCATGTGATAAATTTGTTTTATATTAATTTTTTAATATAAAAAATCTCCAACTAATATACTTATCAAAAACTCAAAACTTGTATATTTATAACAAATTTACCTTGTTTAATTTTTGTTAAATTATATTAGTGCCACGAAAAACAATAATCAAGTATATGTAACAAACAAAGAGTAGAATCTCAAATCGATAAACCCATCATCAACTGTCATGTATTATCCAATTCAGTAATTTAACAAAAAATAACGAAAAATAAATTTACCACGGATGTATCAATTTATGATTTTTAATGATCAAAAAAATTAACTTAATATCAATTTGAGATTTTTGTTAATATTAATCTTAAGAAATTCAATCAGAGTCACTTTGACAACCGACAGTGTTAACCCCAAATCTCATATGCTCAACATGTGAGGCCAACTGCGTGAAGGTACCATATATAAAATTCGTAGCTTGTCACACTCTCATAGCCAATTTTTCACCTTAGACATCCTTGATTTATCATTACAAATGCAAGAGACATTTCTTCGAGTTCTTCTCACCCTCTGTGCACATTCGCACGGTTTCTTCTCCTTCTGTTTTATCTGTCGATCTCACTCCAGAAAAACACTCAAGAGAGAAGAAACCGATCACCTGTAACCAAGGGCAGACAACCAATCGCCCTGTTAGTTGACATGCATTCGAATTCCTGCAAGTAGGGAATGCACAGCAGAGATATCTGGCTTTTGAAAAAGAACTGAGAGATCATGTAAGATGACCCACAAAATCTTCAATCCCCATCGTTCATTCTGCACATCAAAACAATCTTTTTTTCTCCCTAAAAGGACGTATTGAATGTACAAGAATCCTTTCACAGTTGTCTCTGTACTCTACAATTTGAAAACGAGAGGTGTCTCGCATCTGGTGGGACGGTAAGGTATGATCTTCACGATTCGGCTACCCTGAGGCAACGGCAACTCATCACCTGAAGCGATCTTGTCATGCCAGACGAACTCATTCTCGCTCTCCAACTTCCTCAGAGCTTCAGCAGCGTCATCGATTTCTTTCTTGATGATGTCCTTCCATGACTCTTCCCCGGGAATTCTCTTTCTTGCATTGGTCAAGGCTTCACAGAGAACTCCAATGGCAACCCCAACTTGGCCAGCAGTTTTCAGCTCTTCTGCAAGGTACTTTTGGCTTCTTAGCTCATGCAAAGCTTTGCAAGATGAGATATATTCCTGAGTGAACCATTAAAAGCATCTTAAAGAATGCACACCATACTTCTACTAATGGAGTGTTCGTGCATGTTCAATAAAGTTGCACTTGGCAAAATCAAGTCTAAGGCGAAAACTTAAAGTCGATGACTGGTATAACTCGCTTCGACAACCAATGAACTATGACCTCCTATGCTAAAAATAAATAAATTATGAGCTCCAGGTTAAGTTAGTAATCAACGAAACTCACCAAGACCCAAATTTTCTGATGAAACAGAAGATAGCTATATGCTCCCATTGACAGCATTTTATCTCTTTCCATATGACTCCCATGATCACTAGTACATGGACATCATACAAATATAACTTCAAACAACTGCTTCAAAACAACTTTTTTTCTGTTACTGTAAAACTAATTACAGGTTCCCAAGTGTGAAGCAGGACACATAAAACCGACTACAGAACTATCAATATCATCTTCCAGCCAAAAAAGAAGGTACACTACTATCAGAATCTATATCCGCCAATTAAATTGGTCCTCAGTCAAAAAATATAAATGCCTTACATGAACTCGTGATCAACCAAATCCTAGAAATGTATTGACCTCATATATATCAGTTTACATAAAATAATGTTCACATGGATCAAGCCATTTCAGCTCTTTCAACCTTGTGAATGACATAAATGATTCAAACTAAATGCCTGGAATCATAAGAACATAGCGGGCCACAGCACCTGAATTGGCTACATCAAACTTAGTTTATTCTTACCATGTGATAAGAGTGCATGCAATAATTACCATCAATGATTCCTTATTCTTCATGACGTCTGCTGATGCTAGTAGTAACTTTATGAGCAAGTGTCGTAAAAGGATAAACATGGTAATATTTCCAAAGTTGAAGCCTAACATTACCAACTTCTGAAACAAAGTGCCTATGCTATGTGACCATACCAACATATATGAGTACCATCATGATACATCAATCTTACAATTCAATCCTATCCACAATTTGAATATAAATCAGACAAAAGCAAACACAGAGAATAAAATGTGCAAGTTGTATACTATGTACGTACCAAAAGATGAGCCGATATATCTTTGAGTTCACTAGTTCTTGGATGTAGCAAACTCATGGCTTCATCAAGAAACTCTGAAACGCCGCAATGCAACTTACCCAAAAGACCTGCAGTAGTTCTTTTCTCTTCAGCCTTCATTATGGTTACAATCTACATAAAGATGAACAGCCAAACATCAGACCAACAGATAAAGCGTGTTTAGAAAAGTTCCAGCAAATTAAAAACAATTCAACGCGTCTTAATGGACAATATCACACTTTTATAATAAAAAGTAGAGATTAGAGTTCAAGGTTTGAGACTAATCAATAAAGAAGTTGCAGAAACATGGACAAAACACTAACCTGGGCTTCAGCCAAACAAATCAGGCTCATAACAGTCGTAACAGAAAATGTAGCTTCAGGTGGCCCCTGAACAGAGTTTGCAGATTGTAATGAAGGCAGAACACCATGAGAGAGGTGATGGTAAACTCCAGCAGCTTCTCTGAAGAGGGTAGCAGAATGCACCAGATCTATATAAAAGATCAAAGTTAAAGTACAGTTATGCAAGGTGAAAACATTTCATGCAACTAAAACATCAGTGCCCACCTTCAGGCATTACTTCTAATGCCCTCTCACGAAGAATTGCACCATAAAGGAAGAGGTTCATTCCAAGCTCAAACCGAATGTCATTCACTTGGAAGTACTTTGGACCCATGAGATTCAGGAAAGGCAAAGTGCCGGTAAGAGCACTCGCCCACTGAATTCTAAGGTTTGAAATCCAACGAGCCATCTGGGTGTTGCTGCTAACCATGTCAACATGGAAAACTAAGTTCTCCAGCAAGGGTAGATACTGTTTCAACTTTTGGAGATCCTGAAGCAAGGTTAAATAAAAATTAAGCAGAATGAGATAGTTGCTAAGTGCTTCCACAGATTGATAGCACATACAGGACATATGCATGACTAAGAACCCCCTCAGAAAGCCATCATAGAACCCATCTTACTATCACTGGATATTTAAGCATATGGGACAAGCTCATTCAGGAAAAAAAAAAAAAAACAAATCCTCATCGTGTTCATTATAGAAGAAATTTGAAAATATATTGCAACCATCATCCTTGACAGAAAATCCCACCATTACATGTCCAGTATTGAAGCACAAGATAACAGTTCCTCAGTTTTCATAATCAATGACACTTTTCAGCCAGATCACCTGTTCATTATGAGAGGTAAGGCCCCCAGACATCTCCCTCGCAATGGCCTCTGTAATTGAGCTCGTAGCATTTATAGTTTCCTCAATGGCTCTCCGTTTAGAGCTCAGCTCTTTCAGTTGCTCCAATGTGCCACAGTCAAGAGCCGCAAAAACCTCTTCAAACACAATCTGCAGACATTGACATCAGCATCACCCACTTAGTGCTCTGACTATCTAGGTGTAACAGGCATTGAGAGATGATGCAAAACCATCGACATGCTGTTTTTTCCAGTCATTCCTTTCAGGATCAGTTGTGGTCTTACAAACTCTACCAAAGGTATGAACGAATCCGTTACTTCATATAAATGTGTAAAAGATGCTAGCCGCACTTAAAAGCCGAGTACTCTACCGTTGAGTTAGCAACCCAAAAAAAATTGGGATATGTAGATACAATAAGAATAAAATAAAGAAATCCATTGACACAAATTGTTCATGGGAGAAAATTGAGTTATTTGGGCCCTCCAGGATTAACAGGGCGAACTTCTAGTTTTCGAATACGAGATATCCACCCTAGTCACTATGGACGCATTTGCCCAATCAACACGTCTGCAGCAATCCGATCATTCAACGACAACAAAACATCCAGCCTAGTATGAAGCTTCTAGACGGATGAGAACTTTAGCTCGACTCTAGTGACACAACATCGCAATCCTTTCCGATGGCATGATCTCTCTACTCCTGATCATCGGTAACTCTTTTGCGGAAACAACCAATAGGTTTGAAACTCGAATTGCGCAGAACTACTAGAGGACGCCAAGAAATAAAGATGGCCAATACTCTCCCCAACTTGACGCAGATATTGAACGAACATCAATTCAAATTTGACGACGCAAAGAAACGGCACCCCCAACAACGTTCGCACCACGAAGGTCCATCCAATGAAGCAAAAACGAAAACCCAAAACGAAAAAATCCGAACTTGCGCGCAGATTCATGATTAGAGGAAAAACCACCTTCCTGGTCTTGAGCTTCGCCGGGTCCTGAAAGTGCAGCATCATCTTCGCCCACAACGCGCGCGCCCGCCCGCCCGCCCGCCTGCTCGACCCTGCTTCGACGACGATCGCGAAGCAGAATCAAGCCGCGCGCTCTCCCCGATCCGCTCCCGATCCACACGCGGGTTCGGAATCCCACACGGAAATGCGACGAAATCCGGTAGTCGCGAAGAAACCGGGGTCCCCGGCCTCGCCGTGAATTAGCCGAGAACGGGACGTTTGCGCAGCGGGACCCAGTGAGGAGCGCTGAATCGGACAGGAAATTATTATCTTTCGCGATCGGCAATTAAAGTAAGACTAAAAGTCGAGGAGGAACGGGAGCGTGGGTCGCTGTCAGCCAGCACGTCGGTCCGACTCGGTTTCGGAGTCAAGTAGCTTCTCTGCTAAGGACGCGAGTAAACAAAATGGAAGAGGCAGGGGCGCGGAAGGAGAGAGCGTGGGGGCCCGCCGTGGGCTCCCGCGGTTTCTCGGCTCTTCCTCCCATGATTGAGTTCGTCCGCGCTGGTTTTGGGCCCGGTCCGGCCTGTGTGTGCGTGCATGATTGAGCCTCCTGTGTGGGAAATTTAAACTGATGTTATCTCGGACGGTAGAAGTGAGCATGGATCCAAAGAAAAACCAAAAACTAAATTGACCGACTGTAGGAATCGGTCTGATTCCCCAAAAAAAAAAAAAAAAAATGGTTTTGTGAAGTTCGATAATTGAAAACCGAACCTAGGGTTGACTTTAGGCGGTGCGTAGCGCAACGTTTTTTTTTTGTTCTTTTACTCCTCGAAATAGAAAAAAGAACAGAAATCTATTTGGTAATGTTAATTATTTTTTATCCCTCGGTGAAAAGTAGTCGGAGAATAGATTTGAAACAAAAACAAGAAATATTCGAGTTCCCGGAAACAGTTTCTATAAATAAGTCTACTTGTCGTTGCCATTGATTGTCGCCCGATGACTAGCTTAGAGGAGAAAGAAGAAGACATGAAAAAAAGAAAAGAAAAAGAAAAATCTCAAATAAATTATTAAAAAATTAATAGAAATTTTATGTCATTAAAAATCTTGTAGGTCGTACTAAACGCATTCTTATTCCTTTTCTATTCCAAGAATAGAAATTTTATATAGTTACCAAATGCGTTGTTTTACTTAGTGGTTAATACCCTGAGAAATACTAAACTGGTACAACTGTGACAAATTTACCTCATACTATTAAACCCTAAACTGGTATACCGTTGACAAATTTATCTCACACTGGTACATTTGTGACAAATTTACCCTCGTTTAGTTTTTGTTAAATTTTATTGTCAAATTATTAAGTTAAATAACACGTAACAGTTAACTAGTATACCAATTTGGGATTTTACGCTCCGTTTGTCACAGTTTGCAATTTTCGTGATTTTTTTGTGGTAATAATCCAATTTAGCGAAGGGTATATTTGTCACAAAAAATTTACCAGTTTTGGATTTTTTACGGTCGAATAAATTAGTTTAGGGTAAATTTGTCATAAATGTACCAGTTTAGGTTTTTTTTTTATGGTCAGTTGAGGTAAATTTGTCACAGGTAACCAGTTTGGGATTTTTCATGGTTAAAAAAATAGTTTGGGGTAAATTTGTCACAAGTGTACCAATTTGGGGTTTTTCAGGGTATTAACCCTTTACTTAAAACTGTTCAATGGAATAAAAAAGAAAAATAACCATTTGTTAAAAGAAATTATTCTCAAAAACAAAAATGTTACCACCAAACGCACCCTTAAATTCTCATTTTACTATTGCTAACAATAAAAATGCCGCCTCCTTTTTTAGATCTTGATAAGAAGGTTAGTTGAAGTGAAATGAATATATGTGGTGAGGTTTTCTAGAAGTTGTTTTAGTTTAATTAATAGTATTTTTAATTTAAAACTATTATTAAGTGATTAATTATGTTTGTTATTTCTTTTGATTTCATGTGGATAGTATTTAAACCATTTTTTTAATGGATGATAGAAGACTTAGGGTACATTTGATAACCTTTCTGTTTTCAAGAACAATTTCTTTTCCAAAATAATTTTTTTCTATTTCTATTCCTCATAACAGTTTATGATTAAAAAATACATTTGATAATTGCACAAAATTTCTATTCCCGAAATAGAAAAAGAACATAAATGCGTTTAGTTCAACCCTCAAATTTTTTTGTAACATAGAATTTCTTTTAATTTTTTAATATATTTTTTTATTTTTTTACTCTTCTTCTTCCTCCTCTAACCCGACGATGGTCAACGATCAACGAAAGACGAGAGCCGACAAGGTCGCCAACCCCTAGCGAGGCCTAACCTCGCCTAGCCATCGGCAAGATAGGCTTTGCAAGGCCACAGCAAGGCCCAACCTCGCCCAGCCACGATGAGATCGAACCTCCCCAATGGCAGTCAAGGCTCTGACAACTGGTTAGAAGAAGAATAAGAAGAAGATGAGAAAAAAACAAAAACAAAATTATTTATTCCAGAAATAGTTCTTGGGAACATGAAGCAACTTTTTTTTTAGTTCTTATTTTTATTCTAAATTTATTCCCTGACCACTTTTTTATTCCGAGAAATAGAAATATTAGTTAACGTTACCAAATAGATCTCTCTTCTTTTTCTGTTCCAAGAAGCAAAAGAACGTAAATTTTGAGAAATAAAAACGTTAACAAACAGACCCTAAATTTCTATAATTTATGTCTTACATTAGGTGTTTTGAACTTTTTATTGTTTATTTTATTTTATGTGCTCAATTTGTATGGATTGTTGCTATAATAAATGGAAATTTTTGTTATTGCATTCACTTTCATTTTTCTTAACTAAAATTGAAACACAAAATGAAGAAATTGACCGGTTCATGAGTAGATCTTGAAACTAATTAACAGAGTATGTTCCAAGATATGCAAGATATGTTTCTATAGTTAAAAAATTGGGGAACTACTTTCAATAGAATAGCTTTTAGGTTTCAGAAGGAACCTAAACCAACCTCAAAACCACTCATCTTGTCATGCCCCGAATTCTTGAGTGCACTAATACCGCTCTATGGTCATTTAGTTGCAACATTCTAGGAAGCGTCGCCAACCCATCCCTTTCATCTTTCGATTAAAAAACAAGTGAAAGCATATTATAAACACTCAGTCAAACATAATCATAGAGATAGTATAAACACAACAACAAACATTTCTAAAAGCACTACTTTTATTTATACACTTGTTAACCTCAAGAAGTTAGATATCTACACGCATTTCCTACAATGGCAACTTCCTACTAACCTTCAACAAAAATCAGCAAAAGTCGGGTTTAAACTAAACTTCACTAAGAATGGGCCAGACGTTAGGGGTGAGCGTGGTTCCCGGGTAGAACCGGGAATCGGGGAACCACACCGGAGGGTCCGGTTCGGTTCCGGTTCCTTTTTTTTGGGAACCGGAACCGGAATCGATTTCGGAACCGATTTAAGGCTAAAAAAAAAAAGACGAGATCCATTCTTCACTTTCACAACTCTTCATTCAGACCTCACAGTCACGCCGCTGCAGACCCCGCTTTGAGTCTCGCCGCCGAACGCCGCTCACCCGCCGCCGGACACCGCTCACCCTCAAGGCCGCCGCCACCGGACGCCGCTGGACGCCAGTCGCTAACGCCGCTTGCCCAAACCCTCGCCGCTCGACGCCAGTCGCTGCCCAAATCTGGTTCTGCCCGTCGCCAACGCCCTACCTCTACCTCTGCCCGTTGCCGATGCCTCTCGCCCTCGAGGCCGCCGACGCCTCTCGCCCTCGAGGCCGCCGCCGTCGGACGCCGCTAGATGCTAGTTGCCGACGCCGCTCACCCAAACCCTCGCCGCTCGACGCCGAGTCATTGCCCAAATCCGATTCGCCCGTTGTCAAGCCCTTGCCTCTGCCTTTGCGCGTCGCCGACGCCGCTCGCCCTCGACGCCGCCACCAAACGCCGCAGGCCCCGCCGGACGCCGTTGGACGCCAGTCACTTAACTTATTTATCGCGAAGCCTGAGGGGGATACGTCGATTCCCGGTTCCGCCGAACGCCGTAACCCTCGACGCTGCTCACCCACTCACCCCCGAGTCCTAACGCCTTTGGCCAAGCCTCCCCCAAAGCTGCTCGCCCAGCCGCATGCTCAGGGCAACTCGACGCCGCTCACCTAGTCACCCCCGACACCACTCGCCAAGCCTCCCCTGAAGCACCTCGCTTCTTGCACCACCTACCGCAAGTCCGATCCTTTCAAGATCGGTCTCTGAAATTGGTGAGTCGAATTGACCCTCGGCTTCAATTTTTTGGAACCTATACCATAGCACTCGGTGATTTGAAGCGAGCAGTGTGATGAGTAGAGATTGGTTTTGGGAAGGGGAAAAGAATAGCTGCCGATAAGGTCCTCTCCCTCTGATCATATTCGCTGGCGATTTTCTGGTTGTGTTGGACTTGGATTCGATGTCCCAATGGTTTATATTAGTGCTGTGGATCATCATTATTTCCTTGTTTATGTCAATTGCATGGGATCTCGATAGGCTAGCAAATGAAGCAGTTAAAATCATTTTGGGAATGTTGGAGAGGCCTTCCTGTCCTGTGAAATTCTTAGGTAGACACGGGATGAACTGGACTTAATTGATTGAACGGATCTCTATTGTTGATGCCATATTTCAAGTGGAGGATTAGTTACTCTGTGATTACCGAGTCCGTTCATTAACCATTGAGCCAACTAGATAAGGTTACTAAGTATGGAGTCTCTGTGATAGCCAAGTTTCTCTCCGCCATGTTTGATGTCCTCGCGATTAGTGGGTTTTGTTTCTACCTTCACTCTTTTTATGTTAGTTGCATGCACAATGGTAGTTCTATTCTATTCAATTTTTATTCTACTTTCACGTGAGAGGAATGTTGGAGCCGTTTGTTCTATGGAAACTCTTTCAATTTCTGTTGGCGGTGAAAACGAATACAAAAATAGCTTTCTGTTTAGGTACTTGTGTTGTTGAAATTGCATTTAGTTTGTGAAATTAGAAATTTCCTAGGGGAATCGAAATTCTGAAATTATTCTTGGTTGTGTCATTTTCAAAATCAAGGACGATGTAAAAATTACCAAAACTTGTTGAATACTTCTTTTTCTTTTTTCCTTTGATAATATCTTCACTTAAAATTATTGTGATCACCTCACTCTATGAGGACTATCAAATTAAAACAGAAAATAATATGAACATCTGTAAAATTCAACTTCCAACATGAACCAAATTTTAGCTTTTACATGGGATTGGGATATTGAGACATATGTTTGCTATTTGTTTTGAAATTTCTAATTATATTCTATTATTGTTGTGTAGTGCGAATTTACTGTATCAAGATGACTCCGATGGAGGTGGAGGGACGTGAGAAGATGACTCCGATTACAGAATTAGAGTTTTCTAGCGATAAAATTGAAGAAGAGGCACCCCCTACCTTGAGTGCCACAAATAAGGTACCCAGTTCTCATCTTCCTCATGATAAGAAATATACATCTGAATGCTAGAATCATTATTCGAGAATCAGTGATAAGGATGGAAAAATATATCAAGTGAAATGCATTCACTGTGGGTCCATGCTTAAGTACCGTGTTGCTAACGGTACTTCTGCAATGAGGAAGCACTTGACCACATGCAAGAGGTTTCCCCGTAATGTAGATAAGAGGCAGAAATTCTTTGCACCACATAATGTCAACATGGCTGGCAAGACAGGAGGAGATTCTAGTACTAGTAGCGTCTTATTGACATGGTCATTTAATCAAGAACGTTGTAGGCACATGCTTGCTTGGTTCATCATCCTTGATGAACAACATTTTTCCTTGGTTGAGCGTGTTGGATTTCATGAATATGTTATTGAGTTACAACCTCTCTTCAAACATGTATCACGTTTCACAGTGGCAAAAGATTGCATGAAATTGTTTTTATTTGAAAGAATTTCTTTGAAGAATTATTTTGGAAAGATTAATTCTATGATCGCACTCACGACTGATACATGGAGTTCCAATCAGAATCTAAATTATTTGCGTCTCACTGCACATTTTATTGATGAAAATTGGAAGTTGCATAAAAGAATCATCAACTTTGTGGTGATGCATAGTCACAGGGGTAAGGAGATTGGGAAAATGATGGAGAAATGCATTGAGGAGTGGGGAATAGAAAAAAAGGTGTCCACAATTACCGTGGATAATGCTAGCTTGAATGATGTTGCAATTGGCTATTTGAGGGAAAAACTTTCGAAAGAAAGGTCGTTAATATTAGATGGTAGTGTTTTGCACATGAGGTGTACAGCTCATATATTAAATTTGATTATGAGAGATGGCTTGACTACGGTACGTGACTCCATTGCACGTATCCAGAATGTGGTTAGGTATGTAAGGATTTCTCCCACGAAAGCCCAAGGATTTCAATCTTGCATTGAGAGAGAAAATATCACTTATAAGGGTTCGGTAGTTCTTGACGTTGCCACTAGATGGAACTCCACTTACCTCATGTTAGACACAGCCATAAAGTTCAGAAAAGCTTTCGAAATGATGGAAGAAGACGATCCATTTTTTGTAAGTGAACTTAATCGTGAAACTCCTAGTGATGATGATTGGGAAAATGCTATTATTCTTTCGGAATTTCTAAAAGTATTTTATGATGTCACCAATCAAATGTTTGGGACTTCATATACTACTTCAAATGATTATTTTGAAGGGATAGCTCTTTTGTATAGATATTTAAAAGATGCGGTCAATGCTTCGGATCCTAAGCTTCAAGCTATGGGTGTGAAAATGAAAGAAAATTTTGACAAATATTATGGAAGCTTGGATAAAGTGAATACGATGGTGTTGATTGCGGTTATGTTAGATCCTAGAGCCAAGTCAAATTATGTGAGTTTCTTGTATGGACAAATTTATGATGATGAATCGAAAATTAAAGAGATGCATTATAAGGTGAAGGATACATTGGAGCGTTTATATGAATTTTATGAGCAATCTTCTCTTATTTCAAGTGATCAAAATTTTGGTAGCCATAATTTGGGTGCAAGTAGTAGTAGTTCCAATATCAATACGGGTGGTAGTGAAGGAATAAAGAAGTATGACGGCCAAGCTTGGAAGAAAATGTTTTTATACTTGAATGAATAAGAGTGCGATGACAACAAGTCCGAGCTTGATGAGTATCTTCAAGAAAAAAATGAAAATGATCTTGATCTTGACATTTTAATTTGGTGAAAGATTAATAGCTCAAAATATAAGATCCTTTCTTTGATGGCTCGAGATATTTTGTCCATTCTTATAACTACCGTTACTTCAGAGTCAACTTTCAGTACATCGAGTCGTGTGCTTGATGACTTTCGAAGTTCTTTAACTCCCAAAGTAGTGGAAGGTTTGATTTACACTCAAGATTGGTTGAGAGTCGTTTGTGTACCGCTTGATGTTGAAGAGTGCATCGAGAACCTAGAAAAATTTGAGTTGGGTAAGTAATGTTTATATCTTTATATATTGTAATTCTTTTTGTATATCTGGATAAGTGAATATTTTATTTAATCTCTTCTTTTCTTTTTTTAGATATGGTTGGTCTTAATGCGGAAATTATCGCCAATAAATAGAGTTGGTGGTGTTGCATCTGTAATGGGTCCAGCGGTTGAAAAGTCAAGCAAGGTTTTTTGTTGGCTTTGTGCTGCTTTAACTGTGCAGAAGTTGATTGATGAGCAACTTTATTTGTCATAATCTTAATGCAGGCTCCTCTTATGTACATTGAATTTTTGAACTATGTTGTCAAAGAATTTAGGAGCCTTTAGATGGGAAAAATGGCATGCTTCATGGAGTATTATCGATATTGATTTTTTTTTCTGTATCTTTACTTAGGATTTTGACTGATTTTCATCCATACCTTTGCAGAGTTTTGTTGTACCAAAGGAATCATAGGGAAAGGTTGCAGAGTTCACACTATGAAGTAGATGAAAATTTGAGATTTTGTTGGTACTTCTGATTTTTCATCTCCTTAATATATTTTGCTTCATCATTTTCATTTGACTCAGTTGATAAGGCATATGGCATATGGCAAATGTGACGATTTAAGCTTTAATGCACATATATTGACATATGCGCACAATAATTATAGTTAATCAAGCATCTCCTTTCCTCTTTGGAAACTTCTTATTGGTTTTGATTATGTATGTTTAAATTCTTGGTAGTTGGCATTGGTATGTTTGCCAAGAAGTGGGAAGTTATCGTAGAGTATGCGCGTACGTTATAGTTCAAATTTGAAAATGAAAAAAAAAACCTATTGGAACCTAGAACCAACCCTGGAACCTGTGATAGGGTAAGTTCCAGGTTCTTGGTTCTGACGGGTAGGTTTCAGGTTCCAAAAAATAAGGAACCTGTATCCAAGGGTAGGTTCCAAGTTCCAGATAGAACCGAACCGGAACCTGGAACCGCTCACCTCTACCAGACGTGATATCCAAGTAAACTCAACGGCACCATTAGAAGTGTCAATATCCATGTGATCTCAAACCTACTCCCAAGGACCCTCGCCAGATGGTCCATTAAAACTACGGATCGGGCCAAAACATTCCTCCTCAACTCGAATGAAACATGCTTTAAACCTATAAGCCATCCAGTGGGCCAACCCTGAATCTACTCACACCGTCATAACACAAATTCGTACACCTAATTGGACCTTGGGATAGGGTGTGAGGTCATGACCATATCTCGGTCCATCATGATTGCAAACCGTACGTGATAATTCTCCATATTACAGGTTTGAAAAAAATAAATAATAATGGGTGAGATAAAATCTCAATAAGTTAACAACCTGAGTCTTGATTAAGATGTTAATTCGTCTCCAAAGCAGCCTAAACATGCAGCATTACATACTCTTACCTCACATTGGCACATCCCCGCATTTTATTAACTAACACATGCCAATAGCAGTGCAGCACATATAACTTATAATTAGAATACATCTCATAATTTTCCATACATAATACATTCACACATGTTCCAATTATTACAACCACTCAGGTCATGGCCAACACAAGAGTTGGTGGTTTTTTAGCATGACCGGGCATCGTCCCACCCAATTGGGCACGGCATAGTCTTGGACTCTCACATTCCATAAGGAGCATCGGTCTAGCTTCAACCGTAACTCGGTATCCGGTTCCCCGTCAAGCATCCGATAATAATCAAACATCATCTCCAAACTCTAGTTGGGTGGCGGGGTCCTTTAAGTGACCACACGAGCACACCACTAACTTATACCAATTTCATTTTTCCTTAATTAGCCAATGCATACGTGATTCGTGTTCATACAATATGCTACCATAAAGTTCACAAACAAAAATGTAGTAAAATAATCCCACGTGATCACATATATAAAATTAATCCATCAAACTTTCCACACTTCCATTTTAAAACACCATTGCCCCAATTGACACATAGAACATGGTATCAACACGACATCTCGTAAATTACCATTTATATGTCAACAAAACCTTCTTTAAAAATAGCATACAAGGTTTTTAACTTGGGCAACTAATTTTCATGGCATCACCAGCTTAAAACCACATAAAAACATGCATCATTCCACAAATCAAGCCTAAAATAAGTCACCACTTATCGTCTTATTGTGATGGCTTATCAACCTTAAACCAATAGCTTATTACTTAATCATTGATAGCTTATCGTCTATTTAACAATAACTTATAGTCTATTTTCCGATAGTTTATCACTCCTTGAGTGATAGCTTATCATCAATTTATTGATAGCTTATCACCTATTTTTGTGATAATTTATCACCTAATTACCGATAGCTTATCACCCTTTTGATAATAGTTTATCATCCAATTGCCAATAACCTATCAACTCTACTTATTACTTATCGCGATAACCTATCAACTAAACTATCATTAATTAAGACTAACTACAATGAACCTTAATCTAAACTACCCATAAACACAATTAACGTCATAATCAATGATAAGGAGGTTAATTCACAGTTTTACGGCGACGACGAGCCAACAACAATGGCAGTGCAATGGTAATAAGAACGTGATGCTCAAGGCTCAAATGACGACACTAATGGCGGTGGCCCGATGAGCTTGAGGTGCGGCTTGGCTTGGGTGGTGGTGGCGGTGGCGGTGGCTTGCTTGGTGGTGAGGACGGTGGCACAAATGGTGTAAGGGACGCCGATGGTGGCGTGGACGGGTAGTGGACACGGCAGGATGGATGGCAGCAAGGTCAGTGGTGAATGGCGGTGGTGATGGTGATGAAGAGAGAAAGAAGAAGAGAGAAAAAGAGAGAGATGGAGAAAGGGGGATGGGTTAGCCAAATGAAGGAGGGGAGAAAGAGAGAGAGATAGTGAGACTTTGAGTAAGATTTGTCCTTTTAAAATCTTCTTTATCATTCAAATCTCACCCAATTCTCCCTAGAACCCTCTCTTCCAAGCTCCATGTCCCATTTTGTCTTCGTCTTCTTTAATGCTAAAACTTTCTAGGATGGGCAATTTAGTCTTTTCACAACTTTAACACAAAGTCCTAATTTTGCCCTTGAGCCTAATTGCTTAAAATGGGCTTGGCTTGGCTTGGCTTGGCTTGATGGGCTTCCTAGGCCCTCATGGTTGAATCCTCTTATGCGTGAGGCTCATTGGGTCTTCACTTGGCCTGGTTCCTTTTTCCGACTTTCAATTTTCGACTCGCTAAGTCTCATTTGAAAATTCAAAGCTTACCAATAAATGGACAGATAAATAAAGTGACTTCCAATCGATTGGTCTTGAAATTCTCAAAAATTCGATATCTGAAATCGAATTCAATTTTATGGTTAAAATTCATCAAATGAGACTTTAGTACGACTTAATCTATTTGGTGGAAAAGAAAAAAAAAACTATTGGGTGGCTTATAGGAGCTTCGCATGTTTGACTCTGATCAATAATTTTCAATCCACGTTTGTGTCTCTTCAAACCCTCGATTGTTATGTAATCGCGAGGATATAATTACTTATTCTGAGTACAAGATCAATAGAAAATCGGTTTACAATCGTTCGCAATGAGTATCGTAATCGTGCAAAATCACCCACAAATCGACTACGTACTCCTGTTAAATCGATTTATATCCATTCACTAATTGACTTATAACAATGTCGATCCTTATGGTCTAGGGGTCTATCACTAATTGAATTTTTTGATCGTGCGCATTTTAATTTTTTATAACTTTTCCAAATAGATTAGTTAACTCATGAGTGATCAGTTTAGAATAAATTTAACTATCATTGTATTGATGAAATAACCATTTCATATATCTTGAGAAATGTTGAATTTCAGGATATCACACATCCATACTCAATAGTACTTTTTTTTAGCGAATTCTAATTCATTATTATTGAAGAGGGTGAATAAAAAAAATAGAAAAATGGCTCATACTTTTTCTTGAATAATAATAACAACAATAATAACGACAACAATCTTGACGCAGCTTTTTATAAGTCATAAGTAAAAATTTGCACAATTTTCGATCGTGTTGAGAATCCTCCCCATTAGTGTTAGACATAACAACTATTGTAAGAATGTCCAACCAAAAATTTAAACTAATAGGTAAAAGAAGATCACATAATATTTTAAAAACAGATGTTGTTACACAATTTTTCAACACCATTAACAGTGGTGGATGCATATTTGTGAAAGAGAAAGCACTAGTTCCAATATCATGTAAGAATATTCGATTCAAACTTAAATTGATAAATGGAAAGAGATCACATGATTACAGAGACACGATAAAGACATCTTCTCCGATCATACGTGACTCGCCACTATCACCACCGGTCCTTGTTGCCACAAGCCATCAGGCCCAACGGCCCTCAGTAGCCACCTCGCCATTGTAGAAATCACCTCTCCCTCTCTCCCCTCTCTCTCTCTCTCTCTCAAGATTTAATGTGAGGTTTCTCCACACAAATGCGACATGTGCCGTTCATCTTGTGATGACGACAGCACCATCCATCTTTGATGAGTCAAGCTTGGACCTGATGTGCTCAGTTCATGCCCGTTCAAGACGGTCCTTGAGGACGACAGCACTGAATGTGATCGCGCCTCCCGAGACCATCGGAACTTTTTTCCGCCATCAATAAACTCAGGCCAAAGATTGCCCAGATGCAAAAGCGTGCTCTTTTCCGGGGTACACGTCCATTGAAAAATATTTTGCTCGTCAGCGATCGTGACTTGATAATTCAATCTCGAACTAAGTGAGCTCTTTTTGACCGTTGCTATTATTGACAGTTCGCTTTGAATTACCCTAGTTATAACAGGACTAGTGACTAGGAGAGGGACATTTTAATGATTGTTGCAAATTTCGCTTTCTAATATAGATGATCATCATCTCTAATAATCTAACAACGTGCACAATAATCAAAGTTTTTACTCATTGCATCATTCACATCATGACTAGAGCAAACATATACTACGCGGTACAAAGACTTAGTCAATTTATACAAAATCCGAAAGAGTCTCACATGAATGCAACCTTGAAGATTATAAAGTATTTGAAGAAATAGATACTCATTTCTCGAGATTACAATTTGAAAATGACAGCTTATTGTGACATAGACCGCCACATGTCATATGAGTCAAACATTTGTCACTAATTTTTGCATCAAGTTGGGAAAGTCTTTACTTTCATAAAAACAAAGAAGCAATCGACCGTATCATTGTCATCAGCTAAAGCTAAATATTGGGCCTTGGCCAAGACTGATTGTAAAATAATTCGAGTATGAGGGCTAGTTTTGGACCCTGGTGTACGGGTTAAAGGGCTGCCAATTTGTTTTGCAACAACAATACAGCACTCAAACTCACAACAAATCACGTAGTTCATGAGAGAATGAAGCATATTGAAGTGGATTGTCATTTCACTTTAGACAAGATCCAGGAAGGAGTAATTAAGACAAATGAAATCATAACCATGGAACAACCTACTGACGTATTTACTAAGCTATTATTTCAAAGATAACATGCAAATCTACTAAGTAAATTGAGCATCTTGAATATATATCAACCACCAACTTGAGAGGAAGTGTCGGAGATATGCAAGGATCAATTCGAGATTATAATTGATCCATTATATCATTCCATGAATCAATCTAGATTAGATTTGAATTCATGTATCAGTCTTTATTCTTTCCTTAGTTGTCCATTCACTGTATTATAAATAGAAGCATACACTTGTAGAGGAGATATATTCAATGAAATACAATAAACGATATTCTCTCAATTTCTCCCTTTCCTTTATCTTATGACAAAGAAACTTGGTCATAACAGGACTAATGACTAGGAGAGTGATATCTCGATTATCGCAAATTTCGCTTTCTGATACGGACGATGGTCGTCTCTAATGATCTAACAACAAGCGCAAGAATCAAAGTCTTTACACATTCGCATCACTCACAATCGATAAGCTCTCTGTCCGTATTCGTCCGAAGTGCACAGGAGCTGGACCCATCACCAAAAGTCAAAGGCCTGGCCATTAATTCTGAGTGGACCAGCCTAAGTATAGTCAACCAGTCCAAAGCTCGGAACCAGATGTGCCCACCGAAACCGCCTGGCGACGCCGTCTTGGCATTTTCCCCACGTTGAAGGTCATGAATGAACTCCAAGATGCGAGACCGATTGCTTAGTTCGAAACTCCCTGCCGCTCCCTTGAAGTACGGGCCTCGTTTCGGTGGCGTCCTTCTCGATCTCATTCAAGTGAAAGTGGAGATGCGGTGGTGACTTTGCCTCTGCTTTTCTCCTTGGAATGGGGAAAATCATAATCGCTCCGGATATCTTCTCGTGAGGCGCAGTCGTCGCTCCGGGATGCAAGTGCAAAATGCTCACCGCTTTGTATTCATTCCCCTTCAACTACTGTCAAAGCGGTGGCTTTGGCCAACTCTCACCCATTCCCGTCTAATGCAATTGCTGTAAATTGATACAAAAAAATACTCACTCTTACAATTAAATCAATATAGAATCATCAGAGAAATAAGTGAGCAATTATAAGGGACACAAAAAATCTACTTGATTCGATTTAGATGTCGATATTTAATTCACAGTGTCTACAAATAAATAACTCATTCTTTTATCCTATCGTGGCTTTCTTTTGTGTGGCTTCTTCGGGAAAGAACAAAGGAAGCAAAAGAAAACCAGCGTTTTACTTTATTTCCTTTTTACTTTTTATCCCTCTTAACCCCACGTGTAAAATAGATATCATAAATTAAGTAGCACCTTCCTTTTGTACGGTTAAAGGAGTGTAGTGGAGCTTTTCTCAGATTCCTCTTTTCTTGGTCAAACCTTCGAGAATTATCTCAAACAAAAACAACGCCCAAAAAAGAACCATACTCAAACCAAAAAAATCCCTAAAACTTCATAGATGATTCAAACTCGAAACACAATTAAACAAAAATTATAGTCATATTTATGAAATCATGATCCATAAATTATAGTCCAAATAAGAACTTCCGTATGATTTATATTAATTTTCAATCAAAAAATTAATATGTTTTCCATTTAAGTGACATCCTAATAAGATCTACTTTTATAGGGTTATTTTGCTTAAAGAAGTAACTTGTCATTTTCCTTCGGGAAATGCATCTAAAATGTTTCTTGAAAAGACAATAGTCTAAAGAACAATTGAAGAATTCGATGCTCTGGATTCTTTTTAGAAAGACGGAAAAAGATTGCTTCGATCGAATAAAGAGGACTGCTGAGTAAATTGCAACCAACTGGGTTATGCTAATAAGCATTTTAATGAATAAAATGATGACTATAATCATAAGCAAATAGAGCTTTGGAAGCACTTGTAAGATGAACAGTGCGTTTTGGGGAGAAAAGCGGTCATCTTTCGGCCTCTGGGGACCCGAGCATGGGGGAAGAATAAGACCTCCACCAACTCCCCTCACAGGACCGGTCGAAGAGGTAGCCACCACCCCTTTAATCATTGTTGTTGAGCTATTCTGTGTCCTGCTTATGCACCTTTAGCCCCAAGCGTAATCATTAGTGGACAGATCTCTATCACCACCAACCCAATATTCGATCTTCAAGATTTGAGGAGAATGCTGCTTGGATTCTTGGTTTTGGTTCTCACTAAGGAAGGGGAATTTATTCTGTACATGGACCTTCTCCGCTTGTATGATAATTCGGTAGGCTGCGATGATACGTTTCTTATTTTAACATTCCGGTTTCTGCACGCGTTGCATCTTTAGTTGAAATTGTATATTTCTCTTGCTCAGAATTAAACAATACCATTTAATTATTTCACATCTAGGTAATCTTGAAATCCAGACGATAACCTAAATGAAGCTTTTTTAGGAAATGTTTAGATTTGTAATATTTGATCTTCAGGATTTGAGGAGAATCTTGCTTCCTTTGATCTAGATTTATAGACAACAAATTGGATAGAAAAAAAAATTGGGAGGTGGATAATTCATGCGATCTCTAATTAGATTATGTGAGATCGTTCATATACACATGATAATTCTTTGAATATGCCTTCAAATTATGCAAAAGTGAGAAAACAAAAATTTAACGATTTACATAACTCTTTGATAAGAATTGTCGCTCCTTGGATAAGAATTGCGTTAACGAGGAGCGACAATTCAATTTTTACTGTGAAGAGTTTTAGCACATAAGTGCAACAACCCAAACCACATCACATGGGAGAGCCTTTGAATAAAATGATTCATGAGCCAAACTCGTCACCATCTGGGTACTCCGTGTTGGAGACTTGAACTGCATGAAACAAGTCGAGTCGTTAAAAATGCTTTCGAGGAGGCGCACCATGGTGCCTCGTTAGAAAGGGAGACCTAACTCCGCATAGTTGCCGAATGGGTACTCCTTTAAAGTGACTTAAAAGTCATTTGATACCTGTTTAGATAAGATGGGGGATTACCACCAACTACGTCATGAACCTGGCTTTTTTGTCGACAAGGTTCACTGAACTTCTGCTTCGTTTTTTGGCTGGACAAGTGATTGGTTCATTTACTCAGTTGTGCCTTACTGGACTTACACTAGAATACCACAAACGGGCTAGTGATAATCAATTCTACAGTTAGTGTGGTAAGTAAGCTTCGCCTTTTTTCTGAAAGTCCCATTTCGAAAAGACCAAAAAAGCAGGTGGACCATTAATTAACCCTTTAAGTTTCCCACTGTTTCCCTTGTTTCCCATTATGCGTTTAATCCACACATCCTACCCCTCTACATATACTAGACGCATAAGCCGCCGATCTCCACGACTCCTGCTCAGCTCTCCCTCTCTCAGTGTCTCTCTCCTTGTCTCTCTCTTGCCTCTGAAGCTGCAAACATGGTGTCAGCTTCTCCTCCTTCGAAGGTTAGTTCACCCCCATCCGTCTTCTTGTCAGATGACTATCTTTAATAGAGATTTTTTTGCCTAATAACTTGTGTTTCTTTGCTTATCTACCTACCCTCTTCTTCTCTTTTTTCAGGAAGTGGCTTCGAGCGAGAAATGGGCGGAGGGGGGCGACCCGGCCAGGCGAGCCAAATGGTGGTACTCCACCTTTCACACCGTCACGGCCATGATCGGCGCCGGTGTTCTCAGCTTGCCTTATGCCATGGCCTATTTAGGATGGTAAATTGAACCGATCTTAGCTCTTACCAGGACGTTCTTGTACTAAGTATCCCACAAACCAGATGGATAGGCTTCAATCCCAGATCGATACCTATGCTGTAACTAAACGTCCGTCTAGTCTTTCGAGGCATATCAGTTTTGGAGTCTGGACTTCATGTACTGTCCTTCATGTCTTGACTCATTTATGAGTAACTGATTACCGACCCAGATATGAGGAAAAGAAAGAGGACAGAAAGACTGGCACAAAACTCTCTGACCCTTTGTTTATGTTTTTGTCTGGTGTTTTGATGTTCCAGGGGTCCAGGGACAATGGTGTTGGTCCTGTCCTGGTGCATGACCCTGAACACAATGTGGCAGATGATCCAGCTGCATGAGTGCGTTCCGGGTACTCGGTTCGACCGCTACCTCGACCTGGGCCGGCATGCCTTTGGCCCGAAGCTCGGTCCATGGATCGTGCTCCCGCAGCAGCTGATCGTCCAGGTCGGATGCGACATCGTGTACATGGTCACCGGTGGCAAGTGCCTCAAGAAGTTCATGGAGATGGCCTGCGCCAACTGCACCCCAATCAGGCAGTCCTATTGGATCTGCATCTTCGGCGGGATCCACTTTTTCCTGTCTCAGCTCCCAAATTTCAATTCTGTCGCTGGTGTTTCCTTGGCCGCGGCAATTATGTCTCTCAGGTACGAAACGGACACTTGGAATTTACTCTTCCAACTTGCCATCCTCTCTTCAAGGTCTCTTTCGCCTCTGATAAAGTTGACTTACAGGATTTTGAATCCCATATCAGGAATAAGTGAAAGTAAATGTTTGTGCTTGTGCGTGTTGAAAAAGAAATAATGATGAGACTATTTGGCGAGTAAGCTTCAGTTGTCGTGTAACATCACCAGCAAGGACACCTGATCATATAATTAAGACCCAATTTCGGGTTACTGAGATGTATTACATAAACGTTCATATTGATTGTTCGCCTGTAAATGCTGATGGTGCTCTGGAAGACACAATTTGACGTACGAGGTGGTCAAAATTCATAATTGGCTAGCATGTTGAGCCTCCATTTATGACAAGTCACTCTAAAGACTTATTCAAGTCCTCCAATTGCAGCTACTCAACCATAGCATGGGCGGGAAGCCTAGCCCACGGCCGAGATCCCGATGTGAGCTACGGCTACAAGAGCACAAGCTCCGCTGATTTCATCTTCCGTGTGTTCAATGCGCTCGGCGAGATTTCCTTCGCGTTCGCAGGGCATGCTGTAGTCCTTGAAATTCAGGCCACCATCCCGTCAACTCCTGAGAAGCCTTCAAGAATCCCGATGTGGAAAGGCGCGATGGGAGCCTATTTCATCAACGCCATTTGCTATTTCCCAGTGGCGTTCATCGGTTACTGGGCCTTCGGACAAGACGTCAACGACAATGTGCTAATGACGCTGAAGAGACCGGCGTGGCTCATCGCATCCGCTAACTTGATGGTGGTCGTCCATGTCATCGGAAGTTATCAGGTAGTACTTCAAGTCGTTGTTGGCGGTAAACAACCCTTTCTGCCAATCCTTTTCTCCTTTCAGGATTAACTTTTTGGCTTAGTTATTAGTTCTGGTTTCGCTCATGAGATCAATCGACCATGATTTTACTAGTGATTGCTATCCATGTATAGTTGATGTGGTACATTCACCCCCTTGAGTGCGACGACTAATGAGACGATCAAAACTAAAACATTGCAGGTTTATGCGATGCCCGTTTTCGACATGTTGGAGAGGTTAATGGTAAAGAGGTTCAACTTCCCTCCCGGAATCGCGCTCAGGCTCGTCATTCGGTCCACCTATGTTGGTTAGATTCCCTTCTCCCGCTCTTTTTTATTATTTTAACTTTCAAAAGAAATACTATTCAGTGAACCCTTCAAAAGAGATTACAATAAGAAAATGGTGCGCATGCCATAACACGAATGCCCTTTATTCCTTGACGACATTGTTTCCTGAATGAATGCTGGCAGCTTTTACGTTGTTTGTTGGAGTGACATTCCCTTTCTTTGGGGACTTGCTCGGTTTTTTTGGCGGATTCGGCTTCGCTCCCACATCTTATTTCGTGAGCCTCTCTCTCTCTTCTATAATTACAAACTTTATGAAATGATTCGCTATTTTGTACTCTTAAGAAAGGATTATAACATGTCTCTGAGCCTTCTCGCAGCTCCCAAGTATCATGTGGCTGATCATCAAGAAGCCTAGAAAATTCAGCATCAACTGGTTCATCAACTGGGTAATATCATATCTCAGATCAAACATTTTTTCCCCCTTCAGGAAATAAAAAATATTTCATGCACTTTCATTGTGCTTTTCTCACTGGTTATCGTCGTGCGTTTCAGGCGTCCATTGTGATTGGAGTGTTCATCATGATGGCATCGACAATCGGGGGTCTGCGGAACATAGTGGCTGACGCATCCACATACAGTTTCTATACCTAGAGACGAAGGGTAGCACCGGTCTTCCGTGATATAGTAGGCAAGACTTGAACATCCAAGAAAAATGTATCATCTTGGCCTATCCTACTATATCATGAACAAGAATTCGTAAACTGGGTCAATGTTTCCATGAGGATTTCTCTACAAGTTTCTACATTACCACGCGTCTCTGAGAACTCTTCTGATGCTCTTTAGAAAGTTCATGACCTTAGCATGTCGAAAGCGGACATGTTTTGACTTAAAAGAAAAAGGCTCGAGATTTTTTTTTAATAAGTTAAAAGGCCGAGGTTGCGTGACCGGTGCTTCTACTCCTCTAAACGTTATCGTTAGAGCGACTCTTTTACCACCGGAGCTACCACCACGCTCAGTGGTTTTTCAAACAACTGAATTAAATAAAGAGAAAAGAACCAACTTGAAACACACTCCAAATTGAAGATGACATCGTGCCATGCCCTGACATGCTTGATGACATAACCGATGACGCACATCACACAGCCAAATGTGCACTAGGTGCATTGAACTACAACAGGACCGACTAAAACATGTACTGAGAGTTCGAAAAAACATCCCACATGGGCATATAGCGTGGGCATTAGTGGAGAAATCGCATCGCCATTTAGCAGTTGCTTTTCACTGCACAAAGTCGCTTCATCCCTTTCGCCAGTTCTTATGGGTTGAATGCATAGCTGGAGAAGCAATTTGGTTGCTGATAGAGACGCCTGCACGTCAATTCGGTGACCGGCAATTGGTGGATAATGATAAAATTTGAGAGAAAACCAATCGTTATTTGCCAAAGGCAGTAGTAGCTGTCTCTGGTGTCATGTTCCCACTTAAATTGGTGAATAATGCAACGACAGCTCCGGTTTGTGCTTAACTATTGAACGCACACTTGTAATCCTTGAAAGTTAAATGGAACCCACGCAGGCGAAGTGAGTTCGTTCGCGAGCTCTTAAAGATGGATGGATGGATGGATGGATGGCTATGTATGGATCAGCTGTTCTTTAACTATTTCAGATTCCAACTTGGAAAAAGCATTGTGTTGGAGGTGTCAAGTTCGAGACTTTTTACTAAAGAGGCATTTGCCTTTGAACCAAAGTTGAAGACAGAAAGCTTCTCATTACAGACTAATAAAGTGAAAAGGGGAAGGAAGATTGGCTGTCCATATCTGCTGCTCCTTCTCAATCATCGACAACGAATACGATCATACGCTACCAAGCATGTGTCTGTATAGCCACATGCACAGAGGCTACGAAGGTTCATAACATCGCATAACCTCATGCAAAAAAGTAAAACCCTACTTTCTAGCTACGAGGCATGCGCAATCCAAGGTGAAAAAACAACCTTGTCGATACTTTTGGTTGTGGACATCATGTCCAATGTGAATCTATAAAGAGTTTCACATGCGAACAACTCGACACCCTAGGGCTACATTTGATGGCCAGTATAAAATAATGATAAATAAATTTTATTCTATATGATATTTGATTGATGTAAAAGACATCATAAGGCTGGTTAAATGCAAATAGCATTTCCCATATCCATATATGCAAGGTCTAGTATCACCAGCCACCACGCTAGAACCACCACCATAGCAGCCGATCGTCATCGCCTTCAACCACCAACGATTGTCATCGCTGGTCAACTGATCAAGTTCCCTAAGGGAATTTTACAATCGGCATCTCCACCTTCACCTATAATTGATGTGATGGCAGAGCATTTATCATGCCTTCTCATTCACAACTTATGCATCTCTATATTACGTATAAACTTCATCTGCAATGAAAAGTTTCCACTTTTTCCAAAGTCTCTCTCTCAATCACGCGTTGTCCTCATGGGAACTGAAGAAATCAAGCGACGCCTTTCGCCCGCTGCTTTGACTCATCAATGGAAATCTTGCTCAATAAAGCTGACGCTCAAGTCATGTTTTATGTTTAGTCGTGGCTGACTTCAATTGTCTTAAAATTTTCTTCTGAAGGTATCACAAGATTCACAGCTGTGTTACGCGCAGATCTCTAGCCTCTCCCAAGGTGCTCGGTCCTTTCTTGTCAGTGGTTCACGCAGTGGCACGGCAGATTGAAGTTCCTGCTTATGCTCGGAAGATGAAACCTGCAACTTGGGAAGCCAACAGACAACTATGGATGTTCCTTTTGTTGGCGTGAGTTGGAATTACCTAATTTATAGGGGATTTTATTTTCCAGCCCCTAATTTGTAGGGGATTTTATTTTCCTCCTGATTTGTAGAGAATTCTATTTTCCTAATTTGTAGAGGCTTGACTTGTAGAAGTAGTCCGTCTGATTATATATATATATATGGGTCTATACATACTTGATGATCAAGGAGAAAAAGAAAGAAAGAGGGTCAGGGAGGCTTATTCGAGGATGTAGGCACACTGCCGAACCTCGTTAATTCTTGTATTTTTCTCCTTTTCTTCGTGATCTGCATTTAGATTGTTAACATGATATCATAGCAATATATCTAGAGACCCAAAAAAACCCCAAACACTATGCCGCCTCCACCGTTGTGACTCGACCACATCAAATTGTCATCATTGCCGCCGCTACAATTCAACAAACCTGATTGCCACCACCGCACAATTCCTATGCTACCACCACTCCGTCTAACTCGATCAGACCAACATGACATCTATTGTTGTCATGCCATCTAGAAACTCCATCTCCGACAATTGCAGCAACACAAATCCTCGCGTCGAACAAATTTCTTTGCCACGATCCAAATCGCCGCACCGACCAAATTCATTACCACGATGTCAATCGCCGCACTGACCAGATCCCCAGACACCTAGAGATTGCCATGGTTGCACCGGTTTTGTGTGGTTACCACATCGACTAGCTTACCGACCCAAGAGATTCACTATTATTTTTAATTCATGCCTATACACTGACCTACGGCATTTTTCAACCCATTTTTAATTTGAAGTTGAATATCCAGTGCAAAAAGGGAGATTTTTCATACCATGACTGAATCTTCTGAAATTTCCACACCTTCCACTGTAAGGGCCCCAATTTCTATTCCCCTCCTTTAGAACTTTGTACTTATAATGTCTCTAAAATTGACTATCTTTATGAGATTTCCTACCTCAATGAAGATAGTAAAATTTCCAAGACTCACATTCCACTTATAAATCCGTATTCTGATTTTGCTAAACCATCCTCTTTTTCACCTATCCGTTCTATCAAGATGCTTATTAAGCATACTCCTAAAGAAGTTGAAGAGTATGTCCAGTCCTCGAAATTCAACCAGCGTCCTATCCCAACTACTCAGTAGGAACACTTTATCACTCTTCAAATCCCCTCTGATTTTGCATGACAATGGATACAGCAGGGATATATGCACCTTTACTTTGGTGCTGTTAGACTTGCTTTATCATTTCACATAAGGAAAAGGATTATCCATGATTGCTCGAATGGTTCTCTTAGGCACTCATTTTTTGGACTACCAATATGCTTGCATTGGTACTGTTTAGACCACCGTCAATGCAGGAACACCGTTTGTTACGCCGTTTCCCAACTTCAATATGATTCTCTTGGATCCACAACTTTTCTCAGCCCTTAAGGTTCAACTACAGATTACTGGAGCACCTCAGACTCCAGATTCCATTGCTACTATCTTGCATTACCAAATAGTTTATCGAGTCTAGAACCATACCACTGACCCGAACTTCCCTAGCTCTGAAAATGTCTTGTTTACTTTGGTAAACAATGATCAAACTTCTTGTATCCATGTCCCAAAACAAATTCCTCGAGATCAATTGGTTAAGTTACTCCTAGACACGTGGGTAACTAACTACGAAAAAATCCACCAGAATTCTAGCCCTATCCAATCCATAGAGTCCCACTTTACCAAGGAAAAATATGGCACAATTATCATCAAATTTAGTAAGGAAAAGGAAGAAAGCACTTCTTCTATTTTTCCTACTAATTTTTATGATGCAACCCTATGCAGCTAATGTTCCAGTGAACAATGACCATCTCGATCCAAAATCCATAATTGAGTCCTCTAACCAGGAAGGACATTATATTCACTACTACAAAGACCCTCGTATAGGACACTACTTTTAGGATCTTGATTGTCAGTGTTCCCTTTGTATAAATCCTCCGAATGAAGAAGAAGATGATAGGCCATCCAGAAGAAAGAAACAATCAAAAGATAAACTTCACTAGATATACCTTGACGGAGACCTCACTGTCGGGCTTCTTGATGAAGATGGAGGAAAATATCAATTCATGGTCTCGTATGAGCCACCTCAATCACACTTCCCTCCAAAAATCCCTGAACCATGTGAACCCCCTTGACCTCCTCAATCACCACCTAGAAAGAAACCTTCACTGCATAAGCCAGTTGTCTCACCCTTCTATAAACCCATTCACAAATGGGTTAAGAAGAATTCCTTTCCTCTTAAAGTACCCAAAACACCTTAATCCTCATGTTTCCTAACATCGGAACCACCACCTGTCCTTCCATATGTCTGCATGTTCCAACCCTCAGACTTTTCACCTTTGGAAAGATTTAATTTTAATGCCCCATTTCCGACATTAGAAGAATTTACAAATGCCCATAATTGATTCCGTCATATCTCTAAGGTCTCGAATCCCATAGATATTGATGACCATGGAAGACAAAAGAAAGTCACAGCTACTGAAGCTGTCTTGAATTGACAATTAGAAAATGCTTTGGCTCAGAATAATGTTCTCAAGACAATTGACACCAAACTTTCAATTGCCCAAGCTCGTCTTGATCATATTGATCAAAAAGTTGATCAAAAGTCTTTGGTCACAAATAAATGGTTTGAGACATTCCAAAAAAACTCTAACAGATGGAATATGGAAGATATGTTTCTCGTCATTATTTGAAAGACTAGACGGCTGAAATGAAAAAATTAAGGAGACAAATTAAGCTCTTGTAGGATGGAAAATTTATTCCTCTTCCAAATCCATTTTCCCAACCGTGCAAACGATTCCAATGGAAGTGTGCCCCTCTAGGACTACATCAATTGCCTCAGTTATTAATGAAGCTCCTAGATAGGATCAAAAGAATATTGTTACACTTCAAAACCGTATCAGAGAGATAGAAAAGTAAAGAAAAATTAGTGAAGAAAAGAAGCCAACTTATGAACCTTTTTGGGAGCTCTTCTCTGCTCATATGGTTTCAAATCTAGTTGAGACTTTCCTGCAAGATTAAAGCAGACAAAATATACCAACTATTGCTACATTTGACTCCGCCAAGCAAAATACCTCTAAATCAGTTTTAGAATTGGATTCCCTTTCCTCCGAAAATATTTCAACCTCTGAGCCACAAACACCAGTTCCCGTGTGCCTGCTATTTTTATGGCTGATCCCCTTGAAATAGAAATAGACTCAAATCCATTTGAGCTAAAAGTAGTACACCTTAATGATTTAAATCTTGAATAGAAGTCTTCAACCTCAAAATACTACTTTACACTCAATGATATCCCATATTCCAAATGGCCAAGTAGATTACAAGAGTTTCATGCGTGGCTCAACACCAAAGCACTTTTTGTTGAAAGTCAATATGAAATACTAACTAAATTTGTGAGCAGATTTACTGGAAACATAAAAGACTAGTGGAAAACTATTTCTGACCAAGATCAAATGAGATTTTTACTCTTAATAGATTTCTCTCAAACAATCCGTGTGATTCAACACTTCTTTATTGGTAAACTAGAGGATCTTGAGCTTAGAATGAGAGAATATTTTGAAGGAAAGTGTTGCTCTTTACAAAGAAAGCATCTCAATAGTCATTTTCAAGAAATGCTTAAACTATTTTATGCTCATTGGAGTTGATCCCAACTTGAAGCAGGTATTTTTACCTCCATTCCAGAAGAGATTGGCCAAACTATGGAAAGATCCATACAGAATAAGCAAAAGATGGTTGCTACTGGTCCTCTTGGAAAACTCCAGTAGGAGATACATCTTGCTCTTGACGATTTTTCCATTAGAAGAAAGGCCTTCAAGAGTTATCTAAAGAGCAATAAAGAACTTAATCGGGCCCGTCAAAAGCCTGAGTTAAGAATCAAATGTTCAAAAAAAGACTCTTGTGATGATCCTTATTATGGAGATCAATGCAAAAAATGAAGACATTTCAAAAGATTCTCCTTGGGACATATAAAGAAAAGGCGCAAATAGCGATTCTTGTAAAAAAGACATTCTAAACAAAGCTCTTCTACAAGGCGTAGAAAATCTTACAGGTGTTACATTTGCAACAAGAAAGGCTATTTTGCCAAAAATTGTCCGAAAGCCAAAGGAAAAAATTCTCATTTAATCCAAAAGATTGAGAAACTAACTAGAGTATCACTCCAAGATGATGATGTTGAATCAGTCTTCCCCCTGGAAGATGAATCAACTAAACACACTATGTGTAATATCCAATCATAAACACAAACTAAGGACACTGAAAATTCATCAAAAGAATTTGAAGAAATGGTGTTCTTTTTCTCTTATGGAAAATGTCACAAACAGTCCCTAAACTTCCACTTAATGTGCAATCTCGTCCCTAGACTTTTAAAATTCTAGTATATTGTCTTATGCTTATATAGGGTGGTGTTTGTAAACGTTAAGGGGCAGAACGCACACTCTACATAAATATTATTGTGTGGTTTACCATGAATTCCTAAAACCTCTCTCCTCTTTACATTTCTACTGGGTATGATCCTTTAAAAACTGTGAATATTATGATCAATCCTGGTAGTATGCTCTACACCATCCATAATGTGAAACCTGTACATCAGAATTCTACTACCCTAAAATTTTTCACGATATGAGTCAAAAAATGAAAAGGAATTTGATGCTAATAAGCAATCCCTATTCTAAGGCCAAGGAAGGGCCATGCATGTGGGATAGTATACCTAGCACAAATTCTGTTGTCATTTTCCCTAGCATATATCATAGGCAAATTCATGAGCAGTGATTCCCTATCAAAATCAAGGGAAGAGTTCCACAACAAAAGCGCTTCTGGAAAATTTGACAACTAAATTAACTCAAATTCTAACCTAGAACCATTCCCCGACCCCGACCCCAACACCACAAAACAATCCATCTTGAACACAGATTGCAATCAAATTGGATGGGATTAATTATGACTTATGGTCTCAAGTGGTAGAGATGTATATCACGAGCAAGGACAAGCTAGGATACATTAATGGTGACCTTCCTTAGCCTTCATCTATGGACTCGGGGGTATCACAAGTGGAAGACTGAAGATTCCATCGTAAAAGGATGGCTGATAAACTCCATGGACCCAGTTTTAATCAATAACTTTATTTGCTGCCAATTGCGAAAGCAGTTTGAAATGCGGTGGCTACTACCTTTCCTTTTTTTTTTCTTTTTTTTCTTTTTTTGGGATTGATGCTTCTCAAGTTTATGATTTGAAGAGGCATGTGACCCATATGAGACAACTCGATCTTCATTATTTGAAAATAATGTCCCTCACCATTTTTTGAATAATGCAATGGCTACAACAATCCATCTTATTAATCGAATGCCATCGAAAGCATTAGAATTTCAGACACCATTGGAAGCTCTCTCATATCATGTGCAATTTACCATCGATTCTTACTATTTCCCATAAGGTGTTCGGATGCGTGGCTTTTGTTCACATCCCTGAAACACAATCCACAAAACTTGAACCGTGTGTTATGCAGTGTATTTTTTTAGGCTGGTGTTCACATCAGAATGGATATCGGTGTTATAATCCATCTACTAAGAAGACATATGTTAATTCGTTGAGATAGAATCTTTCTTTTGGGACACCACTTCTTCTTTCTAGGATGAGATATAGACAAAAAAGAAGAATTGGTAGGAAACTGGCGGTGATATTATGGCCTCCGGGGGAGTACAAATCGGTGGAATGTCGACATTGCCGCCGGTAGCTAAGGCCGAACTAGGCCAAAATTTACCTACAGATATTGAGCAAGAAAGCCTAGAATGTAGGCAAGATGTTTTGGGAATTTTAGTGCAAATCCCGCCAGGGGAAGGTTAGGTACTCGAAGAGCTGAGTTTACAAGACCAACCAGCTCTTCTAGAAAAGCTTCTCTCATCTTCTTTAGTGCCCGACCCAACTCTTTAGGAAATTCCTGAGGTAATTTCTCCTATTACTAGTTTACATGATGATTCTAATATTTATGTGGGATATAAATTACCTACCAAGCACGATTAAGGAAAACCCCTGAATCGATACTCACCAAGCTACTCACCAAATGGTGGAAGGAAGAAGAAGTCCGCCTATCCGATCAGTAACTATGTTTTAGTTGACAAATTATCTAAGCCATTGAGGGCATTTGTTCCAATGTATCATTAGCATATATTCTAGGTGGAGTACAGGACGCCTTGAAAGATCTTAAGTGGGTTCAAGCTATGAAGGAAGAGATGGAGGCGTTGCGGAAAAACAATACTTGGAAGTTAGTTGAACTGCTCGAAAGGAAAAAAAACAGTGAGATGCAAATGGTGTTCCTAATCAAGTATAAAGAAGATGGATCCATTGAATGGTAGAAGGCGAGATTGGTAGCCAAAAAATATACATAGATGTATGAGGTGAATTCTTAGAAAACCTTTCACCTATTGCGAAACTAAATACTATACGAGTGTTATTGTCTCTTGCGGCTAATTTAAATTGCCCTTTACACCAATTTGCTGTCAACAACATATTTATCCATGGTGACCTTGAAGAGAAGATCTATATACATATTCCACCAAGTTATAGTCCTTCTTCCCAGCTAGGACTAGTTTATAAGTTCGAGCAATCATTGAATGGATTGAAATAGTCTCCTCAAGCTTAGTTTGGACAGTTCATTGTGGCTATAAAAAGGTGTGGGTATGTTCAGAATGATTCTAATCACGTCCCATTCTTGAGGCGAAGTCGAGGTAAGATAATCGTGTTTATTATTTATGTAGATGATATGATTATCACTAAAGATGATCAAGAGGAAATCATGAAATTACAGTAGAAGTTCTCAATGGAGTTCAAGATGAAAAACTTTGGTGGACTCAAGTACTTCTTGGGGATAGAAGTAGCAATATCTAAAAGAAGTATTTTTCTATTTCAGAGAAAGTATATTTTGGAGTTGTTGGCTAAGGTAGGAATGCTAGATTGCAAACCTACAAGCACACCGATTGTTCAGAATCACAAACTTTGGAGAGTATTCTTATCAGATGACTACAAATAAAGAAAGATATCAAAGGTTAGTTGGCAAACTAAATCATTTGTCGCATACACATCCTCGTATTGCCTATGCAGTGAGTGTTATAAGTCAGTTTATGCATGTTCCGAGTGAAGACCATATGGATGGTGTAATGCAAATCCTTCGATATTTAAAGGGAGCTCCAGGGAGAAGGCTTCAATTTCAAAAGAGTGGGCATCTTAAGATCGAAGGTTTCACTGACACGGACTAAGCTGGAAGTGTGTCAGATAGAAGATCAACTTCAAGGTACTTTACCTTCGAAAGAGAGAATTTTGTTACTTGGAAGAGCAAAAAGCAAAAAGTAACGATTATCTCAAATGCAAAGACAAAGTTTAGAAGAATGGTTAAGGGACTATGCGAACTCCTATGACTTCAAAAATTGATCACAGAACTCGATTTTACTCGTGTATGAAATGAAGTTGTTTTGAAATAACAAAGCAACTATCGATATCTCTCACAATTCAATCCAACATAATCGCACCGAACATATTGAGGTGGATCGTCACTTCATTAAGCAGAACTTGGATTCCAAGGTGATTCAATCTTTATCGTGAAATTCGAAGACCAACTAACAAATATCTTGACAAAGGCCGCTTCAAACGGGACATTCTACAGCTCATAGACAAGTTGGGCATGCGAGATATCTACGTGCCAACTTGAGGGGGAGTCTCAGCATGAGCTAGAATCCCCTAATTAGTAGGGCATTTTATTTTCCTCCTAATTTGCCTAGGATTCTATTTTCCTAATTTGGAGACACTTGACTTGTAGAAGAAGTCCGTTTGATTGTATATTTAATGATTAAGGAGAAAAAAAAAAAAAAAAAAAAAAAAAAAAGAGGGTCGGGGAGGCTTACCCAAGGATGTAGGCACACTGCCAAACCTTGTTAATTTTTGTGTTTTTCTCATCTTCCTCCTTATATGTGTTTGGATTGTTAACACCTTTTCCATAGTAACCAGCCTTGGTGTCCAAAACTTCAGCAAGTGTGGAAACCTTAACACCAAGAGATCCTGTTAAATAAGTGGCAAGTTGATGTCTACGGCGACTTGACAGGTGGCAGCGGAAGGCAACAGCTACTTCACGTTGATGACAATGGCACCTTGGTAAGGGGTGGACAATGGCACATTGGTAAGGGGTGGAGAGAGAAGAATTTGTGCGTAGGCAAAATGGTACCATGTCTATATTCATATAACATCCAAACATTTATCAAATACTGTATAAGATATAACACCTATTATTATATTATCTGACTTTTATCCTATCCAACAAAAAAACCTAGATGACCAAACGCAGCAAGTAAATTTATGAAGAGTGAGCCACTCGAGTGGAACAAGAGGAAGCTTGAGCTTTCACTAGCATCGTTTAATTTCTAGATGCACAATGGGGTGGATGTAAAAAAATGCATATTGAAAGAACTTAAAAGACTTTTAGGGTCTATTCATGATTATATCATGTTAAGGTAGTTTTGCATGTTGGTCTTCGAGAAATGAAATAAGAGAAGGGGCGAGAAAGAGAGGAGTGGTCGAGAAAGGTGAAGATTATAAGTTTGAAATAAGGAGAATGTATGAATAAATCGCAGTCATCATTAAGATGGAAAACTTTACAGCTAATTGTTGGTATTTTACCCAATAATTAGCCAGATGGGCGAATATACACGAGAAAGCATCCGAAATTACTTCATTTTATAAAACACAGGTAGTTTCTTCATCTTGAAAAGATTAACTGTAGAAACCCTCCTGCTAATTGGCCAGAAAAGTTGGACAGAATACAAGTACATAAGGGGCACATGGTGTCCCAGGGAAAAATACAAGCGAGAAAGAGTGGCAGGGATATGGTGAACAGCAATCTACGCCATATTGATCGCAATGGAATCCCTGACATTGGCATTACAGTATGATTTTCATCTATAGAAGTGTCAGAAAGGAAGCAAAATGTTATATGGACTGAATGAAGTTTCTAAGAATTGTCACTATAGCAAGTCAAAAGTACACCAATGTAGCTGGCTACCGTCACCGTGAAGCCAACTCATGTCTCTTTCGAAATTAAAGTTGTCATCTTTTAGCTTCCATGTCGCTATGAAGTATTATAGGATAAATGGTTCCAATCCCCTTCTTTTGGCGATCCAGAAAACTGAAGCTGATTTTCCTTATATCTTCTCACTAGAGGCAAAAGAAACAAAAAAGTTCAGCCGATGCAATCACATGAAGAAACAACTCAAGACACAAGTGGCTTTGCATGAAAATAGTTCTTCCCAATGGTACGAGACAACATAACAAGAAATGGGCAGGGATGTCAGTAAACGCAAGCTCTTTTGACAAATTAATCAACAGGATACCAATACATTGAACTAGGTGGAGTTGTGTCATTTGACTTGATTTAACAGGAATGTGCTAGCGGAGTTTCGATTGAATCAGCGGTGGATATTGTATGTAATATCACTCACCTTAAACAATATCGTATGTCTTATCATTCAACTGTTGAGAGAAAGGACTGAATACCAAACACGATAAAGAGGACTCCACCTGACAGGGCTACCTGAAAAATGCAACAGATCAAGCATGCCCCAAATTATTATCATGAGAGGGAAATTATAACTGCCTCATACAAACAAGCAAGAGGCAGAAATTACTATTTTCTCAGAAATCTGAGATGCCAAGCTCTTCCCTCCCACAACAGCAGCGGTTGTACACAATGCTTGTGCACTGTGAAAGGAAACATACCATAAGTAAGCAGAACGCATAAGTATATCAGATATCAACCTTAAGTTTTGCTCTGGCAAAATTGCAGAAAGAGATCCTATGACACAAGACAGCAGATTCTTAGTTAAATGCCATCATATGCAGTAAGACATTGAGATTTTTAAGTCTGTTCATATAGCTACAAGGCACTGGTCAGAGTATGAGAATGATGATGCCAGCATGATGTTCCTTTCCGTACCAAGACACCCACCCAACATAGTATTATGTGCCTTACATTTTGAATTTGTCCATGCATTTTAAATCATCAGAAGCACAACGCTGCAAAACTTCTACAAAAATTTTCAAATTGTGATTACCGACTTAGTACAAATTTATAGTCCTCAAAACAAAGAGCACTGCCACTACATTAACCCTGGTTTCACCCTAATTATCTGCTGTCCCCAGGTCCAAACTACGTTTAGGTGATCATCATACACCAAAGCATAAAGCAAGTAGAACCAGCTTAATAAGTTGCATATAGTTCTACATGAAACATGTAGAAACCAGAAGGATCAAAACAACCAACTCCTCATTCACTGAGAATGGTTAGGTGCTAACTGAGTACTGTGACTGTTCACCCAACTAATCGCCAAGTGTTAACTTCTATCAATTTCTTTTCCTCTGGAGAAATATAAGAAACCTCATAAAACTCAATACTTGGGAATTGGTTTCGAGGACGGCCATTTGGTGCCCCTGCATAACACTTACCAATTTCTCATCGTCCAGTATAAGACCAACTTTTCAAGTAACACTCCAGCATTTCGTAAATAATTTCCTCACTGATTAACTAAGTGACTAATTTATGGCCAAAGATAAGTTCATAACTACTAAATACATTCATTAGGAATAACTTGTCCTTGGCTTAGCAGAATGGTAGTCTCAACTGATTATTGCAACCTTTCCTACCTAAGTTTTTTAATGTCTGATAAATCAGGGAGTTGACACGCATTGATGAACAAAATAATAAACTAAATGATCGTGATGAACATTTGAAAACTCAAGACAAAAGCACAAAGCCCCATATGTGCTCAAAGCTACAAATAGTAGTCCGATATGAAGAGAATCATACGAATGTCTGCAACAAGAAGATGCGGAGCTTGACTTACACAATTCCGCCAAGAACTACACCAAATGGATTCTCATCTGCTGCCAGACCAATTGTAGCCAGCTGAAAATGAAATTGCACTCAGTGCAAATGAAGAGAACAAAAGAGTACAGAGAATAAAATTGTAACATGAACTTGAATTTCCTAGGACTGTCTACCTGGCTCTTGTCACCCCATTCACCGAAAAATGTGATTGAAAATGCCTGCAGAATGGAACAATGCGAATAATCAGGAACTTTAATATTGTTTTCAGACAACTAAAATTTCATATAGATATCAGACCTTCAACAAGATGGGTGAGAAAAACTGTGAGAGAAATGGCCGTGTCTCTTTTTTAACATCATCAGCAACCTGGCAGGTTCACTAAAGGTGTTAAAGCATAAAGCAGGGTCTCAAATATTCTGACTTCAATTTCTCAACCAGCCACAACATAAGCAAGTCATCACACCGTCTTTTACTCATCAGAAGTGTACCTTGCCATTCTGTTTGGCTGCTCCAGAGCCAGCCTTCGTCCAGTCGGCATCCTAATGACAAAACATAACAGACACAACTGATTGGGATTTCTGTACGAGGTAATACAGACAAGAGACACAAAGGAAGACCCACCAATTTTGCTTCAACTTCAGCGAGTTCTTCAGATTCCCTGTGAGGGCACCAGATAAGCTCATCACGAGTAAAACCTTTTTGTCTAGAGGGAGAAGAAAAAGGTTAAGTCTAGGGGAAAAGCAATAACTGATAACCTTACCCTCCCTCATGAAATCCATCCCACAAAGACCAAATGCCAAACCCAAAGAATAACAATGTCGTTATATGGTGAGTCCATTTACGGGAAATCTGCACAAAGAATTCCATAACATCAGAATGTATTCGGTGAACAAAAAAAATGTACGTTCAAATAGAAAAGGCTGAAAATAGAGATTCTTTTTACAGACTAAAAAGGAGAAATGAATCACAGTGTGTCACAGATCCAGAATAGATAGCTCAAATCAGTACGGTGCTGTTGTACTAGAAATGATTGACACTAATATGGTGCAAATGTCAATCCAGGTTCATCTGTCTACAGTGTACAAGTTCAGGTAAGTTTTTTATTTCACTTTCTGTTTGAATAAGATGAATTGGACATTTCTACGGGCATAATGCATCACTGCAATTAGGCGACATGCAGAAAAGAAATGATAGTAATAGCTAGGTCAGCTTATCATGCACTTAATTTATTTCTCAAGAGTCTTTGAAGCAAATTGCATCAAGTCCAGCTCGTTTCCACTGAAATCCTCTGCCTGTAGAAAGCCTTTCAGTCTCACTGTCTAGACTGATTTCAAAACAGCTTAATACATTTTCCGAAACAAAAAATTGAAACAGCTATGTTATTCTTCACTTGCATCTCAATAGGCTCTATAAATATGATATCAACCAGGAAAAGGGTAAAACCAGGTCAGGATCACAACAACAAGAAATACATGCAGTAGATTTAGGAGGCAGGCCTGTTTGTTGCAGCTAATTAATTCTACTAGTGGCTTTCCCTCCAAAATTTTGAAGAAGGAAAAGGACATCTCATCCTTGAAAAAATTATGAAAGAACATGTGTAATTCTACACATCAATCGTTGCATTTTGAAAGGTTTGAGGTGTTTCACATTAACAAAAGTCATATTATGAGAGTTCCAAAATAATGAAATTTTATCAATTAAATAAAAAGCTTCAGAATTCTAGAATTATACTAAAAGCATGTGATTCAGGCCATCACTTCCTTAAAAAAGAACATCAAATGGACATCCAATATGTAAAAGAAAACAAATGTTCCCCTTGTCATGTATATTGACATTCACATCAAGTAGCAATAGAAGAAAGAAATGTTGCAGAAATCATAAAGCAAACAACTAACCAGGTTAGGAGCAGCCCAACCAACAAAAGCAGAAAGAATTGTCATCACCTGGATAAAAGATACAGAAACAGAAGGTCTTAGTCCATGAAAGATAGAGTGTCTGGAATGACTTCAGGCTAAGGCACTAAATATTTGAGAGTTGTAGAAGTTCGCTTACCACCAAAGCTGCCAAGCAACCTGACAAGACAAGTCTCCTTGGGTGACGCATAGCCAGAATCTGAACACACGAATCATGAAAATGAACATGGTAGGAAGCTATTGCGGATGAAGGTAGAGTTTGATGTAATGCAGGTCACAATGGAACCTAGTCAAGCAGCTGACAATGAAGCACTCACTAGAGGGACAAAGCTACTTCGGATGCAGTTGCAAGATAGGATAAGTGAATATGGGAAAACTTGTATCATCTTTCATCCCCCTTCCTGGCCAGTAACACACTGATTTTGGGCAAAGTGATAGGGAAGGCTACCAAAAGACTTGTAACTGATGCTGCATAGGGTCATAGACTCATAGTATTCATCTTGCTTCTATTAAAAAAGGAAAGACCTCATCGTCTATAAGCAAATGATACCAGAGCCGTTCTATACACCAAACAGACAAAAGAAAATAACCTCAGGGGAAGAAGAAAATGTCCTTGGATAAATTGTAGACGGTTTTATCCACGACTAGCTCTCAAGAAAGGGTTTTGATGGTTTGCACCATGGTCCAATTTTTGATAGGTTGTCTTGTCAATGACATATTTCTGCGTTTTTATACAACACTTGTCATGCAAACCTATCTATTTTTTCTTAATAATTTGTACCACCAACTAAAATGACGATAAATGACAGCAATAAACTCCAATAACCTAGAGATAAAGCCATTTGAGCTCGTAAAGTAAGTTGCTACCAGAGAAGAAACATTGTCACTGACTTTCCAATTTTTTACCACTCAAGAGTCAGGAATGGGCGTTCTCCTCAATCTGAAAAATGATTTGTAGTTGTAGCAGAACAGGATAACTGATATTCCTTTAAATACAAAAAAGTGGAAGAACTAGGCCACTGACGACAAAAGCTAATCTTCCAATCCCCCAAAGTCAACTCCATGAACCTAATGAATTCTTTCGGATAGTATCCAGGGATTAAATCAAGCTTTTTCCAGCATCGCATGGTTTCCAAGTTTCAATTCTTATACATGGTACTTGCTGGGCTAGATCAGCCAACCGTACAGTGACAAATTCTATAAACTCTCAACCACATGTCTTTGCAAAGCCAACCCCATTAAGTAATACGAGCAAAAACCCAAACCTCGTATAGAGCAACATGACCAGCCTCCTCCACCTACAGCCAACAAAAGAATAACTAACTGGGTAGTTCTCTTCCAGGGCAAATGCCAACGCACGCGACTCGGGAAAAAACAGTACTTAGATCGATGTTTGGAACACGAAGGCAATACGGAACCATCAGATTCGATGACTTCACTTCTCACGTGGGTCCACGGAAACCCGCACGACACAATTCAGAACTCGATAGCTCTTGCCACGAAAAAAAAGGGGCTCTACCCGTTTAATATATAGTCAGCCAGTACAGAAGAGAGGAAATGCCGTATTGCAAATTACTTTATATTTTACAGTAGCACAACAAAATCCCATAAATCAGGGGGCGGGGGCGGGGGTGCAATCGAAGCCAGTCAAACTCACCGCGGCCGCGAAGAACGTCTTGTCTCCGATTTCGGACAGCACGGTCATGGCGAGCGATTTGGAGAAGCCCTGGCACAGACCCATCAATTCCAAATTTCATCCCCTACCCATCACAGATCGAACCCGAAACATTCGAGACGAGCCCAGAAACCAGCGAGAGAGATTACATTACCTGCAAGACCGAGCTCATTTCGACTCAGCTGGCGAGCGGCAGCGAGGGGCGCGCGTGGAGAAGGAAGCGGCGGCAAGAAGGACTCCTCCGGATACCCTCTCTCCCTCCCTCCCTCCCTCCCTCCCTCAGTCCGAATGAAGCCCGGACGAGCTTCGCAGGCAGAGAGAAGAGAGAGCAGAAGAGGGAGCGAGAACCGCGACGTTCTGTGCCCCGTTCGGTGGTGTGGCTTAAACGAGTCGACTCTTGGGCAGAATAAATAGACAAATGCCAAAAGGTGTTAAGGGTAAAGAGAAAATTAAAAATGTATCCTTTCTGCCTGCTTCATACGCAAGATGCGTGCACTTACTAAACAGGGTAAAAGGGATTGAAGAGTGAGACTCACTGCTCCGGGATTCGAACTCCACGAGCAATGGCATGAAACCCAGATGCCCATTTGGGCAACTGGAGATCGAAAGTGTTTTCCTTTTAGCTTTGCCTTTCGACCCTTTCTAATGTTCTGTCTAATGTTCGTGTCCGGGATTCGATCCCCACAAGCAATCGCACAAAACCACAATGCCGGTTTGGGCAACCGGAGATCGAAAGTGGTTTTCTTTAACTTCTACCCTTTTCCCTTTGTTAATTTTCTATGTAATCTTCATGGCTTATGTATCGCATGGTGTTCACCATACGTCTTCTCTTGTGTCGTCATATGTTTGCTTCTATTCAATGTATCAATCAATTAATCGTCATTTTAAGATCTCCATTTAAAATGATCTTAATTGGATGATGATGACTGCGGTTCATCAATAAAATAATCTTGAGTAAGGAGCCATCCTCAGGTAGGTTATGACTATAAAATAAAATAGTTGCGAGGGAACAAATCTCCACGTTAATTCGTTTACTCCACATCACTCTTTCAATTTCAGAGGTATACCTCGAAAGCGATCAAATAAAGAGAAAACCCTACACCCAAAGCAAATGACGAAATCAATACATCAAATCCACCGGGTCAATTCCATTCGATTCATCGGATTCCAATTTTTTATGGTACTCATTTTTCGGGAGCGAGTGGGGTCGCCCCGGTTTTCCAGTACGAAGTATTTGAGGCGTGCCGGAATTCGGACGTCCCCGTCGAAAGCCGGGACTCGTGCGATCTGCATTCTCACCTCACGTCTCGGTTAAACGAGATTTTTCTAGCACGATGCAATCATTGGTGGTGGGCCAACTTGAACTCCCACGGGCCACTCGTTCGGATCAAGCAGGTAATTTCCTGGACATCTTTTACGCTGCATTCCGCAAAGCATAAAACGAAACATCTCGCCTTTTCTTGGCCTTGGCGTTTTCTTGAGGAGAAGTTTCGTGACGGCGGCCTGCTTGTCCCTTAGCACAGCATCCCCTTCCGATTCCGGAATCCGTCGTGATGACCCACTTCGTAGTTTTCGAGGGGGATCTTATGATCCTTCGGATGCTTACGATATATCGAGTCCTGTTAAGAAGCTCCCAGTATCCGTATAAAGAAAGTGTACGTTTTCTCATACGCCTTCCCCCTAACGTTATGTACTGATCATACAAGAATCCGTAAAGTTATACGTGTCGTGACTCCGGTGCCGAATTTCTTGCTTAGTTTTCAATTGGTGTCGTGATAGAGGGATCTAATTCGAAGTCCTTTAGATTGAGAAAAATATTATGGTAGTGGCTTGGTTGGGAATCTGGGTAATTTTGCTTTCTCAGATGCGCATGCAAGGAGACGTGATTGATGATTGGGACAAGAGGTGATCAACAAAACTGGACTAGATGGTCGCGTGATAAAGTTCTGGGTGGGGGTGCGGTATGTCTAGCTCCTCTCCCTTATTTTAATTCTCATTTAGTAGTTGCCCATCTCATTTTGTAATAAATAAATAAATAAATTGTGTGCGTCGACACTTCTTAAGTATACTAACTATGGAAATTTTACAAAGTTTGATTATCGACTGGCTAGTAGTGTTATGGGTAATTAGCATATTGGGATATGAATATTTTTTTTATTTAGTATATTTATAATTTGCTTTGGGGTAATATTTAACCGGATATTTTTGTAAAAACCAAACTTGTAAGCCAGCTTCAATATCCCTAACATTAGGTGGAATATAACGAGAGAGACTCTTCTCAAATTCACTTTCCATGGTGGCACGGGCTCCCCAGAGCATTACAAAATCTTGAAATTAATTGAAGATTAACAAGCATACAATTCATCTTATTACTAGGGATGGTAATCGGTGACATGGCAAAATGACACGAATGGAATATGAGCGAAATTGATGAGATTGGGTTGAGGCCAATCATGTTCGAGTCAATTTAGCCTCAACTCGCGAGACGTGATTAATATTTGTATCGTGTTCATGTCCACAGTTTGCTAGAGGCATAATTGTCTCACAAAACCCATTTAAATTAGTGGATTAGTGTCTATGTCAACCATTAGCATACCCTTATGTCAATACAGCATGACATAGCACAGTCCGATAGGACGAATCACCTCTCTTGGCAAACATGGATTGAATAGCCAGTTTAATTAAATGCACTTTTGTCACTATTTAAAATAAAGGAATTAGATAGTGTTTGTCATGAGCAATCCATCACTAGGTAATGTGTCCGATTCAAGTCTGAAAACATCATGGCCATTTGTTTGAATTGTCCAATTAGAACGTTGTTAGGGAAATTTCATTGAACCATATCATTTAGACATCATATGAGTGAAAAAAAAAAACAATTTTAAATTTATTGTTTTGATATTAATATGGGTTGTGCACAAAAAAAAAAAAAAAAAGAGAGTTTGTAGGATAAATAAGATTATTTGGGATCACAGAATCAACATAACACGTCACTTCTTACTTTATTAAGAAGGAAAGAAAAAAGAATACAACGTTTCTACGTGCATTTGCATGCTCTTTTGAGCAATCATCAAAGACTTACCTTAAATTAATTTTTATGATTACTTCCCACATTTGGACCACTTGATTAGTATAACAGATAATTAGCTGTAACTACTAAAAATCCCTGAGTAACTACTTTAAAGGCCTAATACATCGAATCCAACGTGCATGCAACTAGTAGGAGATGGTTATGCTGGAAAGAGAGAGCTGAAGTACACTTCTATATCCTCTCTTGCATAATAACTTGTCCGCTAAATTATCAGCCCCTTCAAGATGATTCGATCGCCTGCACTGGTGAGGCAGGGGAGGGCGGGTCAGTGCCGAGGAGTAGAGCTCAGCCCTTCGCCGGAGTTCAGACCATGGAAAGCAATCACAGCCAGACCTAAGAAGAACAACTAGAACTAGCAATTTGGACCGGGCATGCCATAATCATGTTTATAGTTCATGGCAATCCATGTCGACCTTAAACAACTTGATTTTGATTCGACGTGCTAATTATGAAAACACATCGATTCGCATCGCCATATAGGATATCCAAATTTTCTCTCAATTATCTGTGTTTTATTTCGGGCCGGGTATATAACTTCTTCTCCTCCTGTCTCTCAAAGCACGCGGCCCATTTCCCTTTGCTTCCCATCGGTTTTCTGACTTAAACATCGCATGGTCCTCTTGAGGTCAAACGTTGGAAACTTCCTTAATCGGGGTATGCGGATCGGCCCAGGGAAGCGACATTCGATAAGGCCCGGTTCGATCTAGCCAATCCAGCCCATCATCGTGCCTAAATAGTAGATAGTACACAGTCATTTACCCAAAAAAGAAAAAAAGTAACTAGAGTCTACACTATGCCTTATTATTGAATTCATCTTGTTACAATTACTGTGATCAAGTTCCTTACCAATAATTAAAACGAAATCGGTGAAAAATAGCTTATGAACATGTTCAAACTTTGATAATGACATGAGAATAGGAGTTCAATAACACAACACAAACCATAGGCTTATGAAAAATTGCCCAACCCGGCCAACCATTTGATGAGGGAGATTGTAAATTCAATGGAAAGTCAAGTCACGGTAATGTCAATTTGGATTTTCGTTGAAGCTAAGTGATTGAATTCGGTGAAACTAGATAGCAATTGCGGTAACGCGATTATTACATAAACCTTGTCACGAGAAGAGAGAGAGAGAAAAAAAGAGGAAAATTCAATGGTCTGTGGCTACTCTGATGAATTTCATTTGCTTCTATTTTTAATAATTAATTGAAACCCGGGTTTTCATCTTAATCTAGATGTCTTCAACTAGCGACGGAGGAGAACCCAACAATCTTTAACAAGTGTACGACATTCTGTTGCATGAACTTTTGCCTTTTCTTTTTTGTATCTTCTCCATAAACCATTTGTCCAATAAATGGAAATATTTTATTTTATTTTATTTTATTTTTTGGGCCGAGAATCAGTCAAAACATGTTGCGATAGGGCCGAAGGACAAAATTGAAAAAGACATAAAATTTGAACGCAACAGACAGAAATTCGTAAACGTCACCTTTACTGGGGTTAGGTGCAGCAGCACGAGAATCACAAAAGCACAATGTGATTATGCACTTTTATATTTGGCCAAAAGAATTGCACTCTCTACTCAATTGCTCAGTAGTTTGTGGACGCTTGAACAGACCTTCCACTACATCAAAAGCAGCAAAAAAAAAAAAAAAATGCAAGGAGGAATCAGTACCTAAAGTAAAACGACAAAGCAAAGATTATTCCATTAACACCATACTTTTAATTCTAGATGAGAGATAATTAAAAAGAAAAGGAGATACAAGTTCCCATGTGATGAAAAGCCCAATTTGTAAACTCACGAATTGCGCCGCCATTATCGGGTTTATGTGTCCAAGTCAAAATCAATCACTTGGTTGTGGTGAAGTAGAAAGCGAAAGTCCAAGACAAAAGGCCGAAAACTCTAATAAGACAAGTGGAGGGCAGGCAAAACACTCGAAAGGGAGGGTAGAGCTCACACGCAATCAAGAGAGGGGATCCTAGTGTCATGTATAATTAGTAAATTTCATGAAAAATAACTTTCAATAAAAATATTTTCCGAATTTTCCCATATTCGTTTCACAAAAATGAATTAGTTGAGAAAAATATTCCTTCATAAAAGTCTTCTAAGATAGGGAAAATATTTTCCACTTATGAAAAAATAGAAAACATTTTCTCATTCACTTTCTCTCATCTCATATCCATCTATTTTATCTTTCTTTTTCTTTTTTTTTTTTTTTAAAAATCGAATTTCTAATTCTTTTTTTTCTTTTTTTCTTTTTTCTTTTTTTAGCTTGTCTTGGCCGATCGCCAACCACGACGACCACCGGCAACTAGCCATAGGCGAGCCTCAAGTTTGCCCGACCTCGAGGCTCACCGCTCGCTTAATAGAGGACAAGCTCGAGCCCTAGCTTGCCACTCACCAGATCGACAAGCTAGGCGAGTGCGAGCCTCTAACTCGCTTGCGTCGGGCGAGCTCGAGCTTGCCTTCGGTTGTCGTCGTGGCTAGCAACTGACTAAAGAAGAAGAAGCCAAAAACAAAAAAAAGTAAAATAAAATATAAAATAATTAAAAAATTGATTTTTAAAAATATAAAAATAATTAAAATTATATTTTAAAAATAAAATGATAAAAATATATTGAAAAAGAGTGCATGGAAGAAAACATTTTTCTTCTAAACAGAAAAAAAAAATATTTTCTACTTGTTTTCAAGTTATAGCCAAACACCAGAAAGTAATTACATTTTTTCTAAAAACTATTTTTAAGAAACGTCATATTTTTCGTGAAACGAACAAAATATAAATAACACGATGGACTCTATGTTCACGTTACACAAGTGGATTATATCAAGTACCAATCAAAATTCCGTCACTTCATGATTAGAAAACTAAAAAAGTCCATCGTGTAACTTCTGGTACTAATTTTATATATTGCTATAGGATATCTAGCGATTGTTAGTGCAAGAAAAATGTTGGACTACCCTAAAAAGTGCATAAGATTCCAGTCTGTATATAGACGGATACCTTTTAGTGGTTCTCTCCTCGAATGAGACGCCCACATCCCTCTTGTAAGATTGGATCAATTTACACCGTCAACTCTAGATTTGCAATCAAGACTCACGAGGAACAAAGCACTTACAGATATTTTATAGTCTGGCTTGACCTCTGCCGCACCTGTAATCGACGACTGAACCTCTAGCTTCTTAGCAGACCACATACATAAGCTGCTAAAGTGGAAATGGGCTGCGGACGTGTCACGCACAGTTTAAAAATGGGAATTTGAAAAGTCCCATTTTGATGGTGATACTAAGAGACACAAGCATGACCATTCCTTTTTAAGCTAACCGAACCACTATAAATCCTCGAAGACAAAGGCCGCTGAGCTTCCAAGATCCAGCTTTTGGACTCCTGTTTCATTCGTTAGAGGGGGCAGAGACATGGTGTCGGTTTCTCCTCCTCCGAAGGTTGGCTGGTTACAATACCTGATCTTCGATCTTCTCATAAAAAGAATTGCAGCAGCGCTTCTTTTTCCTTTTTAAGCCGTCTTTTGATTTCTCGAGACGTGTCCGCAGGATGCTACTTCCTATGAGAAACGGAAGGAGGACGGCGACCCATCTCGGCAAGCCAAATGGTGGTACTCCACCTTCCATACCGTCACGGCCATGATCGGTGCCGGCGTCCTCAGTTTGCCTTATGCCATGGCCTATCTAGGATGGTAATAGTCTTTCAAATTAAACTCAGAACTTCCAACTCTTCAGGTTCACTGAACTCACAATTGATCAGCTATAAAATTTGGTGTATGTTGTCCAGGGGTCCGGGTATATTGATGATGGTCCTATCCTGGTGCATGACCCTGAACACAATGTGGCAGATGGTGCAGTTCCACGAGTGCGTCCCGGGGACCCGGTTCGACCGCTACGTCGACCTCGGGCAGCACGCCTTCGGCCAGAGGCTTGGCCTGTGGATCGTGCTCCCCCAGCAGCTGATCGTCCAGGTCGGGTGCTGCATCGTGTACATGGTCACGGGTGGCAAGTGCCTCAAGAAGTTCATGGAGATGATCTGCACGGACTGCCCAAGGATCAGGCAATCCTACTGGATCTGCATCTTCGGGTCGGTCCACTTCTTCCTCTCTCAGCTCCCGAACATCAGTTCCATCGCCGGTGTTTCCTTGGCTGCGGCCATAATGTCTTTCAGGTACAAACCCTACCGCTTGTCTATAGGTCAGCTCGAAGTCGAAATCAGCATGCTTCCAAATTCTAAGACATTTTCTCTTGGTGGGTGCCAAAGAAGTTGCGTTGACTGCATCTTATGAGGTGTTACTGCTTAATTTCTAAGCTTCAATTGTCCCCTATCTCATCTTATTAAAGCATACTTGAGTCTTAAAAGGAACACACATGGTTCACGTTCATTAAATTTTAAGTGAAAGTGTCTCACCGGTCACTCTCGAGTGGCTTGAGTTGGAAAATCACCATCCAAGAATTAGTGTCAAGCCATTGGCTAGTTGATGAAAGTGAATTTGGTAGCCGCCGCCACCAAATCATTTGTCCATAACTGGTCGGATATTTTCCTAATTGAGTGCTAAATTTTCCGTACTTGAATAACAAATTCATTGCGACTTCACCATGATATCATGAAAAGAACATGACCAATGGGAGACCTCCTGCAGTTACTCTACCATAGCATGGGCAGGGAGCCTAGCCCATGGTCGAGTCCCCGACGTGAGCTACGCCTACAAGAACGCCAACTCCGCAGACCATGTGTTTCGGGTGTTCAACGCGCTTGGCCAGATCTCGTCGGCCTTCACGGGGCACGCGGTGGTCCTGGAGATCCAGGCCACCATCCCATCGACCCCCGAGACGCCGTCCAAGGTGCCGATGTGGAAAGGTGTGGTCGGGGCCTACCTCGTCAACGCCATTTGCTACTTCCCAGTAGCTCTCATAGGCTACTGGGCCTTCGGGCAAGACGTCGACGACAATGTGCTCATCGCACTCAAAAAACCCTCGTGGCTCATTGCCTCAGCTAACTTGATGGTGGTCGTCCATGTCATTGGTGGTTATCAGGTGTGACTTCAACCACACTTTCGCTCATTGATGACCTAGACAAGTCACCCCAGAAAGCTAATGTAATATGGAAAACATCTGCAGGTTTACGCGATGCCTGTCTTCGATATGCTGGAGAGCGCGATGGTGAAGAGAGCGAACTTTCCTCCTGGAAGAACGCTCCGCCTCGTTACTCGATCTGCTTACGTTGGTGAGAGATTCCCCAGACCCTACTTCAATCATTTGTTAAATCTCAAAGCTTTACTTTAGCCGGTGACCAAAAAAAAATGATTCGGAAAGTGAAGGTGTGCATGTTTCGCGATTGAAACAGCATTAACATTGTTCATCGGAGTGACATTCCCTTTCTTTGGCGACCTGCTTGGTTTCTTTGGTGGGTTTGGTTTCGCTCCCACGTCCTTCTTCGTAAGCCTCTTTCTCCCATGGCTAAATCTTGATTCTAGACTATGATAGTATTTTCTGAGCAGCCTGTTCATCTGAGCCTTGATCTTGCAGCTTCCTAGTATCATGTGGCTGGTCATCAAGAAGCCCAGGAAGTTCAGCATCAACTGGTTCGTCAACTGGGTAATCGAATCATTATCTAATCCCACTTTTAAACAGTCAAAACTACTGTTAAATGCAATTTCAGGGAATGAATGACATACTCACACACATCTTGTTTTCCTTTACTTGCCCTCAGGCCTCCATAATAATCGGAGTCTTCATCATGATTGCATCAACCATCGGTGGATTGCGGAACATCATCGCCGACGCCTCCACATACCGTTACTACACCTAGGGGACTTGATTAGGGTTCAGTAGGATCTCTTCAGATATGTAGGCGAGACCCGGCATCTATCCAGAAATTGTAATTGCTTGTCTGTCTCTTGGTCATTTGATCAAGACATCATAAAGGGAATTTATTCTCCAAAAAGAAATCTTCTGCGTGCAACTTGCCACGCAAATAGACCGAATTTATTCGAGGCTGTCTAGATTGACTTTTCTTTTCTACTTTTTGTTTAATCTGAATCTTGCCACTAACGCATCCTGACCTTTTTTTAAATCCAATTCTCCCTAAACTTTCACAATACTTAATAATGTTGATATGTAAATTCACATCCAACTTAAGAATATTTAAAATTTTCCCAAGCAGAGAAAAATATCTTGTTGAAATAAGTACACTAAAATTCTGAAAACTTATTGTGAAAGTACAATTAAATCCTAAAATTTATTAAGTGGGTGCAATTAAGTTCCTCTGTTAATGTTCCAAATTGACTAACCAAAAATGTTAACATGACTTTTTTTATTGCTTTTCAAAAATATGTGGCGCCACATCAGAAAAGCTTGGTAAAAAAAAAAAGAAAAAAGAATTAACAAAAGCTAAAAAATTAAGAAAAGAGTATAAAAGAAAAGATGACACATATTAAAAAAATGAAAAAACTGAATTTATTCCTTAAAAGGAATGTAAGACCATCAAGCTTCGTCGGAGAGGGCCGGTGACCCTTGTGGTGAGGGCCGTTCGCCCCTGTAGGCCACCATCGCCGCAAACAGAATCTTACCAGCCGACAATCAAGGAAGCATCATCCCCGGCAACCACCTTTGCTGAGTGCTAACGCAGCAACCGATGGCAACGCCATTTTCGACAAGATTCTCGCAAAAATCCTTATTTTGTCTACACAACCAGATTTCCTTCTTTTCTTAACTTGTGCAAGTCTTGGGAAAGTGATGAAGAAGGACAAAGCTTAAAGAGTTGCTCGGTTCCAAGTTTGAGGGAATGCATATATGCAAATTTGTGAATGAAGCTTGATTCTAACGGATTAATGTTCAATTGGTGTTTTAGAAAGCATTCTTAAGATGATTATGTGTGGAAAACCATTTTATATTAATCCTTGCAATTCAGTGTTTAAACTAGGGATGACTGTCATATGATATATGGGGATTTTAATGTTTTCTCCTTTAAGAAGTTCAATCCATGGCTATGGTGATGAGGATGATGATATGCAAGAGATATCGTGGACATGACTAGTGATTGAGATTCGAGGGATAAAGAAGTGACTCCGTTGAAGGATGACAATGAGGATGAAGACAATAGTGATGAGGAGGAAAATGCCAGATGGAGTATAGAGTAAAGGACTTGATTGTATCAAAATTTGATAAATTTTAGGATCTAACTTCTTTTTTTTAAGTTTTAGGATTCAATTGCATTTGGATGATAAATTTTAAGATTTCTAATACACTTATTTCTATTTTTTTTTTTTAGTGTGATACACTTTGGAAAGTTGATTGCCTTTGCGTCTCATCCCACATGCATCATAAGAGGAATTATCGATAATGATAATATCACAATGACACCAAAATTTATTTTACCCATTGATTGCACTGCGGCCATGGCGTAACAGACCAGTTGTATTGCTACGTGATATGTATGACAACAAACCTTCGCTCTTAATTCTGAAACTTCCTATTTTATTTTGGGCTGATACCAACAAAATTTTCAAATTAATATATTTATGACTTGGTTACTCAAACATCCCAAATTTACTATGTTTTGGAGGTAAATGTGGCACAAATGAACAATTTAAAAATTTTCATGACACAAAAATTAACTTAGGGTAAATAAGACATGGGTGAACCAATTTGAGATTTTCTGTGACGGAAAATATTTAAGGAAAATGCGACACAAATGTACCAATTTGAAATTTTTGGTGATATTAGCCTTTTTTTTTTTTTAAACTGGCCAGCTTATTAACATGTTATTTTCACGTGATCATGCAGCCTTTTAATCCCTTCGGATGATTGAAGGGGCCAGATCTAATGGTTGATGATCTAATGGACGCCAAATTTCAAAATCTAGTCATATCCAACATAAACTAACGTTCAATAACAACTGCCTCAAGAATTATGCTCATTGAGAAATATTTTCCCTTGTAATTCAGAAAGTCGTAAGATGGTCATGTCGGCTTTGAAGATATATTCCATTTTTAGAGGTGAAATCTACAATGAAAAGCAACATGGATTGGATACAAATCGTATGCAAGATCTTGACTTGTGATTATATGCTTCCACTTGAATTCGAGTATGTAAACAGCGCACCACTTAAAATTCATGTAGCTTTGTGAATGTCAAGTGTCCTCCATTCAATCGCACCACAAGATGGAGATTTCTTTTATAATAATGACTCATTTTAGATGAACTTTGAGCCCATGAAGTACCTCAAATAATAATTTCGCACATCATATACAACAGAAAAGAAAGAATGAACGAGCTGTTAAATTTCGACATCTTTAGTTGGTCATGCGAAGAATCAATTAAATTTCTCACATACAATATGGGATTAGATTTCTGTTATCAAATTCCTACCTACTATCCCATGAGAAAAAGGCTTACTAATTTTATAGGTGAAAGCGGAATGAGTGGAGCAAACCTGGCTGCGTAAAGAAGATGGATCGATGAGGGGTCGTCAATTCAATCATTATTATGCACAGGAAACCCTAAAATCAATATCCTAGAATAGGCCTCTTCAAATTGGCCAAGAGCCAACCCACGAAAAGAATGGACACCTAATGTAAAGAAGAATGTCTTTCTCACCTACATAAGGTTAAATATTCGAGCATCTAATGGTTCACTTATTAAATATATAATACGAGTTGTTTATTTAAAAATACACTTAGAATTTATCGCATTACTATAACGGCATGTCCACATCAAATTGTTTACCACCAATAGTATATGCAAAAAAAAGTTATTCAAGTAGTCAAGTTGAAAGGCTGGTTCTTTCTATAACTAATAAGCAATCACCCAATTTCTTACGTAATTAACGCTTACATTTAGATTAGAGAGATGAGAAAAGGCAATGTTTTGGAGGTATCGAGGTCAAGGCTTTTCATAAAGAGGCTTTAACTCTGTGGGAAAGCTAAAGTTCGTAAGCATCTACTTACTAGAACAAAGTAAAAGGAATATATTGTTAGTTGGTGCTTTAACACAATGGTCTACGTGCCTACTGCCATGTACCAGCTTGCGTCTATATATAGTGCACCTAGTAAATGTTATTGTACCACCACATGTGGCAATCCAAACTCATGAAATCACAAATTCCAATCATGTGATTAGTGAAATTATGATTAGCTTGTACTGGACATTTGTAAAGTGACTTTTCCAATTTTTAACAAATCGATGGTGTTATGATGATAGACTCATATACCTATAAATAAAATGAGTAGTTAGAGGGCATGAGATCATTTTCGTAATGGTCAGAGAGAATAGTTGTGCTCATCGTCCCTCCCCATCTTGCTTACCCATAGAAGAAATTATCTTTTTATATCAATGGGTACGGTTGGCTTTGTGATCAAGTGCCGAATTTCTCTTCCTCGAGTAATAACTTAAAGTCATATCACAAGCAAACTTCAGAAACTCTTCTTGTTCGACACAATAAGAAGATCAAATGCAATTCATTTTTGGTTTGTCGATCAATTGGCATCAATCTAAAAAGCCCAAATAATTATACTCATGCTTGCGCTAGAGGTTTCTTTTCTTTCTTTTAATTTCCTTGATGTAAAAAGCGACGGCATCTTAATAGTCCTCATCTTGCTGTAAGTAGTCCCATAAGCATTCGCGGTCGACCTTTCTCTATATGGCTACGCCGATTGTTCTGGTCATTCTCCATGAAAATCAAAAGAATATATCTAAGCAAAAAATTAATCGCATAAAGTTCACTTTATTAAATTGGCATATTTATACAAGCAAAATGACAATTAGAATTAAGGTGTATTTATTTCGCGAAAAATGAATGATTTAAAAAACATTTTCTTTAAATATATTGTTTGTATCGTTCCTAAAAATGAATGAAGGAAAAATATTTTCATCATCCTAAAAATGCTTAGACATAAATTCTTGACGACCGCTATGGAACCTCTCCTAAAAACATTTTCTTTAAATATATTGATTTTTGTCGGTTTGGGGACGAGAATCGTTTGGTAAAATTTTTGTTCCTATTGGGAAAATGAGAATAAAAAAAAATGTGAATGAATGAAAAATATTTTCATCATCCACTAAAAATGCTTAGACATAAATTCTTGTAGGCCGGGCGAGCCCCACGTAGCCCGTCGAGGCTCGGCCTATGGAACCTCTCCTAAATGAATTCCCATCGGCGACGCTCGGTGAGCGTCGCCGGCCCTCGTCTGGACCCGTCGCCGGTCCGGCGACACCGGCCAAATGAAGAAGAAGAAGAATAGGAGAAAAGGGCAAAAAGAAAAGAAAAATAAAGAAAAGGAAAAAAGTAAAAAAAATTATTTAAAAATTAAAAAAGAACAATTCCGAATCGCAGAATTCAATGAAATGATATTAAAAAAGTCAATGAAATGATATTAAAAAGAAGAATGAAAGTTTGGGTCAATAAGATGCAAGATGGCGGAGAGTTACCATAGTGCAGTACGGAAGAACTTTAAGATTAGTGTAATGCTAGCTCTTTCGAAGCTTAAAATGCTGAGAATCACTAGTCCTGGTTAGACAAAGTGAAGTATTTGCGTAACCTTAACTGTAGGTACGTCCAAAAGCGAAGGCGGAAAAGAGTACAAAGTTACACATTCTTTAAGAGCGAAGACCATACCCCCACTTGACCAAGGAATGTGTGGTAGAATTTCCCATCTGATTTGTCTGAAGGTAGCAACCGCTATGGTTACTTTCGTGAACAGATAGCGAAAACGTCGGCCACAGTACCTCCTAAGATGCAGGGATTGTTGTGGTGTTGTGTCCAATAACGATAGCATTCACTAAGGGAAGGGAAATCCCTCTCGAACTGAACCGGAGACCAGTCATGTTCTACCGCCAAATGAGTGGCCGGCAGAAAGTGGTTTCCCTTCCACTTGAAGAACCGAAAAGGCTTGATCTTTCATCCCACGACAGCTTTGAAGTCACCACACACAATCATAGGCCACGAGAGCCAGCCTCGCTATGCATACGGTGTTAGATGCAGCGGTTTTGATTACAGCATCCATACTTATCTTAACGCTTCCTACCCGCGGTGGAAACCGAGGCGGGTACACGATCTCGTGCGGGAGAAGGGCCTTCTTATGTAGAGGCACTTAAACATTTGCTTTGAGACTTTTGCTTTTAGGGATGGCCGGGGCACACATTCGCTATGCTTCAGGGATCCCGCCTCGATCGGAGCAGATTTGGGCCTGCAAGAATGGGTAGTAGGGCAGGTCGCAAGGCAGAAATTTGTTCATGTGATTTGTTGCCCTTGTCCCACTCCATACGATCCTTTGGTTGTTCGGATTTGGATTGGAATAGAATAGAACAAAAGGGATTAAGATATGATTTGAAATCTGTGAAAATTTGTAATGTAAGATAGGATTGAAAATCTTTTAAAGTTCTTCATTTTTTAAAATCCCATCTCCGATGGCCACCTTGTGTACGTGAGGACTCAAATCCTCTCAACCACTTTCGCCAACAAGAAATCAACCTGGGGAGCGATCAGAGGTGAAGTAGAGAGAGGAACTGAGAGATGATTTGATGATGGTGAAAAAGCTGGAAAACACTGAGAAAGAGAGGAGCCACAGATGGTATGGTGAGTCCTAGCCTTTCAAGTGAGCCGTGAGCAAGGGTACCAAGGATACTTGAGGACGTCAGATTGAAGGATTGGGGGATGGTTGACGAAGTGGTGATGGGGTGCCTCCAATAATAAAAGGTGAATGTGGCCTGAAGTGAAGTTTTTATGATGTGTGAAAATTTGTAAGTTAATTTCTAATAGTTTATATTTTATATTCAATCCAAAGTTATCACACTTCCTAACAATGTATTAGATGTATCGGGGTTTATTTAGTCTTGAGATCGTCACTAAATACCAGATAAGGTAATGCTATCCAAACTCAAATTCGACCTATCAAAAAGCAGCCTAATAGCATATTTCAATAAGGATCCATTAGCGCTAATGATGGTGACCATCTTCAAGGAGCGGAATCGCCTTGGACCCCCAAATTCATCATCTTTGCTTGTATCCAACTCAAAATCAATGAAGCCCATGATACTTCTGCTTTCCTTGTGTCGGAGCAGGACCCGAATGGGTCCATCGCCGGTCAAAAAACGAGTGGAAAAGAAAATGTAAGCCAGCAGGGCATCAATAGTGCACCTACCCCGCTTTACGAATTTCCACTACTAATCAAATCAAACCCCCTCACTCTCTTTCCACTTTCTCTTTCATCAACTTGTTCTTTCTTTTTCCAATTCAGAGAGAGAGAGAGAGAGAGGTCTCGTCTCTTTCAACTCCCTCGAGACCAGACGATGCCATCAAAGCCAATGACTCCTTTTCTTTTCTTTTCTTTTCTTTTTTTCCCCTCTTTTGGCTTGGAGTTGGCGACGCCAACAAGGACTAGACAGGTGAGCAAGTCAAAGAGAAGAAATTATCCACAGGGACATGCAAAGCTAGCTCTCACAATCTAATTATCAATCCCTTTGAAGCCCCCCCATCCTTCATCGAGAGCTGCACTCCCTCACTCTCTCTCTCTCTTCCCGACATTTTCAATTTCTTTAGCTCCCGTCGAGAATGGCGTGATTTCCATCAAGAATCACTCCCATCCCCAAGCCCGCCCCATTTATAATCCCGTAGAGCTCCCTAATCTTCTCTCTCTCCATCAGAAAAATGGCGAACCCCACCTCCCTTTCTTGCCTTCTCTTCACGCTCTTCTCCTCCTTCTCCATTGCATTGGCCAGCTCCCGCACCTTACCCACCACCACCTCCGTCGTCGCCACCACCGTCCTCGACGTCCGTGCTTCCGTCCGTAAAACCCTCGACGTCCTCGCCCGCGACCCTCAAACGATACCGCTTCGCCAGCAAGAAGAAGCTCAGCCGCCGCCGTCGTCTTCTTCCTCCTCTCTCACGCTGCAGCTGCATTCACGGGCTTCGCTTCGAAAACCTCCGCAGAAAGACTACAGGTCCCTGACATTGGCCCGCCTGGAGCGCGACTCGGCCCGAGTCAAGTCCCTCGCGGCTCGCTTAGATCTGGCCGTCGACGGCATTGCGAAATCAGATCTGGAGCCCCTCGAAGCGAGCGCGGAGGGAGAAATCGGAGCCGAAGGCTTCGAGAGCCCGGTGGTGTCTGGGACGAGCCAAGGGAGCGGCGAGTACTTCTCGCGGCTCGGCGTCGGCGACCCGCCGAGCCAGGTCTACATGGTCGTCGACACCGGGAGCGACGTCAACTGGGTGCAGTGCGCCCCCTGCGCCGACTGCTACCAGCAAGCCGACCCCATCTTCGAGCCGGCTTCCTCGGCTTCCTTCTCCCCCCTCTCCTGCGACACCCGACAATGCAGGTAGGACCGTTAGCTGGTACCACGTCGTCGTATGCTCGTCGAATGAAACCGATCGTCCGTCTTTATTGTTTTATCGTTTGATTCGTGTCGTGTTGTTGCGGATGCAGGTCGCTCGATGTCTCCGAGTGCCGCAACGGGAGCTGCCTTTACGAGGTATCCTATGGCGACGGCTCCTACACCGTCGGCGACTTCGTCACGGAGACCATCACCCTCGGCTCCACTCGGCTCAGGGACGTGGCCATCGGCTGCGGCCACAACAACGAGGGCCTGTTCGTCGGCGCCGCCGGCCTGCTCGGCCTCGGCGGCGGCTCGCTGTCGTTCCCTTCCCAGCTCAACGCCTCCTCCTTCTCCTACTGCCTCGTGGACCGCGACTCCGACTCGGCCTCGACCCTCGAGTTCGGCTCGCCCCTGCCGCCCAACGCCGTCGCCGCGCCGCTGATCCGGAACCCCCAGCTCGACACCTTCCTCTACCTGGGCCTGACCGGGATCAGCGTCGGCGGCGACCCGTTGCGGCTCCCGGGGGGCGTTCCAGCTCGACCCCGCGGCGGCGGCGGGATCATCGTCGACTCGGGCACGGCGGTGACGCGCCTGCGGGCGGAGGTCTACGAGGCGATGCGCGACGCGTTCGCGAGGGGCACGCGGGGCTGCCGGCGGCGGAGGGCTTCGCGCTGTTCGACACGTGCTACGACCTGTCGTCGAAGGGCAGCGTGGAGGTGCCGACGGTGGGGCTGCGGTTCGGGGACGGGAAGGAGTGGGCGTTGCCGGCGAAGAACTACATGATTCCGGTGGACTCGAACGGCACGTTCTGCTTCGCTTTCGCCCCTACGTCGTCGGCGCTGTCGATACTGGGGAACGTGCAGCAGCAGGGGACACGTGTCGGCATCGACCTGAGGAGGTCGCTGATCGGGTTCGTGCCCAATAAATGCTGAGCGGCTCGCTGGCGTCTGCTGTTTTGGCAGTTATGCCCCTGGAGAGGATGGGGATTTGCTTTACGGGACAGTCAGCGAGTCGACGTGGCAGGAGCCCATGAGCCGAATCTAGTTTTTGATGTTTTTACTGGCTAGGCAGAGAAAAAGAAAAAGGGATCCGAGGAAAACCATAGAGCCCCAAAAAACTTCGTCATTCTGGGTTTTATTTAGTTGCTTGTACAGCTATATATCCAGAAATTTGCAATGTTTCCCACATTTTGTTTAGGATACTTAGCTAAATTATGTCGATCGCGTACTTAGGTGCTGCCATAGTGGAAATTTTTAGCTAGTGCATGTGTGAGTGGCAACACCATCTTGCCAGCGATTGACTTATAATCTGAAAATTTTGATTTCACAAAAAATACAAGGTGATGTATCACAATTAACATAATTTGGGATACTTTGTGACCTTTTTGCCTTTGTTTTTGAAGGTAGCTCTCAATCTATTATTTTTTGGTAAAATTCCAAATAATAGCCTAAAGTACCATAATTTTCTCACATAAGGACCTTAAGTGGATATTGTTTTAAATAAGGGCTTGAAATTGTTATATAATCTCAAATAAAGTCTTGAAGTGGTTATGACTATTTTAAATAATAGCTTAACCTTGCTGGTTTGTTGGTCGGCAAAAATTCCAATTGATCAGGGATTTCGTTCAAATACAATTTAAATTTAAATTAAATTAGATTAAAAAAATTTAAAAAAATTAACAACCGGTGCCTAGGCAACTAAAGGCGAGGGCCAACAAGCCCTTGCCCAGCTCTAGCGAAGGACTACTAGCCCTTGCCCCTAGTCAATGAGGGTTATCAACCCTTGCGTAGGTGTCAACAACCCTACCAAGTTCCAACCATTTTTGTTGCCCAACTAGCGATGAGGCGATGGCCATAGACAGGAGGGAGGGCTCCCTCTTTTGTGTTCTTTCTATTTTTATAGTTTGTAAAAAAAAAAGGAAAAAAAATTAAAAGACCCTCATTTGAAATTGATATGGTCATTTTAGGCTTTTATTTGAGAAAATTAGAGCGCTTCGGATTCTAATTTGAAATAATATTTATTTCGGGTCCTTATTTGAAATTTTTCCAATATTTTTTTCTTTTTCAAGTGTCTATTAAATTTCACACAACCGTGGAAAGATCAAATCCAAATCGTAGGTGGAGCACCCCCAAAATGAAATGCTAAGCCTGCCCAAAAATGGGCCCTATTTTGACATTCCTCTGCTCATTCCCAATACTCACACACTTCGATAAAAAGCCCAAAACAATTGTCGGACCGAAAGCCTCTCAAGCCTCGAACAGTGCAGGCCCTTTGTATTCAAGACATCAAGACAATCAAAGCTTTTAGAAATAGTAATAATATGGTCGTGTAAAATTTCATGCTTAACCTTTTATAATCGAAATAATTTTTTTTTTTGCGAGAAATGAACTTTCTTAAAATAATTAGAATGGGACTAAACCTGCCAATTTCGAGATGCATTGATTTCTCTTTCGTATATGCAATTAGGTGATATTATGAATGAACATTTTGTATGCGCGCACATCTATATAGAAGTCGAGCTATAATCAACAGGTAGCTTGTTTAATCATGGAGACTCCTTCCCCTAGATTGAGCTATGATTGTCACTGGCAATGGCTATATCTCCAATAGTCTTAACTTTTACTCCAACACTTCGTTCAGATCTTGCCAACTGATATTGCGGTAATGTAAAATCAATCAATGTAGAGTGGTAATAGAGGAAAAATTCCAACATGTTTTTGGAATTTTCTAATTTGTTTTTTTTCCCCCTCCGACCCATGAGAGTCGTGAAGCAAGAGGCAAAGCATTCGAATGAAGCGTGATATTCCACCTAACGCATCTCGTGCATTTGTCCTCATGCACTTGAGAAAGAAAGCCCCGCACAACCTTGATTATGCATCTCATTCATTATGAGAATTCACTTAAATTGAAATAGCGCAAAAGTTAATTTCCCCCAACATCCCCCCCAAAAGAAGAAGAAGAAGAAGAAGGCGGAATTTTATCCCCTTTTAATCTCATAAAGTTGGAGGAAAAGCGGGCGGTTCGTGAACATGACCCGTTTATACGATACGTGAATAAAGTGCGATTAAGAATGTCTAATAGCCGAGATTTATCGGATCTTACGCTATCCATCAATGTCAGATGGGTCACATCACGCAATCAAAGTCGAGGCGAACGGGCATCATGCGTGAGTCATGGTCAATAACGTGGGCAAGAAGGAAAATCGAGGTTGGGAATTTAAAAAGAATCGTTCTTGAGTCATTCGCCCAATTACAAGTTGAAGTCGTGACGTCGAAGGCCTCAGAAAATAGCGAAACGTCTCGGTCAATGCGGCCACCGATGGAACTTTCCTTGGGGAATCAATGCGTCGGCTCAAAGCTACACGGCAATGCAATTTCCTAGTAACGAAATCGGTTGTCTCGTTTGTTCATGTCCTTTGACTTCAAAAGGGAGGCCCGATATTTTATTACAATGATCTTCGCTTGAAGCAAACTTATTTTAGTAAGTTCATGACCCTTTCTTCATGTACTACTTTTGGTCTTTTCTTATTATGATTCTTCCTTCCTTTTTTGCATACTCTGACGGTATCAAGAGTTTGTTTGTTTTTTTTTTTTTTTTTTTTAAGGCAAGCGAATTTATATGTCTTTGATTAGAGAGAGTGGACAATTATAATCATCAAATAAAGGGTTGGTGAAGCCGTTTGTGTAAAATTTTCTCTATAATGAGCAAGTAGACCACTTTTTTCTCAGCAAAATGTTTTTTAAACAATTCATTTTTCATCAAATAAAAGGAGTTCTGGATAAATAACCATAGATATATTTTAAGGGAGAAGTGTTTGCTTCTTTTCTAGATAGGGATCTGAAGCTCCAAACTTTTTGAACTTAATATAGGAAATCCTAAAGACCAACATTATGGGAAAAATTAACCTTCATAAGTTGAAAATTAATCTTCATAAGTTGAAAAATTAACCTTCTCTCGAGGTTATCCTTAAAAATATGAATTGCTATAAAATTAGAGTTGGAGACGGCACATGAGATACCCATGTAAGATTATAGTAGGATACCACATACGTGTATATCCCATAGACGTTAGGTGGGACTTCCACCAATAAATATGGCGATATATGGATCCAAGCAGATTCAATGATTTTACCTACTTGTTTTCCCCCTTTTGGTCCTGGGAAGTTTTAGTGCTCTTTTTTCTTTTCTTTTTTCTTTTCCTTCTCTTGGCATCCGCCGTCCCTCGTCTTAGCCGTAATTGATAAAGGTCATAGACTTTTTGCGGCGCCCCGCGATAGGATTAGGATAGAACTCACGAGATATTTTACTTGACCGCTTCTCCTCGAACGAGAGTCGTCGAAAATGGATGGCAATGAATCGGAAGTTTCTCCTAACCTCCGCAGTTTGTTTTCCAGTAATTAGAATTAAAGGCCAGCAGCTTCTCATCGAACCGCGACCGAGAGCGACCGCGATTATTCCCTGGTCGCAGCAGAACGTTTCATCCGTATACCGACATCGGCCCCGTACGCAGAGCAAGATAATAGGAAACCATATCGGTATTTCTTTTTTCCTAAGTATTTTGTCGTACAAATGAAAAAAGACAGAATCTTCAACTCGATCCGACGAAATCAAAGGCGAAAGCAATCGACCAATTACGAATTCGCCGTCCCCTCTTTTCTCTAGCCGTTGAGTTTCGGCTTCTTGTTCCTTTCGTCCCCTCTCTCCATTTTCTGTCAAACTTAATGAATTGGTCATCCGTTTATGGCTACCTAAAACCCTAAATAATTTCGGGTCTGTAATTCGTCTTTGACCTTCTTCGCTTCATCTTCACCTTAGTGTCACGTTCCTTCTCTCTCTCTCTATCTCTCTCTGTCTCTTTCTCTCGACGTACTATTCAATTTTCAAACTTAACCATAATAGAGAGGAGCATCTTGACTTTTGCGGGAACGAAAAATGTTGATCCCCATTTGATCGAAGGTCGAGGATGAGTGATTCGCAGAGCTCGTCTTCCCCGGAATTGGGCTCCGCCGTCGCCGCCGACGAGGTAAAATTCGGTTCCTTTCGATCACCAATCGCCACTATCGCGGGCATCTCGAGTTGGGTCCTGAAGCAATCATTCTGATCTTGTCTAATTGATTGTAATTACTTAAACTTAGTGGGTTTTTGTCCGCTTCAAAGGAAAACAATTTTTCGTAGTCATTGGAATTATGTTGCGGTCTGGAGACTAGAATTTTTCAGATCGTTTTAATGAAGCCTACCAGTTTGCTGCGTCGAGTGCGGCGGTCGGTTATCTTTGTGAAAATCTTCGTCGCTCGAATGAGGAAAGAGTGTTTGTGGAATTTCTGTGAAATGTTATTTGTTTCAGATTCATTCAGCCTCTGTTGCTTCCCTTTTAACTGACCGGTTGATTCCAGCTATTTGATTTACACGTTCACCGTGCCAATTTCCTATTTTATCCCTGTCTGTGTATTAGGCTAATGTTTGATCATAGACATTACCCTTCTTTTGGCCCTCTCTTTCTTATTTGTCCCTGGATCGAATCGGAGTGTGGTCTGAAATTGGTGTAAAATGATTTTGGGCATCTAACATTTTGTTATACCTTCCACTGCAGAATGTTGGGAGGACTAGAAGAAGCTCTGATTCTAGTCAGATAATTGCTTCGCCGCCTTCAAGGCGCTGGAGAGATGTTTTTTGGTTAACGATATTTTTGATCCACTTGCTCGGTTTCAGTCTTATCCTCGGAGTTCTTGGACTTAACAGGTTTGAGAAATCGGACAGACTAAATATTGGCAACGTAGGTAATGTGCCATCTGATGGTCATGCCAGATTTACGGAGGACTACTGGCCATTATATGCTGTAGCTGGTGGTACAGGAACTCTTCTTGGATGGACATGGTTGTTGTTTCTGGGTTCTCAAGCTAACCACATGATGAAAGTGTCGGTGCATATATTAACTACTTATCTCGCTGTGATTAGTGTGCTGTGCTTCTGGGGTGAGCGCTTTTTCTGTGGTGTTGCTTTCGCAGTTGGAGCTGCACTGCAGTTTTTGTATGTGATATCTGTTATAGACAGGTAGAGATTGTATTTTATTGTGGAATTTTCATGTTTGATTTAACTTAGATTATTACATCTTAAAGGATGACAGAAATGAAGGTTCTAAAAGCTCAGCTCTGTACCAGCATTCGTTGTTCCTGCAATTTGGATTTCTCAAATCATGCATGCGATATTTAGAATTTCATTACGAGTACTTGGAAATTGGAGTGTCAACTGACTTTACACTTGAATGGACTTTGATATCTGATTTACTTTCTTAAATGAAACCATGCGGTATCCTTATTAGACAAATTTATCTTTCCACATTGATAGGGAACGATGGTAAGAGGACCATTTGGACTTCAGTTGGTGAGGACTATAGATGTTCAAGTTAGATGTAATATGGGGCAGGGGAGGGGGATTCCCTCGTTTGGGCTGAATTTTGTGTTAAAGTCTCCTTCATGATTTTCACGTGCATATAGAATTGCTGCCTTCTAAATGCTCATAGAATTACCAATCCTTAGTCTCTCACTCACTTTATTGTTTTCTTTCTTTTGCAGACTTCCATTTACCATGTTGGTGCTTCAGAAGGCTGTCAAGATGGTATGGAATCTGCCTGAAGTTACAAGAATAGCATATTTGTTTATGCTGGTTATGCTTTTATGGATGGTAATATGGTCCTTTGGAGCAGCTGGTGTCATTGCATCAAGCTTGGACGATGGTAAAGGCTGGTGGCTTCTTGTGGTGAGCTGGCAAGTTTTGCTCTTTATTTGTCTGAACAGACTTGGGATATAATCTACAAGCAAAGAATGAGTAGAGCTTTACATGCAGGTGCTCTCTGTAAGCTTATTTTGGACAGGTGCAGTTCTTTGCAATACTGTGCATGTAATAGTCTCTGGTTTGGTGTTTCTGGTTCTCATCCATGGAGGTCGACAATCATTGTCAATGCCACAAAACTCATTATTGAAGACACTTCGATATGCCGTGACTACATCTTTTGGAAGCATATGTTATGGATCACTATTTACTGCTGCAATTCGGACCTTGCGTTGGGAGGTATGCATGTTTGGCTTATATTTTCCTTCTAAACACCGAGCAATTTAGCTCTAATTGGCATGTCACTGGTTTTTTCAAACTGGGCAACATTAATTCATTCTTCCTGCTTAATACATCTGTGTAGATCAGGGGATTACGGTCGAAGATTGGAAACAATGAATGTCTACTCTGCTGTGTCAATTTTCTTTTCAACCTTGTAGAGACACTTGTTCGCTTTTTCAACAAGTACGCTTATGTACAGGTACCTTTTCTGTTCTTGGTAGTCTGCTTTTTTTGGGGGAACCAACCAATCAGCTTTGAGCAGTAGGTAATATAGTCTACGGTTCAGATATCAGCTATATTGTGCTTTTTTTCTCCTTGGCGTTTTCAGAGAGTGTGTCCTGTTTTATGGTTTTACAATGCTACCTTCGACAGTGAGCTGGTGATGTCTACTTTCCCTTGAGTGCTACTGCTAGTGCTGGTTGTAGTGGCATTGGGAGGGCATTTATGGCTGCCTCATTTTGGTCCTTAATGATCAGTTCTGTTCTGGAAGCATTTTTATAAAATTAGAATTTAAGAATTTGATGAGTGGTGAAAAACATTGTTTGAAAGTGATAGGTGTCTGGTTCTTCTAGTTGTTAGAACTGGAACTTTGAGAGTGCACAGGCATACCTTATGGACAGATGTTAATGATGCTGCAGATATGGCCAGTTGGCTATGGGCCTGATTGGTATTTAAGCATAAGGTATATAGGGAGTTGATGGGGATTGAGAAGAACTTTTACGTGCGTACTGCTTCCATTACAACCTAATGGATTTTGAGATGACTTGGTAATCTATGTTTGATCCATAAAAAGTGAAATCTTATCAGCGATTAAGTTGTCGGCTTCCAAATGGTACAATCAAGCAATCCTGATGATCTTATATCTGGAGGTAACACATATGCACAAAATGAAGTCAATATCAGTATTTAAAACAGTATAACCCTGTTTGGATAATGAAATTCACTGCCAAAATCCATTGCACTTATAAAGACAACGAATGATTTTACCCGGATTGATTCTAGTTGTATGGAAGGAAGAGAGGGACTAACAATGATATGAATGAAAGAGAACTCTAAATGGTCAGCTTACAAGGAAGAAACAGGAATGACAAGAAAAGGCTCTCATATCTGACACTGATATTGGCTGTGATTTTTCTATTCCTTTTGAAGGGTTAGTCATAAGTATTCTATTTGGTCAGTTGTGATAGTATGACGTATACATGAAGCTTTTATCAAATGTTCTGTTAGTTATGATGACATCATTCCACACTTGCATTTAATCAGATGCAAGTTGGAAAAGAAATTGGTTTCCTCAAATTTCTGGCATTTGCAAGTTATCTGCTCCTTATATTCTCGCCCGGTTACACTACTGTGAATGTTGCATGGCTTAAGCTTGCAGCATAAGTTCTTTGCGTTTCTCCATATCGACATTTCTTTTATTGACTTATTCCTTTTCGTTTCAACATTGATCATTATTCAATGGCATTATGATATATCATCGCATGACAATCCTTTAACTTTTTGTCAGATTGCAGTTTATGGTAAAAGCTTTAACCATTCTGCAAGAGATGCGTGGGAGTTATTTCAGTCCACTGGGGTCGAAGCACTTGTTGCATATGATTGCTCTGGTGCTGTTTTGTTGATGGGCACCATCTTGGGAGGGCTTGTAGCTGGAACTTGCTCTGGAGTTTGGGCTTGGTTTAAGTATAATGATAAAGTTGTTATGGTCGGCTCCACTTCAATGTTGATGGGTATGGTTTTGGTAAGTCGTCTCTCTGTCTTTGTGGCCAAATATCTACTATCTTTTCACTCGAGTTACAATATTTATTAGTAGTCTGGATGACGGAATGGCATTTTGACCAAGCTGATTTTGCCTGTTTAATCCTAAGGTTCATGGATTTCTTTTTAATACTTCTTTCCCAAATGTGAGTACATGCCATTATGGTACAGTGTAGTACCTATCTGATGATTGATTGCTTTGAGTGTGGGCCAGTTTGATGTGAAATAATATTGCAGTAAAAGAGCGGTTTCTTGTCGGTCATTGACATTTGCCCCGGCTTTGGGACTTCCTGGCATTCCTGTTTATAGCACTATGATTACTTGATTTCATCATTTCTCACGGCTTAGTTAACATCTTTCAGGTTGGAGTGGCAATGGCTGTGGTGGAAAGTGCTGTTACGTCTATCTACATTTGCTTCGCAGAAGACCCGCAGTTGATTCATAGATGGGATGCTGAGTTCTTCAACCAGTTATCGGAGATGCTACATCAGCGTCTTCAACATAGGAGCGCAAGAGTGACAGAAGTTTTGACACACAATAGGTTCGATGGTCGGATACAAAATACATTTTCTATTTGAAATGTTGACATTATCTTCTTAATAAGTTATCGATGAGAAAAAGAATTAGGTTCTTTTCATTGTGCATATTGGTTCTATCACTCATTCTAGCTCGATCAGTTTTTCGTGGCAATGCTGCGGTGTAACTGGGGATTGATAGCTAGTTCTTCTTTTGCCGATTGATATTACAAGTGACCGTGTTAATTCTTCTTCTGTCAATTGATGTTACACATGGCGGTGTAAATACTTCTTTCGTCAGTTGATATACATCAAAATGGCCGTGCATTGGTACTCGTGAGATATTCCAACTTAACTCTGCTAAAAACCATTTTTTCTTTCAAGTAGCTCCAGTGTTAGATCTATTCAAACGTTAAAAGTACCAAATTTGAGCGTCTCACGGGTTGATTGATTCTCTATTGTTATTTTGCTTTGCAAATTTGACCTGATATTAGAGTTAGTTGAAATGACTTATACTAGGCGGCTCAGTTTATGCAGTCGGCTTGAACTTTGAAAGATCAAGGGGAAATAAACATCAGAGTATATGGTTGATCTCTGTCGACTCGACTTAGTTCAATCATGTTCCTAGCGCAACTCAGCATTACATGTATCGCTTCAACTGTCTTTGGTCCTATACACACAATTGGAAAATCTATTAAGCCCCAATACAAATAAGCCATTATCACTTTTATATGTATAACCTGATAAACTTTATGTTCTTCTACCGAATATTCATGTTGAATGTAGTACATATTTACCTAAATGTCATTTATGTTCTGGCTCCTGAAAACATTGCAAATAGAGTCGGGTTAACATGGTAGAGGTCTTTCCACGAAACCTATGGGAAACATTCTGAAAGGGCCACTTTATAATTTATTTACTATACACCTAACAAAATCACAGCTTTACGCGCCCGAAAAAAAAAAATCACAGCTTTACCAATAATATAATCAAAGTGAAAGAAATGAATCAAACTAGCCGCCGCCATTTACTATGTTCCGGAATTGGCATTAGGCTGCGTCATGTGGGAAAAGATAAGCATAAGCTGGAACCACAGTCCTCACTATTTTAATCGAATTCAAAAATGAAGTAATAGATGATGATTATTATTATTATTATTATGCTTACTGTTGCTTGGAAAAATAGAATTACAAAAAGAAAATCCATATTCTATACCGACACTTTATATTGTTTCCAAATATTCACAACAAAAATAATGTTCTGAACTATCATATCACTTGTGCATCTTCTTCTCCACTTGCTTGTACGTCAATTTCCTGCGGTTCGTCCTTCCTGCAAACATTCACCGACTTAACATCAGCACTCTTTAAACATTATCAACTAGATTCATAAAAATAACAGGAAAAATAAAGAAAATCAGGGAATTTCTCAATATCAGCAAACGGAGAACTCACCGGAGTTGTGTCTTCTTCGCTTCTGAGCCAACTGAGGAATGAACACACCAGTCCCGCCAACGTTGCCACTGCTCCACAGATTCGAAAGCCAAGCCGGGACCGAACTGGAAATATCGTTTTCCCATCGCCCCAAATTAGAAGCAGCATCATATCTTATACTGCTCACAAAGCCTAACTTTCTAGAGGAATTGGTTTTGGTATCCAAGGCCACCGGGTCGTCCTCGCCGTCGTCTGCCATCAACAGGATGATCTGCTTCTCGAGCTCGGCGTAGTGGACGTCGTCGCCGTCGCCGCCGACACCAGGATCAGGTTCAGTCCGGATGTACATAGCGGGCTTATGGAACATTTAAGAGGATTGATGTGGGTAATTGGGATCCCTTTGGTTTTTATCTTTGCTCCTCTCTCCTTGACAAAAAGGTTTCTGGACCTTAGGAATTATATAGGTAAGAGACGTTCAAGAAGAGGAAGAAGATGGTCAGCTTGGGGTCTAACCTTGACCCAGATGGAACAAGTTCGTGGAACGAGAGAATATGTCGATTCTCGGAGGATAGTGCGCGGTTTAATTCTTAAATTATTGCCTGTTGGGGGTGGTTGCTTGTTGACTCTGCTTTGAACAGGTACACATCACTTAGGGAAATCCAAGCTTCTATTGACCATTCGTTTAGCAAATGCGTTCACATGAGAAAAAGATTATATTATATTTTAGGCGCAGAAGTTTTACTAGTCGCGGACCTAGAAGAATTCCGGATGAAGTTAAGACAAAAAGGATGCTCTGACCTTTGACTCGAATCCTATTCATACGTTGAGCAACAGAATTAAGGTTGTTCTCGCACCAGCTCGTGCGCTTGAGTCATTATTAGGAGGTTTAGGTTGGTGGCACGATATTAAAGCTCGATTACTGTTCTAGGAATATTCAAATACGTTGGATCAACGCAGATGAGTCATACGAACCTGCGGCCATCCGACCCTTTTTCGAGTCTGGACCTGAATTCTTTTCTTTTTTTTTTAAATGACATCCAAATTAGTTATTATGTCTCTTATTCGAACATTCGATCGTAACATTATATAACTGGACAAGAGTGCAATCGACAATAAGCTCATTCAAAGCGTGATGCCTTGGCCAAATAACAGACATTGTCCGAAGCTGTTTCCGGCCTCAAAAACCACTGTTTCAACATATTTCTGAACTTTCGGAACCAAAAAAAAAAAAAATTCATATATATTTCCGACCACCTTGACCTGCCACCGCATTGTTCCTCACTGACTTTAATGTTCGATCAAGTACTTCGATTTTTACCGACCAAAAGAGAAAAGTACCTCGATTTTTTTTTTACGCATTTTATTTGGGAGTTTAGAGAATAATTTTTTTTTTTTTTTTTGGTGAAACAGAGAATAAATTTTTTACTTTCTATTTTTAAGTTTTTTTTGGGTGAGTTTTTTTTTTTTTTTAATCTATTAGATATTTCAGGCTGGCCTGGGTTATTTCATGCCTTAGCATTTTAGACCCTCGTCAACACCTCTTCCTACATCCAATAAGTCGACCGTTTGACGGAGGAGCAATGATAGCTATTTGGGTTGCATTTGGTTCGATATTGGTAGAAATGCAAAGAATTTAGGGTAAAATGGTTTTCTTGAAATACAAATAGTATTTGGTAAAGTATAATCGAAATTTGACCAAAAAAATTAATTGAAAAGTGTCTTGAAAATCAACTTTGGCTTAAATACTGTTTGGAAAAAAATTAAATTTGTAAAGGATTCAAAGCATATATTTTAAATAAATAAATAAAAGAAAATTTACTTGCGAAAAACATGATGCTAGTCATTGCTGGAGAGCCAGGTCTAGCATTGTTGATCGTTGCTTGACGATGCACGACCTCAAGCGACCTCTTGCAAGGCTGCCTAAAGTTGGGGGACTTGGTGACCCCTCGCTGAGGTTGCGTAACCTAAAGATGTACAAACGAATCGGGAACCACCAGGGTTCCAATTTGCTAGAATGGAGAGTCCGATTCTTGGTTTCCATGAAATTCGCCCGATTCCATTATTTTTGCTAGAATAGTTGTACATATATATATTTGTAGTATTGGACATTATTAACTAATTTTGTCTCTTAGGTGCGTAATAGGATTAAACCCCAACTTTTTATTCATTCTAATAATCTATTTACTTACTTTCTCAATTAAAGCAAAATAAACAAATGAAAGGGATGGAGGAGACCGATTAGAGATGTCCATAAATGTTGTGGCACTTTGTCGTCAGGATACAAAATTAAGAGCTAATGGCTCGTTTTTAGAGCATAATTAGGTCTCTTCTTATCCATCACCATGATTAAACTAGGTTGACGTTGAAAAAAGATGATCAAACAATTAATGTTCCCGGTGTTAGGAAATCCTAAGAGTACTACACCATGATTCCTAACTAACGAGTATTGTCGATTCATTCTGTCCTATAGTTTTAAGTCCTTAATCAAAATCAATGGCTCGCAATTTAATTTGAATTTAAGGCTGAACAAGCTTTAGTGTTCTACTTTGAAACTAGGTTCATAATGCAACTTTTTAGGGATGAAGGACTAATTCCAAGGTGGATTTATAGAACTAATAGGCAGTTTCCAGTTCCAATTTTTCAAAATCAATCCTTAGTGAGCGGTTCCCGATTCCAAAGTGGAAGCCGCTCACCTAGACTATACTCACCCCTAGCGTGACTCCAAGCGAGCAAAAGACCATCACTTAGGGTCAATATCGTGAGACCTCAGGCGAGACTTGTCAATGCTAGATATGGCTTCCCATTGGTTAGATCATGGCTTGCCGGTGATGTTGCACAAGGTTGCACAGTGAAAATGGTAAGGGTAAAACTGAAAATTTAAATGTTTAGCAAGAAGAAAATTGGAAGGCATAAAATGCATTAGCATTCTAGAAATGCTCAAAGCATATAATCGGGTAGGACTTGCATTGGACTAAAAGCCTTTTAAGAGGACTTTGAAAATGCAATTCATCTCCTAAAAGCCCTCCAAAAAAGTTGCCAAATGCTTTAACATTTGCCCAAAGGCATTTACGATCTCGAAGCTCATTTCAAAAGCTAAACTAAATGCATCATTAGCATATGGCTAGCTAGATACCTACCTTTGAGGTGATCCAATTACGGGCTTAAGGCCCAAGCTTGGCTACGCGTCCACCCCTCGACCAATGCCATCAGGCATCTAGCCCAAATCCCCACCCTTTGATCTTCAGCAATTCCGGGGAGTCCTATCTTGACCTAACGCGCATGCTTGATATTAGTTAAAAAAAAAAAAAAAAAAAAACCAAGTCCATCGGTCTAGGCTTTCCATACAATCCAACGAAAGTCGGGCCGGTCGGGGCTTGGAGAAGTCGGCAACCCAGTTATAAGCTGAAGACTAGTCAATTCACCCTAATGACTATGTTGGGACCTTGCCTAAGACATATTCTTCAGTCTGGCTCTATCTATGACTATCACATCCACATTAAAGCATTCGACAAATCTTTTAATCTACTTCGAGGTTCGATGAAATTGTAAGTGTAGAAAAAGCGAATCTCACTACCGAGGGAATGTTTGCAGAATAAAGATAGCTGCCCATTTGCACTGCAATCACATCGAATATCTTGTCGCCCCAAACTTTATATTTAACCATTATTTTCTCTTAGGCCTGCTTTTGCATATATGTACACTCCAAGTGGGTGATATTATTGGTGTCTCGATCATGGCGAACTTCGAAGCCGATGACGTTATGCGACCCATTCATCGCTCCTACACCCCACGCGTTTTTCCTCTTGTTCTTGTTTCGTCGTTGATGGAAGGGATTTAACAGACAACCTCTCTTCCCTTGTGTTTCTTTTTCATTTGCAACATGCATTGTGTTATCTTGTAAACCTTTGCGAAGATCCTTGTTCCCTACGATAAAAATTCCTCTTGCAAATACCATTAGTGGAGAAAAATTCTTCACGAGCACCTCCGTCCACTCGTGATGTGATGATTAGTGAATTACTGGGGTAGCCGGCATTTGCCTCAACTCCCAATGAAACCTCTCTCTCTCCCTTTAGAAGGCTACTGGCCTCAAGTGACCTGGAGAAGAGAGTATTGGGAAGCGCATAGTAAAAATCTGAAGTCTTATAAGGAGATTACTAAAAGCAGACTACTAAAAGGAAGTCCGAATCCGAGTTTGTCAATATATTTAATTGGATCCATCATCATTCAAAATGTTTAGCTAATCACGGAATGACTCGAACATGTATGCAAGTAGGAGGTGCTCGAATTGAGAAGGGAAAATGGAGAAATGAGGAAACAAAAGGAAAGGGTGAAAATGAGCAAATACCTGTTGACTATTGAATGCTTATCATCATTTTTAACCAATAAAAAGAAGAAAATTTAACGCGTAAATTTATTTTTTAAATAAAATATTTTAGACTTGATTTGGGGCTCCGATATCCGTGTTGAATGGTTTTGAGCATCTCTCGTCTTAAAAGCTAATTTAAATGGTGAGATTTTTCTTCACATTTACAAATTAACAATAATCAATGTAGGATGAGATCAACAAATGATAGATGCAAAAATGAATGATTGAATAATTTGACCAATAATCAGATAGTGACAACAGATACTCCATCACTACGTGACATAGATATGCACCGTGCATGAATGTGATGAATGCAGTGAAGCCACGAACAGACAAACCCTTTGACGAAATTACTACCCACCCACTTCAGTTCGAACGCGAACTGCAAGTCCGTTGATGAGCAACTTCCACGGTCCTCCTGAAAACGTGGAGGGAGGGGCCTAGGGGCCCGTGCGCAATGCCCAATGTCAAAGTTGATGTTTCTTCTAATTGGAGGGCTTGGTCCCATTCAAGTCCACACGCTCTAAAAGTGGGAGGAAAACATTACATAATTCGCCAATACATGTTCCCAGCAGTCCCGTTGAAAAGATGTTATTGGGAGGCAACCTAAAGTTCCCACTATGGCACTGTTTATTCCCTCTCAAACGTCAACAATATCATGCCGACCCCTTCTAAGAGTATCCAAGATTTTATTTTTTTCGGTGTCAATCTTCTACTCAATTAATGTTCTCATGGCAAGCCGTCTTATCCCGTATGTGAAGTCATATTCAAGAATTTATTTTTTTCGATACCAATCTTCGACACAATTAATATTCTCACAACGAGTCATTATATGCAAGGTGAGGTTCTACTAATAGAATAAAATACATTGCCTAAAGAGTTGCTTTGAGTGTTAGACGATATAATTCATGTAAGAGAGCTACGCATTCAAGCTAACTATTTGACCACTCAGCTAATTTTAAACTCGTATGAACGTATTGATTCGTCTTTTTTCTATTTTGAAATTTGCTCCCAGGTACGATGATTCGAGGAATAACGTCTGGCATTTGGGTGCAGCAGATTTTGTTGAAACTACTGCTGCCCTTGGTGTAAAATAACTTTAAAATATACGTGGCCTCGTTTAATATATGTCGAGCAATTAACCTTAGCAAAAAGTCTGCACAATTATGATGGTTAGAAATTAGTCTCTTATTTTACTAGTGATCTTTCTCGAACGCACATCATGATTGACTTAGCTAGTTTATTGGTCTTTTTTAAACAATTAATAAGCTAGTGCATTCACATCTTATCAACGTATAAAGGTCGCCAGATTTGACCAACGTGTTAGATAATTTTATCTCTTTTCATGAGAAAAAGTCGAGAATGTGAGTCCCTGCGAAGAATTTCAGTTCCAAATTGCCAACTTGGCACGCCAAGATAAGATCACATTTCTCTTTATATGGATAAATACATGTTCTTTTTCTTTCTTTCGTTGATCTAACCCTAAATAGTTCTTTTTATGCCTCCTCGCACACTATATAAAGAAGTACTAATACCTAATATTTCATAGCCGACAGACTATCAAATATCATTCGCCAACACTCTTGACTTGAACATCTCTTCGCGTGTATAACACGATCTAGTTATCATTCATCCATGAGAAGAAGAATGACTGCAACAACCTTCGCTCCAAACCTAACCCTAAAGGGCGTCGGGGACGATGTATCTCAGAAATGGCATGGCGCTGTAACGGATGAAATCGGAGGGCTCATTCGAGTGTACAAAGATGGACATGTGGAACGACCCAACATCGTCCCTTTCGTCTCCTCCGCATTGCCTCAAGAGCTTGGCGTGACATCAACCGATATGGTCGTCGACAAGTTCACAAACGTCTGGGCGAGGTTCTACGTCCCAAACCACGTACAAAACCAGCTCGTCCCGTTGATTGTGTACTTCCACGGTGGTGGCTTCTGTGTCGGCTCGGCCGGTTGGAACTGCTATCACGAGTTCCTTGCCAAGCTAGCCCTCAAAGTCAACTGCGTGATCATGTCCGTTAATTATCGGCTTGCGCCAGAGAACCCTCTCCCGGCTGCCTATGATGACGGCTTTAAGGCCTTGACATGGCTTGGACAGCGACTCCAAGAAGCCTCTAGCGAGTGGTGGATGAGGCAGTGTGACTTCTCAAGAGTCTTCCTTGCCGGCGACAGTGCCGGAGCCAACGTAGCCCACCATTTGGCCACGAGACTGGCTTCCAATAATGGCACCAAGCTCACTGCAGTGAACTCGCTATGCTTCAAGGGGGCGATCTTGATACAACCCTTCTTCGGAGGCGAGGCGAGGAAGGAGTCGGAGAAGCACACCCCACAACCGCCCGGTTCAGCACTCACTGTGACCGCCTCCGACACATACTGGCGGCTGGCCTTGCCGCGCGGAAGCAGTCGGGACCATCCTTGGTGCAATCCACTTAAACAAGACAAGCGCAGTGGTTGCAATTTGGAGAAACTGAGGGTTTTGCCTCGTACTTTAGTGTGCATATCGGAGAGGGACATACTGAGAGACAGAAACGTGGAGTATTGCGAAGCTTTGGCTAAAGCGGGCAATGTTGTTGAATGCGTAGTGTACGACGGAGTCGGCCATGCGTTTCAGGTTCTTAGCAAGTCGAACACGGCGCAAGCTCGTGCGCTAGAAATGATGTCTCATGTCAGGGCCTTTGTTCATCGGTGATCTTTTGGATCTACGGCAAACGATGTCCAGATTCATATCCCCGTCTTAGTTTCTGATTATTTGACATATTCATTTGTCGTATGTTTACATCTGCCTGTCCAAATTAAATGACATAGAGGATCATCTATGATATTATATATGGAGTCTTTTAAGTCATTCCTTGAATCGGATTTCAAGTGGTAGAGATCACTAGCCCAACGTTTAGAACGTGAGATTAGTCGCTCCGCCCTCGCGTATTAAGGCACCTGTTCTCTTCGACTGATTTCGCCCTTTCTTTAGTTTAAATTAGTACAATTACCTTATTTTTTTATATGTCTGAGTTGACTCCAAAAGGTTATTCAACTCCGTGCACGAATAGTAGGTCGTCGATGTAATCCAATAAAGCAGATCAAGGATCTTAATCGTGTTACTTGGGCATTGGCTGGTCAGTCTTTTTCCGGAGTTCATTGCATCCAGCTGATCTCCATTTGTTAACCCGCGGACCTTGCGCCTTTTGGAAAAAACCTACCAAGCAGTTGAATCTTATCAAGCCCTCTAAGATCCAAAAGTTGTAAAGTTGGATCTGGACGTATTTTGGCAATACCTCGTTGGACTCTTAATATGTATGACCGACAAATAGGTTGATTATTACTTCCAATCTGTCGTATCACTTGTAAAGTAATGATATAAAACAAGTCTTTGGGTCGGGAGCATTACTCATCCGTCTTATCAGTTTGACTTAGTAAAAATTGAATTAATATTCCTACAATAGGTTTAGAACTTTTTTTGGTAATTTTTCCAAATCAAGGCCATAGCAAGCCACGAAAATAGGAAAGTAAATTCGAATCTTGCCGAAGGCCCGCTCCACCGGCCATAAAGGTCCGAGGATGAGGTTCTTGAGCAGCTTAATCTGCCCATCTTTCATCGACCCCAGCAACTCGGGATTCCTTGCTCAAATGAATATTCCAAAAGGTGGGAAAACCATGGTGCATAATATGCATCTCCTGCCAAAGAAGACTAAACGTCCAAGTACGCTTATTACGTCCTGGTTACATCCTAGTGGTTACCTCGAATAGAAGAAACAAAAGGCTCTCCCTCTCCATGGTTTCATCCTCTGCCTCATCGCCATCTTCCATTTTCGGTTTCTGCTCTCATTGAGGGTGTAGCTTCTCTTCTGTCCAAAAGGAGTATGTATATTCTGAATATGGAAGTGATCGTAGTACTTGAAGAGCAGGTCATTGGATGCTATGTATTGGTGGTAGGAGAGTCCGTGATGTTGTCAAGACAAGCCGACCGGGATCGAAAGATACCACATTTTGTCTCTCAACCCCACCGTCCATTCTTATCCATCTTAAAGGTTGATCTCTATCCTTGGTCACGCTCTTGCCTGGCCTTTTTGGCATCTCATGTGACAATGGAACATGATAATGGAGCAATATTTGTACTATGATGTTAGTCTGTCTCCATTCAGAAGGAAAATTATAATAAAAAAATTATAAATTTATTATAATTGTAATAATTTAATCATAAACATATTATATTTGTGCCAATTTAATCTATCAAGCTAATTTTAGCTAATAGATGCTAATGTGGATATACTTTTAATAATATTTTTCAGATTTTTCATTTTTGTTATTTTTTTTTTTTTTTTTCCTCCCTCTTCCTTCTTCCTTTGGCCGGTCAACTAGGGCCACTGAGGGCAAGTCTCCCCATTGCCTCGCAGGCCCTCACCTTTGGGCGGCAACAGTTGGCTAGAGGAAGAAGGAAAGAAAAAAAGAAAGAAAAACTAAAAATTAATAAAAAATTGAAAAAAATAAAATTTTAGTAAAAAATTATCCACGATCAAAATTAGTTGAATAGACTTAATTAAAATTTAAAACTAAATTAGCATAATTATAATAAATTTAAAAAAAAACTTTTTAATAATTCTCTCTAGTTTAAATTAAGCGGAAAATCCGTTAAGTTCCACGTCACAATGCTAGAATTCGTAGTCTTATCTACCGAATGCGAGTTTCACATTGCGTCTGTCTTACAACATGAGTCTCGACAAGAGCATTTTCAAGGTTTGTTTCAATTGGCCTAACGCCAGGTTCGCATGAAAATTAAACTCTAAATATATTTCATGTCAGTTTTACAGGGTAAGGTCGATAGGGATCCTCACGAATGAGAATGAAGGTCAAAAGCAGTGCAAGAAACCAGATAGAAGCACTAATGTAAATTATGGATATACAGCTAAGTACAGCTCTGTCCAAACATACGACGTGATACATTCCTGCTACGAATCTCAGAGCCAGAGCCACGCATAAACCGGGAAAAAGACTAAAACTTCCGTACTTTACTTTTTAAACTCCTTACAAGAACGCAGTGGAAGGGACCATCATAAGGAACCGACGTGTGCCGGCACACCCATTTGATTTTTTTTCCCCTACTTGTCATTACACGTTGCTGTAGAAAATATATTCTCGATAATTTTGGTCCCAAAATGAGCTTATCCAAAGTGACTCGGTGGAACCATGATGGTAACCGAACTACATTGTGGGCACGATAGAAACAATTAAGATGCGACTGCTTCCAAAATTGAAAAACAGAGAAATCAAAATCCCTAACGATAGAAGCTCATTCGCTAGACGGCCTGTTGCTTTAGGTAGCTGTTGGTCGGAAGACGAAGAAAAAACCCATATAAATGATAGATAGTTGATAAAATGTCTCACCACCAACTAAGCTTGGGAAGCATATCATCTGCAACTCGAGCGCCTGAGCTGAGATGCCAAAGAAGACATCTGTTTCTCCACCTCAGAGACAATGTTCTTATACGGATCAAATCCATCCTACCTGACTTTACTGCTAGCTTTGCAAGATCAAAACACATTATGAGACTTAAAATCAGAGATGTGATTGTTTGTTATTTCTTATCCACCAACCACAAATACTAGGCAAAATGTTGAGCCAACGTACAAAAAACAGTGAAAAGGCGAATCAGCAGGGGGAACCGCTCTTTGAGCTTCATGGTGGACGTGCAGATATAGGAGACGGAAAATGAATCACTATTTTCATCACCATACCATTCCAGAACACGAGCAACTCACTATAAAATCACATACTTTAGACAGGGCATACAACCTCGATCAGAGCATATTCTAATCTGACTTAACAGTACAAAAGCTACTCCTTCAACGGAATTAGAAATCAAGGATCCAATGTTAAGACCTCACACAAACTGTGAGAAGTATATTAATCCAATGTGACGTAACAGCAATTCCAGAGAGAAACATCAAACACTGGCTTACATACATACGTCAACCTGAATCTATCAAGAGTAGCCTTTCTAGCTAGTCATCATAACCTGGTCAATAGCCTGAAGAGCTTGATTGGCAAAAAAGCGGACATCAACATCAGGATCCTCGCTAAGCTCAACTAAACAGGGCCGAATCATTTTCTCCACCATCTGTCAGGGGAGAAAAAGCCTTGAGAAATCAAGAGCAGAATATATTTCTTCAAAAGGGACAAAAGAAATGATTCTAAGCCTGAATGCCGAAACAGCAGGAAAACAAGGCAAAAAGTTTAAATGGGAAACTTAGAAAGAAATTTTTACTCGCCAAAAACAGCAAGTATAAAAATGAATATAGAGAGATCAAGAAATGAAAATTTTAGGATCTCCTGGGTTACTTACAGACTGGTCAACTATTGGCATGAGGGACTGAAGCACTTTTGCCACATTAAACTTGATATTTGGCACCCTGCCAATTGCAAAACACAAGCAAGCAGTCAGAAATCATTCATGAAACACACTGTAGCTTTCATTAGCTTAAAGATACCTGTCTTTCGATGCATTAACCACCACTGGCAGCAGCTTCGAGCAAGTGATATCTGACCCCAACACAGGGGCAAGAAGAGAAATTGCACGCAAAATTGTCATTCTGTACAAGTAGTGTGGATTATTTATCATCTCCAATGTCTGTAACACAAAACATATCAACCATTATTCAACAGCCAATATGAAAAGTAAGTGATAATTTATGAAAAAGAATAATATTCAATAGTGCCGCAATAAAAGGAAAGCAATAAGGCTTCATCTGGGAATGAAGCGGGAAGGGCCTAGTTTACAAATAGGAAAAATAGGAAGCAGCAGCAGGAGGACTACCATCAACACATCCCACAGTTTTATTAAACAATACTTTAACATGTCTATGACAGAATTAGAACAAAAGAGCTGGTAATTAACGGTTAAAATCAATATAAATACCTGGGGAATTATGTGCTGCATTGCCCAGTCAGGACCAAATTCTTCGGCGAGGCGCTTCAAGTTGTTTGCCGCTGCATCACGAATTGAGTAAACCTGCAGGAGATTTGCTTTTAGCGACATCCGTCTGGTAAATGCTCACTCCTTCACAATCTAAATCGATGGAAGATAACGCAAAACATTTATGAAGATATATCAGCAGAAAGATTCATTCAGAACGACTTCAAAAAGCTGAGACAGCGATTTGAGGTTTAGCATTTTAAAAAATGAAAAGTGCAGTTGACAGCCAGTGACTAACAATGAGGTCTTTCGATAAACAGTTTTAAAAAAAAAATATTTCCAATCAAATGGGAATCCTGTCTTCCTCATCCACAACCTCAATGCTGTTTACTAATAACTTGGCAGGCATAAAAAGTTAAAAGAGACGTTGGTGATTCTGAGGCAAGAAAAAGAAACAGAATTGTCTGCGACTGTCGTAACACTATCAAGGAGAAATGTCAGAGAGCTCTCCTGTAAGACTAGAAACCAACAAACCTTATCTTGCAACCATTGCATGCAAAGAGAGCCAAGCTTATCATCAAAAAACCCTACACCCAATTGACTGGCCAATAGAGGTATGTACTCTATTATGGCAAGCCGGACCCTCCAATGTCTGTCCTCAGCAAGCTCTACGATTGCTGGTAATAACGATTGTGACAAAAGATCGATACCAATAACCTGCATAGATTCAGATCTCATTCAAAAACACAGATACTAATAATAAATACCAACAATGTTGTGAGGAGATGTTCTCTAGCCAATAAGGAGATCTGAAGTGCATAATAGAAAAAAGATGCAGATGAATCTTTAAAGTTCAAAGCAAACCTGATTGACTTGATCGAGCTTGCTAATAATGTTGAGACGCACATCAGGAAATTCATCTTTCAGAAGGGAAAGAAATATTGGAAGAAGCTGCTCAATGGTAGCCTCCTGCATCACAGTATGCAACAGTATTTGTTTTAGGGTTTCATAAGAAAAGGAAATGCTATTGATCTTGGACTAATGCTTTGTTTCTTTTTTTCCCCCATCTTGCTTTTCACTCGGCTCAAACATTAAAGTCAAGCCAATGAAAAAGAACTAACATATGGTAAATATAGTATGTTGCAGGACCAAAGGTAGCGTGTTGCAGGACCAAAGGCATTCAAAAATTATAATACCCCTGTGGTCATCCAAACAGGTAAGAACCAAAATTTTCTCTAGCTTCTTTCAGAATAGTTAAGAAAAGGTGTACTGCTAGCCACTGTACAAGGCACCTACCTTCCCTAGGACTGGTGCCATTCCCATTATAACTGAGGCTAAAGCTGACCGAACATGTTGGGAAGAATCCGACGAAAGTTCCTGCAAAAGGTCACCACTCATTACTAATGGAGATATTCTGAAGGATAGTTGAATAATATGACACAGAAGAACAAAATTAAAGCTTTGCCAAAGCTATCTTTTCATAGGCATTCACACCTTTACACATGGGAGTATATGTAGAATGGAAAGTTCTGGGTTCAGAATCCGACAAAACTTGGTAACTTTTCCAGCAGCTGCTATACGTACTTCAGCCTCATTATCCCGAAGTAAACGCACATATGCAGGGACCAAGTCCGTCCTGGAAATTACTCAAGCATTGTGAAAGAAGTACCAAAATTGGATCATAACATACAAGAATAGATTATGACAAAAGGTGAAATTATATTTTTCATTTCTCTCATATCTGAGAGGGAAACATCCATGCAGCCAATCCAATCCAACAAATGTAGTAACAATTCAAATGACCAGATTTTCAAAACATTGGTTCCAAATGATAGGGACCCAAAAGTGCAAAGAAAAAGGAACTTATAGTTGACAAGCATTGGTTCCCATAAAGATATTCTTTTAGTTTCTGAGTGTAAGAAAACCCGAGTGCACAAGGCTATCCCATGGCTTGAATTAAATCAATACCTCGTAGGCTCTGGTCCCACGGCTTCACAAAGCTCATACAATTGATTAGCCACCATGTAGCGCACTCGCCAAGACTTATCCTGTTCAGGAAAGGCAAGTAAGACACATAATTTGCAAAAGATTTCACTGGCAGCATCTGTTAACAACACCTCCAAATGTCGATATATGACTAATTGGGTGAATCTATATATTATGAAACATTTCAACAAATCAACTGAAGCCCAAATTCCAAAAATTGATGTCCTCAGCCACATATAATGATAAAAGCATTTTACGCCATCTTTCAACACAAGGTGCCAATAATAATTATCCCCAACTCTTAGTAAGCAAGCTGTGTCAGATCTGAACGCAAATAAGGAAAAGGCTTTTGCTTGACTAATTCACAGTTTTACGACTAGCTGCAGCTTTCTCCCCAACCAGTCCTCCAAAGTGCATCAGGTTTGTTTGCTTATAGTATTCTGGCAAAACACTCAACTTAAATAACTTTTGGCTACTTATCAAGTATATCTAGGCATGCTCGTTGAAAAAGCCAAAGGATAGAAGAATTTTCAAAAGAATGTTCAGTACAAGACATGGTCAAAGGACACTTGACACTTATTTCACAGCGCCTCAATGATAAACCACAAAGAGATGAAAATAACTTTTTAAAATCTTTCCCAATGCATATGTAAACATACGTACAGATCCCAATTACTAATCACCCGGGATATACGACTATGAAGGAACATATCTCAACTTTCAAAAGAGCCAAATTGTGCAACAAAAATTGGTCTGTATCTCCAAGTCCATCCTAGTAAAAGTTAGAGACACGGCTTCCAATAAGTAGTCCAATAGATTGTAGCCTGTAGCTCATTTGCAAGACTTATCTAGTTATCTACAGCATGAGGGCTCCCTAACTAGAAAGAAATTAGAAGGTTTAGTACCATCTCTCAGACTGGAACTCAAAGGGTTAGCTCTCAATACAACAGAGCAGATCCACCGTCAGGGCGGTTCAACCAAAAAAATGTGTCAGTGAGGCAACGTTATTACACCAGACTTGTTGAATTTCCCATATCTTCAGGTATTTAGACAGCCATAATCACCAATCTAAACACATATTCCATTAGGTCATAGAACCTTGCTTTTCAGCTTCAGCCCAATACATTAAGTTACAGAGCCTTGCCTTTCAGCTTAGGCCCTTTTTTTGGGGTGAAAAAGCACCAGTAAACAGTTTCAACCATGAAAGGAATAAAGCACTTTATGAGTCTCTGAAATCACATGCCTCTCAGCATGTAGCAACAAAAACATGCCAACTGCGAATCACTTGTCGCAAACTCATAAAATGTATCAAAAGTTCAAGCTTGGAATTACTAATCAAAATAAAAATAAAAATAAAAAAAGGTATCAGGAGCAGTAGATTAGAAACGTACCTGAGAGAAATTAACTATAACGGGGAGTATATGTTGCACACAATCTTGGGCCTCCAACAATTTCCCAAGAGCAGCACAACCCTCAACGGCCAATAATCGAACAGAATCCTGATCTGAGATACAAAAGGAATTTAAGAAAAAATAGCAATGAAGATAAACTTCATGACATAACAATGAAGAGGCATGTCACATTCTTTGCAGAGCCAAAGAAGTAACTACTCCATGTCGACATGTAAAACTAAAAAAGATAAAAATAAAGAAAACTGTATAGTTCCTGGAATAATTTTCATCAACTAGGGAATCCATTATAACAAGAAAGTCTTGATGACATCAGCCAGTTAAATTCCAAATTCAACACAGTAACATTGCCAGAGTCCTCAAAAGTAAGACCCACTCAAATCACATGAGAGAAAAAAAAGTGTAACAACTAAATTAGGAAGAGAACTTAAAATACCATCTTGTGTGAGGTCCTCGAATATCGATATAATATCACTCTTCAGATGAGCGTATTCAACAGTCGCAGCAAATTTTCCCAGATTTGATGCAGCAGACCTCCTAACCATGGGCATGTCATCTTGGCATAGCTGGTTGTATATCGAACGCAACTCTGTCTTCAACATGTCCGGGGCACTAGGATACACAATATGAAACAGCCCACATGCAGAAACTCGAGCAGTAAACCACTCACCGGCCGCCAACCTCTGAAAGTAAGATATTATCAGAAAAGGGAAAAAAAATGAAGTGTGCATTATCATGCACTTTTTTTGTCACACATTTGAGACAAATTAATCTAGCATATGTTCCCAGGTTATCCCTGATCATCATTTTCCTTTCTTTTCTCTAGTCTATGTACCATGAAAACTAGTTAAATTTACAAGATTAAAGACAACCATCTACGGTTCTTCGAAAACTTGACAAGCTGGTCAAATCTCGCCAGATTTAAGATATTAAATTTGGGGAATGAAGGTTAATTAAGGATAAATGGGCATAAGTAACAGCAAGAGCATCAATGACATTGAAGATGATTCTCAGGTAGTCCAGGAGCAGTTTGCCAAGGTCTCCTCACCTTAACCAAAGGAATGAAATGGTCGACCAAATCACTCTCCCTCATTTGAGATCCAATTCTACATAAGGATTCCACTGCTTTGTCTCTAACACAAGTTTCCTCAACAGCACAGAGGGTCTCCAATGGTGGAAGCAGGACATTAGCATGCTCGACTCCACCAACATAAGGAATAAACACACCCAGTTCTTCCGCCATTGCAAGAAGCACCTCGTCGTCATCGTCATTGTTCTCACTTAAAAAAGGAATTAATTCCTTCCGCGTCCTTTCTTCTCCAAGAGCACGGGCAATTGTCGATAGTCTCCGAATAGAATTCAATCGTAACTGGATGTCATCATTCTTGAGTTCATCTATGAGAACAGCTATTGGATAAAGAGGCTCGTCAACCATAGACATGGTAACTCAGCTGTAAGTAGCAGCTCCAGAAGCTATCTGCAACAGGCCAGGAACAAAAGGTATAAGCATCTAACGTCTGTCATTAAAAGCCATGGGAGCTAGGACAATTAAAGTGATAACTCCCTAAAGAGTTTCAGCAGCACATACACATTCCCCATCAAGAGCTACCATAAGAAAATAATAAAAGAAGTTTATATGTCCCACGATAAAATTTAACAAATTCAAAACTGGATTTTGATGACTCATATGGGGGTGTTTCCAGAAAAGCTAAGAAAGCCCCCAAAAAAGAAGCCAACACATGAAAATGGTAAAGACCGAAAGCTTAGTCGCCTAGAGTTCGAGAACGGCTGGATAGAGCGGAAATTGTCATAAGCTCTATAGACAAGCAACCCATCTTTCGACTAGCCGAACATAAAGGACTACATACGAGCGAGTCATCTATATACAAGAAGATCTTCCAGAAAACAAATGCGATCAACGAATCGACAGACAATACCCCAAAATATGGATCGAAACCCAGATCTCAGATCGCCGGTAAATCGGGAAATACCCAAAATCCTAATCCTTTCCAACTCTTCGCCCCTTCATCGAATTTCCCTAAATCATCCTCCCGACCAAAACCCATCTCATCCGAGCGAAACCCCCCCCAACCCCGGGGTCGCCCGTGCACCTTCAATTGAGTTAAACTAAAACCTCAGAACGTCCCCGACATACGAGGTCAGAACCATCTTTTCCCCCACCTCGTCCTCCGCCGCCGCCGCCCTACGCGAATCAACAGGACCCCGAAAGAAGGAACGGCGAGAGAGACTTCGCAAATCGGCCGCCGCGAACTCCAATCCCGAATCAGTCAACGGGGGAAACCCCCGACGCAGTCCAATTGACGAAGAACGAAGGAGGAGAAGCGAAGGGAAAAATGGGGAAAGGGGACTCACGCAGATCTGTCTCCGCCCAATGCAGCGAGCCAAAAACTAGCAAGGATTTACGGCACCCTGCTTCTCTGGTCCTGCGACGGAGGGGAGAGGGAGTGCCCCTTTCCTGCCGGTGCTATGTATAGACAGACACCTCGTCTTCTGCGGCCGACTATGGGCCGCGAGCAAATGGCCAGGGCCCAACTGCTCGTGCGTAATGGGCCTACGGGAGCTCCTCCGATCTGGGCCTTGTTGGGCTTCGAGCGGTGGAGGGTAAGGCTCCAGTTGGTGGGATGACTATGCGATCCCGTCTACTTCTTCGACGTGGATATGTAATCTTCTACGGAGAGAGAGTAAAGTAGTTGCAGAAGGGGACCAAATTCTTAACTGCACCAACGAGGTGCAATTGATGTGTCGCTCTAGAAAGCAACCTCTTTTTTCCTTGTCGATTGTGATTATGAATTTTATACATTGATTGAAAAGGGGAAATGCTAAATGGCCCGGTTGTTGCGGTCTGAAAGAATGGTCCAACACATGTGGCATGTCCATGTCATAGGGAAGATTGTTCAAAAAATCTCAAAATCATTGCATTTTGATCAATTGAGTCATAAACCTTTCAATTATATCAATTGAGTCTATACAATTAATTTTAATTGAAAATCGCTAATGTGGACACCAATAATACCACAATTGAAGCTGACATAGATCATTTTTAAAACTCTTTTTTTTAGAATTGAACTTGTTTTCTATTTTTCTTTCTTTCTTTTCCTTTTTTCTTCTACCAACAGTTTGCGCGCCCAGTGACAGGCGAGGGTTGGCTAAAATTTTTGAAAAATTTTAAAAATTATCCACGTCAATACCGATCCTTTCAACTATATCACATAAGATGGCCGACGTCCACATTAAATATTTTCAATAGAGGTGGAAAATGGGTGGGTTGGGTTGGGTTGGGTATGGGTCGGTCGAAAATGGGTTGACTCATATTTGACCCATTTAACCCATTTCGACTCATATTCTTATAGTGTAAATCCATACCCGACCCGACTCGTACCCGACCCATACCCGACCCGACCCGTATTGCTAAAATCTATTAATATTATAGGAAAACCCACTTCTACTATATGCTAATTGGATTAAAACTTCAAATTAGATTCAAAATAGTAAATAAAATAAAATAAAAGTTAAAAAAAAAAACTTATAAATTGAAATATTTATAAAGAATTACATACCATTGAATAACTAAAAGCGTAACATGAAATTTTTTAACTAAACCTAAAAAGCTCATTTTTATGATTTTTTTATTAAAAAAAATATTGTTAAAACATTTTTATGCAATACAAATTTTTTAACAATTTTTATGCAATACAAATTTAATGAAAAAAATTTATAATTCGTTTTAAAATATTTTTAAAAAATAGAATTTTTAATTTTTTTAAACTTTAATTTTTAATTTTTTAAATATAAATTTTAATTTTAATTTTTAAAATATAATTTTTTTCTTTTTTATTTTTAATAATTATTTTTCTTTTTATCTTTTCTCTTTTCTTTTTTTTTTTTTCGGCCATTTGCCGGCCACGACGACGGTGGCGGCCGGCCACGAGGCGAGATCGAGCTCGCCGGCGTCAAGCGAGGCTCCATCTCGCCGAACCGGCGAGGCCAAGGCGCCGCCCGATCGGAGAGCTCGAGTCTCGCCGTCGTCGGCGAGCTTGAGCCTTGCCCGACACCGGCGAACTCGAGCCTTGCTCGACGCCGACAAACTCGAGCCTCGCCGGTCGTCGGCAACCTCCCCGGCGAGGCTCGATCGGCGAGCTCGAGCCTCGCCCGGCCGTCGTCGGCCAAAGAAACCGCCGTCGACCTACCGGCTCGGCTAAGGGATGAAGAATAAAAAAAAAAAAAAAGAAAATAAAAAAATTGAAATATAAAAAAATTATAATTTTGATTTTTTATAAAAAAATTATAAAATTAAAGAAAGCCATGGCCCATGGGTTGAAAGTGGGTCTAAATGGGTTATTAGCAATAAACCACTTAGACCCATTTATTTTTGTGCTTTACTTTCTCAAATCCATTTTTTACCCATATTTAACTTTTACTTGACCCATATATGACCCATTTAACTAAAAATAGGTCATAATATGGGTTTATGATCCATATTGCCACCTCTAATTTTCAACTAAAATTGACCAGATAACTGTATTGGCAAAATGCAAAAGATCTAAGACTCAATTAATAAAATTGAAAAGTTTAGAATTGAATTAGTCAATGATAGATTTGGGATTGTTTGGAAATTTTATTTATAGGAGAGAGGGTGTCCATTAGTTTCACTGAGCTTCCCAAGGATAGGTAGATATAAGCATATAACACGCTCGCAAATTCATTGGATCATTCATAAGCATATAACATATCTAATGAGTTCACTCATTCAAACCAAATTTATTGGATTAGTTCCTTATATTTATGTGATGGACTTCGGGTGATTTAGTTTTAGTATGCATACATTATCGAATCTTGGGGCATGGAAACCTCATTAAACGAGAAAAACAGAGCTGTGATTAAAATCATTAGATCATGAACACCAGTAAAAAATAATGTTGTTGAAGTTTTTGCATGGATCTTCTTTGAACCACTCTTTATGGAGAAAACTGACTTAAATTTGTCTGAACTGATATTTAGCATTCAGAGTGTCAAAAGGGTAACACGATCCCATGATCTTGAAACTCTCAGACAGATAATGCAACTGAGAATACATTAACAATATGAAAATGGTAGAGTACAAACTAATCCCATTTTTGCCATCAGATGGCGAAAAGTCCAAATCGAAACCCCCACCAAATCGCAACTTCTCTCTGCCTCGAAAATTTATAGACAACATGAATATGGTACAGTAAAACCAAATCCCATTTATGCCAACAGATGGCGAAAAGTCGAATAGAAAACCCCACAATTCACAACTTCTCTCTGCCTCGAAAATTTATAGACAACCCCCAGATCAGAAACCAAAGCACATACTAATTACATGATAAGAACAACAATATGGCTATAACTGCACATCTGTAGCTCCCAAAGAACTGCTCAGTAACCACGCACATGTCTACTCCTCACAGACATCAGTCTCCTCTCTAGGTGCAGGGTCTTTTCAACACTCATGCCCGTCGCTTCAGCTGGGTGTGCAACATGGCCTCCTGCACCTGATTCCGCCCTCACGCCAGCTTGGATATTCAATGGAATCTGCATAGGAGATGAGAAATCAGATGGGGATCCACTTCGATCAAGCTCCTCGTTGTCACTTTCCTTGAAATATATCTCCTCCTGTGAGTGATTAGACCAGCCTGCTCCAACCCGAGGAGTCATAGTCAATTCTCCTGAATCTGAGGTCGAGGAAGACATCGAAAGTCTGGTTTCCGCAGCATTTCTGCCCCTTACAGAGCCTCGAGCTCCATATTCATTTTGGAGTTGCTTTTCAGGGGGATCAAATTTCTGCTTTGCCTCTAACCTTTGAGCACTAGGACTAGGACTGTTTTGATCATCGGGATCAAGAGATTCGGATCGAGACAGTTCCACCGCAGCTCTTGCAGCTGCTGCCGCATAAGCAGCCGACTCGAAAGCTGCTTGGGCTGCTTCAGCAACATCCTTGTACTCGCTCCGCGCCTTGAACGAGTCAGAGAAGTCATCCAACACTCTCGTTTTAGATGTGCTTTCCATATTATTGTTGGCCCCGGGTATGGAATATACAGAATTGATAGGTTGGTCCGGCATATTATTCACACCAGTGTTTCCCTGAATCAATTTTATGAAATAACACCACTTATTTAAGGATTTGGGAAAAGTAATATCATCTTTTCTCTGCTCAACATAGAACAAGCATACCTCTAAGGGGTCCAAGGGTTCATCAACATGCAGACCTATGCGGTTGGTTGCAGCAATCTCTTCAAGCACCTTTGTTCTGCTCTCTAAGCTAGGCTGCCTGATCGACAGCTTCTCTATCATCTACACAAATCCAAGTTTACTTGTCAATCAACAAAGGCTGAGAAACTGATCGGTTAAACCACGCTGAGATAAGATTGACAAACAGAGAACATTCAACCAAGCAAACTATTCGAGAGTTCACACAGGCAAAGTGTGCGACACTAGGATGCACAAAAGCATTGATCAGGAAAGTTTCTTCCTTTTTATGTTAAGTTACTACCCAATGGCAGTTTGGCGGAAGCCTGTTCGGCGAACCAAGCTATTGCCTGCCCTCATCCACTACTGACATCAAACCAGACAATAACAAGCCGCATTGTCTATTGCTTTAACAGCCATCACCATCAAGACATATAGATCAACTAACCATCGCAATTAACCTATCACCAACTCACTCACAATCATGTCGGATGAAGTGGCCTTGTGATCCCGCAGATTCTAGTTTATACAATTCCACATTGATACCACCCATACAATCTGTACTTACATTCTACTTCTGTATTGCCGAGGGGAATTGAGTTTCTATGTCTCAATTCACCATGAGTTCCATGACTACAATTTATTTGTTCAAACAAAACAGAATCGCACATAAGCAAGTTAAGATTTCTCAAACATAAACGAGTCCGAACCATAAATATTAATCCTGTAAATAATGACAGCAAGCATAGGATAACACACAAACCGTAGGATTCACCGCGCAGTTGTTCCTCAATTCAATAGCCGAAGCAGCGAACTCCTTGCCATAACGAGAGATGAGGAGCGAGCGCATCTCGTAGAGCTCCGGGAACTCTCCACACCTCGACGACGCGAATAGCAAACTCGAGGCGGCCTCCTTCAGCTCATCCGGACAAGTTCTGCACGCACGCACGCACAAGAACAGATCAATACACCATCGACCAAAAGAAAAGGTTGAAAAAAAAAAAAAAGAGTTCAATGGATGATCTCTCGATACGGAAATGGGATTACACAAGACCAAAGAGAAACGCAGTACTTGTGCTTCTCAATAAGGTTGACCCTCTCGATCAACAGATGGCAATAGTTCTCGATCATGGCATAAACATCCAACATGTTCTGCTCCCTCATCACCTGCTCGACCTGGACAAAAACAAACACGCCCCGCCAGTCAACCCCAACTCGCAGACTTCTCACCAAGAACGAACGCAGCCGACAAAGCAGAAAACAAGAAAATCCCATCTCGCCAGACAGAGAGGTCAACTCACTCGGAGCAGAGCCCGGTCATGGTACGCCAGCTCGAGAAGCTGGACGAGGTCCGACCGAGCCTGCGAGAGCCGGGCCCGACTGCGGTTCCTGAGGACCTGAAGGCGAGAGACGGCGAGGGAGACGAGGGGCTTGAACTTGGAGGGCTTGAAGGATCTGCCCAGCAGGCGGTCGAGCTTCCTACCCATGGCGGGTCTACGACGCCAACTCCCTTTCTGCCGCAGAGAGAGAGAGAGAGAGAGAAGAGCCAACAGAGAAGACACTGGTTTTCTCCTTTATGCGATGACGATGGGGACGGGAGGGGGAAGGGTCGCTGGCCTAGCGCCCGCCTTCCCGGTCTCAGTCAGTGCTTACGTCTGCTGTTACGGCGACTTTCTTGCGGCCATGATACACATTGTTTCTCAGTCTTCTCGTTTCGTCTGTTTTGTAAGAGAGTGGGAAGGAGGGGTCTGGATGCGAAAGGGACTTTTTGCTCGTTTTCCTAAGTTGACACGAAAGAGACTCGTTCATTGGTTGGGAGGAAAAGTAGTTGTGAAAATCTGTACTAGGCCATTCGAGGAGATTAAAAAAACCCAGAGCTCCTTCCCCCCGGCATCGAAGGTATTGTACTTCGCGATGCCGCTTAACGAGGCTTTGCAATAAACCCAAGAAAGGACGAAAGAGACATTTGCAAAAACAAAAGCCTACAGACAGAAGAAGAAACGAAGGACGCAGCTTTAAAAAGCTCGATAGCGCGTCATTCGTGAATCAGATTCGCGTCTGACGCAGCAACAGGTGACTTGTCGAGTTGCCTTGACATCCCCTTAATTTGTAGAAACTTCTTGTTCAATTTTGGTTGATGGAGCATATTAAATATTACCACAGCCTGTTTCGGAGGCATCAGTGGACGTGCTCTACTAATTGTCCCTGTGGTCGATTGAGAAGATAAAAATAGGAAATTTATATCTTCCACAACCTTGACGTGTCCTCTTCAACTCTCAATAAACCAGACCAAAATCCATTGTAATTTACTTCGGTGCACCATTTGATTTGCTTAAATCCCATTTACTTTTTAACAAACGCATGATACGGTATTACCACTCGATCAACTGCAATGATAGACATAGAATAGCTACCCAGTGGGAACTATGTTTCCTATCACTGGCACGCATAGCGACACCAAACCAGTACCGTAGCTCACGCTGCAACAGGCCATCCAAGTATGGATTCATGGCCAATCTGGACCTCACATCTCGTTGGAGGTAATTGTTCATGACGAACAAGATTCGTTCTACACTAAGAGCCATCGTTGAGCAACAACCCTATGCCCGAAATCTTTCATACTACATTATAAATCCTCCATTTTTTGCGTCCCAAGGACAAATTACCCGCAAAACTTCTAATCCCCAACAGCATTTTCTGATGAGAAATTGCAGATATAAACATTCAACATTCCCTTTAGCCGGAATCGTAAACCTTCAACTTGACAGCCATTGGTGTCCATCCGCGTAATGACGCAAGAAAGATATTTTGGCATCGTTTCTCTTTTTCTCGGTTAACCAATCGCAGAAATGTCAACCATGTACTCCACCGCAGGCGTGAGCCTCACTGCGTATTATAACAATTACCGTGGGGTTGCAGTGGAGTTTCTTGAGGGTTACCATAACTGATTTCTAGAAGAAATCTAGAGAATATAGGCAGGTTATATCAAACCAGCCAGCCAATTAGTCAGCAGTGGGTCCATGAACCATCCAATTATCGAAAAGCAACTTGTTCGAACTTTAAATCATCTGGTTACAATCGTCTCTGCTCGATTATTTAATAAAAGTACTGGCTGGAACATATACTTATCCCAGAAGAACAATAGGAGAACATTATTTAACGTCATAATGTTAAAATGACCGGAGGTGATTTGTCAACCGAACTTTCCACGTCAAATATTCCACGGTGGACGAAAATTTGATATTAAAGTTCAGGAAAGTAAAAGCTGCGAGGCTGCTTCCAATCATCCAGAAGGCAGCAGAATTTAGAAAAATCTATACATTGAATAAAGGAAAAAAGGGAAAAGAAAACAATGCCCGGAGACATAACCAAGCAGAGTTCAACAAATATTTCAGAGGGTACCTTAGGCGTGCCACACGTTAAATTAATTACATATAATTACACTCGACTCCGGCCAATACAATTACACTTGACTCCGGCTCAAATTTGCTTTTCTTATAAAACTTAACTCATGAGCCTTTACAGATGGCTTCTCTTGTGCGACACAACTACTTGCAGAGTACGATAAAATAAAGCGCCACTTTCAGCACATTCAAGATGACAACCAGCATAGATCACCTCCATTATAACCATCGACCGGGAAAACATATTGATAATTGTGAATTGCCTCATTAGAACATCAGGCACTCAAATTCAAATATTAATCCACCAAAACAGTTAGAAAAAGCAAGAAAAAGGCAGAGATGAACATTAATAAATAAATCAATGAGCAACGCAAGGAAACCACAAGATATTGCAGGTGATTGACACTCAATAATTATGATTTTTCTTTTCAGCAAATATGATGTAATAACAAAGGCCACACTCATCTCCCATCTCAAGGATTTCGTGTAGACGGCAAAAGTGAACTCCTCATGTGGTTTTGATCAGACAAAAAATTTGGAATCTCCAAGCAAGGGCCGAATGAATACCCCCAAGATGCCTCACCAGATACGGTGATCACCTTCCAAACTGCATGGAATAATGTATATCGCAAACTATAGGACTCTTTAAGCTGCATGGTAGCAATAGCCATTTCTCGGGAGGACTTCAGTGCAATTTTTTGAGAAGTTATTTAGCAAATTGATTGCACCGATTGAAGGTACAGAATAGAATCAACAATGTTACACGGAGGTTAGTAATTTGTGGTTTATATATGGACACTATATGTATTCAAATTAGAAGCTTAACCCAATGAGCACATTAGACTACAGATGTTCGAGATCCAAGTTTTCTTCCATGAACCAAGTGATCCATGGTCGAGTTACATTTAGAGGGCTTCGTTCCATTTTTGTTGAGTTTGACTAACCCGAGTCCCTGACTCTACATGACAAGGAGTATTGACCCTACCCATTGGAAACAATATATCATCTTGGTGCAGGTAAGACATATGTAAGAAGACACTAAGTCACATAAATCGCTGCAGTGTATCTTCTTTGCATGCCCACACACACACGAGCGCACAGACAGAGAGAGCGGGGAGGGGGGAGAACTCATTACCATTGACCTAAACGTTATAAAACCGGAAATGAATCTCCAGATTAAACTCGTCATTATCGGACTAATTATCCCTATGTCGCTATGAAGCATGTTAAGATACAGTGGAAGGCAAATAAAACGTTTGGCAAGTCACTATCCATTGTCCATTACATTTTTCCTAACACCCTGCATAAGACCCACCTAACACTTGGCTTACAGAACAAATAAGAATGCTTGAGTGCTCATAAAGAGCCTCAAGTATTCACCATGTCTCACTACAAAAAAAGGAAGTCCAGTACAGAATGATCCTTTGAAAATCAAAACAGAGGGATGATAATTGAGAACATGTAGAGATCTGCACATTTGCAGTCCAGTACAGTAATAGAAAACGTTGCACCATTCAAAGTAGACAACATAACCCTTTGCCAGGTAATAAAAAGTTGTTATTCACGCACAAAGTAAAACTGCTTTTGCCATGAGATGTCCAGTAAAAGTCCATTACTATTCCTTCAATTCCCAATATAATGGATGTATTTTCTCTAAACTTTCAATACTCGTACACCCAATTGAGTTGCTTACAGCCCCATAATTGGCTCACAACTCAGCTAGCAGGGACTACAAAATCAACCCCACATGCTCATTCCCCATATGAAGGCCAGCAATGACACCTTACTAACTGCTAACATATGTTAAACATAGAGCATTTAAAAGACTAAAATATAGACAGAAGAATCTAATACTAGCGAGGGAAAGAAAAAAGAGAGGAATCTTAACTGGCACGGGTGATGATTACCTATAGGATAGGAAGATACTTACGAGACTCGCAGAAGCATGGAACCTGTGCCCTAAAAAGACAAAAAGATCACATCAGGGGCCATCTAATCTTCACATTGCCTCAAAGCTACACTAAAACTAGAATAATAGCCCAAATTTTAGATATTACTACTCACGGACGCATCCTTCCACTTTGAAGGCTGCTGCGATAAGTCTCCAGTGTAATAGCCTCCAGAGCATTAGTCCATGGATCAGATGTAACATAACTTGATTAGGCTATGTACATGTATGATACAAAAAGCAAGGGAAAATCACACAAAAAAGAATGGCTAATAAAATCTCCTCACTTGTAATTAGAGAAATAGATAACAAAGACATCAGTTCGATGCGAATTACAAACACTAAGAGGGAATTGTCACGTCCACTTTCAATGACCCCCTAACAATTAGTGCGATTATACACAAGGGATCATGATAGAGCATCGAAATAAAACCTTTTCAATTTTCCTTATATGACGACAATTATCGAGCCCATACAGCTCATGTGACTCACAATCATGATGGCTTAGGCAAAATGGGTACAACATATAGCAACGAGCACTAATTAGTAGTTTCAAGGTTTCACAACAAGCTCCCAATCAACAAACCAAGGTACCTTCTCCAGGGTGCCTTTGTAAAGCAATTAAACACTGGAAGGTTGCCTCAAAGCAGTGGGAGAGATCCTGAACCAAAAATTCTATTAGACACGAGATAATCCAGGCAATTTACATGATGAACACTAAGAGTAAAGAACTGCCACACTAGCATGACATAGGTAGCCAGCCTGGAGTTCGAAAGCCAGACATCTGGCAAAGTCAAAAGATGAAAAAAGGGAGTCCACATAGGACCTTCGCTACCATTTCTCAAGGACTATACCCACAACCCAATTATATTCCTGTTATTGATCTCCAGATTGAACGCTAACATAAATTGGAATTACACATGAAACAAATATAATGAACTTGATAACTAGTAAAAGAACGCCTTCAGCAAGTATCTTACAATAGGAACAGTACATTCCACTGAAAGAACCGCCAGTAAAGTGTATTCTTGAACAAATGTCATCCCCCTTCAATAATGGCATAAACCCCCTTGAAGCGCTTCTTCCAGCACAGGCCATTAAGCAAAGATAATGCCGGAACAATTAGATATTCTGAATGAGAATTATCTTCCAAAGACAATTATCAAGTGCAACAGCATTCTGAGTCAAAAATCAGCAACATGTTTCACTTGCCAGTGATGAAAGGATGATTCAAAGCTTGTTGTACGGTCATCCTCTTGTCCGGATCCAATACAAAAATTTTGTCCAGAAGATCCTTAAAGTTCGCTAACATCTTTGGATCCTCACCAGGAGAACCCTTGATAATCGACCCAATATCCTTAGGCTTGATGTTGAGAATCATTCTCCTTATGCTCTGCATGGACGATGTTGAAGACTCAATCAACAGAAAATGCAATATATCGGTTGTGAAATTTTAAAAGCACCACATTGTTACATATCAAAGCCACATTGAATCAAAATACAGACCTTTTTGGTGACAGAATCCTCTTCTATAGCAAGGAAATTCAGGTCTGCATCAAAATGCTGGTCTGCAAATGCTGCCTGCAATAAAAATCAATACTAACAGAATCACAACAAGTCAACAGCACCCACAGATGCACATAAACCATGTCAAAAACAGGTAATTTATGTAATCGTCCAATGAAAAATCAATTTCCAATACATACTATATATGTAGAAAATACAGTCATTGTGCATGCACGAATGTGTCCATATACATTGTTATGTAGGTGACCATGCATATGCTGTATGTATATGTTAGGCTTTGTACATATACAAACATATACACACGCCCCCAGAGAGAGAGAGAGAGAGAGAGAGAGAGAGAGAAGATCCCACTTATAGCAGCAGATTAAATAAAAATGGGATAACAATTCATAATGCACAACGAGTGGGTTATGCTCTCATTATACCTTTCGAAGCAGTTTCTTTGGAAAAGGGCCTTTCAATTCCATGTGTAGACGAAGCATGTCATTGTTGGTAGGGCCAGGAAAAAGAACTTTCCCAGCATAAAGCTCATATAAACAGCAACCCACAGACCACATATCTAATGGATGATCATAAGGCAAGCCAAGAACTGCAACAGGAATTCAGCCAAGTCTGAATGAAATATAATTTATAATGCAGTGAAAAAGGAAAACTCAGTAAGACTAATCATAAAACTATGTAAAGATTAAATCACTTCATTGAAGAAGACTTACTGATTTCTGGGGCACGATAAAAGCGACTCACAAGATATGGCGTGATTTCATTCTTTCCAGCATACATGGCATTTCCAAAATCACAAAGCTTCAACACATTTTTTGCCTCATTAACCTGAAGTAAAACATGTAAATTATAAAGAAAAACGAGAACAAATAACACTTGAATACCACACCAAATAGAAGATACCAGAACCTACCAGCACGTTATCAGGCTTTATATCACAATGAAGAACACCACAGTTTCGGAGATGCTTCAGAGCAATAAAGAGTTGCTTCGCATAAGCCCTAACAGCAGTTAATTTAAGACCAATATTGCGACCAAACTTCTTTAAAACTTCACGCAGGTTCATATTAAGAGATTCAAAAACTAGGCAAAGATGATTGCGGTATTTAAAACTGGAAAGTAAACGAACGCAGTGCCGCTTGTCTTCAGGATCTGCACCTACTAATTTTTTCAATATGCCAAGCTCCTCGACACCAGCCTTGTACCTAGACACATATATAAGCCACATGGACACAACCACAGTCAGGAATTTGATATATATTTAATTAGAGAAAATGCAAAATATAATTCACACCATCCCCAATAAAGTAGCCTGGACACTTACATGGCCTCCTTATTTCGCAGTATTTTTATTGCCACTTCTTCTGGTTCACCAATGCCAGCCTTCAAATCTTTCGCACGAACTACAGTCGAAAAAACTCCCTTCCCATGTGCAGCAATAACTTCATATCGGCCATCAAGTATCTCACCAAATCGATAGCCTGCAGCAGTTTAATTAGAAAGTAAATCAGAAAGAATTTACGTAAGTAATTAGCACTCCTAGTATAAGTACTAAAATCTAAATCAGCTACAAGTTCTTTAATTTTTTTTGTTTCAGAAATATTTATCCCATTTAGATAATCTCGAAGTTCTCTTGATTCAGCTAATAACGTGGAGAACATTTACCAGAGACTTTTCAATACGTGATCATAAACCATTCAGATCATTCCACTGATAATGTCTCAACTATTTCCAGATTATAGCACGCAAGTAATATAAATTGACAGGAGTTACTCGAGCAACATGAAACAGAGAGAACATCTTGCAAAAGGACACAGATTTTAAACCATAGTCATCAAGGGACGAATAGTTACTTGACACACATCATGCTCACAAAAACTCCTTAAAACAAGTCCCATTCCATAAAACAAGATTTTGAAAACAGCCATAAACAACCAAGAAGTACTCAAAAGTCAACAGTTGACACGCAGCCTCTCTTTCTTGGTTCTTACAGGTAATTAAGCGAGAAGAGAGAAACTGAACCAGGACAAGTCGTGGTAAATGTTGTGTCCTTATCACCAAGCAAATATTTGGTCTCAGAGACACCATTCATCTTTTAACACAAGAAAAAGTCTTTGATTAAGCTGATAAATGAGCACAATCTAAAGCAATCTGATCAAGACTTTCATGTGTATAATGAAACTAGAAAGAAGGTCAAGATAAACAAATTGCTCCATGACTTACTATAGTATCCCTCAGCATCATCCCAATTGTCATGGAGACCACTCCTTTCGACAGGTAAACCACCTCCTTTACCCTGCAAAACACAGAAAGTACAAGGCCTAAGGACAACTGCAAAATTCATTACATGTTAGCACTAAAAGCAATCAATGCTCTAACTACATGAGAAGCAACACCATGTCAAGGTCCAACTTTCATAAAACAGAACCAGCTTTTTTTTCTCTTTTTTTGTCGACAAACAAACAAAACCAGCTTAAATATAGGAAAACATAAATATTTCATAATTACACTCGAGAAAATTGAGAATAACCCAATTCTAAGTAGTTTGGGTACAATTTGCAAGAATCTCCCATCAACTTGAAATGAACGGGGAATCACATGTTAAACTGATCGATATAAGGAAACAAGGAGCACACCAAAAATATTTCAATCTCAAGACAGTTCTACAAGACCTTATGGATCTGGCAGGGTGATATTTTAGTAACCTTATCAACCCTTACCAAAAAGAGATATCAAAATATCAAAACCACTACAAAATGAAAATTAGTGCAAAGTATATCTCTCGGGAAAATGTCCTGAAAAGTGGAACCCAGAAATCGATCTACTCTACATTCAGATTGACAGAGATCTGCCGGTGTGTTTTTTCCATACCACTATCAACCCTTACCCAAAAAAGATATCAAAATCTCAAAAGTAGTAAAAATGAAAATTTGTGCAATGGATATCTCGGAAGAGAATGTCCTAAAAGTGGTACCCAGAAATCAATCTACTCTACACAGAATATTGACAGAGAAGGTCACACCAGGAATGTCAAATTATTCACACTAAAAACATATTTACCTCAAAAGGACAAAATCAACATGTATAGTATGCACATTAACAAACACATTAGCCAAAACGTGTTATATGTCACTTTTTCATCGCTGATGATGCAATCATAGTATATTAGTAGAAAATAAACTCTAACTTACCATCTTACGTGCCCCAGCGGGTGAATCTCCAAATATATCATCACAGAAGATGTCATCCGATCCCTCACTCTGCTCATGTAAAGTAAGAACGGTCACATAGTTTGGTAAAGTTAGGTACTTGGAAATTCAGAGTTCAGTAGGCATTCTAAGTGAACAGAATACCAAGTAGACAAGAACCAAGAACCTCAACAGGATGCTTATTTGTATAAACAGAATAAAAAAATTGATGGACACACCTTCGGTGTACCCTCTCCTAAACCTCTTTCGCCAGAGGTCCTGTCATTAGCAGTAATTCCATTTCGAAGAGGTGATTTTCCAATAGCAAATGACGGTTCGGCAGCAGATGCTTCCGCATTTTCAGCAGGACTACCACGAACTTCTGTTGGTGATTTTTCTGGATGTGTATTGTCTACAAAATACAAGAAAATTCTAAATCAAAAATTACAGTAAGGATAAAAAATTTGAAAGGAAAAATTCAAACAGTAAGACTAGAATGCATAATCAACAGCATTATATTGCCTCTGAAACATAACATATATGAGGCCGTGCATAAGTCAACTAAAAGGAGTATCAAATGTGTGCAGTTTCCGGGTTCCACCGAACACAGTTTCCTCCCAACAAGCTGCAAATGACTAAAATTTGCATTCCTTTAAAGCGCTCAACAGTCTGGTTGTTTAGTAGTAAAACAAGCACAGCAAGATGATTTCCCATGAGATTATTGCTAACCCCCATATGCTAATCTCAGTGCCACCAGGCACTTTATAAACCTTCCCCACCCCCCACACACCCAGAGAAGGAAAAAAAAGAAAAGAAAAAAATAATGACTACGTCAATAAACAAATAAAATTCTCGGTAATAAATGAACAAACTTTTTGTTTCCCTTGGACTAGTCAAATGGGAAGCATACAACTTGATAATTGGATACCCAGGCACAGTTTGTCATAAACAATTACCTTCCACCGAATCCTCCACTTGAGGCTGGACCTGCTCTTCTTCTTGTTGTTGCTGCTGCTGCAAATTCTTGTATTTCTCCATAATGGCTTGCCTTCGTCTTCTACTTTCTTCCTTAATTCTATTCAGATCATCCTCTTCCTGCTCAGCTATCTCAAATGAAAACTTTCCATCAAGGTCATCCTGTTCAACCTCATCACTATAACAGCCAGAAGAAACTCAATTACTACATAGAAGTAGAGCTAATGAGAATTCCAAGCTGAAACCATGGACAAAAATAGAAAATTACCTATTGTGTACTTCCTTATCACCATCCATAGTGCTAGCTGTTGCAGCGCTCATTTTTGTTGAAACCCCTCTACTTATTCTATCAATGTCATCTTCCACTTCATTTCGTCTTGGGTGCTTTGAATATCCATGCTTATCAAAATAATTATTTTCAACATTTTCATATTTGTCACCACGCCGGCCATCCCTACGTAGCTCCCTCTTTCCATCATCCAACCGATCTGATTTCCAACTCCTATCCCTACTCCTCTCCCTGATTCTCTCTCTGTCCTTGTCTCTCCTACCATCTCCGGGCCTATCCCAGCTCCTTTCTCTTTCTCTTTCTCTTTCTCTTTCCCTTCTTCTATCTCTCTCTCTATCCCTCTCTGTACTCCTCTCCCTCTTCTTCTCTCTTCTTCTATCCCTGTCCATGTCCCTCTCCCAGCTCCTTTCTCTTTCTATTTCTCTTCTTCTATCCCTATCAATGTCAGTCTCCCAGCTCATTTCTCTTTCTCTCTCTCTTCTCCTATCCCTATCCCTCTCCCTGCTCATTTCTCTTTCTCTGTCTCTTCCCCTATCCCACTCCAACTCCCTGCCAATGCTCTGTTCTCGTGCACTTTTCTTTCTATAGTCCCTGTCAACATCCCTATCTTTGCTCCTTTCACGTTCACTTCTCCTTCTATGGACCCGGTCCACATCCCTATCTTTGCTTTTTTCTCGTTCTTCCCTCCTCCTATCTACTGCATCATAAGTACTCCCCATGCTTTTATCTTCGATGCTCCTCTCCCTGCTGTAATGCTGATCCTCCATGCCACCATACCTTCTGTTAGAGTAAATCCTTTCCCTTTCCTTGTCCTTCACAACATCTCCAGTGTTATGCAATTTATCCTTGCTTCGCCGAGTCATATTATGATCATCTGAATCATATTCAATCTTGCTTTTCTCGGAAAAATATAAGGACTCCCTTTCCATATGGTTTCTTCGTTTTAAAGGTGAGCCTCCATAGGGTAAACTGCTCTGTGATCGAGATCTTTCCCTCACAAATCCATCATCTCTATATCTATCAGAACTTGGTGAGCAGGGGGATGTCTTATGTCTATCGGCAGGATCATTCACATCACTGTCTCCACTCTCAGCAGTGTCAGCACTATACAAGTTCTTAGCCTTGTTGTTACCTTCAGAGTGGAATCCAGGTCCACGACTCTTATCCTTCCTAAAAGACTCGTGAACTATTCCGCCATTTACTTTACTATCATTGGCAACTGCTGACTGGAGTTCATCAACCATCGACTTTGAATTTCCAGAAACAACTCCATCGCTTCTTTCGGCAGGCGGCACACCAGATTCGGATTCATTTGCCTTAAAGCCACGAGATAAAACCAAATGTTAGTTTGCACAGCCTCACATGCCATAACGGCTCAACATGCAAGAACGTGCTGAAGAAAAACAAAATATAACCAGCTCTTACGAATCAATAGCAAGCCATCAGTCTTCAATGTAAACGTCTCGAGCAAACTTCTTTGTTTATTTTTTTGCAATTTTTCAGTCATGCACGAGCAGAGCAAGCAGGATCTTACACAGGCACGGCAACACTCACTCAGCTTATCAGATTCTCTAAAGGAGGCACTCATCAACCAAAAACAAAACTCGTCATATCACAAATGCAATAAAATCATAGCTAGGCAGACTAGAAATCTCCATCTCTATCACCAGGAAAAGCTTACAATCAACCACGTAAAAAACCAATTGGAGAAAACTAATCGACCGCAACAAGTACAAATAACTGTAAAAAAGAAAAAAACAGGAGAAGGCCATAGAGCACACCAGATTCTTGCAGTCGAGCTCCTCGGCAGGCTCAGAACCCTCCTCGTCGAGAATCTCTCCTTCCTCCACGTCGTCATCGCGCCACGAAGAGGCCGGCGGCGGCGGCGGCGGAGGAGGAGGAGGCAAGGCAACAGCAGTAGCAGGAGCAGGCGGTGAAGGAGGTGGAGGAGGAGGGGAAGGAGAATCGACGCCGTCGCCTCCGGAACCGGCCTCCTCCTCGGCCTTCTTGCCGGCGTGGCGGTGGCCGCGGCCGTGCCGATGCCCCCGGTGGCGGCGGTGCTTGTGCCTCTTCGAGGCCCTATCCGCGTCCTCCTCGTCGCCGCCGCCGCCGCCGCCGCGGGGGAGGAGGGGAGGAGGGGGAGCGGCGGTGCTTGCTGCGGCGGGGCTCGCCCTCGGCGGCGCCGCTCGCCATGGGGCCGGCGGTCGGGAATCGGATTCAGGGGGAGGGGGTCGGAGCTAGGGTTCCCGAACTGAATCGCACCGATCGGTACACGGCGGCGAGCGAGGAGGAGAGAGGGAGAGGAATTTAAGAGGTGCGGAATCGGAGAGGGAGAGAAAGAGTGAGGCGAGGTGAGGTTTCGATTGCGAAGAATTCCAGTTCGGGAGCGCCCTCGGTTTTTTTATCGGGCCCCCGGAGAGAGAGAGGGGGAGAGAGGGAAGGGCTCGAGCTTACGACGAGGCGCAGGATTTTGGGAACTCGGGATTTCCTCGGCGATTTTATAAACAGTCCCCTTCCGATTTTTTATTTTTTTTATTTTCATTTTTTTGGGAACTTTCCTTATAATTAATTAAAAGAAAAAAATCACCAAAAATCTCAAATTTTACCTAAAATAATAAAATTACCCAAAACTTTTTTTTGTGATATGAAAAATCTCCAACTTTGCCAACCCTAATATATTTATCCCAAAAAAAATTTCATGACACAAAAAATTATATGACACATTTAGCCTAAATTATAAGAGATTTTCGTTTTTTACTTTTTAATTTTTTTCTTCTCTCTTCCCTCTGCCATGGCCGGGAGAGGGAAACCGGACTCAGATGAGGGTCACCCTCTCCTACATTGGGCGAGGGTCGCCCGCTTAGGCTGGCTAGGGCGGCCCTCGCCAACCTTGGGCAAGAGATGTCCTAACCAGATCCGGCCCAGGCGAAGGCCGCCCTCATCGGATTTTAGCGAGGGCCGCCATTGCCTAAGTCTGGCAGGCGGAGGGAAAAGAAAATAAGAAAAAAAAAGACGAAAATACCTTTGATAGAGGTAAATGTGTCATAATTAGTAAAGTTTGGGTTTTTCATGTCACAAAAAAAAATTGAGGTAAATTTATCACATTGGGCAAAGTTTGAGATTTTTGATGATTTTTTTCCATAATTAAATTATGGAACGGGAAAGGAAGAGGAAATTCAATCGGCAAGAATCAATCCCGACTGCGTGGGCTCCGATTTCAACCCCGCGCCGAAATTCGATACGGAACCAAAAGAGCAAGAGTTAAAAGGCCACCATGGTCGACGTCCTAGAAAGCGCACAAATTAGTAGCGCCTCCCCTTCTCGGAAAAGATGTTTGTGTTATATCGACCCGAGCTTTCCTTTAATGAGATGCGTGGATTTCATGATCATCCGCACCGTTACGTTTATTGAGCTTGATGATAGATTTGAATAGCTTTAATTGCACATATGAAGGTGTAAGTGCGATGTCATGTTTTCGGATCAATTGACATGTTTAGTCTTTGACTCGTAGAATTAATGAGAAATTAGATGGCAAGTTTTCGATATTGATAAGTTCTAATAGATTTTCTATATTGTCGTAATTTTGTCTTCTTCCAACGTACGTCACATGATTCATATCAAAAGTTTTGTTTGAAATAAAATTATATGCATCTCCATGACCTTCCACGCGATCCATTTGAATTATGATCGAAATTAATATGATCCGTATGTACACATCTCTACTTGCTAAGATCCTTGGAATTCATTTCTACGATTTCCCTTTAATGGCCCGTGCGTTCAATTTACAAAAGACAATGCGGCAATTTTTATCGATTTACATGATCACATCAATCAACCACAAAGTCCAATATGATTGCCATCGGGCATGCACTAGCCATGGAAATCCAACGGGTGCACTTGATGGCCGATCATCGATTGTGTTGGCTCAATATGTTCGATTATCTGAGGGTTGTGCTCGAAATGTTCATCACCGCCATCAAGATCTTGAATCTCCAATATTTCAACTCGACGGTTCATCTTCTTCCTCAACTTAATTGCCACATCGGACGGCCTGAGCCTCCCGCACACGCAAACTCGGTTGTGCGGTTTCTCGATCGAGTGCATCTCGATCTCTTCAAGACAACATGATCCCGTCACGAACTAGTGGGTTTTGATCTAGAAACTCAAGACTAGCAAGATGGGTTCATAAGGAAAAGAGAGAGGAAGGGAGGAGTCCCCAGTACCTTTCATGTTCAAGAGGATTCTCTTAAGTTTCCTGCAACAAGCATTACAATCTAGGCTCATCCTCAGTGTCATGCAGCAAAACTGCAAAAGGGGTCAGAAGACTTAAAAAGGTAAAAGGCAAAACCGGTAGAATTACATTGTTGACACGAGTATGGGAGCAATCTTGCCTTTGGGGCCATGAACCTGGCGGAGTTTATTCTACACATGATTTTGCGGGTGAATGATGAAATCAATTATGGAGTTAAAAGAGATTATGGGAAGAGGACATGGGATGGTGGAGGATATGAAGACGCGTCGAGCGAGAATATTTCCAAAGTTCTACTTTTGGGAAATCCTTTCTTTTTGTCCGTCGTGTTGGGATCTGATTCCTGCAGGCAAAGAAAGAGGAAGTTGGCTTTCTTGTTCTCAGTGAACAAAAGCTGTCCTCGCGGCAAATTCCAAGCTTTCTTTCTTTGTGGGTCGTGGCTTGAGCCCGCGAGAAGCATCATTCTCTACCAAACCGCAACCTGCGCATGAAGCATCGCTTGCTTTGCCTCTAGGCTAGGCTATGCGGAGGTGCATTGCGTAGATATTTGCGCAAGCATTCGCATATCATAAACACTGCACAACCTATTCTCCCGGCAAATCTGAATAGGGAGATGCAGTATTTTCTACTAGCTTGAAACAAATTTCGGGCAATGGCAGTAACATCTCTGAGCATCCGCCGAAGATCTGTAACGGCATAAGACAAAATCACGCGCAAAAACAAGCCTGTCGTCTCTCCAACCAGTGTTAAGTATGGAGAGGATTTCCACGAAGGCATGACGCCAGAGCGTTCCTCTGTTTGAAAGACAGAAAATGGAAGTGCTTATTTTGAGGGGAGAACAAACTCCATATCTAATAAATTCTTGATCATCCAAATTTCATGGATGAATTGAAAAGGGAAGTGGAAGATTTTCAAACTCTTCCAGCGTTCCCTCAAATTAAAAATGAAAAATAACATGGTGAACAATGAAAAAATCTTTTTAGCATGAGAATTTAGACATCATTCCTTTTTACCTCCCAATAAGGAATTCCTTCTCTACACCTCGTCATTCTACAATTTCCTTTCCTCCTCCATCTCCCTCACTCACGTCCAAAACCCTTGCAAACAATAACATGGTATACCGTACAATCCGCACAGATGTTCCGTGTGTCTGTTTCATTCCATAGCAATACAAAATTCAGTTCAATCACCCCAACATCAAATCTTATTAACAGAAAGGTCATGTACAAGATTGCAAGAAAAAGGATAAACTCCCCTGCACAACATCCTCAACGGAGACTCAAAAAGTCAGTCCTAACGGTTACCCCTACTGCACCCAAAATTGTTGCCTGGGCTATGGCAACCTCAGGCTGTGGTTACATGTAAAATATAAAATGTGACCAAAAAGGACTTGGATGCGGTTACTTTTCCTATTAACAACCTAAGTCAAGGACATTGAAGCTGCATCGAAATGATGCACAGCATGGAACAAGGATTAAAATTCTAGACCTACTTAGTGACCCGCGAGATTGTGGCATGGAATTCAAACCCAGAGCAGCACACAAGACCAAAGTCCCAAGAGATTAAATCCCTTTTCATCGACTTTGTCCGAAGCAAAACTTCAGTAATCACAAACCTAGTGAGAGGCTGCTGGTGGTATCAACATCCTTTACCTGCTCAGTTATTGCGCCGTCTTCGTTGACTTCTCCTCCCTCGTCCTTTCCACTCCAATGGCAACATGATATCACCCTCACAATGTCCCTGCACCTCAACTAAATTTTCATTACCAGCTGCTCCGTTATTGCGCCATCTTCGGTGACTTCTCCTCCCTCGTACTTTCCACAACAATGGCAACTTAATGTCACCCTCACAACGTCCCTGCACCTCAACTAAATTTTCATTACCAGGTGATAGATCACTGTCCAAGTGGTCTTTCACCTGGACATGACCAAGCTTGTCAGCGTCGGCACAACTGAAGAACTGAAAAGTGAATCACCCGCAAACTTGCAGTTCTCGTGATCAACTTTCAGGGTGGCATCTATCATAAACCTCGCACGGGTACAGATTCCCATCTTCGGCGAGCTCATACAGTCATTATCAAACTGTACCTTCGGGGAAGTGCTTCCACCACTTCGACTTCTCTTCCTTGAAACCTTCCATTTCAAATGCGCAAGAGAATCATCCTTCAGAAGATCTGGAACAGCCCGTGACTCATCTACCCCATCATACTGAGAGCATGACCGATAATTCAGAGGATTCTCAATACCAGCCTCATTGTTTCTTAATGTCTTACAGTCCTTAATTGCAGCTTCAGCAACCTCATTACTGTGATGTTCCTCCACATGTTGATCCACCCGCAAGTGAGGCAATATTGCAATGACGAAATCTGCTCTTTTCTGTATATGAATCCATCTATTTTCTGACCATTCTCGGGAATGTCTCAAGTCCCCAAGTGGAATGACTAATTCCCGTTTTTCTCCTGCATAAGGAAATAAGTGAATATTAAGAATAAGGGGGGGAGAAGCAAATCAAAAATCTGATATGAGAATCTGTACAACAGGTGGGAAATTCAAGAAAGCATGATCTCTTTCAAACCTGGGAAATAGACACCAAGTTTGCCTTTAGATTCTCTACGGACCACAATGCCCTCCCACCACCCATCATTCCACCAAGCATCCACGACAGTCCCAACGTCAACAACCTTTGGAACTTCACATTCTCTAGACTGTTGGGATGGCCGAATCATTGACCTTCCAAGAATTCTGAGACCAATTTCATCAGGAGCAGCCACTCTACATGCTGGAATCCACTCCTGCAATGTCCAACCAGCAGAACATGAAATTAGCAAATAACTACTGTTGTAACACTGTGCGTAAAATATCTCAACCAAAAAACACAGTAAGTGGTATAGAGAAGAGAATGTGTACCTCAAGCTTCTTTGTTTCATCATCTGCATCAAGAATGTCCTGATAACGAACCTTAACCTTGGCATTGGATGCCTTAATGATTGAAGCTCTGAACCAACACCCCCTCAAGCCACTGTCTTGAGATAGCACCTCGACTTCAGAACCTACAATCAAATGATGTAGAGGGCCTTTCTTCACGATTTCATGCTCAGAGCCTTCTTTCAAGCCATGCATCTCAACAGCATCACTATCATTCACATAGCGTTGCTTCTTTCTAGGTCTGATCCCACCATCTTCATCAACATTGCATTTCACATCTCGTGGAAGTTCACTTGGCCGAGATCTTAGAGGAGGTTTCGGTAGAGGAAAAGGATTCATACGTTTCAGGACATCCTGATTCCAGTAACCTTCAACTTGAGTAATGTCAAAAGGCTTGACATCATCTTCTTCGAAGAGGTTGTGGCAAACAAATATTTCCAATGAAGATTTGCTTGCCTCATTCATGTATTTCTCGAAATGCTGGGGACTGAGGACAGTAGCCAACCCATCTATACATTCAATGCTGAGATCTTGAAGACAAAGAGAAAAAAAAATCTCTCGGTCACTAAAATCGCGAGGCAAATCAATCCCAACCTCATCAATTTTGTGAAACCATTGTACTACAACCATCTTGTTGCCCTTGGAATCCTCGAAGATATCATTTAAGTAAGCAACCAGTCGTTTATCCTCTTCGGCAAGAACGTATACAAAGTCATGAACCTGAAATTATCGAGAAAAAAGTGAGACACAGCGAGACATTCATGCCATACAAAGGGAAAGGATAACTAGTGAAAATTCCCCATAAAATGAAAAAGAAACGGAGATCAAAATAGAACTTACAGAGACTTTGACACCTCTACGGAGAAAAGAAGGAAAGTGCTTCCGCTTTTTTTTACATATCCATGGTTGGCCTACCCACTGGATCTCCTTGGAAGAATGACCCAGTTTCGCGGTTTGAGAATCCTGAACAGGGGGAAAAGAATTGCGGAAGCAATAAATAACTAAATAGAGCAACAGAAAAAGAGAATAAATACACAAATAAGTGCTCATAACTACTAACAAAAACCACATCAAGCAACCGAAAAACTAGATCTCCCATCAATTTCACTCTGAATCCGGCCAAGTCATTACCTTTTTAGCAAGTTTTACATCGGTCTTATGACCCTGTATTTGTAAGGACGTCTGACAGAAAACCCGAAAGAAAATGGAACATTAAAGCTATTTGGCAATACTAAGGCCTTCCATTCCCAAATCACACAAGAATGGTAAAAGGCTACAAGATAAGATACACTCAGGTCAACAGACCCAATTTTAAAAAAGTAATACAAAAAATAGGTTCCAAATAAAATACAAGTCCAATTGGAAGGGCGCAAAATTATTCAGCACAGATCCAAAAGTCTCAACTTAAGAAAAAAGACTACAAGATGGAAAATATGTTAATAGGGATGATGGGTACAAACCCTAGGGAAACCAACATCCAGCTTCTGTGCACCTTCCCTAGCCAAAAAGCCACCGTCTGCATGATGCTGCTGTTCAGATGACCGACCTGCAAAAATACATTCACGAAACTGAAATCAACAACACATTCTATTCCTTGATAAAAGGACACTAAATCGAAGGGGAAGTAATGAATTGATCAGAAGTGGTGCAAAACAATGATATCCAAACATCCAAAGATTCAGAAGAATTGTGTCACACAGAAGATCATCAGGGCTCAAAGTGTTCTTGCGATAATGGGCCGGAATACATCTAATGAAAGCCCAATCCATTAACAAAATGACAAGTTCGGCCATGAAAGGTTATAACCTAGATTATTTGAGGGCATTTCGATTCCGATGCTCTCAACCAGCTCTTTAAAATTTGAAAAGGCATTCCTGCAGCCCAGATCATCATCAGTTTGCAATAACATGAACAGCAGAACCACAATAAACACACAGCCATGGCAAGCAATTTCCAAACGGAAACAAGAACATCTCGAGGTCACTGAAAACGTAAGGAACTAGACATTTTCATTTTCTAAGATCATAAAGGCGGTGGGAGACAAGTAAATCTTCTTGGGAGAAAAAAAACTGCTACAAAAGCATCAATTACGGGAGTAGAATCTTTGGGCTGCATCCAAGAAATAAGAAGTCATAATTCTCAGCTTAAAAACCAAAAAAACAAAAAAAGCTTTGCGAGTTCGCAAAAAATTTCAAAATAACAGAAGAAGAAACTTCAAACACAGGATCTTCTTCCAAGTGAAACAAATGGTAGATAATAATTACACGGCCGAATTTAAAGCCTCAAATCTTTCGCCGGCATCCGCCTCTAAACCAAAAGAAAGGACCCATCTTTCGCAGATGCGTACGAAGGACACGAGAAAACAGAAGGTTGCAGATAACACGTCGACATTAATTTCTTCTGCGCGCAAGGAAATGACCAGCTCAAGCTCAAAGGGCGCAAATTCCAACAAGAAACGGATGAAAAATATACTCGAATTGTCGACTGCACTGATAATTATCCAAAAGGTTGTTTCGCGATTAAATCCGGAGAAGGAGGCCGGAGAAAACCACAAAAACCTTGTTCCACCAAAAGAAATGGATGAGATGTTTTGGATAAAAGCACCAAGAAGCAAAACCGTATCAAATCAAACGAAGCACAGAAGAGACGAGAATCAAATCTCCGGTTCGATTGTTCAGAAACGGAAAAGAAGAGCCCAACGCCAGAGAACGCCAACCGTGCCCCATGGAAAACCTTCATCCAATTGAACGTAGCGACGAAAGACAAGGGAAGAAAAAAGAAAGCCCCAACGCACCTTGAATGACGGAATTCAGCCAGTCGACGACCTCCCTCCGGGACTTGAGGCTCGAGACCAGCGCGTAATCCCCGAGCCCAATCGCCGACCGGCTCCGCAGCGCGCAGTGGTAGGACATGTGCCGCAGGGTTCGCTCCCGCCCCACCACGGCCAGATCTCTGGCCCCGTCCCTCCGCCTCAGGAAGAAGTGGACCTCCCTCCGCCCCCGGTCGGTCGACACGGACACCTCCTCCCACGCCTCGTACCCGGACGACGCCGCGCTCGAGGAAGAAGCCGCCGCCGCCGCCGCCGCCGCAGCCACCGGTTTCTCCATCTCCGTCTCTCCCGCCCGGAACGGATCCCGACTCGACGCAACCGCCAAGAAAGACGAACCTCCCGTCACAGAAGCCGCCGGACGACACGAAGCTCAGGCGAGAAAGCCTCCTCCAATCCACAGGAATTCGCAGCCGCCCGCCCGCGCGCCTTGGGTCTTCGCCTTCGTCTTCGATGGCGTGGAACGAGAGAGAGGGATAAAATTTATTTTTCGAAAACGCAGGGATTTTTTTTTTTGAAACGGATTAATATATCCGCGGGGAGAAGAGAGAGAGAGAGGGAGGCTAGGGTTTCGAGATTGGGGATCGCGGACGTGGAGGGGGAAAAGGAACGGACGGCCGAGATTGGATCGGCGAGGGCGACGCGCGAGGAAGGTGAGCAGGAAATTGCCCGATGAGGGTGGGGGATGTGAGTTGTCGGGATTGCCCCTGCGGGGCACGCGAAATGACGGGCGGGGGCCATGCTTATCCCCAATCAGGGAGGGCGATCGCACGGCGGAGGGCAAGTGGGGGGGAAGATCTGAGGGAAAAGTGGCGCCCGCAATTGCCGCGGCTGGGAAAGAGACGACTCGCTCTTTCCTGTTCGCCAGCTGTCATTGACTAGCAAATCTCCCTCCTTTTTTTTTTTTTCTTTTTCTTTTTTTTTTTTCGTTCAAAATATTTAACTTTAGATTAAGCCTCCTGGTCGTCGTAGTTTAAATTCTCATCTCGCAAAACAACGGTGCAAGAGAACGTGACGTACGAAGAGTTACATCACCTTAGGGTTTGTCGCGTTAATACAGATTCGGGACTTTTTATGACATTAAAAAAATTGAGATGATTGCGTTACAATCGGAAAATTTAAAATTTTTAGTGACGCTGAAAAATTTAAATATTTATATCGCAATAGGTATGGTTTGTGATTTTTATAGTATCGATCTATTTTTGATTTAGATATATCTTTTGATTTTAAGAAGAAGTGGCTATATGTAGGCATTTCATGTGTAAAATTTTCATCGATTTTGCCATTTGATACATAATATCTAAAATGCATAAGAAGGTAAATTGCCACCATTCAATCTAAATAATATTCGTTTAATCTACCCAATTAATAAGAGGTTTAAATAAATAGAACGTTACAGAAACTTGTTTAATGTGAAGAATTAAGAAAAAAATAACTATTTTAAATTGTAACTTGTGAGTTAAGAAAAACTTTAAGAGACTCGAAATTGATCCATGAGTTGCAATGGAGTTCAAATGATTTGACTTGGATAATTTGGCATCTCTGTTTTCCAAATTTTCCTCAATTTAACTTTTTTTCTCAAATTCCACGCATCATGTTACTGAAAATATATGGTTTAGCAGTGATAATAAGCTAATTGTGCAATTAAAAATCATTTCAAACGATTGAGAAATCTTGCGGTTGTTTCTGATTTATAACAATTAGTTTTTCGTATCTGTTTATTTATTTTAAATTTTTCCATTAAATATTTCATGATATTTTCCTAATTAAGATATATTACCCCAGTAATTTCGAGGTTTGTGGTATCGATTTTTATTTTCATCATTGTTTGCTTGAATTGAGGGCAAATAATGCCTTTGATAGAAATTGAAGACAAATTTTTTGCCCTTCGCCCAGTAAAAATGCGTGTTCGTGACGCATTAACGAAAAACGTGAAAAGGGAGTTAAGTAATGCAATAAAATGTAATGTTTTAAAGTTCGGGATTTAGGCTTCCGTTTGGTTCGGCGTTCAAAGGGCTTTGTGGCCCCATTAAAAAAATTTAGGTGTTTGGTTCGGCAAAGATTTGGAGGTGTCGTTGGCCAAATCTTTGGCGTTTGAAAGATAAAAGTGGGGGCAAGTCAACCCTACTATTCATCCGTTGGCTTTTTTTTTTTTTTAAACCGATCATCTTCCCCACACCCCAACCGCCGTTAATCTACGATGGAGTTTCATCGGATTTTATTTTTATTTTTTAAAAAATAATAAAAACCCTTTGCAAATGTTGGGTTCACCTTTTTTTTTTTGTCATTTTTATCTTTTGACAATCAATAGCCCAACTTTTTATCAATACACTAGAATTATCATTAATTAACGAAGATGATTAATACTACAATAATTAAAAAAATTATTCAAAGTTGAAAACAAACCTAAAAGAACCATAAGCCAAAAGTTGAGCTTTGCATCTAATTTATAATCAAATTCTTTTTAATATAATTTTTAAATAAATCTACTAATATATATCTTTTACATTACTCTCAACATGAAAATGTAAAAGGTTATATAGTCATTGTTTATTTTTTGCAATTTTAAAAATACTAAAACTAAAAAACTTAATTTTTTGAGCTTTGCATCTAATCTATAATCAAATTATTTTAATATAATTTTTAAATAAATTTACTAATATATATCTTTTACATTACTTTCAACATGAAAATATAAAAGGTTATATAGTCATTGTTTCTTTTTTGCAATTTTAAAAATACTAAAAAAAACTTAATTTTTTGAGCTTTGCATCTAATCTATAATCAAATTCTTTTAATATAATTTTTAAATAAATTTACTAATATATATCTTTTACATTACTCTCAACATAAAAATGTAAAATGTTATATAGTCATTGTTTTTTTTTTTTTTTGCAATTTTAAAAATACTAAAACTAAAATACTTAATTTGGTCACACTAAAGGGCTTTTCAAATATATGTTTACCAAACAAGATTGCATTTCACTAAAGACTTTTCGGTTATAATTTACCAAACAGTCTAAAGCATTTGGGAAAACCCCTTTACTCAAAGGTATTTGTATTATCCCAAGGGCATTTCCCAAAACCGAACCAAACGGGCCCTTAATTTACACTAACAACAAAGTTGCGGGGATAAAGTAATGGGAAGGTTTGAGCTAGATTTTCTCCCTTCACTTCATTTTTCCTTTTTCTTTTGTTGATTTGGTTCTTCGTTTTCCTTTTCTTGCTTTCCTCCCATTCTGCGGAGCTTTTAGTTTAAATTTATTCCATTCCCATTATAGTATTTGGGGATTTTGAGAGTATAATTTTGGATTTTCACTTCCCTCGGGTTTCATTGGTGCATAAGTCCAATTGTGAAGGAGACTAGAGGAGCTTTGTGAAAGCTTTACTCTCACAAATGTCGGATCTATGCTTAGTCGTATTTCTCTAAAGGGCGATATGTTGAGAATGCTGAACCTAAGCACATTGCGAAAGGCAAAGTTGCCACGTGGTTATTATTGAATATGAATTCGGTGATTGGCGGCCAATTTTAATTCAAAGAATCTCAAATCTGCTCTTTAAGCAGGTGACTCTATGCCTTTTTTGATGATTGCCCTTGTTATCTAGAGCTTATCTCAAGTAACTTGTTTTGATTTGCAGTTAGACTGCAATTTTTTTTAATTGTATTTTTTTGAAATTAATGAAATGTTACCTCGATAAATTAAAATTCTTCCTTGCTTATAAGAATGCATCCTTCTATATGTGAACTTATACATATTTTTTAATCAAATCTCGACATTCTAATTTTTTTTAAATCAAGTTTTTCTAACTCCAAATCTAGTTTATCGGAATGACTTATTTATTGGAGCCTTGCCACTATGAACTATCAGTTTTTGTGTGGTAGTAATAAATATAAAATGTTCTTTAAATCCTGAATAACGAGAGTTCTCGAGACAAGCTCTAGAGTTTTCCAAATCATACTTTTGTTAGATCCAACTGACATGTCAGCTCCATTCAACTGGAGTTGATTTGGACAAATAAAAAATTCAATGACTTGATCAATAAATGCTCAAATTGGTAGACTTCTACATAATAATAATATAATGGTCTTGAACATGTGCTGACTGACTGTACATCTTTTATTATGGTGCTAGCTTCTAAATTCATTATCCGCCCGCCAAGAGTTTTATATCATGCGCGACGCATAAAAACTTCCGATGGCAATTATTTTCTTAATGGGGAAGGAGGGTAAAGTGGTAATCTCCATTAGCATGACATGACCAGCTTTCGCTATGCAAATTTAATTCATCTTCGCTCATTTCTTATAAATTATATTATACGAAAAAAGAGCCAAGCATGCACATATCACGTGCTTAGACTAATAGCAAAAAGATGACATATCTTTTGACTGGCTGTCGTCGTTGTCCCCTTCGATTACCATAATGCTCTGTCTCGAGGCGGTCAAGGGACACTGCTGACGTCCCTAAGGGCGGGATGCGAATCATTCAAATGTAGTAAAATGAGCACAGAATTTTCACATTGCATTGCTAGAAATTGAGTTAATGTGAATTAGAATTGATTGAATTTGATCTAATATGCAACCAGCCAAATCCATCCCTACGTTCTCCAGCCAAGTTTAGTTTAACTGATATTTTTCATAAGAATCTTTCTTTTTGAATTAAAAAAAATAAGATGGAAATTAATCATAGAGCCTTCCTAATTATCATGAATATATGCAACATACACATATATCCGATGTATATGATATAGAGTCTGCCATTGTCTAGAAGGTGTATGTCATATTTCAAGCAGGCATATAATGAATATATAGAAATATGATTATGAATTTGAAGCAATTTATAAAATCATTTGTAATAAGTGATGTGTTTATTTTACAAAAAATGAACTATTTGAAAAATATTTTCCTCATTTTGACGGGTTTAATATCCATTTTTGGCTCGTAGATTCAATGTTGGCTTTGATTGTGTGGTACCTATTCGCGAGATCCTGTGATTTGGTTTAACATATACTGGGACGATGTAGATATCAGATCCAAGCAAAACATTGCCAAATATTAGAAAAATAAGTCAACGGTAATAGAGAATTTTAGATTTATTTTGAGAGAATTAGTATCACAATACCATCTACTCAACGAATCACAAAACATAAAATCTTACTAAAAGACTTTTCAGAAGGTAGATAAGTAATTCATAAATTGGAGCTTCGTGATAAATTTAGCTGTTAGCTATCCAATATTTCCGAAGAACTTGACTGAGTAATAGATTGCTTTGTTCGGATGTGGCAAATCTGGTGTTTTAATTATATCTTCTCTTACCGAGAGTAACCTTAAGGATGTCAATCATTATGTTGAAATATTATTTCACAATAATGGGCGATACTATTAAAAAAAGTTCCAAATACACTTAATACGGTAACATTTTAATTGTATTAATTGAGTATTAAATCTTTTCACATTTTGTCAATCGTATCTATATGGTCAATTTTAGCCGAAAATCATTAACATAGTCATTGGCTATTCTATGTGACATGGCCGACGCTAACATAAATAATTTATAATATTTTTTGATTTTATTTTCATTTGTTCTCTTTTTCTTTTTCTTTTCCCTCTTCTTCCTCTAACAAGTTGTTGGGCCTCAGTCGGCCTCGCTAGTGGTTAGGCGAGGCTCACTCTTGTTGTCATTGGATCTAGTGAGGGTCGAGTCTCGCCCAATGATGGTGAGGTTGACCTTGCTGATGGCCAGCTTTATCCAAGGTTAGCGAGGCCCAACGACCGACTAAAAGAGGAAAAATGAAAAAAGAAGAAGAAGAAGAAGAGAAGATAAAAAAATTTAAGAAATAAAATTACACATTGTCTACATTAGCATTAGTCGTGCAACATAAAATAGCTATCATCCATGTGAAACGATTTTTGATCAAAACTAATAATATAAAGGTAGTTGACAAAATATGAAAACGTTTGAACTTAATTAACATAATTAATTTTTTTAAGTAAATTAACAAAAGTATAATAGGTCTATAATTTTTCGAATGACTGTTCTCGTTAACAATAGAACTAATATACTCTTTATATAAAGGTGGTCTCTCTCTGATCGATAGCATAAACTTGGTTTGAACTTTTTAACATGACTTGTCCTTGGCTTCCTCAGAAGATCCCGATGATACATCATTGGTTGTAAGCTGAGGATGAGCACGTGAACAATAAGAACAGCATGCTCTCCTCTCGTTTCCACGGGGGCAGAGATTAAAGTCCAAATTCGGAGGTACGACAACGGCCGGATTAAAGATTCAAACTTTGACCGGATGGAGTGCGGAGAGACGACCGGGAAACATCGTGGTGGCAACTCGCGGCATAGTCAAAGCAGCCGCCCGAGGCAGGAAGGTTGGCGTGCCGAACCAATCGCCTAGTCCAAACAAAATTATTCCACTAGATATCCGGAAAGTCGTTTTCCCAAGAATAAATAATGCACGAGCGTCCTGAAATCGAGACGTAGAATCCCAATGTCAAAGTGATGTCGATAAACCTCTTTCAACGTTCGACATGACTTGTTTATAATGCATTGCATTATTTAGCATATCAATTTTACTAGATCGATCTCATTTTATCTAGCGATAAGCATTACTCGTTTTTTATACCAGATTCATGTTGCTCAGCATTAACATATTAATCAGTAGTCTTTGTACATTTTTCTCATAGTCGCGAGTCCGATTCTAAACTCTTGCTAATTGCATAACGTCTCAACCTCGTCCTTACATAATTTGGTCTCTCTTTTTTTATTATTTATCGAGAATCAAAATAAAAACTCTTTTAAAATTTATGAATGTCATTTTAGACGTTATAAATTGTTAAATTTTAGGAAAAAATGTAATGAAAGTACAATTAAATTCCTAAACTTTTTAAAAAGTGTAATCAAGTTCTTGAGCTTATCACAAATATAATCAATTTAATATACTTATCCTAAAACTCTTAATAGATGATTTCAAGACAGAAATGAATCACGTCACATGCAATGAATGTGATTACCATCTTTCTAGTCCTAGCGACAAAAAGGGTTTGCTTCGTGAACAACGACGAACTCAACTGTATCTTCGGAGTTGCACCGCTCTGCCACTTTCCATAGCCGACGACTTCGCATCGCTTTCGTAAGGTGATCTGATTCACCTGTTCTTCTCAATTTCTCCGCATCAGATTTTTTCCCCAATTTCGGGTTTCGGGCCAACTGCCAAAATGCTAATCTGTGGCGCTCGCTTTCGCGTCGTTTCGAGGCACTTTTAAAGTGATTTATGTCCTTTTCTTTCTGACCACAAACGTCCAAAACCGGACCTCCACGACGAGCAATTGCTCAGGTCCAAATAAATATCTCGATACCTGTTTGCTAGAAGGAGGAGAGGAATATGCTTTCGTCCATTGTTCGAGATGCCCGACGCCGGAACCAAGTCCATGGTCATGCATCGTCTGATCCCTCAAAATCCAATTTTATAAGTGTTTGAACATCCCACCAACATTTAAAGTCGACTGATTAATGAATTAGAAAAGAGCGCACCATTCAATAAGTTACGCTCTTAAATATAGTCCAGGCATACTCAGTGACTCTCGAAAACATATATTAATAACGAAAGAAAGAAAATTAAGGGCACAAAAAAAAATGGGAAAGTTAAGAGTGGAGTGGAATTTTAAAAAGTCGCCAGAAAAGATTGAAAGGGTCAATTTCGCGAAACCCTGCTTTTCAAATCTCTTCCGTTATAAATAGCATAGAATCCATAGACAAAATGGCATCAAATATGCCATGATATTAAAATAGGAAGGTCTACATTCGAATCTTTTTAAAGACTTTCTTTTAATAGCTTGTGCTTTAAAATAATAAGTCCAGGCATACAATGAAAAAAGATAATTAAGTGCACAAAACAAAATGGAAAAGTCAAGAATGGAGTGGAATTTAAAGAAAAAGTCACCAAAAAGGGTTATTGTGAGACAATGCTCTTCAAATATCTCCCCTTATAAATAGCAAAGAATTTATGGATATACCAGCATCAAATATCACATGATGTCAAAATAGATAAGTCTGCATAAAATCCTTCATTTGTATTCACAAAATCACGGTTAAATCTCATTTACTTGAATTCCTAAGCTTTTATTTCCTTACACCGCCCTCCTTTCCTCCTTTCTACTTTTTTATTTTTTCTTTCGTGCGCATTCTACACGGTGGAACGAATCCTGAAAATCGAGGGATCCGACTCGAACGATGCCTGCTAAATCAAGACGAAATTTATGTAACCCGCAAATCCGCACGTGGGTGAATTCCGAGTTAGAGGAGGGCACGGCGAGACACGAAGAATCAAAAGATGGGGCCACCAAAGCTTCGCGCCCCCCACCACCACTTTACCATCCCGGCACGTTCGGGCCCCAAGCCGTCGCAATGATTGGCGGTGCTCGACTAACGGAAGAGAGGAAAAATCGATTTAAAACATTATTATTTTCGTCAATAAAGGGGTCGGGGGTCATCAATAGAAGGCAAAACTCGACCCCCCAAAAAAAAAAAAATCAATAAAAAACAGAAAACAAGGAAAGGGAGGAGGTGACGTAATCCGGGGACCGGGGGTTGGAATGGGTCCAGACGACAGCTAAGGCCGGCCAGCCGGAGAGATAGCGACTGCCCGCTTTTTGCCTTTTCCTTTTCCTTTTTTTTTTTTCTGTTTATTTAAATTGCTCACCGGTTGCCTCCTTCAGCACGCACCCCGTGCGTGTCCACCGGTCCACCGGCTTTCGCCGGTAGCCGCCTCTTGGCCAGCGGCTGATTTGGCAGCGATTCCCGTGCCTCATGGCATCTTACCGTGTGCAGGCGCCATCTTTTGGATTTTCCCGTGCGACCTCCTTCCGGGGGGTTGCCTGAGCCCCGACAACCGTGATGCGACTTGACTTCGCGAGGCGATCGGATTCGAATCCTGAGACAGGCGGCCCCCCCGGTGGGGGTTACAAACACATGATTGAAACCCTCCCACGAGGGTTGGCGATGACCGCCGGAGTCCAAAGAAGGAGGATATTTTCATTAAAAACCCTAAAATTTATTGCAAAATTACAATTAAATTTTATAACTTTTAAAAAAATATAATTAAGTACTAAAATTTGCTAAATTGATGCAATCGAGTCATTCGGTTAACTTTGTCTAATTCGACTAATGGAAGATATTGATGTGACTTTCTTTTTTATAACTTTCCCTCTCCCACGTAGTGCGACGTGGCCAAAACAAGTAAGGGTGTGTTTGGTAATAACTTTATTTTTATAAATAATTTTTATCATAAATGATTTTTTCAAATTCTATTCCCCATAACAATTTTTGAGCAAAAAAACGCATTTGATGATTGTCTAAAATTTCTATTCCTAAGATAGAAATGCATTTGGTAGCGTTCTTAATTTTTTTTAATACTTTGATTATTTTTTTCTTTTTCCTTTTCTTTTAGCTTTTTCTTTTTCTCTTTCTCTTCCTCCTTCTTTATGGCCGATTCTTTGGCCACCACCGTGGCCGCCGACCAACCTGGGACGAGTCCGGCGAGCTTATCGAAGGCTCAACCTTGCCCGGGTGGTGCAAGGTCCACCTCGCTTGGATTTGGCAAGCCTTGCCATGGCTCGACATTGCCGGAGGCCGGGGCCGGCGACCGGCCTAAAGGAAGAAGAAGAAAATGAAAGAGAAGAACGGAAAAGAAAAAAAAATGGAATTAATTCTAGGAATTGTTCTCGGGAACAAAAATCATTTTTTTTTTTGCTTCTTGATTTAATTCAAAATCTATTATCAAGAACAAAAAAACTGATTTTTGTTACCGAAAATAAAAAATTTACCAAACGTATTTTTTTTCCTCTCGATATTAAAAGAACAAAATCAATTGTTTTCGGAAGTATTACCAAACGGGTCCTAAGATAAGCCCAAAATGACGTCATTCGGGTCTAATTTGATTTTTCATATAAATATTAATTAAATTTTAAAATAACTAAATTAAAAAAAAGGCAACAAACCAGCGGAGGCTTGCAGGGCTATAGGGCCCTCATTGCCGTCGATGATGGTGGGGCAAGGGTCAACAAGGCCTTGACTAGTGACTGGTGACCTCACCTAGCCAACGACGACTTTTGGCCTGATTTGGACGAGGGCTCATGTCAACGGCCTGGCTAGCCCACCCCAGCTAGTAACAACCCTTACCTTGATCTACGTGAGGGCTCACAACCCTCCCTTAGCTCGCCGGCAACCCTCATCTGCGGTTGGCCAAGGTCTCTAGCCAACCCTCACCTCACTATTGCTAGCCCTTTCGAACAATAGTGCGGTGGCAGCAACAAGGCCCTATAGGGCCCTCCTTGCTAGTTTGTTGCCCTTTTTTTAGTAACTTAATTTAATTAATATTTATATTAAAAATTAAATTCGATCCAAAACGACATCATTTGGGATTATTTTTCTGTTTTTTGCCATGTGAGTTTCACATAAGAGAAAGAAAGTAATAAAAAACTCCCTTCGACATTTTCATTAGCTAAATTGGACAAGTTAATAAAAAGACTTAATTACACCAATTTGACAAGTGTTGGAATTTGATTACAATTTTCTGAAATTTTTTTGACTCAAGTGCAATTTTACGATAAGTTTCATGATAAACTTTAGGATTTTTAATCAACATATTCCGAAGAAGAATATTCAAATCAAAGGTGATTGGGAGAGTCTCTTCCACCATTGCCACGCACCCAAATCAGCATTACGACAGAGCACTCGAACAGATAGACCCATTACGAGTAAATTAAATGAAAAGGCACCAAGTTCAGTTCTGAATTTTAAGAGTATTGAGTATTAGTGGCATCATCCCCTAAAGCACAAAGACGCGAGCCTTCTGCTAGAGCACCAGCGCTCCTGCAATATGGTGTTTGGGCCACATAATAGTCCTCCTCCGATGCTTACGGCCTCGGGAGGAAAATGAAAAGAAAATGGTGGAATATAACTGATAAAAAGATCTGCTAATACTTAGATGCAGGTCCATTATGGACCAGAAGAAAGTACGTCCTGCGCTAATGACTAAGTGTTAAATAAATTATCCCTTCGACGGTGGGGTTCTCTTGGAGTTGATGGTGAGTTCAGCATAGGTACGCTTTGCGATCCATCACGTGTTTGCCGTCAATGCACCTTGGATCACCAATCCAATCTAATGTCCCTAGATAGGTAAAGCTTATCGATGTACTCAATCACTGGGATAACGGCGTCCATGTACCTTCTCATCTTCTTTTCCGCGCTATGAACTGCAACCACAGAAGACATACTTGAGATATGCAAATGACAACATAAAGAACCCCATTTGCAGTTCACTGACATTTTCTGATGATTTGATTCCAACTCACGTTTTGCAGAATATACTAATTACAGGATTGTGGTTTTTCCTCTGTACTCCTAAAGAGAGTCTCAATTGTGAGCACACTCCACAAACACCAAACCACATACGCAATTCCCTTTGAACTTAAGCGCACATGCATGATTCGTAATTTTGCCAGAAAATGATAAAACAATGCATGTATTGGTTTGGATTTGACACAGATAAGCTCAAGCAACTAAAACTTTACAAAGAACCAACAGATATACGTTATGCATTCATCTTGGTTGTTACTCCTATCCCTGGGTTGAGTATTTCAACAAAATTGAACAGGAAGGTTTCTGACAGCAGCAAGATAAAGATTAGACTATTTCAAAGCATCAAACCATCCATTAACTCATTCATGAAAGTTAGGCCTCAAATCAGTCCGTTTCAGTAATATTTCTAAATCTATTAGGGTCCAAAATCTCTGCTTGTAGTGGAAAATGTTGATTGCTCTAAACCTATCTTGGTTTCTTTCTCTCATTCTCGTGAAACAAGCTGACACTGAACTGAAACTGCAGTCATCCTTGCTTTGACATAATGCAAAACATCGAAACCTCTTTCCCCCATTATGGGCACTCTGGGATAGCTGTGGCTGCACTAGAACTTTTTATGCAAGTTGAAGGAAATCCTGGAAACAATGGTTAGTTTACTTTCTTTAAAAGATATATTGAAGTATCGTTAATTCATCAAAAGTCTTGCTTACAGTGAGTTTAACTCAAAGGCATATGTTTTCAGGAAAGAAACATATAAAAAACAGATGCAGCAGACCGTACAGTCCATGCCAAATATAAAATCATGCAAACAAATTACCATTCTAAGAAAAAAGAAAAATTACCATTCTCACTGAGCTTTAGCAGAAGCTGATCCCTTGACGGGAGGGCATACATGCCTGCATAAGCTGCTGTCCGGACTGCCCACGAGTGATATGGTGCACAAACCTGAGAATAAGCGGTGGTAGCTGCTTCCTTCAAGGAGTCGTCCCTGGGAATGAGAGTAGTCAGGAAATATTAATTCAACCTCTTTCAAGCTGGAAGCTCAGCATATATACATAGAAGTTGGCTCGTTTAGTAACCATCTCAATGAGCTGAAGAGACTGTTAGTGTTACTAATGGACTCTCCATTCATAGAGCCATATCAAGTTATGAAAATGGCGGTACTCACGAGAAAAGCACATAAACCATAACTCTAACTTTATTCCTTCTCTTAATATTTTATTAGAAATTCCTTACTTATGTCTTTTCCTTACATATAATAAGATTCCTTCAAATTTGAGAAACTACAGGAGGAATTTTAGCATCCCCAGTCAGAACATAATAGTGAGTGAAACTTCACCATAGATTCAAAAGGGGAACAATATATAGCATGTGAATCTGAAGTAAGCTCCATACTATTATCCTATGCCGTTTCAACAGGTAACCAGATAAAACAGCTAGAATAGAAAAGCCATACTCACTGAGAAGACAGAAATTGCTCAAATAAAGCTCTGATGAGGTCCAGACCTAGCCTAACCCGACGAAGATTTCGTGTGTGGCTTCCTCGCTTCTTCACTGTGCGATTGGCAACATCAACATCAATTATTTTCTCTAAAGTGCAATATTTTTTTGATGCCTCCACTAGATCAGACACCTGTAAAGCAAGTTAGCATCAGATACATGTATTTTCTCTGTATTAGAGGCACTGATGATATGAAAATAAATTAGGCACAGCTATTGGTCATGGATGCTCACGAGCTGCGAATCAGCTACAGGCTACCTAGCAAAATATGCAGAAATTCGACATGTTCTTAATTACTAAATGGAGAACCAAAGGGTATTATTTTCTCATGCCGTTACAGTATGTTTCTTAGGAGAAGCTGGGAGAGAAGAGAAGGGTTTTATAAACACAATCATGTTTGGGTGGAGGGAAAGAGATAGAGAGAAATGATTAGAAGGGATTAGCTAAGATTAATAGAGATTGGTCTTGTCAATTTTATGTACATTTTCAATCCCTCTAAACATAAAGGGTTTCGAAGAGTTCGAGGGATTCGTGTAGTAATATACAGATATATTCATCTCTCTCTCTTATACTCTTATTACACCTATTTGTAAAATGACATTTACGTCATAATGCATTTTTTCCCTTTCGTCCCTAACGAGCATCCAAACAACATCATAACTCAATCATTTTGAATAATTTCTCTTCTTTTCCATCATCATTAATTAAATCCCTCTTTTTTTCCCTTTCTATCACTCCATCCAAGCTGAGTGTTAGTGCTGCAAATAGAGCCCAAAGTAAATGTGGAAATAAAACGTAAACAGATACATGTGTTGATCGTAAATCTCAATCCGTTCATATATTTTTTCCCAAAAGGATTTAAATAACAAGGCTCAAGGGAAAAAAACTTTAGTTCTTCAATAGAAAATCGAAAAAGAAAAATAAAGCAGAAGCACCACCCATATTTAGCATGTGGAATTGCTTCTGATGTTTACTAATGCAAGGGTGCCTATTTATATTTTTGAAACAATTGATGCAACCATCTGGTATTGTTGAACTCAGATAACATGTTCTTGTGCTAGTCACAATTCAACATGAGGGAATCAGATCGGTGTCCATAGTTCCAATAAATAGTTCATTTAGAGTATCAAAACTCCTAAAGTAGATCTCTTGATTCGTTGGGAACCCATGTTAGAGAGGTTGAGCAATTGATTCTATGGAAGAACCTAAAAGGAAGTGTAAATCTAAAGCAAAGGTAGCTGATCCCCTACCAATATTTTTAGGGTATAGGAGGTTTAGGGAATTCGAGCAGCAAAGAAGGACTGCAGGACAGACATTCCAGAGAAAACGAGAAAACCTCTTCTTCTGTTTTTTTCCCTCTGGTGCTCATCAAACATTTGCCTCACTTATTCAAGAACAACTAAGTTAATCTGCCCCTATAAAACTATGAAAAACGAACAAACTTAATCTGCATATGCAGAGTAAAGAAAAGGATGATAATTCCAGAGCCACAAGAAACAAAGATAATCACAAGTATTGAGACCGCTATAGCTTCAATATGTCAAACAGATGGAAGAGAGTTGACTACGAAGGGGATGCCTTGCATCATCTCATGGTAACAGGGAATGCGGGCACGTTAGCTAATTGCCATCATGGAAATGAAAGAAAACTAAGCAAGAATCAAGAGTAGGAGTAGCTATGAACTCTGTCTCGATAGTTATTGGGTTAATATGGTGGTGCATGGCCAAATTCAGACACGAAGCGATCGAGACAGAGAGAAATGCAACAAATACTACACGGTACGGACACCGACGATGGCCTCGCTACAGTCGAGAGTCTCGCGTTTCCTTTCCATCGACCTTGGCCGGTGGCGAATCCAATAATCAGGGAAATCGTGTCATTCCTTTTCTCTTTTGCCCTTTTTATCATAGCAGTGAAAAGCTAACAAAAGTGTCAGCAGTAGCCATACAAGTCAACGCGCAAGCTCTTTCTCGAGCAGCACCGATCATCCACACCAAGGCAAAACGTGCACTCTCCAACAAGCGAACACACTCGCGCGAAAACCACGACTGCGAAGCAATCGAAGAATCAATCCGCGCATATACATAGCGCTCGCGCGCTCGCGATGGCAGGCAGGAACAGAGTCGAATTCCGCAGGAGACACGATTACGAGGAAAGGACCCACCTTGGAGACGAACTCCAGCTCGGCGAACTTGAAGGCGATCCCGAGGCAACCGAAGAGGACCGGGACGGGAGCGCAGGCGTCGCAGAGTGCGTCCAGCTGGAGCCCTGCGCCGTCGCCGCTCCTCCCGCGGTCGCCGCTCAGCGAGCCGGCCAGCTTCTCGAACGCGTCGGCGATCCCCGATAGAGGCGTCGCCGCCGCCGCCGCCGCCGCCGCCGCGGCCTCCTCCTTGGAGGACTCGCGGTCGCCGTCGCTCCTCTGCGCGGCATCCATGGGGTGATCGTGAAGACGGCTACTCTGCGGAGCACCCCATAACATGGGGATGGTCGATGCCGGGAGGGAATAAAAGATTGGAACTTGGATATTTCGTAGTGCGCAGGGAATAAAGAGGGGGGACTAAGACTTTGGGACGTGGCAATGGAAAGTGAGGGTGGGAAAAGAGGGGCGGGCGAATCTGGGGACTCGCGGTTTGGGGCTTTTATGCGACCGGTTCACGATGTTGATTCGAGGTAAGCGGCGGTGGGAGGGAGGAATATATGCGAGTTCCGTAAACGAAGTCTACTTCTACTTGCCGTGAGTGGGAAGATTTAACGAATAACGCTGCCTCGGCGTGCCAAGATTTGATGCGGCTCAAAGATTTGTCAGGTTGGACATGTTTAACTTGGCCATTGAGAACTCGAGTGATAATATCTAATCTTTCGTGTTTCAAGAGCTTTTATCCATGTGACATTATGGAAAAACAATATCATTTTAGTATTGTTATTGGCAAAATATTACCCTGATAGTAGGGGTGATCGGTTTTCGATTTCAAGAATTGGGAACTGACTTATCTAATCCTGGAATCGATCCGGTTAAGTTTCTAGATAGATCTAGGTAACGGTCGTGTTTAATTTTTAATTTTATTTTATTTCCTACAAGACTGCCTCTCAAAGAGTTGTGAGAGAAGAGAGTCTCATCTCTTGGTCTTATTGAGTGGCTCTAAATAGAAAGCGAGAACGAGAAAAGCATTAGAGGGTGACTGATCTGGCATTTTGGCATCACAATTATAGATTCTAAAGGGTCCGCTTCGAATGCTCCTTTCACATTATACTTTGTTTCTATTGTGAGGTGAGAGTCGAGACACATGGCATCGAGCGAGATGGAGGCGCCGGGCGAGGACAGAGGGAGCCGTTGAGCGTCGACTGAGAGGGACTGAGGAGGGAGGTGTCGAGCGTCGACTGAGAGGGACTGCAAATGGGCTAGACAGGGAGGGACTGAGCGTGAGCCTTAAGAGGTGAGATGAAAATAGGCAATAAGGGTTTTGAGAAAAGTGCGTAATTACACATACGACCCCTGATGTTTTGTAATAATAAGAATTGTTTATTATAAAAAAAAACTATTGGTTCGGTCCATACCTAAAAACGAGAACTAAACCAATTTTCACAGGTTTCACGTTTTAGAAACCGGGAACCTTCCACAACCATGGTCACTCCTACCTAGTACTGCGGAGTGATAACACGACCCATATAGAGATTGCATAGAGGTTGACACCCGATCCAAACATAAATGCGTTTGGTCGTTGGATTTTTAAATAGGATATAATTGGATATAATTTTATCGATTGTTTGGTGGACTATAAATTTAAAGTTGGATATATTTATATTATATTACGTATATTATTTGGGGTAATGGCACATAGGGCTGTGCAATCGGATCGGGTAGACCCGGTTCCCGGACCGGCCCACCCGAAAAACAGAGTCGGGAACCGGTTCTCGTTGAAACCGGTTCCCAAAATTCGGAACCGGTTTAAACCGGTCCAAGAACAAGTTCCGAGTGATTACCCACCCGGAAACCGGTTCCTGGACCGGTTTTGGAAGTAGAGGTCCAAATTTTTTTTTTCACCCGATTTCTTTTCTTACTCCCACAATCACACGGCGTTTTTCCTCTTGAACGCAAGACACTCCTCCTTTGTCATTTCTCTTCCTTACTTACTTCCCTCCCTCACCGGCTCCCTCTTGCACTGTTTGATGGATGGACGATGTGCATCGCCGCCAAATTATTGTGTATCACATGAATTGGCTCGCATAATTTCTCTTTTGTAGGAGGAGTTATGCTTGCATAAATAAGTAGCTTCATGTAATAGTTGGAGGAATAAGACTAATATTAGACCCATATTCGTTGCTAATTCTTTGCCTTATGATTTTATTTATTATAATTAGCCTTGTGGATCCTTAATTTTTTGTTTAGTCAAAAAGTTTATGTATTTATTTATTACAAGTGCTTAATGTTTCAATGTAAATTAGGAGGATTACGTTATTTTCTCGTGTATTAATATAAAATTTAAAGTCATATAGGATATTGGGATATTGCAAAACAGGTTCTAGAGAAAACATGGTTGACCCTGGAATCGGATTGGAAAAACAGGGTGGGTCGGGTACATGGTCCAATACAAACAGAGTCGGGTATAGGGTCCAGAAAAGGGGAACCGATTATAACGGGGGTCGGAGTACGGGGTCGGGTCTAGACCCGATCACCTCGGGGTGATCGGGTCCAGGGTGGGTAGGGTCTAGACCTGGACCCTATACTCGACCCTGTTATAACCTGTTCCCTTTTCTGGACCCTATACCCGACCCTATTTGTATTGGACCCTGTACCCGACCCACCCTGTTTTTCCGATCCAATTCTGGGGTCAATCCTGTTTCCACTGAACCTGTTTTGCAATCTCTCGATATCCTATACGATTTCGAATTTTATATTAATACGCGAGAAAATAACGTAATCCTTCATAATTTGTATTGAAATATTAAGCACTTGTAATAAATAAATACATGATCTTTCTGACTAAACGAAGAATTAAGGATTTATAGGGCTAATTACAATAAATAAAATCATAAGATAAAGAATTAGCAACAAATATGGATCTAACATTAGTCTTATTCCCACAACTGTTACATAAAACTACTCATTTATGTAAGTATAACTCAACCTACAAAAGAGAAATTAGGTGAGCCAATCCATGTGATACAATGACGAACATCGTCCGTCCGTCAGATAGTGCGAGAGGGCGCCGGTGAGGGAGGAAAGCAAGTGAGGAAGAGGAATGATAAAGGAGGAATGCCGTGCGTGTTTGAGAGGGCCAAGAGGAAAAATGTCGTGTGATTGCGAGAGTAAGAATATAAATCGGGAGAAAAATGGTTTTGAACCTTTACTTATAAAACCGGTCCGAGAACAAGTTTCCGGGTGGGTAATCACTCGGAACCTGTTCTGGGACCGGTTTAAGCGGTTCCGAATTTTGGGAACCGGTTCCCGACCCTGTTTTTAGGGTGGGCTGGTTTTCAGGGTGGGCCGGTCCGGGAACCGAGTATACCCGGTCCGGTTGCACACCCCTACGATCACCCATTGGCACATCAATGTAAAAGAACATAAAAGTTCAAAAATGGAGAACGTAAAAATCACTTGCGGCACTTGTGCTTACTTTATTTTTGTTTGTCTGTTTTTCCTCTCTTTCTTTAATTATCTGCCTTTCTATTTCTTTTTTCCCCTTTCATCATTCTCTAATAAAAGTTTATTAAATAGTAAACTATACTAATATACATAAAGTACTAAAATACCTAAAATATGTAATAAATATAAATATATTTATATTTATCTATTGAATTTAGATTATAAGATAGAATTAAATTTGAATAAATAAATAAAAATAAGATTAAAATAAAAAATTGTTATATTGAATTTCTTATACTAGAATTCAAATGTCATTTATATTGAAATATAATTTTAATTTTATTAATTTAAAAAGCTTATTATGTGAGAAAAATAACTTTTCCGTTATGAATAGTAGAAATACTATCCACCTTTATCCCACTTCTCTTATGTGATAATTTTATCAGTTTATATCCCTCTTATATTCGACTTTATCTTGTATTAAGCAAGCATCAAAGTAGGATGGGATAAATTTTAGTGTATCTTAAATATTATCTTGTCTGCCAAACGCAGCTAAAAGGGTTAATTGCTCTAATCAAGATATGGTACATATAATCATCCCCTTGGTCCAATTAGTATATTGCCTAAGAAAGAAGATCATCAACCATGAAGGCCCCGTCCGTACAATTAACAATGAGTTCCTAGTAAACAGAATTTTAGTGAAGTATATGACATGTAACCATGATCAATTGACTCGAAGTATGAAGAAAAGTTAAATATTGCGTCTAGGAGAAACCATTGACCAAATGATAACGTAGCTAGGAAATCAGGAACAAATCATTTATAAAGTTGCGCACGAGCTAAGACTTTAAAGATATGGGAGGAATCAAAGTAAAAGCAAACAATACAGTTTGACCAATCAACACAAAGGCAGTCAAGGCCTCAAAAATCACGAAGAACACGTCAAAATTTGAAAATAAGGGGATCATTTGCAACAACTTGATTTAGAATAGGCTTTGTCTGAGTTTGAGTTTGAAATTCGAAGGTTTCCTAATATCAGTATTCATCTTAGGGTCTGTTCGTTTCACGGAAAATGACTTTCGGAAAAACGTTTTTCGGATTTTCCAGCGTTCGTTTCACGGAAAATGTTTTCTATCATCGGAAAAAACAATATTTAAAAGTGAGGAAAATGTTTTCCACTTCGAGAAGTGGAAAACATTTTCCAATATCTTCTTCCATCTTGCTTCTTTTTACTAATATATTTTCGTTTTATTTTTATGCTTTTTTTCTTTTATTTTAAAAAATCGAGTTTTTAATTTTTTTCCCTTTTCATCTTCTTCTTTCGCCTTGGCCGGTCGCAAGCCAACTCGAGCCTCGCCAAATCCGGAGAGCTGGGCGGGGCTTGGGCCTTGCTCGAGCTTGCCAGAGGTTCGCTAGGCTTTGGCGAGCCGCGAGCTCACCGAATTTGGCGACCCGGTCTTGGTCGGCCGCCGGGCGGCCGGCCATCGTTAGGCATGCGGCGGTGGAGGAAGGAGGAGGAAGAAGGAGGAGGAACGAGGCGGCGGTGGAGGAAGGAGGAGGAAGAAAGAGGAGGAAGGAGGAAGGAAAAGAAAAAGAAAAAAAAGAAAAAAAAATAAAAATTTCGATTTTTTAAAAATACAAATAATTAAAAACACATTTTTTTTAAAAATTATAACAAAAATAAAACTATTTTTTGGTCAATTTAAAATATTAAAATTCAATTTTTGATATTTTTTCCCAAACAATTAAATTAGCTAACGAATAGCGAAAAATATTTTTCACTCAAAGTTTAGGTTTCGGCCAAACACCGGAAAATAGAGTTATTTTCCTGGAAAATGACTTCTAGAAAAATATTTTCCAAAAACATGATATTTTCCGCAAAATCAAATGGACATTTATACATTACAAAAGCTTTCCAGCCCTATTTTGGAAGTTCTCACCTTCTTTATGCACTCCGGTCGTCTGTATTAACAAGTGTGCGTATAATTTCGGTCATCGAGCAGCAGTGATATTCAAGAATGTAAGCAATCCGTTGTGTAACAATAGAGTTTTGTGCAGCTTTCTTATTTATTTTCCATCTAATTACCCCGCATATTATTTTTTTTTTGGTAAGAAATTACCCCGCATATTATTTGATCTCTACAAAGTCCTCGAGACTTTGAGGTAAATTAAGATCCCTATACTTTTGATTAGAAGTCAAAATTCGACACTTCAATAGGTCATAGATCATCCCGAATTGCACTTTGGTCACTAATTGAAAATAAAACTCGACAAGATTTGCATAATCGCAACCCTTTGAGGAGGCCGGTGTCCCATGGTGGTAACAAGTAAAGTTGTGCTGGCTAAGGAGTGCCTAGCACTCCATTTTGGTTTACGCTGTCAATTTGGGCACTCGTCAAACTTTGTAATAGTAACGATGCGACGGAATCGATATCTAATATCTATCGCTGTGTGTATAGCGCTTGGTTGCTCGAATTGAACACGAGGAAATCAGAAAGCTGGAGGACGAAATAAAAAAGTGCACCAGAATAAAGTATTTAAAACTGCAATTTAGCCAGATATTGAAAAATGTGCGCGGACAAAGTCACCTTCGTATCGAGAGACCGATGCACATCGCAGCTGTCTAACTCCTAAACTCTGCTCGCAAGCTCGACTTCATCTTCCTCGGACTTGTCGCCACCTCCCGCCCCATGGACCTGAACCGGCTTGAACGTGTAGAACTTGGCTCAACATACGTAGTAGACGAAGTTCACGGTCTGCAGGAGGCTGAGCAGCCAGTAGAAGTACACCAGCTTGCCCCGGTTGAGGTTGTCGTCGGGGAGCCAGTTCGACCCGTCGTCCCCCGTGGGGACCCGGGGGACGACGCTCACCAGGAGGGTGCTCAGGTAGCTTCGTGGCCAGGTAATTTATCATGTTGGCGTTGAATCCAACCACAGCCAACTTATCGCACACTTCATTTGCCGATCGCCGTATAAATAATTGCCCAAGAAAAGCATATAATAAGTCTTCCATAGATAAGCCTCAGTAAGCAGAAGAAGAAGAAGAATAAGAAGGCCTACCAAAGATGAAGGGCATTGTGACCATCCCTCCTTTTCGCTTCATGCCATGCTTCTGATCTAATGTCAGTCATAACTGATTTTTTTAAAATTATCAATATTATAAGACTGTTATTCCATATGAAGGTGATGGTATTAATCAAGATGTAGGTTATGATTATTAACCTCCAACTGGCTCTAATGTTGATAATTACATAGAAATTAGTGGTGATTTTTGAATGTGTGGATAGATTTGGGACTAAAGTGAAATTTGGAGATCTTTATAGACAAAAAAGGCTTCGGGGCAAAATTTGGATCGAAGCTAAAGTTGGAATTTTTTTTAGGAATTAGGCCTAAAGTTTGGTGCATGTGTCACGATCACAGGGTTCCCATGACCAAGGGACTGTGCATGATTGAGGAAAACCTCACAAGGTAAGGTTTTCACAAGAGCTTTTGGAACGTTCCTAGAGACGGGCGAGGTGGTAATTGCACTGAGGATCTAGAACTCTCTTGATATAGATGCTGGTAGGTGGTAGGTTATAAGATACGATCCCTATCATCGGATCAGAAGGCAATAAATGGTTATAGTCTGAGGGCTACAAGTATAAGAATTGGTGCCTTCCCCCCTTATTGTAATCATCCAACTATTTCATAATTTAAGTTCTATTCTTTCAGAGCTTCTCTCTTTAGAAACTTTCTCTCTCTAAAAATTCAGGTGAGGGAGTAAGTGAGCGATCAATCCCAAGCAAGGCTTGGCTTAGGCAACTTATGCGCTCCAATAATCCCAAGCGATCCAAGAAGTCTAATAAGTGATTTTGATCCCAAACGATTGACCCGTGACACATGCATTTTGGGTCATAACCCTACTGGCTAAATACATATCACAAACTATTGTTTCTCATACCACATAAAAGGCCGCAACCTAGTCAATATAATGATGAAGCTCTTTCTAGCCGACCATCAAGAATTGACATGCATGCTGAATGATCATTCACACAACACTCAATATGGGCATCCCTGCTTGATTCAGATCTTTGATTATTCTATTTAACTAATCTTGCGAGCTCTTTGTCAAGTGCTTGGATGAGGCCTGGTTTGCAGAAGCTCTTGGATTTCAACTAGAAGCTTTTGATTCAATCGCGCCTTGTAATTCAGATTTAAGACCAGCTGGACCCCCAACTGATCTGCACTTCCTCCACAGATTCGCTGGAAGAAAGAGGTGCCCTAGGTCCATTTCCTTGAGCCTCGCACAAATGCAACTTCTCTTCGTGAGTTCGAATAGTACCATCAACCAGTTCAGAATACCTACTACACGGCCTAAACCACCACAATTGAAAGCCCGAAGTTTAGCATTTTTACAATCGAAACAATCCTAACGTCAATCATCAGTTATTTAACCCCAAAAATTAAGTCATCAGATTCCTAATTCTAAAACAAAATGCACGATGGAGTCAAAAACAAGGAAAGTTTTATTTTAGCCTAAAAGAAATATAACTCACCATCAGTCCATCCAATATTGCCACGCTCACCTTCTACTAGTCAATATATCCAAACCTACGAGAGATCTTCCCGATCTTCCGGGTCTATCCCCTTGGCAACGATGATCTCGAAACAGCACTCCTGCGCCTGAGCGAGCATCATCCCCGCGCACCCCTTTTGACACATCCACTGGGGTCGACTTGCCCATCTATGCTTCGGTGGCCACGTTGTTTTCAGGTAAGGGAACGCCCTCGCCGCACGGCGGAATGCCTGCCTCCAGCGGCCACTGCTCCATCGACTGATCCTCGCCCTGCTCGATCTGGCTGTACAAGGCGCCCAGATTGAAGAGGATTGCGGCCTTCGCCAGCTGGATACTCTGCTCGGAGGCCTTCTCCTTCTTCTTGAATATATTCTTGTCCAAGGCGTCGTACCAGGGTGACACTGTTGATTTGGTCCTTGGCGGAGGAAAAGAGGGTTTCGATCTGGCCAAGGTCACGAAAGTAGGACTGGAGTAGGCACCGGCGGGCGGTGAGGGAGCCCTTTTCGGGGGTTTTCGCCAGTTGGGAGCGAAGTTCGTTTTAGGTATGGACGTCATGTTCGAGGACCTGGGCCTCTTGCTTGGAGATTTTCCGGGTGATGTCCAAGCCCTAGGCCCAGAGGTCGACGGACTTGGTCTTCTTCTCAGGGATGCAGAGCATGGGGAGCATGGAGAGCATAGAGAGCATGATGTCGGCGGGCCTGGTCTCGGCAGGCACAATGTTGGTGGTGGAGGACCAAGAGGAGGACGAAGATGATTGTGGAGATTTTTCTGACGAGGAAGGAGTGTCCAAGATCGATGGATCCGGCGAGATAGAAAGAGTGGTTTTGGGTTTTGTGGGGTTGGGATGGAATCCATTATTGACCGAGTGGTGGCTGTAGGACACACGGTCTTATCGGATTATCCTAATCAATCGGAGGAACTAACCTCGTTCTTTCTCTTTTTGGAGATGCACTTCCAATCAAAATCATCCAAAAAGGCAGCAGTTGAGCTTCGTTTTAATTTGTGTATACAAATGGACTGCAAGAAGCTCATTCAATTGGTCGAGAAGGAGAAGGAATGTTAGAAATATATGGCTTTGAATCAATAGAGTAATCATGTCGGACTTTGAGGCGTGATATTATTTTCTTAAAAATTTATTTGGCTCATAAAATTCTCAATAATTGGCCACCGACAAATATCCTCCATGTTACATAAAAGTCTAAAAAATGAGAATATTAGATAGGAATTCTAGTATTTCCCTGGAAACAATTGAAAAGATTGTTGTAGTTTTGGAAAGAAGACTTGAAAATGATCTCATATTCGTTAATCTAGAAAATTGACATATATAAATCGGTCTTAATGAACAGAAACAACTCTTCGTGAAAGATTGCAAAATGAACGCATATATTCTTTCGGACGAAGTTGCAAAATGGACAAATGTGTCCATTTGGAAGAAATTGAAAAATGAACAAATGCAACCTTTCGGGAAATGTTGCAAATTGAACAAGTATCATTTTCAAAAGTTATCTTGAAAAGACACAAATATAAAAATTCGAAAGAAATTTAAAAATATTTTTTAATAAATAAAATTTCAAATTTTCATAAATTCCAAAAATTCTCAATTAACAAAAAAAACCTTTGACCTAATAAAATTTAATAAGACAACCGTACGTAATAAAAAAAATAAAATAAAGGGGTTAGTGCTAATCTAACTGCGAGTGTGCAATGCAATACCTTATTTTGACTGTTTCGCAATACGTATCATTTGATAACCAAAAAAATCTCCTCCCTTTTTTAGGGGTGATCGGTTCTTGGTTCCCAAAATTGGGAATTGTGGACCAGACCATCGGTTTCAGTCAGATACAACAAAATTTGCACTTTTTTTTTTTTCAATAAAGAGTGTCCGAGCTCCGGAATGATCAATCCAATTTGGTTCCCGATCCAATAAAACTAATTACACATGTTTCCACCTGCAAAATGTTCGAACTTTATTTGCGTGAATACAATCACACTTCTTGTGTTTCACGCTTAATCTTAACCATAAAAGCCATGAACAATTTGGTTAAAGGTTGTGCTTGGCTTAGGTTTTGTAGACATCTCTCTTTAACGTTTTGAATGTTTAGTTGATGTGGAACTCTTGAAGGCTTGAAGTGCCGTGTCCTTTGCAAGTGAGTGGAGCAAGAGAGAGAGTGTGAGCATGAGGAATGAGGGTCTCTTGGAGCCTTAATCCCACGTCAAGTAAAAGATGAAACTAACAAGTAGGTTTTCTCTATAAATAAATAGAAACAACAAGAGTTTTGGTGATCTCTTGACCACATAAGAGGTTACTATCTCAATTGTAATTTCGATTGCAATAAGTGTCATATATAATATATGAATATTATAGATAATGTTTTTATATTATATATTATATGTATATAAATTATATATCAATAAAATTGGTCCGGTCTGGTTGGTCCGATTCCTACCCAAGATTAGGAATCGGGAACCGGACCGCCGACCGTGGGAACTGCCTAAAATCGGCCAGTCCGGTCCGGGCGGTTCTTGTTGCACACCCCTACCCTTTTTTGTTTCTAAATATAAATAGTAACTTGATCATATTCATATCATTTGACCAATTTTAACTAATTGATTCGAATATTTGAAATATTGGTTAAAGAAGAAAGATTTAGAATATTTAGGAATAGAAAATTCTAGTCAATATTTATATGTTTCAAAGCAACAACAAAGACGAGACGTCCAACTCATACAAGTAAAGAGATCTATTCATCGATGAGAAAAAGGAAAAATGTGGACGGTGATATTCGAGCGGATTATCCTTATGAAAAATTAATTACATTTGAGCATTTCTGTGGCCAAATCCATTTTGAATTTGACAAATGCATTGCTGGTGAAGTATGTGTTCGTGTATGTCCTATAGATATAGGGGTTTGCTAAGTGTGCTAATAATTGCACAATTTTTTCGCGTACTCGTATGTGAGTATAATGAGGTCTAGCCTGTTGGAAATTTCCTATAATATGGGCTTACATTAATTAATTGATTTTCTATTTTAAATAATCGGGTTAATGGATATTCCAATATTTGATAAATCCTAGTGTGATCTTATTGAATTGGGTATCGGCATCTATTAATAACGGGCCTAGTTGAGCAGTAAAGTGTAGGCAATTGTGTTTAAGCGAAGCCCGTAATGGGAAGGGCCCATTGACACGCTATTGATTAGGGTTTCTTAGGTCCTCAAATTTTATAAAAGGATATGTTATACTTATCGATTCTTGATCCCATTGAAAGGCTATACTTGAAATAGGTCATACTGAGAGGAAGATCGACATTTCGATAGATCACTGTTCATCGATTGATCTATTTTTTCAAGTGAAGAATGATGGGCCAAACAGTGTACGTTTCAATTTTTGTGTTTATCTATCTTGGTGTTTTACAGTCATATATGGATATGCTTCCTCTTGATTGATTAGTTGTTTATGTTAATAAATATTATACATGTGGTATCAGAGCCGATCATATATGATTGTAGAACCCAAATATTTTTTTGGACAAATTCGAAATCCTCCTCTTTGAGCCGAATATGGACATTATTTTTTTCGTGTGGATATTTTGCTTGATTGATCCTGAAACCATAGGGCTTTTGTTTTACATGTCAAGATATTTTCAACCATATATAATTTGCATAATTTCGTTGAGAATTGAGAGAGAATTTTAGATTTGAAATTCTAGGGTTTATGCATTGAAAAGTTCTAGAATTTGCAAATTACTTGCAATCGATTGATGTATGATGTAAACCGTTGCATGGGTATTGTTATATATTTGTTTTAGTATCTTTTGTTGTATTAAATTGAGTTTTTAGGGTTTAAATTTAAGAAATTCGAAATTCGGCCATGGGAGCTTTAGTTCGAAACTTCGAAGCTTGCATGTGGTAGATTTAGTTGGTTTTTTTTTCTCCGTTTAATTCATTATAGTCAATCATATTGATGTTATATGCAATATCGATGGATAAATTTCATAAATAAAAAAATCAGTGTTTCTATGGTATTTTGGAGCTTCGGGTCGAAACGGGTCGTGCGACCCGGTTTTCTGCAACTTCGGGACCCGGCTGGAGGTTGAAGAAGACCCTCCAGCCGGGCCGGACCAATGGATGGGCGTAGGCCCATCCTTTCTTTTTTTTTTTTTTTTTTTTTTTTTTTTTTTTTTTTTATGTTCAAGGTTCTGGCCGTAGCCCAGGACCTTTATTAAAAAACATAAAGGTTCTGGGCTCACGCCCAGAACCCAGAGCCCAAATTTAATGGGCTTAGCTCATTTTTATTAATTTATATGTTTTGAATTTGTGGGCCAATTTTATTCGCGGCCCGCCCGTTTTAAGTGGCTTGCGTGCGGGCCGGGCGCAGGTAAGGGCCCGCGGGTTGGGTCCGTATTATTAAAATATATATATATATATATATTAAAATAATAATATTAAAAAATATATATAATAATAAAATTAAAAAAAAATTGTGGCAAAAATTGTTGTTTGAAAGAATGCAATATGGTCTTTGGAAACACATGTTGTGAAGTGTTTCATATTGTTTGATGAATTTTGGGCATAAATTTTGGAGTTCCCTATTGATAAAAGATTAATATATACAATTACTCGCCCAAAGGGAGTTATTGTGTATATTAATTTGGAAAAGAGCATGAAGTTTAATTCCCATATTTAAAAGATGGGGATGTATAATTGAAAAATATTTATTTGCCCAAAGGGGATAAATGTTTTGAAAATTATATGTAATTCCCCTCTATATTGATATTATGGAGATGTATGATTTAAAGGATTTCTCTGCCCAAAGGGGATGGATCCTTGACAATTATATGTAATTCTCCTTGTTGTTGCTTTATAAATTTCATGCTGGGAAAAATAATGGTGCATTATACACTCTGCCCAAAGGGGAGTTTATGATGTACTTATTATTTTTGTTGAATTGCTTATTGCCCATAATTGATCTTATTGCATTATGTGTGACAACCAGTTACCTTTGCTGTGAATAATAACAATGCCACGGTTGAAATGTTAACTGGATCAAACTTTAAGAGATGGAAGCAAGATATAGAGTTTGCTCTGGGCATCGTTGATATGGACTTGGCTCTACGTGAGGATGAACCTACCAGGCCCAATGATCAAAGTACTGCTGATCAAAAGGCCCATTATGCTAGATGGGAAAAATCTAACCGATTGAGCCTCATTGCTATGAAGAGGTCCATTGCTGAGCATCTCATTAGTGGTTTCTTGGGAAGATACGAATGCCGATAGTTCCTCGAAAGCGGTGGGAGAAAGATATAGAGTCTCGAGATAAAGGGTGAAAGCCGGGAACTTGCGAGTGAGTTAACGAACATGAGGTATGATGCTGCTATGGGTGTTAGAGAATTTATATTGAAAATGGTCCACATTCAGTCCAAACTAAAGGCCCATGAAATTGTTCTTTCTGAGAATTATATTGTGCATCATGTCTTAAATGTTCTGCCAGCTGAATTTAGCCAGATTAAGACTGCTTATAGTGCTCAGAATGAGACATGGAGTGTTAATGTCTTGATTACTAAGTGTGTGACTGAGGAAGAGAAGTTAAAGAAGGAAAAGCATGAGTCCGCCCACTTAACTACCAATGCCAAGTTAAGTTCATCTAGAGGCAAGTGGAAGCCTAAAGGGTCAAATGCTCATGGTCCAAAGAAATGGCAAGACTTCAAGAAAAATGGAAATTATGGGAGAAATGGAGATAGGGATTTCAAGTGTTTTCACTGTAAGAAGCAAGGTCACAAGAGAGCCAATTGCTACAAGTTCCAAGCTTGGCTAAAAACAAGAAAAGAAAGTCACCAAGGTGAGTTGATGGTTTGTTTTGAATCAAATCCGGTTGATGTTCCTTTGGATTCTTGGTGGCTTGATTCTGGTGCTACTGTTCATGTGACTACTACCTTACAGGGTCTCACAAATCTAAGGAATCCAAGTCTGAGGGAGTCAAAGCTTAAAGTTGGAAACAATACTGGAGTTGATGTGGAGCGCATAGGGACAGTTGTTTTGAATTTAGATTCTGGTTTTCAGCTTACCTTGAACAATGTCTTTTATGTTCCCAGTTTTAGGAGAAACTTAGTATCTCTTTCTTCGCTTGACAAAGCTGGATATTGTCTTCATTTTGCGAATAAAAGAGTGGATTTGAGTTATGATTCCAAAATTATTGAGAATTGTATTTTGTCTGAAGGATTATATCGATTGTCCTTAGCTCCCGATAGACCATATTGCTCTTTCAATGTCGAGAATATTGTTGCTAAGAGATCTTTAATCAAAGAAAGATCTTCATTGCTGTGGCATAAGCGATTAGGGCATATCTCCAAAGAACGGGTAACGCGACTTATCAAGGCTGATATTCTCCCTCCTCTTGACTCAGATGTTACTGAGACTTGTATTGATTGTGTGAGGGGAAAATTAACTAAAACCAAGAAGAAAGGCGCTACTCGCAGTCAAAATCTATTGGAGATTATTCATACTGATATTAGTGGGCCATACTCAACCACCTTGTGTGGAAATAAGTACTTCATCACGTTCATTGATGATTTCTCCCGTTATTGTTATGTTTACCTAATTAAGGAGAAGACTGATGCTTTTGAGATGTTTGAAGTGTTTCGTACTGAAGTTGAGAAACAATTGGGAAAAATTATCAAGATTGTTAGGTCTGATCGCGATGGTGAATATTATGGGCGATATACTGAGGCTGGACAGCAAAAGGGACCGTTTGCAAAATATTTGCAGGACTGTGGTATTGTCGCTCAATATACAATGCCCGGGAGTCCTGAACAGAATGGTGTTGCTAAACGGCGCAATCGCACACTCATGGAGATGAAACGAAGTATGATGGGCAGTTCTAACTTGCCTGAATACTTATGGGGTGATGCAATTAAGACAACAACTTATATATTGAATTGTGTACCTAGTAAATCAGTTCCGAAAACACCTTTTGAATTGTGGACAGGGAGGAAACCGAGCTTGAATCATTTTCGAGTTTGGGGTTGTCCTGCAGAGGTGAAAATTTATGATCCTTCTCAAAAGAAGACCGAATCCACGACTACTAGAAGTTACTTTATTGGATACCCTGATCATTCTAAAGGGTATAGGTTCTATTGTCCTACTCGCAAAGCACTAGAATCGTTGAATCTCAAACCGCGCAAATTCCGGAATTAGATGTTGCTGAAAAGAGTTATTCTCAATCTTTTGAAAGGGAAGAACCAAACAAAACGGTCTTTATTCCATTGCCCATCTTGCATGATGATTCTATGCAAGATCCTAGTAGAATGGAAATTCAATAAGAAGCAAATACTGAAAATATGACAGTAGATCCTCCCATTACAAATGAAATTCCCCAGATGAATGATGCGGCTCCACAAATGCTTGTTCGAAGATCACAGCGACAAAGAAGACCTACGACTCTAAATGATTATCACGTCTATCTTGGAGAAGCTGATTTTGACATTGAAAGTATAGTTGATCCGACGACCTTCAAAGAGGCTCTTAATAGTGATCAAGCAGATAAATGGTTAGGAGCGATGAAGGACCAGATGATTTCCATGTCAACTAATCAAGTATGGAAACTTGTTGATTTACCTGATGGGCATAAACCGATCGGCTGCAAATGGGTATTCAAAACCAAGAAAGACAATAAAGGCAACATAGATAGATTCAAGGCAAGGTTAGTCGCAAAAGGGTACACACAAAGAAAAGGCATTGATTATGCGAAGTCTTTTCCCAAAGTGTCCACTAAAGACTCTTTTCGGATAATCATGGCATTGGTGGCTCATTTTGACTTAGAGTTTCATCAAATGGATGTCAAGACAGCTTTTCTAAATGGAGATCTGGATGAAGAAGTATATATGCAGCAACCTGAAGGGTTTAAAGAAGCTGGAAAGGAGCATATGGTGTGCAAACTTCAAAGGTCCATCTATGGTCTCAAACAAGCATCACGTCAGTGGTACTTAAAATTTCACAAAGTTGTGAGATCGTTTGGCTTTGAAGAAAACAAGTATGATCAATGCATCTACATGAAAGTAAGTGGGAGTAAATATATTTTCTTAGTACTTTATGTAGATGACATTTTACTTGCTAGCAAAGTGATGTTGATCTATTGAATGACACAAAAAGTTTTCTATCTACAAGGTTTGATATGAAAGATCTTGGGAAGCCTTTTTGTTCTAGGCATTGAGATTCATCGTGACAGATCTAAGAAGGTTCTGGGGTTATCTCAGAAAAATTATATAGATCGTATTTTGAAAAGATTCAATATGCAGACCTGCAAGTCAGGTGATGCTCTCATTGTGAAAGGAGATAAATTGAGTATAGAACAATGCCCCAAGAATGATGTTGAAAAGGAAGTCATGAAGAATGTTCCATATGCTAGTGCAGTTGGCAGTCTTATGTATGCACAAGTATGTACCAGACCTGCTATTGCTTTTGCTGTGAATACTCTTAGAAGATATCTATCGAATCCAGGTCAAGAACATTGGGTTGCAGCTAAGAAGGTGATGAGATATCTACAACGAACAAAAGACTTCATGCTCGTGTATAGCAGAGTTGAGGACCTAAAGGTGATTGAATATTCAGATGCTGATTTTGCTAGTTGTTCAGATGATAGAAAATCAACTTCTGGATATATTTTTATGATGGCCGGAGGTGCTATTTCTTGGAAGAGCACAAAGCAAACCTTGATTACGAACTCTACAATGTATGTTGAGTTTGTAGCGTGCTACGGCGCGTCAATTCAAGCAATTTGGCTTAGAAATTTGATTTTAGAATTGAGAGTTGTGGACTCTATTGCTAGACCTATGGTGATCTATTGTGACAACACTGCAGCTGTGTTTTATTCCAAGCATGATAAGATCAGCAATGCGTCCAAACACATGGAGATCAAATATTATACTGTTAAGGACTTAGTCAAAAAGGGAGACATAGTGATTGAAAATATCGGGCGAGTCCATGTTGGCGATCCTCTAACAAAAGGCTTATGACCCATTTTGTTTAAAGAACATGTAAAGAATATGGGTGTCTTAGATTCTTTTGATTTCTTTTGTTAGTGGGAGTTATATAATTTGTATTTCTGGATATTATAGTTATATGAAGATTGATAATGCTTTTATGATGTTTATTAAAGCATTTATTTTAATAACTATGGTTATTGATTATATTGTTATCATTTCTCCTGTTGACTGAGAAATGGAAGTATAAAACAGTATCTTTAAACAAATTTTAGTTTAAAGATGACTGGATGTCACTGATTATGAGATCTCATGTTGGATTGTGACATAGTTGTGCAATTTCATGTTGTTTAGAAATTGCGTTAATACGGTTTCATGTTGTTGAGAAATTGCATTAAGGACCGATAAGAAATAGTGTATGTTTTGATCACATGTTGGCACTATTTCTTACTACACTACTAGGCCCATGATCCATGAAAATATAACACTTATGTGATTATGGGAGATCATGTGTTGTGGTATTTTCTTAACACATTGATCTCCATAGTCCTATACTGAGGTTATATAAGATTGGATTGGTTTTGAGATGCCGTTATTGGAATATTATTTTTTTAAGTTGTGGCCACATAAAACAAAATTTTTAGTTATTAACCCATAGTGTCGTTTTCAATATAAAATCTCTTTCAAAATAAAATAAGTTAATTAATGTAGCCCAAGTGGGAGAATGTTGGAAATTTCCTATAATATGGGCTTACATTAATTAATTGATTTTCTATTTTAAATAATCGGGTTAATGGGTATTCCAATATTTGATAAACCCTACTGTGATCTTATTGAATTGGGTATCGGCATCTATTAATAACGGGCCTAGTTGAGCAGCAAAGTGTAGGCAATTGTGTTTAACTGAAGCTCGTAATGGGAAGGGCCCAGTTGACACGCTGTTGATTAGGGTTTGCTAGGTCCCCTCTCTAGCCTATAAAAGGATAGGTTATACCTATCAGTTGCTTGATCCCATTGAAAGTTGCTATACTGAAATAGGTCATAGAGAGGAAGATCTGGCATTTCGATAGATCACTGTTCATCAGATTGATCTATTTTCTTCAAATGAAGCAATGGCTCAAATAGGTACGCTTCAATTCCACTGTGTTTATCTATCTTGGTGTTTTACAGTCATATATGGATACGCTTCCTCTTAATTGATTAGTTGTTTATGTTAATAAATATTATACATAGCCCACATCTAATTTTTTTTAGATGCAGCCCTACCCAATCACCTTTTTCTTATGTGGGACAAAGAAACATGAGAGTTGTTTTTGGAATTAGATCATATATTTGAAATTTTATAAAAATTGAGCCGTGAAATTTGATTTTTGAGTTGTCGATTTTATTTTACCAACAAACTCCCAACAAGGAAAGCCCCTTTGAAATGGGAACAGAAGCTTGAAGCTGCTCACAAGGCAAAGGCTGATGTTGAAGCTGAGGAGGAAGTTGAAGGCTGCAAAACAGAAAAGGAGATCTGCTTCGGCCTGTGACAGTGGTACTTATAGCGGTCCCGACGATAAGTAGCAGAAAAAGAGTTGAGACGTTCCCAGAGGAAACATAGGAAGCATGCCCACTCTCGCTCCTGTGATGATGAGGAGAGGAAAGAGAAGAAGTCAAGCGCTAGTGATATTCCAGTGACGAGTGCTATATTGAGTTTGAAGAAGAGAGGATTTGGAGTAGAAAAGATGCGAGGCATCATAAACGCGATAGGAAGGTGAAATCGAGTAAGTTCAAGATGATCTGAGCCATATAGAGGAAGGAAGAGGAGTTATTCAAAGCATCACGAGAGGCAGCGGTACAAAAGAGTCCAGCAATTCCGATTCTTGAGTGATGTCGGAGACGGTCGCACGGCCAGGAATTTGGACCCAAAATCCTACACACTAAAGCTCAAGTGGACACTGATGAAACCCTGTCCAACCACGACAAACTCCTAAACTCTCCTCGCAAGCTCGACTTCATCTTCCTCGGACCTGTCGCCATCTCCCGCCCCGTGGACCTGAACCGGCTTGAACGTGTAGAACCTGGCGCAACATACATAGTAGACGAAGTTCACGGTCTGCAGCAGGGTGAGCAGCCAGTAGAAGTACTCCAGCTTGCCCCGGTTGAGGTTGTTGTCGGGGAGCCAGTTCGACCCGTCGTCCCCCGCGGTGACCCGGTGGACGACGCTCACCAGGAGGGTGCTCAGGTAGTTGCCGGCGGAGATGGTGGTCCAGAACAGCGCGGTGGCGGTGCTCCTCATGCTCTCCGGCGCCTGGTCGTAGAAGAACTCGAGGTGCCCGATCGACATGAAGGCCTCCGCGATCCCGTGGAGGCTGTACTGGGGCACCAGCCAGAAGGCTGAGATGGGGATGACCGAGTGCGGAGAGTCGGTGAGGCCGTGTTGCGTCGCGGCTTGCTTTCGCTTCACTTCAACCAGACCTATAGAGAGCAAGTAAATCAATTGCTAAACCAGAGAATCGCTTTTTTTAACCCTCAAGCCAATACGCAAATCTTGAGGTCCGATCGATATACCTGCGATGAGAGTGGCGAGGATCGAGATGGCGAAGCCGATGCCCATGCGGTGGAGGAAGGTGATGCCACGCTCGAGGCCCGTGAACCGGCGGGCCAACGGGACGAAGACGCGGTCGTAGAAGGCGATGGTGGCGAGCATGCTGATCGTGGTGAACACCTGCATCGACCCGGACGGCACTTGGAAGGACCGGGAGAGGTGTCGGTCCATGGTCTTGGCCTGCTGGATGGAGAAGGTGTGTTGCTGCGCATAGGCCGTGAAGAGCAGAATCCCGGCGGCCCAAATCGGGCCCATTCGGATCACGGACTTGAGCTCCTCCACTCGGTGGACCGTGCTCAGCCTCCACAGGTCCGGCGACTTCGGGTCGTCTTCTTGGGTCACGATCGCCGCTTTATCTAGGAATCTGCACATTTTTATGTACCATGCTTTGAAACCTTTTATTTAAATATAGAGTCATATTCGACCAAGAAACAAAAGAAATGCAGTCAGATGACGTCTCCTTATTTGGTTCCCAATATTTTGTGAATCACTTCATTAGTTTATCTAGCATTTCTAATTTGAAGTACTTCTTTTCCTCCGTGAATAAGAGAATTTCAAGATTTGAATGATTAGCAACAAACATAATCAAAAATCAAGATTTCTTGTCGCCTTTGACTTATATCAACACACATAATAGTTATGGAAGCGACTAGCAGTAGATTTGTAAATGTGAGGACAAATCTCACTTTTTAAATTAGTTTTTGGGGGTGAGAGAGGTTCAAAACTACCTATTATGGATAATAGAGTCTAGTTGCCAATAAGTTTGGACCCAAAAGAGTTATGAGTCATTGTGACTTCGACCCAAAGCCTAATATGTATTTGGACACCCTTCGAGCTAGCTTTCGAATGGAAAATGCTTAAGGCCACCTAACATATAAATCCTGTTATGACAGCAAATGGGAGTTAGGCAACCCTCTAGGATGTTGCGGAGCACTAAAGGTCTCCTAGCCACGAGGGGGCCATCGGAAAATGCAAACCTCTGCACGGGATCGTATCTGTACAAAACGAAAGATAGGCTTAGACAGAATGGCAAAAGGACACAAATCTCTCGGACAAGGAACAAAGACTTTGCTCTTTCGGGCACGGTCTTGTATCTGTATAGAAAGAGAGAGGCTAAGACAGAACGGCTAAAGGACACAGATCTCTTCGACAAGGAACGCATCTCTTCGTGCGCATGCGGACAAATGTATCGAGTCACCCTTGCACTTGCACCGAAATGACAACCATGATAATTGCTTCCAATACTTTAAGTATTCGTATTCTTCTGTTCCTTGTTTGTTTTCGTAAAGAAGAAAGGAGGTGACATGTGGTGGACTGGTGAGGATGATCTTCATACGGGTTCATCTTTATCCGGTCTTTCCTATTGAACGAGAGAAAGACGAAAAAGAAATTTGCCTGGACATGAAAATTTAGGATGGGTATGGCATTCAGGTAAGATTTTCAAAGATAATATGAAACATCATTGACTTCATGTTGCCTATATTTAATATATGTATTCCGTCGCCAACCTAACATGAGAAGTATACGAGTTCACTTATATTTCATACATCAATGAACTTAATTATGTTAATCAAACATACGACTAATCTAACATCACTTGATATAAAAGATGATTCAAATATATTTATCTTATGGCTGATTTGAGTGACGGGATTATTAAACCAAACGGATATGATCCTTTACAACTTGAATCCTTTCTTGATTTACGGAAACAAATTTATGCGATAACATTAGAGAGAGAGAGAGAGAGAGAGAGAGAGAGAGAGAGAGAGGGAGAGGGAGAGGGAGGGAGACTCACTCCATATGCTTGGTGTGCACGAGAGAAAGACGAAAAAGAAACTTGCCCGGACATGAAAATGTAGGATGGGTATGGCATTCAGGCAAGATTTTTCAAAGATAAATATGAAATATCATTAACTTCATGTTGCCTATATTTAATATATATGTTCCGCCGCCAACCTAACATGAGAAGTATATGAGTTCACTCATATTTCATACATCAATGAACTTAATTATATTAATCATACATACAACTAATCTAACATCAATTGATATGAAAGATGATTTAAATATTTTTATCTTATGGTCGATTTGAGTGACGGGATTATTAAACCAAACGGATATGATCCTTTACAACTTGAATCCTTTCTTGATTTATGGAAACAAATTTATGTGAAAACTTTTGAGGGAGATAGAGAGAGAGACTCACTCCATATGCTTGGTGTGCACGAGCCTCCCCCCCAAAGAAATCGCCGCGTCAAGCTCGTCGTTGCGGTACAACTCTACGGCCTTACCGTCCCGACTGACCCTCACCTTCCTCTTCCTAAACGCGGCAACCAACACCTGCGATAGTCGGGTAAACGGGCTACCTGCCGGGTCAAGGATTCGGTACAATCGGAACCCACAAACCAATGCGATCACCGACAAGAACATGAGCACGGTCGGGATCCCGAGCCCTAAGCCCCACCCCACATCTTCCTGCACGTATACCACCACCGTCAATGCCACCAGTACCGAAACCCCCATCACGAAGTAGTACCAGTTGAAGTACTTCCACGTCTTGGTAGATTGCTTCGGGTCGGTCTCGTCGAATTGGTCAGCCCCGAACGCGACCACACATGGTCGGATCCCACCCGACCCGATGGCCCCGAGCAGGAGAGCCATGTATAGGACCGCGAGCTGGCCTCTGTTGGCTTCTTGGCATGGCGCTGACGAGGCAGAGGGGTCGCATGGGGGCGGCAGGAGCTGGGGGATCACGGCTGATAGGGTCAAGAGTGTCATTCCCTATATGTAATTTTGGTTTAACGAGCAAATTAGCAAGGAGATAGTAATTAAGGCGCCAGTTACACGTATAGTCGAACATACTGAAAATGAAATTTAGTGCTAAATTACATGAAGGAAAGTGAGACTGAGTACATGTCGTCCAGCCTTTTGGAATTCAAGCTGGATTACATTGCTGTATTTCTAATTTTTATATGGTTACATTGCATTTGTAGCATATCTCTTATCCTAGGAAGTTGATGGATCCTAGACTGAAGTTCAGTTGACCCCAGGTGACGTTCTTTAGTACAACAAGAAATTAAATTTAACTAGCACATTAGATTTGATTATTATCTACCAAACAAAAGAAGAGAAAAGCGGCCCCTCATCATCATTCAATAATAACACTGCTGAGAATTAATTTTCCTAGTCACTCACAACAGAAATTCTTTCTACCGTCAGCGTGCAGACTCGACGTCCATCTGAATTCTTAAATCTGGTATTGCGATGTTAGTCTAGATAGACCAGTTGAGAGAGAGAGAGAGAGAAAGAGGTTGTAAGGGGTCAGATATATGTATGCATACCACAACATAGACCACGGAAGCGACTGTAATGGTCCAGAAACGGCCGGCATAGGCGTCCGCAACGTAAGCACCGAGCAGCGGCGTCAAACTGGCGGTGCCACCGAAGTTGGTGAGAGTGTTGGCAGCTTTGGTCATGGGCATGTGGATTTTCGTGGTCAGGTAATTTATCATGTTGGCGTTGAATCCCACCACAGCCAACTTATCGCACACTTCATTTGCTGATTTACGTATAAATAATCACCCAAGAGAAGCATATAATAAGCCCTCCATAGATAAGCCTCAGTAAGCAGAAGAAGAAGAACAAGAAGAAGGCCTACCAAAGATGAAGGGCATTGTGACCATCCCTCCTTTTCGCTTTGTGCCGTGTTTCTGATCTCTCTCCTCCATATCTTCTCTGCTTGCCTTTAACTTTGTTTTGCTCAGTTTCTTACGATGGAGGATGGATCATTCATATGTGTGTCTGTCTCCCCTCACGACCACTATTTATAGCGTTCCATCTTGAGACAAGCTTTTCTCTCGCAAAACTTTCTCTCCTAATTAGTGGATATGACATACTAGTAAAAGTTTTGCAAGTGGAGTTGGTTCCAAGCCCAAATTGCCATTTGAATAATGCATGCATCTAAGATTAATCTACTAATTAAATCGGTGTACCGAGTGACCATTTGCTAACTAAATGAGCCTTCAAACAAGTGAGTTATATTTACCATCCAATGAAGGTCCCCCATCACTTATCATATAAATATATAAAAACGAACCTCAAAACATCAGACATTTTTCCTGTGATTTGTAACATGATATTATAAAAGTGAAAACCAGCTCATGGAGACCCAAGAGTTAGGAGTAGGATTCGAAATTATAAACTCATCTTTCCATCTTGCCAATCAATCAAAATAAGTGAGCGACTAGTATGCTGGCGGTGTTAATCATGCAAATTAAAGGTTTGATGGGTGCCTAACAAAATGCTTAATTAATTCGTTAATGTTTCAGTTTCATAAATAAATATTATCCCTTGTTCAACCGCATGGGTCCAGAAAATTCTTAAAAAGCTATGTACGCTTTAATCTGCATGCAATTTGGTAAACACATATAGCTGGTGAGATCAAGCGGTATTGTTGATAGGCATAGATAGCGAAGATCTTTTATTCAATTTAACCATACATGTGATAGCGAAAAGTTGTTTTCACTGAAGCTACATAGTGGTAGTGCTGGAGTAGGACTCCATTCTCGGAAGAGATTTGCACCAGTACGGGAAAAGACAAGCGATGCAGGCGTCAGGCGTTTGATAAGCCTTAGGGGGCAGGTCGGCCACTTGCATTTTGCAGAATGTTGGCGGGGAAAAAGTTAAATACAGCAACTGGTGATTTGTGTCGTGCGATGAAATGTGTGGAAATCGAGGGGCTAAATGTGACAAATAGCTAAAGCTACCCCCATCCTCCTCCTCCGACGACGATGGATAGCAATGCGGATTCTCCGAAATCCTTGCGGTTGACAAATCACGCCCCAATGGACCACAGTTTTCTTCAAGTGCGCTGTGCAACGTTTTAACTTCTTTTTTTTTTGCCCCTCTTGCGAAACCCTCTCTCCTAATTAGTGGATATGACTCGTTCTGGTAAAAGTTTTGCAAGTGGAGCCGGAGCCAAGCCTAAGTTGCCCTTTGAATAATGCCCGCACTTATGATCAATCTACTCATTAAATTGGTGTACTAGGTGACAGACTTGCCAACTATACCGGCCTTCAAAAAAATGATCTATACTTACAACCCAATGAAAGTCCTCTCATAGCTTATTATACAGATTTACTAAACCAGCCTCAACAAACCTGACATTATTCTTATGACTTCTCTTATATAACACGACATCGTATGAGTGCTCTCTTATTTTTTTAAGTGCAGTCGGGATTCAATAGATATCAGACTAATTCTTCTTGATCTTCCGCTTTTTTTAAAGGGAGCGAAAATCAGCTCACGGTGAGCCGAAAGTTAGGAGTAGAGGTTGGTATCATAAGCTTGCCTTTCTATTTTCTCAATATATCGAAATAAATGAGCAAGTGCTGTGTTGGTGGTGTTAATTATGCAATAACAATATGTTACTTTTTGGTTTGTGGAGGTGGATGCTTGTAACTAGGTGACTAACAAAATGTCTAGTTTAACTTCTTATTTTTTAGCTTCCTAAATAAATATTGGAGAAATTATCAATTTTTTTTAAACTTGATGCATTTGTGCTAATTCAATCATAAATTTTTTAATTCGGTCAATTTAATCTTAAATATTTTGACAGTTTGCCAATTTACTTATTTTGACTAATTTTAGCCAAAAATTTATGATGTGGATATGTTGATTAGATTGACATATTGCGATTTTCGGCCAAATTAGCCAAAAGAACTAAATTGACAAATTATCAAAAAATTTAGAGTTAAATTGGCACAATTTAAAAGTTATTATACCAACTTTAATTTGTATGCAAGAAAGTTATTATCTCGGTGCGCATGGGTCTACGAAATTTCCAGCTTCAATAGCTATGGTATGAACTTCAATCTGTGAGCAAGTTGCTAAACACTTATAGCTGGTGAAATCAAGCCACAATGTTGGTAGGCATCGATAGCAAAGATCTTTTTTCTTAATTTGTATATATGTATTTGCGAGAGCGAAGTGTTGTTGGTTTTGCTTTCTCATATATATATATATATATATATGTATATATATATATATATGTATGTATTTCTTTTGTTGGGGTAAGGAGGTTGGTAAGTGGTCCGGCTTCAATGAAGCTAAAGTGCTAATGCTAGGCTAGGACTCACTTGTTCGAAGAGACACCTGTACGAGTACGAGAAAAGACAAGTGCTGCATGCGTTGTGTTTGATAAGACTTAAAGGGCAGGCCAGCTATCCGCATTTTGCAGAATGTTCGGGGAAAAAGTTAGAATGCAGAAATTGGCAATGTGTGTCGTGTGATAATGCGTGGGATCGACGGATCAAAACGTGACAGATAGCTTTAGCTTAGCTAACCCTGTCCTCTGATAGATGGCGGTACATATTCTCAAAAATCCTGCGCGGTGGACACATCAAGGCCAATGAACCACGGTTTCGTTCGGTGTGTCGTGTAACGTTTTTAACTTTTTCCTCCCTTTGAGCTTCAAATCCGTATCTATACTTATGAAATGAATTTATATTGCTGAAAAACAAATGAGTTTTGAAAACAGACTCATGTTTCCTTCCATTCTTATTCGGAGGTATTCTCTTCCTGCCAATTTTTGATTGATCTTAGAAAAGAAAAATGCACAACCGCATCCTTCTCCTCTTCAACATGTTCTCTCTCTTGGCCCTCCTCAAATTATGCCACTAGTATAATTGCCCATGTTTGAATCATCGCAATCCTCAAAGCTCTCTCTCTCTCTCACTCTCTTATATAGAAATTGAGAGGTTGCGATACCTCTATACAATTTCAAATGACCTTAGATTTGAGGTTGAGGGTCGAATCTCTACACTGAGGTCACTTTGGAGGACTTTTGCAACACGCCGGGGAACACGATCCTTGTGTGGGAGTATGCTTGCGAGAGAGCAAGATAGAGGGGCAAGGGCAAGGGCGTGCCAATTACGGATACAGCAGGAGTAGGGGAAGGTTGGGTTTGGTTTCATTTTCATTGTTCGATGTTAGGTTTACATGTCATTTTTATAGGGGTTATGTAAAAGAATGCAACTCACCAATTATAAGTAAGGTCTAAGCAATTTTCTTCTAATTGAAGACGGAGAGAATACGGTTGTTTAAAAACTTCTTACACAAACTCTTTTTTAAATTAAATGATTAGTGCCAAATTGATAACAGGGGTTCAATCAAGAAACTAAAGCACTTAAGTTATTCACCTAATTGATTTTTTATTTTTTTTATTTTGACGGTACAGAAAAGAAAAAAGGCCACAATCAGGGTTGAGTTTTGTGTGTATGTGTGTTTGTGTGTGGACATAAGCAGGCTGAATTGAGATGTGCCCTAAGGATTGTCTTTATTCCATTAAAAAATCAATGTTTGCTTGCAAAATATTTACGTATTATCGACAGTGTTTCCTAGGTCTAATAGGCACTGTCCCATATCCTGCTGCTTGAGGAATTTCTTCTTGTGGTAACGTATTTTCTCTCTACGTTACCATCACCATTGCCTTCTTAATCCTACTTAACGCAAAATAAGCACTTTTTCTTACCATTTAATGCCTATAATCCGTTCCTTTATTTGGACCTAATTAAACTTTGTCAAGGCTTTATGGGATGCATGCCAAAATTAGAGAAAATTGGGAGAAGAAATCACTGCCTTTAGAATCAATGGTTGCAAATTCGCTCCATCAACTTCATTCTAATATCAGAACGGGAGATGGCGAGTTATCGATCTTTGTGCCCAAGAGCACCTTTTTTTGCGTGAGAACTTGGCATTTTGACACGATATACTTATTTTTTGGGTTACCATTTTTGACAAGAAAGTAGCTCAACACGCATTTCTGGTAAACCAACCTGGAAAAACTTGGTTCCTAGGTCTGAGCAATTCACTTTTAGGAGCTTTTGCCGACCATAATAATCCCATATAAAGGATGTAAGTAGTATGCTTAAGCCGTAATTTTGGATTGAAACAATAATATATTTTTAATTTTTTTTTGAATTGTCCATAAATATCTCTCTCCCGCTTTCTACCAAACAAGAAACAGCCGCCACCTCCATAGAAGAGTCAAAATTTGCTGGCCACCAAGAACAACTTTTTACCAATTTTGAATTTCCAAATAAACAGTGCAAAACTTAACTGGTCGGGTACTTGTCATTTAGCTGAATAGATCAGATATACCCAGATTTTTGGTAGAAAATAACGAAGCATCGCCCTTACTCGTACATTCTCGTGCATGACGTTCAGCTGAGCAGGTCAATGGCCTGAAATTTTTATAGAAAAGAATGAAAGTATCTATCAAGGGATTAGAGGTGAATTTGGGTGGAAGAAAGTACTAAATATTTTAATTTAGTCATTTTAGTTTTAAATCCTTTGAGAAGTTTTCAATATAGTCATTTTGATCAAATTTAGCCGGATATCGCTAACACGGCGGGGACAATTGTTTTATGTGATACAACCGACGCCGACATTGACAATCTTTGCAATTTTTTTTCTTTTTTGTTTTCCCATTTTCCTTTGCCGGTCGCCGAGGCTTGATGATGACCTACAAAGATAACCGGCCACATGCAAAGGCATCGTGCCCCTCGCTAGATCTCAATGGATGTATATTATTGAACAAGGACGTGCAGACTATCCAATTTACTTACTTCAAAAGAGTTTGGAATCTCAATCTCATTTTTGTAATGACTTTGATACAATGAAATTTGGAACGCGGTATGAAATGCAATGCACCAACATGTTTGTGTGGGTATTGTCTGTACTTTTACAGGCTACCGGGACGGAGTGATACACGCACAACGTTCGAATCCTTTTTCTCTTGCGGTGTTTAGGGTCTGACTAGATCGTGTGAACCTACACACCATGATTGCGGGAAAAACAAGTGTGACGCAAAAGAGAGTATTTTTAGTGGCAGTCATATCGCTAGTCGGCCAACGAAAGATACCTTTCAAATTCAAAAAAGCAAAATTTAGTTGATAATTATGTTACTCTCCCATCATAATTATGAGATGGTTCGTGTTAAGGTATACGTGTGAAAATATTAGGCGAAGAGAAACCCTACATCAAAACTACAATGTAAGATGGAGCTATTAATTACCCATAACTCATTAGTTTAATTTTTTGAGAAAACAAGGGTTAACTAAATATATTAATGGATTTCAATCTGATTTCCTCTTGATGATCTCTCTAGATATAAATATGAAACTCCTATTGCATCTTAGTTGTGACTCTCTAATTGATGTGGTGAATGATTTCTTCTTACTTTTTACAGCTAAAATTTTGGGTGGATTTAGATTTGTTTGAATATGTTAATAGACTCGGACCTACATTCCTTCTGATTGGTGATGTTGAAATGCTCGGACGTAAATTCTCTCTTATTAATTTTTTGGGGCGACGATATCAAGTTTTCATTGTCCCAACACGTCATTTAATCGTGCCATGACAACCCTGCATGCACAAACGGGTGAGCAAATATTGCATAAATACCTTTATTTCCCTCCCAAGGACCCCACGTGGCCGAGGCCGCGCGTGCCCAACACAAACGAAAACAAGTCAAGATCAACCAAGTGGGAGGAACCAAAAACAAAAGATAGCGATGAAACTACATGGGAAATGACGCTAGGGATGATGCAATCAAAGGGAAGAACGAAAGACGACCGAAAAAGGACGAGCACTCGACCTGACACCGGGTCACGGATTTCGATGATAGAGTCACTTAGTTGTCGATCAAATCAAAACTTCAAAGCATGTTTGTCTTCTTCCCGTAGGTGTCTTGTACATACCGTCCATCACTACCTAATTTTAGCGGTCGATCTGTAAGCCACGTGCCCAGCAAGTTCATGTGGAATCTTGTCAAGATGATCATACTTTCCACCGGCCGCGCACCCGCCAGTCTCTCTCTCTCTCTCTCTCTCGATTCATTATCAATTGAGTAACACTTGGTACAATAAAACAGATTTGCTGAATTAACATGCCAACTGATGTGGTAATTAACGAACCTAAGAGGGTTCGTGGTGTTCCACCCCTCTAGGTCCAAAAGTTCTTTTAAACAAGGAAAATTGCATAAAATCTCAAAACTTATGTAAAGAATACAATTTCAACTTCAAATTTTATTTGGTTCAATCAAGTCATAAATTTTTTAAGGAGTGCAATTAGATATTAATGCTTTCCTCAGAAGTGCAGTCAAATACCAAACATATATTGCAAATGCGATTTAAAGCTATCATGAATGCAAATTTCAAGTACCATGTATATAATTTTTCTTTACTATTCATGGAAATATATGATTTGACTTTATAGAAAATATTTAGAGCTTGATTGGACCAATCAAAAAAATTTACGTTTGGTCATGTGCCATACAAAAGATTTTAGATTTTGCAATGCACTTCCCTCTTTCAATAATAAGTAACAATATTTTATTGAAAAAAGAATGTCTCTCTCTAAAGCATTTGTTAGGCAACTGAACGAAAAAAGATGTTCCGATTTTTTTCAATGCCCTAGCCTTTTCCATTAATTTTGTAGTTTACATATCTAAAAAATCCTACGTACCTCTCAAATCAGTTCGACTTGTATTTCTTCTACTTTTTATATATAACAAATAATTTGCATTCTGAATTTTGCATTAGACCATGAATTTATTTGGTATCAGCCACCGTCGTGCCTTTATTTTTATAGAATCATCACTTTTCCTCTTGAATTATTCCCATGACAATTTTAAATTCCTCACCCGCTAGAAACTTCCATACCAAAAGGCAAAAGCCCCAGTCCAAGTATCAACACCGCTACCCTAGTTGCCGTTTCCACCTGCCATCTGCTGTCAAAAGGGTTGCTACGACAACACATGGAGAAGTAGAGCTTTCAGGAATTAGGAATTGATGATTTGGGAGTCTAAGGATCTGCACGAACGTAGACAGGGTCTTTCTTCTCAGCAGTTAACTTGACATAAATTCATCTAAACTAGTCTATATAGTAAAACATTGCGTCCTTACTTCTGAGGGGGGAAAAATGTGGGATAGATCTCAATCATCATTTGCGAAAGTAGTGTGAAAATCGTGCACAAGATTCAATCATCATCTTTGAAATGCGGCGGGGTATGATATAAGTGGGACCTTGTAAGAAATGCGACACTTGAATGGCCCTAATGAAAGTAATTATCACGGCCCTTGAAAGGCCAGCGAAACTTACTTCCTTCTTATCTTTGAGGTCAGAGCACATGCCACGACGTGAGCATAAGAGTCCTCTTATAATAATGCCTCGTAGTCCCAAGATATTCAGCCTCTGCCTTTAAACTATTCTATGGCGACCTTCTTTCTTGTTTTTTTTTTCCTCCTTTGGCCTACTTTCTATGGTGACATCGTGATGAAAAAACCAAAAGATTTAAACACATTATACCTAACGAGAAAGTGAGTGGTGATCCGGCCCTTTCCAGCAAAAAAGTAATGTTCTAGAATGTACAAGGGCTATCTAAAAGATATTATGATGGGTTAGCATTATATGTTATTTAAAAAAGAGCAAATCATTCTTTTTATGATCGTATTCAAAGTTCACCCGGCAGTAGAAGTAGGACAGGCCACCTTTCTTTCTTTTTTTCTTTTTCCTTTTAAATATTTCAGTTAAATAAATATATAGAAATGAAAAAAAAAAGAATGAAAAATAATTTTAAGGTTTAGTGTTATTATGCTGCTACTTTATCTATGAGTTTTGTATTATTTTTCTCTACCATATTAGAAATTTTGGCTTATTTTATCTTATTTGTATTCATTACTAAATATCCAAGTAAAATTAGCAATAGGACATAATTTATAATCTATATTATAAATATATTGGGGTTAGGGGGGCCCGAGGCCCTGCTCACCCACTTACCTAGCATGGAAATTTTCTTTTTTTTTTACGGGAGCATCGCAGGCCGCTACGCTTTGATCAAGTCACGGTAGAAGTTACGCAAGATAGATCAGCTAGATAGGTTTGGGTGCTTGCAAAATGCAAAGCACCCTAGATACCTTTTATTAATGATTGGACAACGTTCCCACTTGTAATTGCGGCTGCAAAAGGAGGCTTATGATGCAAAATAATGATTGAACCAATAAGATCAGATCAAACAGATACATACCAATCTTAGACGAATAGGATTGGAGGTCATGAATGCATTATGTCCGGATCTCCAATCGCATTCACAGCTCTTCAGTCGATCCTTGCTCGGTGATTATCATCTTACCTAATCTTTTTGCAGAATAGACAGCTGTTGGTAGGCCATTAATCTCTTATAGTGCTTATTGTCATTGAGGAGCAAAGTTCACGATGTTTGAGTTGTATTTATTACTAGACATTGGATTGCCTTGCTCATAGCAACTTTTACATGAAGGGTCTTTACTTCATACGCATCTTATAGAAAAGATTTTAAACTTCAAAAATGACTGCATGGTATCATTTCTAGGGTAGATCATACTTTATAAAAACTCGTGTATAAACAAAGTTCATTCAAATTACGAGCATTTTTAAATGGGCTTTGTTAATGAGCACCCTCAAAATATTCTATAGTCATACTTAATAAGTAGATATTTTCACATTTTTAATGCGTCGGTTATGCCTAACACGAGAAAATGGTTTATTGAAAACAACCAATTTCCTTAAGTGGGCGTTTAAGAGGCGCCCCAAGAGCACTTTTCAAAACAAGATCCTTCTCCGTAGCAATTAAAAATACCCAATGTCAACTGACAACCCAGTAGAGCGTTAAAAAACTCCTCCCCATCTCGACTATACGGATTCATTACAAAGTCACACGGGTCTGTGACTTTTGAGAGTGGCCCAAAGAGTCGGAGACAGCATAGCTTGAACTCGAGACCCCTCCTTGATAGGGGTGGGCATGGGCCGAGTCGGGAAGGCTCCTGCCCAAATTTTGGCCCAGCCCTAAGCCGAACATTCGGGCTTTAGACCCTTATAGCCCACCTGAACCAGCCCGGTTCAAAAAAGTCATTCGTTCCGGTAGCTAGGCCCGAGCCTACCCCTGCCCGAATACTGCGGCCTCGTCCGGGTTTTCAAGCCCAGTGTCTTGTTCGGTTAATACTACTGCCTTTGCAAAAGGCCCAGGCTTTCACCGACGCCTACCCCATCGACAGATGCTTCCAAGAAAACATCCGCGTTTTACATACATGGAGAACATGTGAACAAAGATTATCTCAAAAGGACATTCAATTTGCTAGAAAACTTGTCAGCCAGTAAAAAGTATGTCACACGATACGTGACTACCCCACACTTTGCCCGGTAGAACAGCCATAACTCTTGTGACTCGAGGGTCAACTATATTTTGCATTGTTTCCCGATCATAAAATGAATTATCAAATTATTGACTCAATTCTAGATAACTGTATATTCTAAGCTTCAAAAATGACATGAAATTAAATGTGATCCGAGCATTTATGTACTTGATACATCGAGGCTCCTCAAGAGGAGACGAAACTCCCCATGGCCTAAGCATCTTCTATTGGGCAGACTACTCTAAAATTGCATGATGTCCCACCTATAAATAGCATACCATCTCTCCTAAATTTTGCTTGGTAAAATATTACAATGGACTGCGACGAGACTAAGATCATCTGTTGCCGAGCCTCTTGTGAACAAACCAATCCTTATACAATCAAAAGGGCAACACATTGCAGCACGAAACTTGTAAAATCACAAAGGCAATAAAAAGGAAAGCAAGTACACTATTACAATGAATAGTCAAGACAACAATGTATAGAAAACAGAAATTCACAATAACCAAGGGAGTCTGAAAGACCACTGAGGTTCAGAGAAAGAAAAATACATCATCCGCATTACCTGCCGGCTTTAACCACTCTGATATCCGCATGTTTGTTAATGAATATCAAGACAATAATTTTTTTTTTTAATTTTTTGTTTTATTTAAAAGATGCCACTTGAAAAGAGGAGAGGAGGCGGGGAGTTGGGGGGAGGACAACTGGTAGACATTGAAGGCATAGCATAGAGAGAACAAATGAACCATCCTATTTCCTCGAATCAGTCCTCGGAGTCATGTATGGGGTCCAGAAGAAAATTAGCAGCCGACTCTTCATTCTTGTCGCAAGCCAAATACGCCTCTCGAACACTTTCTCGATCAAATCCCATCGCTTCCAGCTGAGTCAAGAAAATAATGTTACTAACCGCAATGAAGACAAACACTGTTCACCAAAAAAAAGAAAAAACAAACAAAGAACGTGCGGAACAAAAATGAAGTCCATCCGGATGAAAACTCCCACCCAAGCTACATGAAAGGTGGAAAAGGAGCAACTCACGCAGTCTTGACTGTGAAATCTAAAAGCTTCTAGTTGAAGCAAGCCGAGATTTTGAGCTACGCTTACCTGATCTTTCCAACAACCCAATAATTGAATGGCATTAACTTATGCAGTCTTGACTGTGAAATCTAAAAGCTTTTAGTTAAAGCAAGCCAAGATTTTGAGCTACGCTTACCCGATCTTTCCAACAACCCAAAAATTGTGTTGGAAATGGTGATCCATTTTCTAGAATTTCCGAGAGTTTCTAAACTACAATCTAGAATTCCCTAGATAAAGTTTTGGATGGTTAAAAAAAATTGTGGCTGAAAATTTCCAGCATGTAAGAGAAGTCCATTTCTAGAATTTCCTAGAGTTTCTAAACTACAATCTAGAATTCCCTAGATAAAGTTTTGGATGGTTAAAAAAAATTGTGGCTGAAAATTTCCAGCATGTAAGAGAAGTCTAGAGAAGTCCAGCATTCAAGAGAAGTCTAGAATCTTCTTAGGCAAAGGAGCAAGTGCTCCATGTTTTGTGGGAAGCTGACCATAAAAATCACATCATGTAGCTTCCTCACCAACACCTCCTTCAACTATTGTATAACCATCTTTATAAGCTAGTAAAACTATCTTTGTCCCATAAACATTCATAAGATATCTTGTACTATCCATTTCCATCAACTAGATAAATTATATCCCATGTTTCTTATCCTTGAATTACCCTATCTTGTCCCTTGTCCATCTACTACAAATTATACCATACACTTGCACACATCACTAACCAAAAACTATAACTAATACCAAAATCATGCTTCCGCACGCACATATCCAAAGTTTCTAACAAATTGAATGGCATCAAACGGCTACATATAAAACCAATCAGTCGGACAGAGCGAGTTAACAACCATAAAGGGCATAAACTGCCATCAACTAAACCATTTGCTGCAGCCATCTAGCAGAGCATGCATGGGCAGGTGTACCATCATAGCATTGATGGAAGTGTTCATGCATAGTTCAGCAACATTCAAGCTCTTCCCAGAGTGAAAGGACCACAGGAAAGACATTGAATGTGGTCATAAACAGAAACAAGGTTCGAGATAGGCTATTAAACCGTTCACATGAATCCACCAAGCTCAGCTTCCTTCGAGGCAATTACATTCATAGAATCACAAGCTAGTTTAATGAATTGGTTCCTAAAGTACTCGTTAGTAAACTATCCAAAAACCTCATATCAACAGTGGAAAACATTACTTTTTTTCACCGCTCCAATGATTTTTAGTTTCAATGGCTTAGAATGAATTAATCGATACTAGTCAAATCCCAACTGATGAAGGAAGGAAAAGAAGGCAGGAAGGAGGGTCCCAACACTAGGCAGGTAGTCAGATAATAGAAAAGAAAAACTTACCCTCTCCATTGCTTCGCGTTCCTCGGGCGTGAAAGTTACTGCCTGTGGCATAGCTGATGGCAACTGTCCAGTTGCAGGTTGGGCAGGCTGTGCTGGTTGGGCAGGCGGATTTGCAGCTTGTGCACCAGGAGGAACTCGAGCAGCAGATGGAACTTCAGCTTGCTCAGTGATGCCCTGATAAGTGATGGCAAATATAAATGGTCACTAATTTAAACTAACAGGTGAAGGAAAGAGTTTACAAGTTGCAACTGCTTGAAACAATGGTGCAAGTACACAAATGATGAGCATTTGCCGGCACTTGTCTTTGCAATTTTTAGAAGTCATAAAGTGCCAAGAACTCCCAACATTTAAATATCAAGAATATGGTGACTTGAAACAGAAGACACCGAATCCAGATTCAAGAAGTCGAAAAAGATAACGACATTCACATACCAAGTATAAATATTCAACAGCTCTGTTTGGATCGTTGTGAGCCGCACGAAGAGCACGGACAACAGTGCCCCTGTCCCATGTCCCTCCACCCATCTCCAGTATACCTAGGATTGCTCCCTCCGAATGGCTTCCTGCGACTAAATCAGATGCTACTTGGCTATAGACATCAGACTCCAACCTGAAAATACATTAAGTCGCTAGGCAAGATAAAACAGCACTGAGGGGGGGCAAAAAAAAGAAAAAACGATGGTATGCTGAGAGCTCACGCGGCCGGAAGTACCAGGTAAAGACATCAAGAGCATGTTGGACGAATGAGACAAAAACAACGAATTGTAATTGTAAACATCCAAATGTCTTCCCACGAACACAGACATACAAGAGATAATACTTACCCAATCATTTTAGGGTCCTGGAATTCGCCGCACTGCCGCTTCACATTTTTAACTTTTTCCTGTCAAATCAAAGAGGATACCAGTTCTTAAAACTCACCCAGATGAACCGTATATTTTGTCCAGAATCATTTGGACGTATTTAGCCCATTGATATAAACCACAACGACCAGAAATCTCTTCGATGATTAAAGAACATCGGAACATAGCCAGAGTGCTTCCTCACGAAGAACCTGATTAACAAATGTACATGCCTTACCTGAACAGTGACATAGAAATTTTTCGCCTGATTGATCTTCTCCTTGATTTCTTGATATAGAGCTATGGCAGCTCGAATTTTCCCGTAAAATTTCTGGCGTGATGCTGAAAATTTGAAAGGGAGCATTCACAAATATACGCAATTAACATATTAACTTGGACAAAAATGTGCATACTGCAGGCGAATATCACTAACGAACGCAATATTATATCTCCTGAAAATAGTGATATAATGTCTCAAAAGGAGAAAATACCATTGGCTACCACTAAACCAAAATAAGGGCTTTTAGAGAGCTGCTACAAAGGTAAAGTAAAGACTGCACTTAAAGTGAAAAGAATAAAAATGTACAAGTCTCACAGGGTCTCCCCAAATCAGTAGATGGTCTCCCATCCGAGCTTTCAAAGAAAAAAGGAAAAAAGAAAAGCAAAGGCCAAAATAATTGAATCTGGGACCACAAAACAAAAATCAGACATTCCACAGAGTAAGGAAAAGGATATCTACATTGTCGACTTCCTTCGGGCCTTTTGAATTTTCCCTCGAAAAAGGAGGAAGATCAATTTTACTAAACATAAAAATTTGTAAGGATTGAAGAAAATTATGTTACCCTAAAAGGTTTTTCATCATCATTCACTACGAGTGAAGATGAGCAAACAATTGATCAATTTGAAACAGTCATAACCCACCTTTATTCTTCTCAAGGTTGGGAGAGGAAGACAATTGATCATTTTGAGCCTGTGGAACAAGCCAAACATTATATTAAGAACACGACAACGGAATCATTCTCACAGCATCAGGATCAGGAATAGTCAATGGTAAGCAAGAAACCTGGATTTGCGACAATACTTGCTCTCTCGCCTTAATATTTTGGTCAATTTCTTTACATGTACGGTCATACTTCGATATCTCCTTCTCAAAGAGGTCTTTCTGAGAGCTCGTTGATGCCGACAACCTCGGTTGGATATCATCCTGTGCAAATACACATAAAAGTAGGCTCAGTCGAGTGCATCTAAAAGCAATGATGCTCTGCCAGAGGGACACTAAGGGCGTTTTTTCCCATTCTCACACCAGAGTAACTGTTAAATTTCAGGACCCCTGTTAAGAGAAATTAATGCATATATCTTGCTAAGGAAACAATTTATCTATACCCCTGGATTTTACCCTCCGTCCCAAATCACCGGCAATCAAGATGATTTCTCGTGTACTCAAGAAGAAAAAGAAAAGTAAAAAAAAAAAAAAACAAACTACTATTTTATGAAAAAATGAAACGACGACCGCTCAAGTTAATGAGACCTTGCACAAGAAAAATTAGTTTGGGTAGAATCATGGAGTTGAAACTCATCAAAGATTAAGTTGCACAAATGCCAATTCAAAGGAGGAGAAAGATGATAGACAACAATGGCCAATCCAAATGAGCAGGGAAAAGGTGATGTAACCATCCATTATCCATACAATAAGCAAGTACCTTGGAACCGCTAGGATTAATTGATTCCTCCGAGAACATACTAAACCATCCGTTACTTTACAAGATTGACAGTCTAATGTCAGCCATTATATTAAACAGAGGAAATTAGGTTGCCCAGCTTCGTATTTTTTTATTTTTATTTTTCATAACTTTCCTTTATTTCCTTTTTCTTTGGCTTAATGAAGGATTTGGAGGATATTAAAAGGCCTAAGAAGCACCAATTCGAAGGCGAATTTCTCACTTGGTGGGATGATGAGATCTATTTCTTTATTTTACTTAAAGAGACAAACCTAAGTGATAATATTCAAACAAAGCAATTAATGAAGGATTCAACTGAATTTTAAATGTAATGGATATTGGTCTTTGGCAGAAAAAAAGGATTTGGTGGATATTGCTCCTAAATATATATTAAAAAAAAAGTTTAAGAACTCAGAAAAGTAGGAAAGTGGATATCTAGCATGTTCTGAGCTTCCGATTATTTTTGGTTTTCCAATCAATTAACACATATCTATGAGGCAAGTCTTTACTTCTTTTGATTGGAAGAAACTAAGAGGTATTTATTAATGTTGAATTTTAATCAGTATTTGTCAATGTATATATTTTATACATACGGTGCTTCATTTTTCTCCTCATCTCGTCCAAATGGATGGGTTTGTATTTAAAGATAGTTGATTGAAGAGAACTAAGTGGGGGACGAAGGAGACAAGAACAATTTAATTAAAGATGCTATTTTAACATATGGACTTTGAAATTCCTCTTTGCCAACTGGAAAGATAAAATGTCAGACATTGATGATCCTGGAAGTATGCGTACCAAAAGAAGTCATGTCTTAACCAAAAGGATTACGAGAGGAAGTTGCAGAACTAGGTTGGACAAAACCATTGACCGTAATTATTTAAGTGATGAAATAATTCGTTCAAGACTAGTCCTCGTGCAAAATTGTATATGGACGAATAAGGTTCTCCAGCTTCATAATCTGTAAAAAGGGCATCAAAATTTCTTCTTTTCTTATGAGTCATTATAAATTTTAGATTGACCTATTTTATGGCGGAGGTGTACGCAAAGGAACTATATAGAAAACTTGCCTGTCCATACATATGCTTGAGATCCTGTTGAAGCCGCTCACCCTGTGCATCAAGGGTTTTCAATTTTCCCTGAAGAGAACAATCCATGAAAGAATATAATTATGGTAACAATGAAAGAAAATCAAATATCATTGAGTTTACCATATAGAGATGACAGGAATGAGGCAGGTAAAACATTCAAAAGGGTAATCTAAGGCTTAAGTCATGCGAGAGGCACCATTACCAAGCTATTCTTTAGGGTCCCCACAATAGCATCTTCATTCGCATCCAAAGAAATAAGTGGGAGAGCTGATTCAATCTGGAAAAAGGGAAGGGGAGACAAGTCACCATAAGTTCGGATGAAAACAGAAAGACAACTCCGTTCACGCAAAGCTCAAAAATCTATTATTAAAAAAAAAAAAACTTCAATCAAGATTTTGAACACTCAGAATGTACTTGCTGCCATCAAAGTCGCAGTGATGTTTTCTTAATATCCAACCGAAATCTGGCCCAGCAAAGCTCATGTGATTCAAAGGAGAAAAAATTGCTTTTATGGAAATGATCTGGTCAAAGATCATCTAGATTAAGTGCTACAATCGCCCACTGCCAACTGCCTAGGGAGTGGCATTAGTCAAACTGGATAAAGATGATGCAAGGATCGTGACTAATTTTTCATTGCAAACACAACTATAATGAGTAGCCGTTTGCTGGATGATGAAAATGGACATCAACTGATTAACAAGTTATGTGACATTGCCCAATTTCTCCTAAAGATAATACATTATTCTATTGTGTTGAGAGAACAGCTCATCTCATCGATTATATGGCCATATACTGCAATAAAAATTGCTACTGATTTCTTTAAGATTATTAATATCTGAAGGTTGTTGTCCCATAGAAGGCTATGGTATTGATCAAGATGCAAGTTATGATAATGAATCTTTAACTGGCTTTGATGTTGATAATTTTGAAGAATCTAGTGATAATTTTTGGATGTGTTGAAAAATTTGAGACTAAAATGAAATTTGGAGATTTTTTTTAGACAAAGAATTGTTTGGAGCAAACTTCCGATCAAAGCTAAAGTTGAGAATATTTTCAAGGGAATTAGGCCTAAAATTTGGTGCATACATTTTGGGTCATAACCCTACCGGCTATATGCATCCTCGCAAACTTTTATTTCTCATACCAAGGCCGCAACCTAGTCAATATAACTATGAAAATGATAAAGCTCTTACTTGCCAACGATCAAGAATTGACATGGCTCCTGAATGGTCCTTCACTAAATTCTCAATTTCGACATCAGCTCGTTGCTTCAGACTATCGGTAATTTTTTTTAACCAATCTTGCAAAGTCTTTGACGGAGTGCTAGACTGAGGCCTGTTTTGCAGATGTTTTTTAGTTTGAACCACAAGCTCTTGAGTCTCTTCCCTCATATGCCTGAGCTGCAATAATTCACCTTCAAGACCAGCTGGACCCCCACTGTCCTGCACTGCCTCCACACCTTCTTTGAGCCCTTCTAGTGTATAATCTGGTAGATCCATTTGGTTGAGCCTTGTACGGATAAGTTCACTACACAGCCGCAACTTCCTTTCGTAATTTTGAAGAACACCACCAAGTACAAGACTTGCAAATAGCTTCTCGTTGCTGCCACCCAAAACCTCATCCATTGGTATTGGCTGCTTGACCATAGAGCATGGTGGAAGGGATGGCAAGGAATCAAGGGAAGGAACCCGGTAACCTATCTCATTTTCGGCCTCCGTTAGGCTCCTATTCATGTTTGCCTCTAACTTTTCAATTGCATCCAAAATCTTTTTATTTTGGTCGATGCAGTAAAAGCAGACGCCATCCACCTTTTGTCAATTTCTTGGCCTCTGATAAAGTACTTATCCCACTATTCAGCCATGCAATCTCCTCAGCAACCCTATCTTCCTTATGTAGTTTTAAACCATGTCTATAGCATGCTTCTGCATTGAACAAAGCTGCCTTCAACTGCATATAGGATTTCCACTTCTGGCCAACGTGTCCCTCCAAAGGTGCCGCTTTTAGAGCTGCGAATGCTTCTTCATAGTACAATGCGACCTGTTTTGTAGTGAAAAGGCATTATGCGCTGAGTTCACTAATTCCATCATATGAAAGATTGAAATTTAGTGGGTACAAAACCTAGATTACCATGTGCCATAATACGGCCTAAACCACCAGAAATGAAAGCCAGAAGTTCAGCATTTTACAATCGAAACAGCATTATTTAATCCCAAAAACCAACTTTTCCATGTCATCAGATTCCTGATTCCGAAACAAAATGAAGGAAAGTTTGATTTTACCCTAAAAGAAACATAAATCTTGCTCCAGTCAATTTTCTCAATATCAGTCCGTCCATTCTAACAAGGCCACGCTTATCAACTCTACCAGTCATACATCCAAACAAACGCAATCAAGGAAACAACAGTACACAGACCTGCCGAGAGATCATCGCGCACGCTCCCGGGGTGTGCCTTTTGGCAACAGCAATCTCCAAA